>CAJGYO010000009.1:85352340-85952340 GCA_904845875.1 Miscanthus lutarioriparius | reverse complement strand
AGGTCACATGGCATGACACTACCACAAACAAATCACCGATGACAAGCCCTAGTTACTAATGAATAGATTGTTCAAAGATTTTGGACAACAAGAGTGATATATTTAGCAAGTGGAATACATGTTGATGAGATAGGTACATACTTGTTGATAGCATGAGAAACTTGGACTAGATCATGTGGAAAAAAATTAACAAAAGATTGGATAATTTCCATATATTTTGGACAGAAAGGCAACCAATATATAAACATGTATGCTTATGAAAAATTATTATCACAACACATATACATATGCAGCAACATGAGGATGACTAAAATACTGCAATCCTAACTATACGTTGTTCTCACATTCGTCATTTACCAATAATTTCAACAAGCTCACTACCAAAATAAAACTCTTTTTAATTAAAGCAAAAAGGCATAAAGTTTGAATCAAGGAAAACAACAATATATATGTCCATTGTTTTGTTAGAAATTTCAGTATGAGAGACTACTTTATTTTCTTATCTTGACTTAGATGTGATATTGTAAAATTAAAACATAAGTATAACATATAACATAAAGAAATTGTGCTTGCTCAAATTTCCAAACTCTCCGACACTAGCAGTGGCTAGTGGAAGAATTAGCACCAACTTAAGAAGCTTGTAAACAACATGATAATTGTTCATGTTTTTTTTTGTGTCAACAAGCATAACTGAAAGCTCACATAGGTTCTTCAAACCTTTCATCTCTACACACATGAGAAATCTTCAATTCTTACTCTAAAGAATGGATCGATCATCAAGATCATGCTCACCTTGCTTCAACCGGAGCTCGAGCTGGACTGGGAGTGGGAGGGCCGTAGGGGGCCGATGGGATGTCTGGAGTCCGGACCGCCGGGCGCCGGCGGGTGGCCGTCGAGTGGTCACCGCCACGGCGGCGCTGCCCCGCTAGGCCTGGGCGCGCAGGGCCGAGAGGGCGAGCAGGAGGAGGACCGAGCACCGGGAGGCTGCCTTCGCTGCGTCTTGGCTGCGCGCTGGCCGGGTTGCCGAGGCCCCGCCGCTGCGCTCGTCTGGCTATTCCTCACGCTGGCTCAAGGCGCGAGCATGAGCGAGTCAGTCAGCGAGAGACGGAGAGAGTACCGTGGCGGTGGTGGTGGAGGGGAGGAGGCGGCCGCGGCAGTGGGGAGGCGCTGGCGACGGCGTGGAGGGGAGGAGGCGGCCGCGGCGGTGGGGAGGCGCCAGCGACGGTGGGGAGGCGCCGGCGACGGCGTGGAGCACGCGGGCATGGGCACGGGCGTGGGGAGGCGCGGGCGCAAGTGCGGGGGACGGCGGGGAGGCACCGGCGCAGGGGACGGCGGCGGTGCGGCGGGGATGTGCGGGCGTGTGCGGTGTGTGTGTGTGTGTCTGTGCACGATTTGAGGGAGAAACGGCTAAGTGTTGAATGCTTCTGTTTACCGAGTGCCTAGATGTACGGCACTTGGTAAACTCAAGCACCGTAACCCAATGACATGTGGGCCTGGTACATGTTTACCGAGTGCCCAGATCTACGGCACTCGGTAAACAGAAGCACCGCAGCCCAATGACATGTGGGCCTGGTACATGTTTACCGAGTACCCAGATCTACGGCACTCGGTAAACAGAAGCACCGCAGCCCAATGACATGTGGGCCTGGTACATGTTTACCGAGTGCCCAGATCTACGGCACTCGGTAAACAGAAGCATGGCAGCCCACTGTGGCAGACAGGTGGGCCGTGGCTAACCTTTACCGAGTGTTTGAGGTCACACTCGGTAAAAGTATCCATTATTTCATGCAAAACAAAAAAGAAAAAATGCCAATTTAATCCTAAAATTCACCAAACTTTCACATGAACTATTTCATGTCATCTATTTACTATCTAAAAAATTCCAAGTTCAAATCATAATGTTGAATTTCACTCTTAATAGAAATCATACTCGTCATTGTGAATGTTTAGCGTCTCTTTGGGAGATGTACCGGTTCGGCAGCGACGAATGTAAAAATACTTCCGAAAAGTTATGAAAATTTTTCTATAACATAGATGTATGCTTCAATGTTAATTCTTCCAATCTCGTGATTTATCGAGTTCGATTTTAATTATTACAATTAAATTTACACGATATGTACCTAATTTTCACAAAGAATGAAAATTTTGTGAAATATAGTAAATAAATCGAAATAAACACCATATTTTGGAATGGAGTACTAAATATCATATGTGGATAGAAGAAAAAGAATGAAGGGAAAAACAAGAAATTTGGTTGAATTTTACCGAGTGTTGCGCCAATACACTCGGTAAAAGATAGTGTTTACCGAGTGTTGTGCACTTACACTCGGTAAAACTTTATTATTACCGAGTGCAAATACTTCTACCGAGTGTGACACTCGGTAAACATTTTCGGTCTTTTTTATTTGCTATGAGCGCTTGATGGGCGGAGCTGTTGTTACCGTGATTTTTGCCGAGTGTATTCTCATAACACTCGGTAAACATGTCATGCCGTGACGCCGTTTGGCGCACGGTTGCTATCCTAGGTGACGTGGCACCTCAATACCGAGTGATTGTTTTTACCGAGTGCAATCCTTCGGTAAACTTGTAGTTTTACCGAGTGTCTGAAGTTACCGAGTGTGCTGACTCGGTAAAGCGGTCGACTACCGGGTGTTTATGTTTTCCGAGTGTTGGCACTCGGTAAGTACTGTTTTCCGAGTGCCCCGACTTTTGACACTCGGTAATTGTCGGGGGCACTCGGTAACTACACAGTCTCCGGTAGTGCTGTATATGCAACAGTTACTTGGTGACACTCGGCTCAATAAAACAGCAAAAGCAGACAGACACACAACAGTGTGACATTACCTTCAGATGGCCATCCAATTCGGACACCTTTTCCTTCAACTCGGTCCAAGACCCTAGTATTTGGGAGAGTTCCGGGCTATAAGTCTAGAGTCTGGCATCGGTTGGAGGAGCTTCAGGTGCCTGACCACTTGGAGAGTTGGAGATGGCTCTCTCCTCGGTCTGTCAGTGCTTGCCTCAGCACTCGTTGACGGGTAACCCTCTCGGTTAGTCGATGCTAAGGGGACCCTTCTTCCGCCGGCAGCTGAGTGTCGGGTGACGTGGCCGCCGGTGTAGTTGTTCCTGCCGGTGGTAGGGTTGTCTCAGCCGGTGGCAGGGTTGACTCGCCTGATGATGAAGTTGCCTGCGCCGTTGCAGTCGTGGGTGGCCCTGGTGATAACTTCTTCCCAGTGCTGGCTGGTTCCGACGGGGGAGGAGGAGTTGCTGCTCGTATCGGCTCTTTGGCGACGCAGTTTTACAGATTCCATTGGGCTCAACCCAGGCACATGCCTCAACATTAACACACAGTAAGAGAGTATAAGATTAACTTACTCGAAAGACACCTTCTTCTTCAAGGCTGACGCTCTCAATCTCTTCAAACTCAGTGCAAGGGTAAAGGTGCTACCCTTCACCGTCTCAGTCAAGAACGCCATACTCGCCATAGTTCCAGTACTCGTCTCTCCTTGAGAAGGCGGCGGTGCACACTGGCTCCTAGATGGCGGCATCCTTTTGATAAGGTCACTGTTACCAGATGTACAAAAGTCTTTATAGAATAGTAACTCAGATAGATGCACTTACAGGTTACAGGCCGCTCGATCGAGGTGGATCTTGTCCCTGGGGTCCTCCTTCCGCTACGACTTCTATGAGAAGGATTAGCAAAATTCAGTGTGACACAAAGTGGGTTTTATCTTCGCGGATTTACTCGGCAGACGACTATACTAGTGTTCGATGGATCGGTCCCTGTCCGACTGCAGCAAGGTCTTTTGGGCACTTCCACAGCCGGCTCTAGACTATGAGGGCGCTTCCCACTTGCGACCTCATCATCGACTCCCCAAGTGGGCTGCAGTGGGTAGTCGAATGCGGTTGTTTCTGATTCGCCGCTCGGCGTTCTTGGGGCACTTGCCACGGGCCGACAAATTGTCCCTGTATTCTATCAAAGTTGTTCGTTGCAGGTAGACTGGGTAGGTCCATGAAGTTACGCCCAAGTTGCTACACAAAAAGAAGACATGGACCAGTTATCATACCGACTGATTAGCATCATATGATATTTGCACGAGTTAAGGATTCTACATACCCGGAGTGGCGGATGTTCTACATCGTACTCGTCGAAATCCATTGGCATCACACTCACTTTGGATAGAATATGACGCAGACGAGTAAAGACGCTGTCCTCCGATAACTCAATCTCTGTTAGTTGGGCTGGATCAGTTATGCCCGTGTACTCGAAGCCATAATGTTCCCTCTCCTGAAGAGGCTGGATTCGACGCTGTAAGAAACTGGCTGCTACCGCTTCACCACTCAGCCCATGTTTCTTCAGTACTTGTATCTGGGCAACAAATAGACAGACTCTGGCAAGCTTAGCTTCAGTCAAGCTTTCTCCCTCCCATTGTGAGTTCATGACTGGGGCAGCCGTGCTGTGTACTTCCAGCGCTGGGTGCATGCTGCCCATGTAAAACCACCCCTGCTTCTAGAACTTCACCCACTCGACGAGGTTGTAATGTATAAATTCAATCTTCTTACCTGGACGAAACTAAATTCCAGCACCGCCGACTACCTCAGGATTGGCGCCATCTGGTTGTTGTTTCAGGTGGAAGAAATAGCGAAATAAAGTGAAAGAAGGAGGGATGCCAAGGAAAGCTTCACACAAGTGGACAAAGATCGACAGATGCAAAATGGAGTTGGGGTTCAGATGATTGAGGGTAATGCCGAAGTAATGCAGCAATCCACGAAAGAAGTGAGAAGTCGGCAACCCTAACCCCCCTCAATGAAGGACTTGAAAAGAACGATCTCACCAGGATTCAAGGCAGGGATTCGATGCTCTCCTGGTGCGCTCCACTCCCCAAGCTCTTTCTTAGGTAAGTACCCGTCCAAATACAGATCTTGCAGATGCTTCTCTGTGGTGTTTGGCTCGGGCTAGATCTTGAGTTCCGCGTCCATCTCTGTCAGCACTTCATTATCCTTCGGGGACTTCTTCCTTGCGGTGCTCGACTTCTTGGACCTCCCCATGATCTTAACTCTGTGTTGCTTGATTCGCTCAAACAAAGGATCTACGGTTTGGAAGCTTGATGGCGATGGTGCGAAAGGGAGATGAAATGGCAACAATGGCTGTTGGGGCTATTCCGCCTCAGTCCTAAGGGGTGTTATTTAAAGGATTCGGAAGGACTTCTTTGTCAATTTCTAACCGTTGCAAGCATGATGCTTCAATTTCTATCCCCAACGGTCAGTTGTTTTCGTATTCAGACGAGGAGCACGGTTCAGGATGCTGCCTTACTCGGAGGCATATCCCAGTCGGTCTCAGTTTTAGTTGTTCATGACACACTATAACAAGATGGGTACTCGGCTCGGGGGCTTCTTCAAGTCGGCTATGCTCCGACTAAGGAGGTCATTCCAAACAAAGTCGGATTTCAGAGATTTTATTGTTCAGAGAATCAGCTTACAAATGTTACAAGTAGACGGCCAAGTTGGCCTTTACAAGATATAAACACCGTAGGTGTTACACAGCAGACAACATCCGACTCGATGAACCTCCGCTCAAAGAAAACATACAGTGCATCAAAGTCTGGATACAGCGGTACAAAACTTTCTCGCTTACCAACTCGGGCAGTCCAAGACGCAAAAGAACATCACTTCCTTCAGGCATTCGTCTACCCAAGCCTACAACGTCTGAGCTCACTCGGGTCCGGGTAAGATCGACAATTGACAGATGCTGAACTGCACTCTTGAATAACTAACATGGGACTGCTAGATGAGGGAACCATCTATACGTCACAAGAATTCTTCTAGCCGTAGCAGCTAGCCATTATGTTCCGCACTACTGAGGGACTAGCCTGCTCTTAGTCCCTATCATAAGAATTCTTCAGTTGCAAGCAAGACTACAGCTACTACTGCCGACTACTCACGGGGGCTCATCCATCGTGCTCATACACTATTATGAGTTCTGGTCTAACTCTTTGTGGTGGTTCTATGCTCTCTAGGGGGGTATTTATAGGCTGAACATGAACTTCATGGACCGGGTGTATATAGATTCTTGCGCGAATCTTTTCGACAGGCAGGACGGGTTCACGTGAAGCACTTTATTCCAACAGTGTACTTTCCTTAGCTTTTACAGTACAGAGGACAGTGGCTCAACCGTCCATGTGATTCTACAGTGCATGGCATGACACATATGACAATAATTCAATCATTCACGGGCGAGTAGCTACTATTAATCATTTCGGGAGTATTCAACTACACCTATGAGGTGTCAACAAGATCCTATAGTCGACTCCGGATAGTCGGCTTTAGGTTCGGGGGCTACGTGATATATACCCTCATAAGATGCATTTAAATTTCTTCGACAAGTAATTGCAGACAAGATCCTCCAGCTCTTTATACTAAACAACAAGAGGCTCAGGGGCTACACTCAGTGGGTGCACTTTGCAAGAAAGTGCACACCACTAGAAGGCTTCAAGAAGCACTACATGGTTTCCTTCATGAAGGTACTCGGATGACACTTGTTTCTACTCGGCAAGCACCAAGAGATTAAAGAAGACTTCCAAGATCAACCATACAGTGCTCGAGGGCTTGATGGACCAGGATCCTAGGGGTTCCCTACGGGTCAACTACCTGACAGAGCCTGGGGCGACCCACGGTCTGCTTGAATACATGGGACATGGTGGCATGTACTCCAAGCTATCTAGGACCGACCTAGTCGGATTACTAGAAAAGTTAGCTTCTGTAATAGAATTAGGACTCTTCTGTCGTAACCAACTAGGACAAGAATCACGCCCTGCCCTCTGGACTATATAAAGAGAGGCAGGTGCGTACCCCTTTTATCAACAATCAATCATACACAACCACCCAACACAAAGGCATCACGCCTAACTAGACTAGGGTATTACGTTATCCAGCAGCCGGTACCAGTATAAATCACTTTCTTTGTGTTCACCGTCGAGTTTTGCATACGTCGAAGCCCAGCAATCATCGTCCCAGGTGGCCCTGTGACGAGTTGCCGGTCATTAAACACCGACAGTTCCCGAAGCAGGTCTTCTGGTCTGGTATAGCCCTTGTACCTTTTCCTTTTTGTAAGACTTTTACTTCATTTAAAATATTATTCTTGCTCTACTTTACTTAGCATTTACTTTGTGCAACTCTATACTAGTTATAGTGTTGTTCTGGTTAGTCTTAGCATATAGTTGTTATATACAAGATTGATGATCTAGAACCCACACTTGTATATGATCATCACCTTTAACTACGTGCTCCATTTGGCCTGTGTGATCACAAGTAGAGTAGTGAGAGAAGGTGTAAGCGTGGTGATTATACACTATCTTGCCTTTGGTTGCCGCTTGTTGCACGGATTGTTTGTGGTAGCTAGTAGGTTGTGACAGGGCCTATCTAGTGTTTGTATTCCACCACGTGTCAGTGATAAGTTCTTAAAAGGTAAGGCAAGCATCAATTGTGTAGCTGCTTCGGGTTGGAGTTACATCTCCTACTGTCTCACCTACCGCCTAGTATACCCGTTATCTGGACTCAATCTATTTATGTTGCAATTGTGTGATTAAGATAAACCATAGGAGTAAAGTAAGAATCATAGGAATTGTACTCTCTCGTTGTTCTCCCACCTAGCTATACCTTACTAAGCTATCTTTGAGCTACCTTGTACTTTCTTCATCACCCTTCCTATCCAATATTCGATTACCCCTCTGCACTAATTGGCACTACGTTGTGGTAAACATTAGGATCTCTTGTTTATTATTATTCCTAATTGCTGGTTTACCTTGGGATAAAATATATAATGACACCCAGAATACTCTCGGGTGAAGTGCTAGAATGGTATATTCTGTGCGCTTGCTGAATTCTCTACTTGAGCATAAGAAATACCAACAGGAAGGAAGCCTCGAAGGGGGAGGACTATCAGGAGGAGAACGAGGAGATCCAAAGGAGGAGACCAAGGTCCCCGCAACCCAGCATATGATGAGGCAAAACACTCAAGTGAACAAGAGGACGGCAGAGCAAGCCGTTGTGGGCGAGCACCTGATAGCAAGTTGTGTGTGCAAAAGCCAAGGGGTAGGAGGGTAGTCAGACCACAACAAGATGGGGAGGGAGAGTAGACAGGGAGAGCTCAAGGACGCGCTAGGCAAAGGCAAAAGCAGGTTTGCCTCCAATAAGGGAAGTGACGTCCACAGACGACACCATCAATGATAGGAGCACTAGGCTCGGGGACGCTTTCGCCACGAGACCTGCCTAGTGGATGCAACAAGCTCAGAAGGGCTTTAGCAGGAACTGAAATCTACATTGACACCTCCAGGGAGGGATATGACACCATTTACACCATCATCACCGGGTTAGATCAACAGCCAGGTAGGGGTTTCAAATAGATTCCATATGCCTGCAGAAGCCCACCCCGAGCGCAACGCGGAAAGACGAACCTGCAGACGACTTGTAGAAGCTAGAGGGGACCAGCGATGCTGGAGCCTTGTAGGCGGCCACCACGTAGCGCATGACGTCCTGATCTTTCACTGTGGGAAGGCTGGCCCATCGCAGGGGTAATTCTTCGGACCAGACACCGTCGTTGGGTTGGGCGAGCAGGCACCTCTGTGTCCTAGAGAGCGTGGGTGCATCTCAACTGGACAGGGGCACGGCTGCTTCGTGCATGGCATCATGGAGGATGGGAGGAGGATGTCGTCACACTCCTAGGCACACATCCGTGCCACGCTCTGCCTGGCTTGAGTAGTCTCGTCGCTAGTGGCGGCATTGAACAACGGCCCCAACTCGGCGCAAATCTCCACGGCGCCGTCACGGGGCTCGTTCCTACTACACCCAGGCTCCCAGCCATGTAAGGTCGCACTCAGAGCATCCGCTGATGCTCAGCGGCAGTTGACGTTGGTGAGCAGGCCTACGGTGGCCACCGACGCGATGGGGATGTCGTACCTGAGGATGGGTGGGAGCACATAGGTGTGGGCATTATGGATGCAGGACGGCATGAAGATGGACCACGGGCATCCCTCATCCCCGACACGCATCCCACGATGCCATGTGCATCACCGATGCTGTGCTTCCCGTCGGTTTAGGTGAGGGCTTCCTGGGATGCCCGGTCTGCTAGATCCAGGCTGGGGGCGCCGGATCCAGGCCTAGAGGTCACGGATCCGGCACTTCACTAGTCATTGCTAAATGCCAGCCACCTTCTCCCCAAAACCAGAGCATGACATGAGTAAGAGGAGGGGAGGATCAAGAGGAGGTAATTAAGGCTAGAACTTGCTGCGGGGTAGCCTTTTTGGGCGACGCAGCGGGCCGCCGCCACCACTAGCCAGACAGCGGCATCGGCGGCTGGGGGAGCAGGCATGGTGGGGGGTTGTTTGTGGCAGAGGAGTCGCCCCCCGAGTCGCCTGTACGGATGACGTGGGGGGTTGGCAACTGATGGGAGAAGACGTTGGTGGAGCTCGGTTTCAACGTCATTAATGGCGGCTAGAGATAGCAGAGAGGTGATAGGGGAAAGAGCCGATTGATGATGGGGAATTGAAGAGGTGTAGTGGTGTGCATTAGTGGGGTCAGAGTAGTGCAGGAGCAACCGAGCGGGCGCTGATTGGAGCTTGGTTCTTGATTAATGGAGGAAGAAGAGAGGGAGGGGTTCCAGCCGGAGGAGGGAAAAGGGCCTAACAGGTAGGTCCTACCTATTAGCAAGCGGAGAGAGAGGAGACGGGTGGGGAGCAGCTAGGCTGCCCTTTCGCATAATAGATGGGCCATGAACAATGTAGAGGAGGGGAGGCACGCTCACTACCATAAAATAGAGATTTCATGAGGGGAACAGTTTTCCGTGAGAGTTTAAAACACACTCTCATGAAAATAATATTTTTCATGACGGTGGTGTAAATCCTGTCACGAAAACTTAATTTGAGAGTGATCCACACACCATCATGAAATTAGCTATTTTCGTGAGAGTATTTAAATACCCCCATGAAAATGACTATCCCGCCACAAAATTGTCTATTTTCATGAGAGTGATCATTTTCATGAGAGTCAACTTCCACCACCATGAAATATGGCTGTTGCTGGTTTTCAGTAGAAAAATAAATTGTTTAAACACTGGAAATTCAAGAACATGAACAAAAGTTTTCTCCTTTTAATCTGCAGCGAAATTTTGTAACTAGCCTTTCTCCCTCATGCTAACTCCAAATGATATGTTTCTTTTTCCTAGTTTTTTCTAAAATCATGATCTGCCAATTGGCGACATTTGTTTGGATACTGTTGATATTTCTTATGACTATTGGATAAATTCCACAAGCGCACAGAGTATATCGATGTAGCACTTCACTTGAGACTATTCCAAGTATCGTAGGGAAAGTTTTGTATGGCAAAGATAGTCGATAATATAAATTCTAGTGAATTGACTATGAACAATCACTTTCTTATATCGGGGTTAAGGAGTATGAACAGTGATAGAACTGAAATACAATTAGAAAATAACAGATGGTGTAAATAGAGAGAGGTCATAGAGTGAGTGTAAGATAATAAAGCACTATCTGACAAGTAATCAAGATATCAATGTTCAGCAGATCAGGATTCAATAAGTACTTCGGGGCGTACTTGCCATAAACTCACCAAAAGGTTGATTAGGCACAAAGCACAATGAGCCCTATGATTTAATAACTAGTTCCAATGTGGTGGAATGCATAGGATGGACAGTGTTGTCACGACCAGCCAACTACCACAATCTATCCGGAGAACTAGCCACAACCCAAGGTATCCTATAGTCTAAGCACCACACTTACACTATTTGATACTACTCTAATCTTGCACTAAGATTACAGTACCAGCTAGCGACGAAGATCCCATACTATTGGAAACTTACTAACTAAACAAGATATGATTGAAAGAACCACAGCACAACTAAACTAAAGACTAGCAAAGTAAATACTGGAAATGTAGATAAGTACTAGAAAGGAAATATATTTCAAATGAAGTATCTTAAAAGAGGAAATAGAAGAGCTTATACCAGAGACTTCCGGAGACTTCTCCTAGCTCCAAGCTCTTCACTCTTCACTCTCACTTTCACTACTAGCCTATCTAAGAGACTAACTACTTGGACTAACTTGGCCTCAAGTGGACACTAGAGATGGTTGATGATGAAGATGGAATGGAATGATTACAACTGAGGTGAATGGTGCTATTTATAGCCTCTAGGAGTTGGGGGTACTTATAGGCGACTGAGGTAAGTCGGTGGAGCTCCGGGGCGTTGGCCGACCTTGCATGGCATAAGCTGACCCTAGGATGCACCGCCATTGCATCCTACGGCCTTGATCTTGCTCTAGATGGTGGTTGTATGCCACTAAGTCGGTTTCTTTGGTCGGTAAATGCAGAGAGTGTATGACAATGGGCCCTCCAATCCAAGTGAAGTGAAGTGGTGGCCCTTTGATCAAACCGACATGGAATCAATGTGTAGATGTGCTCCATTTTGTGTGACTTGGCCTGTCATGCGGATCGGTGATGTGGCCAAGCCACATGGGTGTTGGGCGACGTGGTGGTGGGGTCGGCCGACCCCACCAGTCTGCCCAAGTGGGCCTTCTTGTGTTGGGTTGCCTCCTGGTGTGTCCCATTTGCATATTTTTGACCTTTTTCCTGTATTCAAATAAAACTCATACACAAGTGGAATTCCATTAGTGATAAACCAAACTCCTACATTCTATGTTGAGTTTTTCCTTAAAATGCTTGCATTGTTGATGGGTAAAATAGGCATTTAGTGACCATCAACAAGCTCCCCAAAGCTTTCCTTTTGCTCGTCCCAAGCAAAGATGAAGACTTAGCAAGAGTGGATCAGTAGTTGCTGCAATATTAACTTTTCTATTATGTGCTTATTAACAAACCAACCTTTGAATTGGAAATGTCAATATAGAAACTCTTACCCATATTACCTTAGTCACCATGGGGCTTATGGCTTTCACCTTGCCTGAGAGTGGAAAACAGACCAGCTAGAAAGAGGGCTTGTTCTCCTTGTCCTTTTTGCTCAGAAATATCATCTGGAGGTTTTATAAGTTTTTGACAAGAAAATCACAAGCTCTAGTTCCTTCTGTGTCACACTCAGACTATCATAAGTGTTTTGGATATTCCTCACCAAAGGCTTAGATATTGCCTTTATCCCTATCACTATGGCTTATGTGGAGCTTATGGGCAAGGGAAAAAGAAGGCATACATTGCATAGCATATTATTGCTAAGTCAAACACTCGGATTAAAGGTGCAATAAGTCATAAACTTAGACCAAGAGTGTGCATGTGTGTGGTATTTGTGGAAAAATACTCCTTTCATGGCTCCTCTTTTCTCATTTTGAACTTTTCTCATTTTGAAAACATGGCTATCTCTCTCTTTTCTTGAGATAAACCTCTACAGCACTTGCTCTTCTTCTCTCTTTTTTTTTGAGATAGCCATGCTTCCTTGGAGAGATCTTTATAGAGGAATAAACTTTGCCATGGAGTAAATATTCGGAATGGAAACAGGCATGTTGTTGCGTACTCTCAGTGTAAGAGTAGCATTTATAGGTGGGTGTATGTGCTCTTGGTCATGAGAGTATGACAAGTTTCTCAACTAAAATCAACAAGGCTTGACAAAGCTCAATACTAATGCAAGCAGCATATGTGGGTGTTTCAAAGAATCTATCATATATGGCTCTGGTAGGTGTTTCTTGCCACAGAGGAACTAAACAGGTTTTTTATGTTTTGAAAAGAAATACTCCAGAGATAAACAGCCTGTTCGGGAGGCCGTATCGTATCGTAGATTATTTACTGTTGGCTGGTTTGGTGTGAGAGAAAAATACTGTTCCCGGCTGGAAATTTACGATCGTTTACGAGCAAGCGAACAGGCTTTTGCTCAAGACAGGACAGAAACTTACTCCATTCTTTGCTAAATCATGATATACCAACACTCAAACTTAGTTATAGCACTTGCATCCCATGGGATTTAGATTCATGGTAAAAGCAAAAATATATTAACAGGACCAAAGCATTGGTAGTTGCTAACATGAGGTAGTGAAAAACTAATAGAGCAACTTTTCTTCATATCCATCAAAGATTTTCTTATTAAGCAGTAGTGAGAGTTTATTTATTCGAAACTGGAAAGCTTAGAAATAGAACATTATAAAAAAACACTAGCATTTATTTATATACAAGCTATCAATACCATTACTTTTTTTAGATGCTGAAAGTAAATATAAATATAAAATATGTTGGGGCATATAATACTTACCTTGGCGAGGGCTCCTCCCACAAGCTTGCTTTTGTCTTGGGATTAGTTGCACCTCCATCCCATGCGACGATATACATCGTCCCAGCGACGGTCATTATCCACAGCTAGTGCATGAGTGTCTGCTAGCTCTCCGATTGTTTCTTGTTGGAATTTTTGAAAGTCTTGGACATGTCCCTGAAAATCATGACGAAGTGCAGTGGTGTCGAGGCGGATTCCTTCCACGCTGTGCTGGATGAATCCCAGCTCACGTTCCCAGTTTTCCTGGTAGGCTGGGGTGGAGTGGTGGCCTGGATGAGGAGGGGGGGTATCCCTACGAGCTGGACAGCTGTGTGTCCTGGCGGCTAGTGTAACGGAAAGATCCTCTCATTGGCTGGTGATGCCATTGGGAGCCTCCTGCATGTGATGGTTGCAGCTGTCGTCCTCCATGTTGTGATTGATCCCATGGGGAGACCCCTGCTGGCATCGGCTGCTAGTGGTGTTCTGGCTGTTGGTGCCAGTGAGATCCTCCTGCTTCATGTGAGCCTAGTGGGGTGGCAGGCCAAGCACCCCATTGAGATGGCTGCTGGCTGCCCCACTGGTTGAGAGCATCTTGAACATTTTGGTCGGCTTGAGCCCGAGCAGCAGCTTAAGCGGCTGCAGTTTATGCTCTTGTCCTCCTTCATGTAACCTGCATTTCACCTGTAGTTCTACGAGCGTACTCTTCTATGGACTCCAATGGGAGGGTTAGCTGGTCCACATTAGTTAACCAGTACTCCACATTGGGCAACGTGATTTCATTAACATAACAAGGGTAAGTCATGATTAACGAGCCATTATCAGTATCAACTCTCATCATGTGTGCTTGGACAAAATGATCAGCATCAAGGATAGGCCTATGTTCAGTTATGTAATTTATTAAAGCAGTGTCTAGCAGGACTAGGTTCCTAGCAATTCTTGTTATCAGAGAGGTGCATTCAACATTACCACCACGCTTAAAGGTTTCCAACCAATATTCTATCATGCACACCACAGGGGAGACACGAATTCTATTGATCATGGCATACATGAGCTTCATCTCATCTATTCTAATAGTGCGAATATCATTCCTTGGAAAAAGAGTCATGGCAAGCCAACGGTGCATGAAACGTAAAGTTGGGTTATGAATTTCATTGGTTCTTGGAAGGCTAGTCATTAGAATCAGAAATTTCTTTCCAAAAATCAACTTTATCAAAACCTTCACATGCTTTGTCTAAATCAGGATTGCAACCTTCATTAAAGCCTAACAAAGCACCAAATTGTTTCCATATGTAAACGTGTATTGCTCACCAAAAAAGTCTAAAAGTAACATGATTAGCAGTTGTTGTAAGCGTGCATAGAAATTCAATGGTAAGTTGTCTACATCCTTCTTCATTAATACGCCAAAAATTTTCCCAACCAATAACACGAAAAATAGTTTGGAATTCAGTAATCATACCTATGCTGTTGATGAAGTCGTGGTCGTAGACGCAGGTGTGTAGAAATGTACGGTCCCTCACTGTAACATCCCGAAAAATCCCAAAAGCCAAAAATACCAACTTTTAAAATTTTTCTATAAAACCCATGTTGGTGATTGTCATGCTAGGAAAATACCCCAGTTGCACAAGTAGACCCCAAGAATAGATGCGTGAGCATATGCATTTAAAACAACTTTTGATTTGCATCTCCATGATCTTATGTGTTGATAGTAAAATTAATCAACCTTTAATTAATAAACTTGTTGTGTGTGTGCCAAACCCTTGGCTTGAACCCCAAGACCCTAGTTGACCCCTAGGTGGACCTCACTAGGGCTGTATAGATGTAAAGGCACCAAGGAATGGAAGTAAAGATGGAAATAGAAATAGAAACAGAAAAGGAGGAAGGAATAGATGGAAAAAGGAAGAGAGGAAAGCAGCCCAGCCAGCCAAGCAGCCCGGCCCCGGCCTGCTACCGCCCGCGCGGTCCAGCTCGCCGGCGCCCGCACCCCGGCCTGCTCCAGCACCCGCGCCGCACGGCTTTGCAAGCCAGCCGACCCAGCCCCGCGCGCGGCAGCCCATCAGCCAGCGCCCGCTCCAGCTCTATCCCTCTCATGCCTCGCTGACAAGTGGGCCCCGTAGCACCCACCTGTCATCCCCCACCTTCCATCTCCCTCTTTGCTTTTCCCCACTGAGGCAGAGCACCCACACCGGCGAGCGTCCGAGGCCACACCCTCACATCCCCGCCGTCCGCATGCTTAACCGTTGCACACCCCTCGCAGATGGACGCCACGTCCGCGATCCGTGCCACCCCACGCGCCTCCCCAGCTCGCGCCACGCCACGCTGATGTCGTCGACCCGGCCCCGCACAGTGATGCCACCGCGTCCTTCTTTTGACTGGCGCTGTTCGAATTGGGAGCGCCGTCGCCCGCGCAATCCCCGCGCACCCCTAAACCCTAGCCCGGAGGCTGTGTCTACCCTACACGTACCCCTCTGCCTCTCCTCGCCGTCCGCCACCATCGCCATAGCAACGCTCGGCTATAAGAGCCACCCCCAGTACCCTAGCTCCCTTCCCACGCCCTGCTGCCACGCGTGGCGGGCCACAGCACCCACACCAAGAAGAACAGAGGAGAATGAGGGAGGAGGAGTGCCACTGTCGTCGGAGTTCCGCCCGTGGCCGCTGAACACGAGGACGACGCCCCGATCGTCTTCATCTCCGTAGCGGTTTGGCATGGCACTGCTCCGCCTCCCCGCTACACCGACTCACCACTGCACCACCAGCCTTTCTTGACCGACCCCCACTTTGAGCCTCGAACCCCTGCTCTGCCCCATGGGCGTGCTCGCCATAGCCACCGCCGTGTTCTCCCCACCAGGGAGGCTCAAAGGTGCCACCTTTGGCCATCACCAAACACCATGCACACACGTCGGCGAGGCAAAGCTCAACGCTAGCCTAGGTGGGATGCGCACAACCCTAGCGACGCTAGCCTAGGTGCCCTAGAGCTACCGGTGGCGTTCGCCACACCGTGCGCTCGACCACCTATGTGTCGAAGCTGTTCTGGCCAACTCCGGCCACCTCGTGAGTTGAGGAGGGGCCATTGAGCTTCGTTGTGATCCCATGAGTCTCATAGTGTAATTGGTTGAATGAAAAGCCCCCGCCTTGCCTTGGTTCACCGTAGCCGGCCGCTCGCCGGAGCTCCACCGCGCACCTCACTGCGGTGCGAACTCCGCCATGCCATTTGGTCATTGGCGCCGAGCCATATGGCTCTCCCATGACTCCAATCGAGCAAAAGGGGCCACCTTTTGCTCCTATCATGACTATAGGCGCCACGCCACCATTCACCACCGCCGTCGTGTTGTCGAGGCCATGGCCAGCCTCGCCTGACCCTCAAGCCACCGCCTTTAGCCCCTCGTTGCGTTCACCAGAGCACCACGATGCCATAGATTCCTCTAGCTGGACCACTGAGCCGCCGTAGAGCGCAGCCGCACGAGCTCGCCGCAAACAAGAGCATAGCCGAGACGGAGGTGCAGCCGAGCCCTGCCCCCTGTCCGACCCCGCGTGCACCTGGTGCACCGTGCACTGCTCGCACGTGAGCCTCGCATAGACCCGGTCCACCCGTGGACTAGTCTATGGTCCACGGTGCACAGCGCTGCAGTCCACCTTGAGCCAGCCTGCGTGGACCTGGCCCGTTAGGAGCCCAGCCAGGCCACGTGGCTAGCCCCAATGGCTGACATGTGTCTAGGTCGACCCAACTCAGACCAGCCCAACTCGGGCCATATCCGGCCCTTGACCCGGCCCGCCAAGCCCAGTCCAGGCCCAGTCAACGTTGACCGTTGACCGGCCCCACCTGTCAGTCACTACCTCCAGTGGGACCCACCTGTCAGTGACTGCAACCGCGTCGCCCAATCAGGAGCTGCCACGTGTCGCCCCTGGATAATTTGAGTCTTTTTCTTTTTTAGAAAATGGTTTAAACTTAGAAAATTCATAGAAAATCCATCCGACCTCAGAAAAATATGAATCAAGTGTCCAAATTTTTTTAAAAATAAGCCCCACATCATAGGCCTATGTTTGAGTGCATTTGGATCTTTTGGTTTTCTGTTGCCTCTTTGTGAATGTCAGTAGGAGTCGCTTATCGCAGCTATATGTCTCGTTTCCAACCCTGGAGGAGCAGTAGCTTGAGGAGGAGGACTACGACTACACGGAGGAGCTTGGACATGACCAGTTTGCAGGTGCCACATCCCACCCAACCTCATAGAATCCTATTAGGCATGCAATGATTAGTTGCTAGCACTTTATTACTTGCAATTGAATAATGATAGGTTGCATGGTAGAATTGCTTGAAAGCCATTACCTTGACGCAACCATACCCCTACATACCCACTGTTAGGATAGACACGTGCTTACCTTGCTTGCTATTTACTCAACTACACATTATGTCTGTGATGTGATGCATGGTGGAGGACTGTATGTGAATGGCTATGGCACTTGGTGCCGATAATGGGATAACAACTTGGGGAGATCTTGGCGTGTGTCTTGGGTATGTGGAGAGGGTTTAGTTGACCGGACTGGATTCTATGACACGTCTGCAGACAAGTCTTGCTAGGGAAATGTGACCTGGGCATTCCTCGTGAGAGGTACCTGTGGTGGGTACAGGTGACATGATTAGATTCTAGGGAGGAGATTCTTCGTGGGGCAAATCCCCGGAAGGAAGGTGCCGCCGAGACATGGCGTGTTGGTTTTCCCCATTTGAGAAGTTGTCTTGTTTGGTCCCACTAAGGACTAGAATGTCAAGAGAACTGGTTCATAGGACCCTTTTTCATATGCACCACTTGCTCCCGACAGGCAGGAGACAGCCTGCCAACTAGCTCGGACGGTGCCACTATTACTAGGAAGTTGATAAGTGTAGGGAGGTAAGGGCACCTGGCCCACACCCTCCTAAGACAGTGTGGTGACCTTGGTGGCCTGGTACTGCGTCTCACAGTCTCAACGTGCTAGTGGACTCTGAGGTGCCCTAGGGCTGAGTAGTTGGGTGGCATCGTACCTACGAGGAGGTAGCCTGGTATCAGCCTAGGCAGTGCATGTGCTGATGATGGTGATCTTGTGGTTATAGGTGTACACACACTATAGAGTTGATCGATCTATACGTATAGCTGTGTCCACGGTTATGGACATTCCTATGATCTACGCTTCCCTTGATTAGTGAGTGGTGTATTCTCTTCTCTCCCCCTGGGTTGGATTAGATCCAGCTGTTAGCCGCTGAGGCAAGGCACAAGAGGGAGTCATCCTTGTCACCTAGAGAGTGAGAGTGTGGTGAGGTGTGGATGCATGTGAATGGGATGGATGGATGGAAATGGGTTTAAAACTTGAGAAACAATTATAATCTGATGAACTTGCATAGGAAAACTATAGCCAAATAGTAGGCCCTTTACTCTTACCCTTGCATACCACTTTCCACAAAGCAAATGCAAAGCATAGGGTGGGAGCCAGTGTCCAGTACAAATCATACTGATAATTATTTGACAGGTGACGCGCCCGATTACGACTACGAGGGCAATGATTGGGAGGATTAGAGGTCTTATCATGTGCCCAAGTCTGCCTGAGGAGATGGAGTCTACGCCGTTGTCATGCCTTCTAATGTTGTTCAAGATGCTGTGTGCTTTGAGTGATTCCGCCAAGTGGCGATGTAATAATGAGTAAACCTTTCTTTTGTACTCTTTAAGTTAGATATTTGATGTATGTACTATGATATTGACTGAATATCGATAATGTGATGGCATTATCTCCTAGGACTATCACATTATGGTTGGTATCTATGGATTTCCCTTCGAGGAAATCGTGGATATTTTAGTTGGTATTAGAGCCATACTTGCCCATAGGATGAGAAGGATTGACCATTAGAAATAGGAATATAACCTTGTCTTTTTTGTTATATATGCCGACCTTGCATATTCTTATGCATGGCTTACCTTTTTGCTAACCTACTTCCCCTGTCTTCTGGTCCATACATGCAGATGGCACCCTCCACTGAGCTTATGATCGATGGAGAAAGCTATGGAGGCTTTGCACAACTATTATGAGAGGTATCCAGGAGCTTGGTGTACACACTGTGTTGATCGAGTACACCTGCCACTGCGAGATGGGACCCAATGGACCCGAAGGCCACATCGTCATTAGAGTCAAGATCCCTACAAGCGAGACGCTGCCAGAGCTACACGCCATCACCGCTCTCGATGTGGGCACATCCATCACCGCTTGTGTGCAGTCCGTTTCACGTTCGGCTCTCTGACTCGTGATGCGCGACGTGTACGAGCATCTCAAGGATGGACCCTATCACCTACTTCTCCGAGCTTTGGACCTTGACCAGAGTACCCACGAGTAGATGATTGCTGTTGACTAGCTCACCTTCAACCAGGAGGACTGTTGTCTTTAGGTGTCGGCCCAGTACATCCTTCACCAGGATCGGCACATCATGGAGGTGGAGGCAGAGAACCATCGCTACCGCGACATGCTATTCTGAGCTGACAAAGAGTTCCTTATCAAGGAGTGGGAGATGAACCAGCTGCGAGCAACAATTTGCTCAAAATGTAGTTCTTACAGCTACGGAGACCTCATCCACAAGGATCGCCAAGAGAAGCTAAAGGAGGAGATTGAAGATTCGAGGGACAAGATCGGAGACTTCGGGCTCTGCAATGACTACCTCAACTGCAAGGTGTTCGAGATCGAGGATGCCCTAGAGCACAAGAAGACTACCATGAAGACCATGCGTGACAAGGAGAAAAGGCACAGGTTCAAGAAGATGATGTTGGAGAACCAATGCAATACCCTAGAGAAGGAAATGGTCATGATGAGAGACAACACTACTCACAACCAGATTCACCTGAACGAGTACATGAGGTACACTAAGTACTTGAAGGACAAAGTGAGCTGAGTGAGTGAAGCATCTAACACTAGGCGTGTGGAGGAGTATGAGGAGATGCAGAAGTCCTTACCACGCCGTTCACCCAAGAGGTCACGCTAGGAGGCTTTTCTCGTTGAGCCTATGCGTCTCAACTTGTCTGCGTGTTTAGTTGAGGCACTCTCGGAGGCAGAGAGGAACTAGGAGTTAGAGGAGGCCTTGGAGTTTGTTGCCAGGATGCACTACTCTGATGCTGAGCTTTGAGAGATGGACCATACCCCTACCCCACCACCTCATCAGGGTTAGATTCCTGGAGAGTTCTAATAATGTAGGAGTAGCTGATGATGATGCCCTACGTGGCAAGCATGACATGACACACCTAGAGTAGAGTAGAATGTCCCTCTCTTGAGCCTACCTGTGAGTAGTGGAATCTGCCTGAGTCTGCTGGTGTAGTTGCCGAAGACATCGCTGTGTAATAATTGATGTAATGAATGCTTGGATGTTTATGCATCTTATGGTTGTTCATGCTTCTTTGATTGAGTGTTGGATAGATAAAAAAAATGTTTTAAATCACTTAATAACCTAGAAACTATAACACTGATGTCTTGTGCAGCAACATGTCTTGTCGTTGTTCCAACCACCTGCTTCAACGCTCCCCTTCCCCAGCGCCAGCTGTTCGAGGCCGTGGAGGCCGTCGTCCTGGATGTATTGGTCATGGTCTCCCTCTCTTCGAGTATGAGCCACACACTCAGACCCCACCGCCTATCCAGGTGCCACCCATCCAAGAACCACCAGTCCAGGAGCCACCTGTTCAGGAGCCACCTATCCAGGAGAACGTTCCACCACCAACCCCACTTTTGGCGGATATCCGGCAAATATCCGACCCATGACCCAGCCCGCCAAGGCCAGCCAACGTTGACCATTGACCGGCCCCACCTATCAGTCACTACCACCCGTGGGACCCACCTGTTAGCGACTGCGACCGCCTCGCCCAATCAGGAGTTGCCACGTGTCGTCCCCTGGATAATTCGAGTCTTTTTATTTTTTAGAAAATGCATAGAAAATCCATCCGACCTCAAAAAAATATGATTCAAGTGTCCAAATTTTTCAAAAAATAAGCTCTATGTTATAGGCCTATGATTGAGTGCATTTAGATCCTTTGGTTTTCTATTGCTTCTTTGTGAATGTCTATAGGAGTCGCTTATCGCAGCTATATGTCTCGTTTCCACCCCCGGAGGAGTAGCAGCTTGAGGAGGAGGACTACGACTACATGAAGTAGCTTGGAGATGACTAGTTTGTAGGTGCCACATCCCACCCAACCTCATAGAATCCTATTAGGCAAGCAATGATTAGTTGCTAGCGCTTTATTACTTGCAATTGAATAATGATATGTTGCATGGTAGAATTGCTTGAAAGCCATTACCTTGACGCAACCATACTCCTACATGCCCACTGTTAGGATAGACACGTGCTTACCTTGCTTGCTATTTACTCTACTAAGCATTTGTTGACACCAAAATTTGGAAGAAGAATCGCAGGGACTCGAAAGCTCCCAAGATCATGCCATCAAGGAATCAATTACATGCAGGTCGGTACAGCTGATTCGAATGCAACACTGGAATCGGCTTTCTTTAGATAGCGCTAGCAGATAACGATAAAGGCTACGATCGGTGCTGGGACAATGCATGTTGGACTCTACAAAAAGGGAAAGATTAGAGTCCAAGTTATCTTAAATTCGAAATGTTTTCTCTAGGGCCAAAAATTGTGATGAGTCGAGCTTAGGTAGGAATCATGCGTAGGTTCCGGGTATAAATATTGGACCCCGTCTATTGTAAAGGACACACAATCAATAAAATACAAGTTACTTAATTTTTTGGCTCCGGCCACCCCTTAGGAGTAGGAGTAGAGTAGATCTCGGCGAGTTCTTCAGCAAGTACGGCTGCATCGACCCGATCGACCTCCACTGCTTGTCTGTAAGTACCATCATGGCTTATACTTCTGTTCGTACAGCTACATCGATCCGGTCGACCTCCACTGTGACTCTGGTATAAGCTAGTTATCGAGTCTTGTCTAGTTCAAGTAAGGCTGCATCGATACGGTCGACCTCCATTGCTCGAACTAGATTAAGGTCAAGTTATTGGCTATATCTAAGGGTGGCATTCCTTTGGATAGATTCATTAAGTTACTGATATTGCTTATTGCTTCCATTATTTATTTAATTACAGCAATATCACTTCGCTCGATTGGGATTGACCTAGATCGGCCTTATATCCTGTTTAACCCATCGTTTGTTAATCTAAACTGATCTAATCTGCATCTTAAACGATGAGTTATGTTTTATCGGTCGTTTTATGTCAATCTTGATCGTGCATAGTGAGCAGTTAAGGCATGTTTTGTCTTGAATAGATCTGTTGGCTAATGAAAACTGCTTCATGGCCTATTATCATGGCATGTGTGATTCTACCTCACACCCCACTGTTAGCACTGTGGATTGGGGATCGTTATTTGGTAGATCTTTTCCTGATAGGGCATGACCTTAACTGTGCGCTATGCCTGAATCGGCTATTTTAGCCAATATCGAGTGCTTTCACAAACAGTTCACGTCACGAGACCATTGAAGTAAAGATAGGTTGAAAGATGTGTTAGCCCTGTGATCTTATTATTGTGTTACGACCTGCATGATTCTGCCTCATGCCCCACTGATATTAGTAATAAGTTAGGATCATCGAATCTATTGTTGTTTCCACAGCCTACATGATTCTGCATCATGCCCCACTGGTCATAGCGATAGAGGAGATCTAATATGTTCATTAGATTTATCTTTATTAAATGGTTAAATGATGATGATCTATTTCTTTTATATAAAAAGGGATTCGGTTACTTGTAGTCATTGGCTTAGCATAAATTAATCATTGTTGACATCCTTTTGCCATTGACTAATGTTTGTCTAATAACGAGATCTATCCTAAGCGATAACCGATTTACCTTCCATAATTCCATGAGCTTTAATTGATTTATTCTTATGAGCATGCTAGAATCGACTATTTAGTTGATTTCCTTCCATATCGGCTCTCAGAGCCCACATTTGGGACTGTCTGGCAACACCGGCATGTTCCGCCTTAAATTACTGATTAGCTTTCTCTCCTTGTCAATTGTAGGGTCAAATTGACTGGCACATCTCAGGAGGAGTGCGCAGGATCGACCATCCTTGCCCTGAAGCTAGGTGGATCTCTAGCTCCATCGAGCGGACCCTTTTGGCTTGCTCGTGTGCCCTCGGCACGGGATGAAATTTCATGCCGACACACGTTCTTGGCATGCCCTGTGGGACCCCACAATCGTCATGGCGGTTCACAACAACAACGACATCCTTATGGTACATTATGAACATCTACCTGATGGAGATAAAGATGTCATCAGCAAAGCTATAGAAGAGTTTCAGAACAAGTGTTTGTTGTCCTACACCAAAACACGTGACAACACAATTGTTCAGAAATATCCACTACCAAGAGTTCTATTGCACGGGCAGACAGATACAATTGAAGCTGAAGACAGGCATTTCTTTACGGAAGCTGTAAACAAATTTGTTCATGATGCCATATCAAGCCATAATGAAGCTTTCTTGGACACGTTCCATAACGCCATGAAAGAGGTGTTTCATGGGTTTCCAGTTGGTCAGGTTGGGCCGTCTTATTACAACATTCGACATTCGTCGATCCAAGGGACTAATCAAGTCAGTACTAGCCATCAAGAAGTAGCACCGGCTGGTAATGATGATGTCTAGGTAGTTCAGAGTTCATCTGAACAAGCTCAAGGTATTACTACGAATCAGATATAGTATAATCCTGGATCGTCAGTGCAGCATGTGCAATAGCCCAAGGAGCAAGGTCAGAACCAGGTGATTAATTTTGGCACATCGGGCCACATACCGTCGTTGGCTCAAAAAATAGCACCATCAGTTCAAATGATCCGTAGAGATATAGATCCTCATGTCTATAATCAGAGACATCAAGCAGCAAACCAGCAAAGGACCCAGCAGATAGAGATTCCACAAGGGTATCATTATGGCACAGATTATAACACCCTTCACATGATTCCGAATCTAGGATATCAAGGCACACAGGATTTCAATCCACAGATGGGTCAGCAGGTGCAGAGAAATCCAAATTCACATGCTGATGAGTTGTTGCTAAAGGTGACCGAGATGATGAAGAATCAGTTCGGTCTAAAGCCAAAAGGGCTGACCTTTTCGTACAAACGCCCATATCCAAAATGGTATGATTTGGTCGCTCTTGCTGCAATTTACAGGCTTCCAGAGTTTGCTAAGTTCACTGGTCAAGATAGTACAAGTACAATAGAACATGTCAATCGGTATCTTACACAATTGGGTGAGGCATCGGTTGAGGAGGCCCATCGAGTTTGTTTCTTCTCCTTGTCCCTGTCAGGGCCATCCTTCACTTGGTTTTCATCACTGCCGGTCAACTCCATTGCCAATTGGGCTGATCTGCAAAAGAAATTTTAGACATATTTTTATGCTGGGACTGGAGAAAAGAAAATTACCGATCTGACAACTATAAGGCAGAAGACTAATGAATCGGGTACTGAGTTTCTTTAGAGGTTACGAGAGACTAGGAACTGAGGCTTCTCATTAAACTTGGCTGACGATCAACTAGCTGCTTTAGCCGTTCAAGCAATGCTGCCAATGTGGAAAGAAAAACTGCTGGGACAAGAATTTGACAACTTGGGTCAATTGGCTCAACGAGTGGCAGCGCTCAATAGCCAATTCTAGAGTATACGCAGAGATACCCGATTCTAGAAGAGTACCACAGTGGCGGAAG
The DNA here is from genome assembly GCA_904845875.1 of Miscanthus lutarioriparius. Classification (NCBI taxonomy): domain Eukaryota; kingdom Viridiplantae; phylum Streptophyta; class Magnoliopsida; order Poales; family Poaceae; genus Miscanthus; species Miscanthus lutarioriparius. The sequence continues at coordinate 85,927,388 of CAJGYO010000009.1, read as the reverse complement.
CTTATAATCCATACTCAGTCGATGACGGCTATGAAGATGAAGAAGAAGAGGTTGTTGCAGCTGAATGGAATTGGGGCAAAAAGACAGTAATGGTGTCAAATCCTTGGGGAAGAGGAATCGAGGAGAGCTATGACTTTGATGTCACAAAATCAGACAAGCTCTTTGATTTCTTGCTTGAGAAGGGATAGATCAAGTTGCCCGATAATCATGTTATGTTGCCCCCTAATCAGTTGAAGAATAAGAAGTTCTACAAGTTCCATAACGCTACTTGTCATTCGACTAATGAATGTAGAATTTTCCGACAACATATACAGTGGGCTATTCAGCAAGGAAGGCTCAATTTTGATACACCTCGGAAAATGAAAGTTGATGATAATCCTTTCCCAGGAGATCAAAACATGGTTGATGCTAGGCTGCTCAAAGGAAAGACTAAGGTCCTAACATCAACCAAATCAAGAGAAGTTGGAACAGTCGATCCCGAGAGGCAAATATCGGGGAATTAAAAGACGTCGCGACAAGTAAAAGAGCCAATATGAGCAGGGAGAAACGTCAAAAGAAGGGACAACAAAGCCATGAGTTACATCTTGAATTCTATTGAATAAATGGCTGCGGCAGAAGGAAAAGGATTATCAGCAGTGGTTGGAAAAGCAAGAATACCAGCGTCAATAGGAAAAAGAGAGGTACGAAAGAAAGCAAACTAAATTGCATTGGAATTGTCCTTTCTTCAGACATTGCTGGAACAAAGGTTTGAAGTTGCCTACCAGGAGTAACTGTCCAGAGTGCAGCGATCAGTATTGGGAGTTTAGGCAATCTCAAGCCAACCGCCAGTCTATTGATGCTCAAGATGCATATCACCATAATAACATGGATCGGTGCTTAAAAATGGAAGTGTTCATAATCGGCTGGGGAAAAGAGTTGTTGATCAAGACTGGGCTGATTATGAAGAAGAAGGCAACGGAAGAGAATATTTTTGGTAGGAAGGCCAATGGTGTCCAGGAGGTTTGACAAGAAGCCAGAAGAGAAGGGTGCAACGCCTAAGGAATAAAGAGTTGGAACAGGCTCAGGCATCCGGTAAACCTTAAGTATGGCATGCTAAGCAAACAGCCGATTGAAAGCAACCATCAGCTAATATTCAAATGGCTTTTCTGTTGCCATCAGAATTTAGAGCTCCGGCTGATCAAGAAGTTTATTTGGATTTTGATGAATCAGAGTATGAGGAGATAGTTGCCAAGTTAACAGTTATACAACAAGCAATATTTGATAAACCAGTCAAGCATCGGCACCTAAAGGCTTTATATGTAAAAGGTTTGGTTGATGGGAAGCCGATGAACAAGATGTTGGTAGACGGAGGTGCTTCTGTTAATCTCATGCCCTACACCACTTTTCATAAACTTGGCAAGGGACCAGGCGATCTGATTGAGACTGACATGATGCTTAAGGACTTTGAGGGTAATGCGTCCAAGACCCGAGGGGCAATAAACGTCGAACTGACAATCGGGAGTAAGACTCTGCTCACCATGTTCTTCGTCATCGATGGAAAAGGGTCATACAGTTTACTCCTTGGTCGTGATTGGATTCATGCGAACTGTTGTGTACCATCGACCATGCATTAGTGTTTGATTCAGTGGCATGAAGATGATGTCGAACTGGTTTGTGCTGATGAGTTTGTAAGTATCACAATAGCCGATGCGGTCTTTTGGGAGCTAGGAGACTTCGAATGTTTTTCTGGCAAGTTATAGGAAGGAGGCTTCATTAGAATCAACGATGAAAGCCAACAGCCGATCCAAGCAGTCGGCTTTGAAAATTTATCTTAATGGATAATCCAATAGATGGTACAGATGGCAAACTAGGACATGGTTTCACGTCGGCCGATGAATTAGAAGAAGTAGATATTGGTTCTGGAGATAGACCTAGGACGACGTATGTAAGTGCCAAGTTGAACCCTAAGTATAAACGAGAGTTAGTTGATTTGTTAAAGGAATTTAAAGACTATTTTGCTTGGGAGTACTATGAGATGCCTGGTCTAGACCGGTTAATTGTCGAACATTGGTTGCCAATCAAACCTGGATATCGGCCGTTTAAATAGGCTCCAAGGAGATTCAACCCGAACGTGCTTGATGATATCAAAAAGGAGACTGAAAGGTTACTAGAGGCAAAGTTTATCCGACCGTGCTGATATGCAGAGTGGACATCGAATGTTGTCCCTGTGTATAAGAAGAATGGAAAATTAAGAGTTTGCATCGATTTCAGGGATCTGAACAAAGCCACACCCATGGATGGTTATCCGATGCCGATAGCTGATATGTTAGTAGATGCAGCAGCCGAGCATAAGGTTATTAACTTCATGGACGGCAATGTAGGGTACAACCAAATTTTCATGGCTGAGGAAGACATAGCAAAGACCGTTTTTAGGTGCCCCAGCGCAATTGGTTTATTCGAGTGGGTTGTGATGACCTTTGGTCTGAAGAATGCCGGTGCAACTTATCAAAGGGCGATGAATTATATTTTTCATAAGTTGATCGGCAGGATTGTTGAAATCTACATCGATGATGTGATGATAAAATCCAAAGGGTACAAAGAGCACCTAGCTGATTTGCGAGAGACTCTGGAATGCATAAGAAAACATGGTCTAAAGATGAATCCTAATAAGTGTGCTTTTGGAGTGTCAGCTGGACAATTCTTGGGATTTATGGTCCATGAGAAAGGAATTGAAGTTGGTCAAAAAAGCATAAAAGCAATTGATGAGGTAGTTCCCCCGACTACTAAGACAGAGTTGCAATCTCTATTTGGTAAGATTACTTTTATCAGAAGATTCATTTCAAATTTATCGGAAAGGATCCTGTCGTTTTCTCCCTTGTTGAAGTTGAAAAATGATCAATAATTCAAGTGGGATGACATACAACAAAAGACATTTGAAGAAATAAAAGAATACATGAAATGTTCACCTGTGCTGGTCCCTCCTTAGCAAGGTAAGCCTTTTAAGTTGTACATATCGGCTAATGACAAGACAATTGGATCGGCCTTGATGTAAGAATTTGAAGGAAAAGGAGCGAGTTGTTTTCTATCTGAGTAGAAGGCTCCTGGATCCAAAAACAAGATATTCTCCCACCGAAAAGTTATGCATGTGCTTATATTTCTCTTGCACTAAGTTGCGACACTACTTATTATCAGCCGAATGTACGATTGTTTCCAAGGCTAATGTGATCAAGCACATGTTATCAATGCCAATACTGAATGTGAGAATGGGAAAGTGGATTCTTGCGTTATCGGAATTTGACTTGAAGTATGAATCGGCTAAAGCCGTCAAAGGACAAATAATGGCTAATTTTGTCACCCAGCATCATAAGCCAAGCATTGGTTATGTAGAACCAATGCCTTGGACGTTATTCTTTGATGGATCATCATGCAAGCAAGGTGGTGGCATTGGTATTGTTATTATTTCGCCTCAGGGGGCAAGTTTTGAATTTGCTCTTCCAACTGAACCAATGATTACAATAACCAAGCAGGGTATGAAGCTATTCTTAAGGGACTTCAACTTCTTCATGAAGTAAAGGCCGAAGCAATTGAAGTATTTGGAGATTCACAGTTAATTATTAATCAGTTCATCGGCCTATATGAGTGCAAAGAAGATACTTTGAGATGATACTATGATCAGTGCCAAAAGTTGCTCAAAGAATTTCTTCATGTCTCTTTCCAACATATTCCGAGAGCACAAAACCAAGAGGCTAATCGTCTAGCTCAAAGTGCGTTAGGATATCGAGTGTTTCGAGAAGTCTTGGGTAGTGAAGCCTCGAATGATGATTGGAGAGTCGAAATAGTCGACTACCATAGAAATCCATCAAAGAAAGTTACCAGAAAGCTAAGGTATAAATCAACTAAGTATGTTTTACTGAATGATCAACTATATTACAAAATACTCGATGGAGTATTACTCAAATGCCTAAATCGAGAAGAAGCTAAGGTGTTGATGGGCGAGGTGCATGAAGGGATATGTGGAGCTCATCAATCGGCTTATAAGATGAAGTGGCTTATTCGTAGAACTGGATATTTCTGGCCAACAATATTGGAAGACTGTTTTGAATATTACAAGGGGTGCCAGGATTGTCAATATTTTGGTAATATCGAGAAATCGCCTGCATTGGCCATGAATCCAATAATCAAGCCATGGCCATTTCGAGGTTGGGGAATTGATTTAATTGGCCAGATTTTTCCGCCCTCAAGCAAAGGACATAAGTTCATATTGGTAGCAACAGATTGCTTCACTAAATGGGTTGAGGCAATTCCTTTGAAGATGGTAACCTCAAAGAACATGGTTGATTTTGTCAAGGAGCACATTGTGTATCGTTTTAGGATTCCTCAAACTATAACTACCGATCAGGGGACAATGTTCACATCAGAGGAGTTCGGAGATTTTGCTGCTAGTATGGGAATCAAGCTACTAAATTCTTCTCCTTACTATGCTCAGACTAATGGCTAGGCAGAGGCGTCCAATCAAATTATGATTAAGCTGATCAAGAAAAAGATTGAAGAACAGCCAAGGAAATGGCATTCAATGCTTAATGAGGCACTATGGGCATATAGGATGGCCTATCATGGATCAATTAAAATGTCTCCTTATGAACTTGTGTATGGCCATAATGCAGTTCTTCCTTGGGAAGTTCAGATTGGATCGAGGCGTGGTACATTACAAAATGATTTGTCAGCCAAAGTCTACAAGAATCTTATAATAGATAACTTAGAGGACTTGAATTGCCTTCGGCTGCGCGCTCTTGAAAATATCAAAGCCAATAAATTGAGGATTGCAAAATATTATAATAAAAAGGTCAAGATTAAGCAATTTTCTGAAGGAGACTTGGTCTGGAAAGTGAAATTGCTGATCGGGTCAAACGACAGTAAATTCGACAAATGGTCACCTAACTGGGAAGGACCTTATCAGATCAAACGTTGTGTGCCTGGTAATGCTTATATTTTGGAAACACTAGGAGGAGAGGAAGAATTTGGCCGAGCAATCAATGGGAAATATCTAAAGAAATATTACCCCTAGCGTTTGGATTAATACTTAATAATCGATTTGTTCGGTCGTCAACTCTAATAGCCGATATCAGAAAGGTATCGCCTATAGTGCAAAAATAAACACGAAGGGGTAAAAGATAGTATGATGTGTATCACCTATAGGAGCAAAGCAAACATGGACGAAGTGATGCATATAATATGAAGTACGAAACAAAGGAAATCACTCAAGACGAGGAAATTGTTTGCTAAATATCACCTATTATAAGCTACGGGCCGGAAAACACTTTGCTTACTATATCATCAGCCAGGGTGTTGAAGGCTACAGAGTTGGTGGCGCTAAAGAAATCCTCAACCAAGCGCTCATGATCCCCAGGGTGCGCCGCGTCTAGAAAACCATGGGGAAGAAGCCAAAGATTGTGGCTAGAGCGGGCTTGTGCAACAGCCAATGCCATGGCAGCACCATGATGAATGCCATGAAGAGCGACCTCCCTGACATAGTTCAGGATATCATGCAAGCGAACCACCAGAACGGCGCCCCTGGCATTGACAAATCCCGCTGCATGATCCGTAGCTGATCGAAGGCTTTCCAACTGAGCAGTTAGATCTAAAAGATTTAAGGAAAGAATGATCAGAAATCTTGAAGGCAAAATTAAAAAGAAGACAGAGAAATTGTGGTAGATGTCTCACCTATGATTCTGGCTTTAGCCCTAGCCAACCTTTCCCCCACCGGGCTAGCCTCAGAGGGTGATCGGCCTTGGATCATGGCCAAAGCCGATTTTGCAAGGGAGAGGCAGCTGGCTAGATTCTGATCAATTCGATCGATGGAGGCTAGCATATCATCATTGTCGATCTGCCTCCTCGGATAGCGGGGGAGCTGGTGGTGAATTGGTGCTAAAGATGACCCCAAAGGCTGAGCAGAGTTAGCCTTCTGCTCCGGAATGATGGGAGCATCCCAAGTTGCACCCTCTTGGCGATGAATGCGTTGGCGCGATGATGCAGATCCATTGAGGGCCTTCTCAGCAGACCTCTTGCTATTCTCCATGATCTCAAACCTACAGAAAAGCAGGAACTATACTAAGGATGTAGAAGGTTTGAGATGAAGTGGGCTGTTTTTCGATCCATAGCCGTGGCCCGTATATATAGCCCAGGAAGGCGAGAAGATAGATTTCGCGGGGGGTGTGAAATTGAAATCAGATACAAAAACGGATAGACACTCCATAAATTCAGGGGACAGATAATGAAGAGATAACAGATTTGGACTTATTGCTTCCCCAAATTACAAAATATCGTGGGATGGATATGAAGAATTTACATTGACCAGAGATCAACCCACCAAGGTTTCTTTGGATTGAAGGGAGTCTGGGTCCCCACAAGGCCAAAGGTCATTGTGAACCGAGTCACATCGACCCATTGATAAAATTATGCCAGGAGATGGGGAAAGGCCGCCTGCCTAACAGATGCCCAGCTGATTTCTCGGTGACTGGGAAACTGTGGGAAAGGCTGCCTGCCTAATAGATACCCATGACTGTGGACTTATCAGGGATACAGATGTGATAATTTTGGAATAAAATTACTTTTATCCCAAAATTGGGGGCATGTATTTACACCAAAATTTGGAAGAAGTATCGCAGGTAAAGGCCGCCTGCCTAATAGATACCCATGACTGTGGACCTATCAGGGATACAGATGTGATAATTTTGGAATAAAATTACTTTTATCCCAAAATTGGGGGGCATGTGTTTACACCAAAATTTGGAAGAAGAATCGCAGGGACTCGAAAGCTCCCAAGATCATGTCATCAAGGAATCAATTGCGTGCAGGTCGGTATCAGCTGATTCGAATACAACACTGGAATTGGCTTTCTTCAGATAGCGTCAGCAGATAACAACAAAGGCTATGATCGGCTCCGGGACAATGCATGTTGGACTCTACAAAAAGGGAAAGATTAGAGTCCAAGTTATCTTAAATTTAGAATGTTTTCTCTAGGGCCAAAAATTGTGATGAGTCATGCTTAGGTAGGAATCATGCGTAGGTTCCGGGTATAAATATTGGACCTCGGCTATTGTAAAGGACACACAATCAATAAAATACAAGTTACTTACTTTTTTTGGCTCCGGGCACCCCTTAGGAGTAGGAGTAGAGTAGATCTCGGTGAGTTCTTCAGCAAGTACGGCTGCATCGATCCGGTCGACCTCCACTTCTTGTCTATAAGTACCATCAAGGCTTATACTTCTGTTTGTACTGCATCGATCCGGTCGACCTCCATCGCGACTCTGGTATAAGCTAGTTATCGACTCTTGTCTAGTTCAAGTAAGGCTGCATCGATCCGATTGACCTCCACTGCTCGAACTAGATTAAGGTCAAGTTATTGGTTCTATCTAAGGGTGGCGTTCCTTCGGATAGATTCATTAAGTTACCGATATTGCTTATTGCTTCCATTATTTATTTAATTACAACAATATCACTTTGCCCGATTGGGATTGACCTAGATCGGCCTTATATCCTATTTAACCCATCGTTTGTTAACCTAAATTGATCTAATCTGCATCTTAAACGATGAATTATGTTTTATCAGCCATTTTATGTCAATCTTGATCGCGCATAGTGTGTGGTTAAGGCATGTTTTGTCTTGAATAGATCTGTTGGCTAACGAAAACTGCTTCATGGCCTGTTATCATGGACTGTGTGATTCTACCTCACACCCCACTGTTAGCACCATAGAGTGGGGATCGTTATTTGGTAGATCTTTTCCTGATAGGGCATGACCTTAACTGTGCGCTATACCTGAATCGGCTGTTTTATCCAATATCGAGTGCTTTCACAGACAGTTCACGTCATGAGACCATTGAAGTAAAGATAGATTGAAAGATGTGTTAGCCCCATGATCTTATTATTGTGTTACGGCCTGCATGATTCTGCCTCATGCCCCACTGATATTAGTAATAAGTTAGAGTCGTCGAATCTATTATTGTTTCCACGGCCTGCATGATTCTGCCTCATGCCCCACTGGTCATAGCGATAGAGGAGATCTAATATGTGCATTAGATTTATCTTTATTAAATGGTTAAATGATGATGAGCTATTTTTTTATATAAAAAGGGATTCGGTTACTTGTAGTCATTGGCTTAGCATAAATTAATCATTGTCGACATCCTTTTGCCATTGACTAATGTTTGTCTAAATAATGAGATCTATCCTAAGCGATAACCAATTTGCCTTCCATAATTCCATGAGCTTTAATTGATTTATTCTTATGAGCATGCTGGAATCGACTATTTAGTTGATTTCCTTCCATATCGGCTCTCAGAGCCGCACATTCGGGACTGTCTGGCAACACCGGCATGTTCCGCCTTAAATTACTGATTAGCTTTCTCTCCTTGTCAATTGCAGGGTCAAATTGACTGGCACGTCTCAGGAGGAGTGCGCAAGATCGACCATCCCTGCGCTGAAGCTAGGCGGATCTCTAGCTCCATCGAACGGACCCTTCCGGCTTGCTCGTGTGCCCTCGGCATGGGATGAAATTTCGTGCCGATAGAATTATATCTGTGATGTGATGCATGGTGGAGGACTATATGTGAATGGCTAAGGCACTTGGTGCCGATAATGGGATAACAACTTGTGGAGATCTTGGTGTGTGTCTTGGGTATGTGGAGAGGGTTGAGTCGATCGGACAGGATTCTTTGACAAGTTTGCGGACCAGTCTTGCCAGGGGAATGTGACCTGGCCATTCCCCATGAGAGGTACCTGTGGCGGGTACAGGTGACATGAGTAGATTCCTAGGAGGAGACTCTTTGTGGGGTGAATCCCTAGAAGGAAGGTGCTGCCGAGGCATGACATGTTGGTTATCCCCATTTGGGAAGATGTCTTGTCTAGTCCCTCTAAGGACTAGAATGTGTGGATGCATGTGGATGGGATGGATGGATGGAAACTGGATTCAAACTTGAGAAACAATTATAATATTGATGAACTTGCGTAGGAAAACTATAGCCAAATAATTGGCTCTTTACTCTTACCCTTGCATACCACTTTCCACAAAGCAAACACAAAGCATAGGGTGGGAGCCAATGGTCAGTACAAATCTTACTGATAATTATTTGACAGGTGACGAGCCCAAGTATGACTACGAGGGCGATGATTGGGAGGATTAGAGGTGTTGTCATGTGCCCAAGTTTGCATGAGGAGATGGAGTCTATGCCCACTGTCATGCCTTCTGATGCTATTCAAGATGTTGTTTGCTCTGAGTGATTCCGCCAAGTGGCGATGTAATAATGAGTAAACCTTTCTTTTGTACTCTTTAAGTCAAATATTCGATTTACGTACTTTGATATCGACTGAATATCGATAATGTGATGGCATGATCTCCTGGGACTATCACATTATGGTTGGTATCTGTGGATTTCCCTTCGAGGAAATCGTGGATCGTTTCACTCAGGTTTTGGAAGGTTTGACGTTCCCAATCATCCAACAAGATGATTTGTTCATCTCTTGTCAAGACATGGATGGCCAGTTGATTTGCATGTGCTCCTTGTTCCACTTGTTGGCCTCCACTGCCTTGGCTTGCTTGATCAACAGACATGGCATTGCTATCACGGTTGCTTCCTGATGAAGAATGACTATCCGATGGAAATCGGATATGCTTGTTTGCCTGTTTGCTGCTCCCTATGCCAAACAGGTTCTTGATGCCTTTCTTCATGATTCCTATAAACTAGTGATAATCTCAAGAAGAGGGGTTATGGATTAGTGAAAGCAAAGCATGTCCTTGTGGGTTTTATGAATCACCACAACATTGCTTTTCTTCTTCCAGGATGATGGTTTGCTTAGTAATTAAGTAAATGAGCTTTCGGAGTGTAGTATGAAGAAGGGGAACGGAAATTCAATTATGGGCTTGGAAATTCTGGTGTTGAGTGTGGATGATCTTCATGAGGGAATAAATGAAGCAAAGAGAGTGCAAAGTGCCAAAGGAGCCCCACTAGGGGGTCGGGCGACGTCCTAGCGTGGCCATCCTACCATCTTTTGGCATGGTGCGCTCTTGGATGCTCTTGCAAGCATGTCTCTAGGACAATTTGTGAAGGAAAAACTAGGAGATTGATTGAATGTATTGGAAGTGTTGAAGAAGAGGACAAGGTAAGTGGAGAGCAAGGATGAAAGGGAAAATCACATCACCAACTTTTGCATTGTTTAATACATGAGTGGTGGGTGTGATTGGAAGTGAAAGGAGCAGAGAGTGAGAAGGAGGGGGGTCAGGCGACCTGATGGTGGGGTCGGCCGACCCCACCAGTCCCCCTCTTAATGCATTTCGACTTTTTAAGTAAGGTACTAAGCATGTTTATGCAGAAAATAATCATAGTAAGTGAAAAATAATGGGATTATTTGCATACCTTTGCATTAACTCACCTTGATTTAGCTCCTTGGATTCCTTTCAGGCAAATATTCCATGTCATGGTTTGCTCCCATGAATGACGGAGTCAGTGTCTTCTTCATAATTAATGGCAATGTCGGGGGGCTTTATTTCCACCGACGAACATTGCTCCGGCCTTGGCTTGAAGTGAAATTTTTCTTCTTTGCCATTAACATTGAGATGCGTTTCTTCGGCTCCAACATCAATGTGTGCATTTGCCATGCTAAAAAATGGTCTTCCCAAGATTAGTGGTGTCTTTGTGTCGGTACTCATGTCCAGCACCACAAAATCGATGGGGATGAAGCAAATTCTTATCTTGACACGAATGTCTTCTGCTATTCCTGCCGGATATCGGACTGATTGATCGGCAAGCTGCAAACACATTGGGGTTGGGGATAATGAATTATGATTAAGTTTATCATATATTACCTTGGGCATGATGCTGACACTTGCTGCAAGGTTGTAGAGAGCTTGATCAAACTTCTAGGCACCAATCAAGCATGATATTGTAGGATTTCCTAGGTCCATCTTTTCAGGCAGCTAATTGAGTATGGCCATGCTACATTCTTCAGTTAATTTCACCACTTCTACGCTTGGCATCGGCTTCTTTTTGTTAAGGACGTCTTCCAAATATTTGGCATATGTAGGGACCTGCATAGCGTCAACTAATGGTATATGTATATATAATTTTGAATTACCTCCACAAATTTCTTGAATTGCTCATCCTCTGTTGCTTTTCTATTGCGCTCTAGAAATGGTATGACCTCAGTATCATAGAATTCATGAGGAGTTGTTCTTACCTTTTCTTGGGGCATGACGGGGGCTTCTTCCTCTGCTGGCTCTTCTATCACCACCTTCTTCTTTGTAGTAACAGGATAAGGTGTTTCACGAGTGGTCTTACCACCTCTCGTGGTCATGGCATTAACTTTTTCATGACTTTATGAAATTTTTGCAGTTAAACTAGCTAGTTGATTTTTGAGCTTTTTATTGAAGTTAAGCTGATTTCATAGAGCTAAGGAAAAAACTATTAATCCTAGCATGAATATTTCCTAAAATCTTATCATGATCAAGCAACTTATTATTTATTTCTTCATTAACTCTAGCTTGGCCAAAAACAAGATCTTTAAGAGAGGGATTATCAGAGGGCTGAGTCGAAAAATTACTGTGGTTGGTGTGCGGATTCCATCTTTGGTAAGGTTGATGTGGCGGTGGACCGTATCCACCATCGTTGAGGGACTTGAGGTCTCTTGTGGGACATGTATCACTAGTGTGATCCATACCTCCACATACTCCACATGATAGGCTTGTCTGTGGCTTGGTTGCAAAATATTCTAGAGCGGCACGATCTCTCTTCCAATTTGCTCTTTCTTCTAATTTCTTCCAAAGATATTCCATAGATAAAGCATTTACTTCATGAATATGTGACATACCTTTGAGATGCTCATCTATCCATCCTTGATTTTTGACCATCTTCTCGATCAACTTCTTTGCTTTATCCACCTTCAGTGAGAAGAATGCTCCTATGACGACAGCATCGATGTGTTGACGGGACTCCAATGTGAGTCCATGGTAGAAGCTTCGGATCAGAAGCCAGTCCTCCATTCCATGATGAGGACATGCTTGGATGTATTCTTGAAGTTGCTCCCATGCTTCGGGAATGGATTCCTGGACTAGCTATAAAAAGTTAGAAATCTTACTACGAAAGAGATTTATCTTACCAATGGGGAAGAACTTGACGAGGAAGTCGTTTAAACACTTCTCCCAGGTGTTCATGGCTCCTGAGTTGGTGTAGAAACAATGCTTTGCCTTTTCAAGTAATGAAAAGGGAAAGATTTGGAGTCAAATGGAGTCTTGTGGGACTCCTTGAATTGAAATTGTGTTGCACATCTCCAACAACTTCTGAAGACGAACATTGGCATCCTCGGAAGGCTTTCCATGAAAAGGGCTCACTTGCACCATCGTAATTAGTGCTGCCTTGAGCTCAAAGTCTCCTTTCCTACTAACTACATTAGGACCTGTTGCCACGTTAGAAATGGACGAGGAAGAATACTCACGAATGGTTTTAGCAGGTGCAGTGGAACTTGTTGATGTAGAGCTGCTTGGACGGACTGGTTCGGTTGGCGGAGGATTTGAGTTGATTGGTTCCACTGATGGAGGATCCAGATGAATTGGCGGACGATTCCTTCGAGGAGGGGTGAGACTAGCTCTTGCCCTTCGAAGGATAGCCTTAGGATCATCCTGGAAATCTTTCGGCAAATTGAATCCGGCCATAATCGGCTCTGTTTTCAACAATCACAACAAATCGAGTGTAAACCCGCTAAAAGAACAATGATCCGTTCAATAGCACAATCATAGAAAATATATTAATCAAATATCTAGGCCAATGCTTTCCCTAGCAACGGCGCTAGAAATACTTGTTTATATTTCTTATGACTATTGGATAAATTCTGCAAGCGCATACAATATATCGATGTAGCACTTCACTTGGGAGTATTCCAAGTATTGTATTTATTTCCACAGGGAAATCTTTGCATGGCAAAGATAGTTGATAATATAAATTCTAGTGAATTGACTATGAACAATCACTTTCTTATATCGGGGGTAAGGCAGTATGAACGGTGATAGAACTGAAAGACAATAAGAAAATAACAGATGGTGTAGATAGAGAGAGATCACAGAGTGAGTGTAAGATAATAAAGACTATCTGACAAGTAATCAGGATATCAATGTTTAGCAGATCAGGATTCAATAATTACTTCAGGGCATACCTGCCCTAAACTCACCAAAAGGTTGATTAGGCACAAAGCACAACGAGCCCTATAATTTAATAACTAGTTCTAACGTGGTGGAATACATAGGATGGACAGGGCTGTCACCACCTGCCAACTACCACAATCTATCTAGACAACTAGCCACAACCCAAGGTACCCTATAGTCTAAGCACCACACTTACACTATTTGATACTACTCTAATCTCGAGCTAAGATTAGAGCACCAGCTAGTGACGAAGATCTCGTACTATTGGAAACTTACTAACTAAACAAGATATGATTGAAAGAACCACAGCACAACTAAGCTAAAGACTAGCAAAGTGAATACTGGAAATGTAGATAAGTACTAGAAAGGAAATATATTGCAAATGAAATATCTTACAAGTGGAAATACAAGAGCTTATACCAGAGACTTCCGAAGACTTCTCCTAGCTCCAAGCTCTTCACTCTTCACTCTCACTCTCATTACTAGCCTAACTAAGAGACTAACTACTTGGACTAACTTGAACTCAAGTGGACACTAGAGATGGTTGATGATGAAGATGGAATGGAATGATTACAACTGAGGAGAATGGTGCTATTTATAGCCTCTTGGAGCTAGGGGTACTTGTAGGCTACTGCGGTAAGTCGGTGGAGCTTTGGGGGCGTCGGCCAACCTTGCATGGCGTCGGCTGACCCTAGGATGCACTGCCATTGCATCCTACGGCCTAGATCTTGCTCTGGATGTCGGTTGCATGCCACTAAGTTGGTTTCTTTGGTCGGTAAACACAGAGAGTGTATGACAATGGGGCCTCCAATCCAAGTGAAGTGAAGTGGTGACCCTTTGATCAAACCGACATGGAATCAATCTGTAGATGTGCTCCATTTTGTGTTACTTGGCCTATCACGCCGATCGGTGACATGGCCAAGCCACATGGGCATCGGGCGAAGTGGTGGTGGGGTCAGCCGACCCCACCAGTTAGTCCAAGTGGGCCCTCTTGTGTTGGGTTGCCTCCTGGTGTGTCCCTTTTGCATATTTTTGATATTTTTCCTGTATTCAAATAAAACTCATGCACAAGTGGAATTCCATTAGTGATAAACCAAATTCCTACATTCTATGTTGAGTTTTTCCTTGAAATGCTTGCATTGTTGATGGGTAAAATAGGCATTTAGTGACCATCAACAGATACCTATTATTGTTTCTTGGTTCTTTTGCATATGGCTTGTTTTCCATTCATGTATATAGGGAAAGCACATTGTGAAACAACCTTTAAAAATGTCTTTTATACTCTAAACTATTTTCTGCACAAAATAGGCTACATACTACTGTTGTGTAGAAAGTTCAAAATTTTTGGGGGCCGATTTTCTATTATCTATAGTTTAAATGAATTTCTGCGTGCTTATCGAAAGTAATTCCAAATTGAACAGTGAATACCTCCAATAAGATTACAAGAACATTATAAAATTTATATTTATGCTCATTTGTTTCACTCTAAGCCATATCTAGAGATGGATTAAAAAATCATTTGTTTGCTAGAGATAATTCATCATTCTATCTCCAAATTAGTATAAAATAATTGTATTAATTAAAAACTTTGTTAGAAAATCCTATAAACGTGCATGACAACTTGTTTTGGTGTATGATGTTCCAATAAAAATTTCAAATGGTTTTAAAAAAGAGGTACCTGTTGGCAGTTCTTAACATCATTACTAAGAATAGAGATAGAATCTATCCCAGCAATGGCGCCAAAAATGCCTGTTGGTATTTCTTAGCATCACTACTCAGGAACGTATTCCCTTGGCATCGGCGCCAGAAATGCTTGTTGGGGTTTATAGTCCCTAGGCAGTGGCACTAAAAACGCCTGTTGGCATTTCCTAGCATCGCTACCTAGGATTGAGGTCCCAGATAACGACACTAGCAAATGTCAACCGGTAAATCTTAACGTTTACAGATTTAAGTACGCAAGCACACGGAAATACCATTGTAGCATTTCACCTGAAAGTATTCAGGGTATCGTTATTTATATTTTCCCAAAGGAAGGCATGGTGTAAAGTTTCTAGTATGGATATGAGCAAGAAAACATACTTGTAAAGCGGACCAAAGTTTATAACAGGGGTAAACATGGTATGGTTTATAGATAGTGTGACACACACATGGGCCAACCTCAAGGATAAAAGAGAAAAAATGAATAAAAGAATGTTCCTAAGTGGATCAGGCATATCCTAATATAGCCATGCCAAGAACAGTGAGTAATCATACAAATACATGGTTAAGAGTTAGAACTAAGTTTGAAGTGGAAGGGGAGACCACCAAGCACTATTCTACCAGCAAGCTTGGGAGGCAATTTAGATTCCTACACCCTACCCGAACATAGGGGATTCCGAAGGACGGACAGGGCTGTCACCACATACCACCTACCCTCAACCATGGAGTAGGAAATGTATTCACCTGTTCCCACGTACCCGAGCACCATGCTCGTGTACAAAGAAACTACTCAAGTCCCCTCGGGACACCGACCCTACGGATCGATAAGTAAAAGACTTGGGCACACCCGAAGGCACAATGAACCGCCACCTCAACATTACTCTAATCTTACTCATATAAGATGTATGAATGATGAAGCTTAAGATTCTAGATGTTAAGTTCATAACATAAGAACTATATTCTAGTTCATAAATATGACTATAATGATAAGTAGAGAACAAGACTTTGGATAAATGATTCATCTAATTCATACCAAGATTCTTCTCCACGGAGTCAAGCTCTCCATGGTAGCTTTGCCTAGCTCCAAATGACTACTAAAGGAAAAACTACAAGTGGAGGTCTGAGGTGGTTTGCTCCCAAATGGTGTGTTCGTAAAGCGGAGCTCTACCCCTCCTTTTATACTAACTACAGGTTAGTTTCGGTAGAGGTAAGTATGGTAACTAGCCAAAACCGCCTCTACGTGTCATCAATGCACCGCCTAACGAAGATGGGCCCGGGCAGAGCTGGGGGCGGTGCGGGCGCACCCTTGGTGCGATCGCACTAGGGCTGGCCCCGTTCGCCCCCGCCTTCTCACAGTGAGCCGTTGGTTGGGCCTAGAGTGCAACCATGACAGTTGTTGGCCTAGTTTTTATAGGTAAGTAGGCCTTCATCGTATTCCTTTGCACAGATGAGCGTTTACGCCTTCCTAGTTTGTGCCTTTTAACTATAATTCCACCGCATTTGTGTATAAGCTCTGCAAAATAGTGTATCTCCAATACAAGTGGAACCATGTCAATAATAAAGGTATATGTGTGTAAAACATGTTAGTTTTCTCCTTTTTGGACTTAAGTTGGCGGTTGGATTTTGTCGATAAGAACCGCCAACAAAATCCCCCAAGGTAACCCTTTGCTCGTCCTCGAGCAAAAGCTATGACGTTGGTTGTTGATCAGGAGTTGCTACTATGCCGAGTACATCTCATAAGTGCCATGTCTATAACAAAGTTTTCTTCCTTAATTCGAAGGAATCGGTATTTTATCCATCCTTTATTATCTTGTTACCTGCGGGGCTTTTTTAGCCTTCTCCAAGTCATGGGTGGTTGCAAGATAGAACGGTTTTCACAGAACCGCTTGTCTTTCATTCTTTGATCAACTTTCTTTCCTGAGGTTTTGGAAATTTTTGCAAAGTAATGTTAAGTTCCTCAAATGATACACTCGATCGCACAATATGTGTATGATCCTTACCAAAGGCTTCTGATGTTTGCCTTTCTTTTTTCATCCTACCTCTAATAAGGCTTATATGGAGCTTTGGGTAGATATGAAAATGAGGCATACTTACATCACATAATGTTGCTAAGTCAAAAACCGGACCTCAAGGAGATGCAAGTCATACATTTTGATCAAGAAGTGCAAGTATGTGGGATTTTAAACTTTTTATTTGGACTCCTTTGTCATGCCTCTCTCTCTCTCTTTTGCTTTGGGTTTTTTTAAATATGGTCTATCTTTTCTTTTTTTCTCTCATGCTTTTTAGAATGGATATTTATTCTCTATATTTTTTTTTACCCCATGCTCTTTGGCATGGATTTTTTTCTCTTTTTGCATAGCCCATATTTTCTTTTGGCAAAAGAAGAACTTAGAGAGAGATGGTCATGACTCATTGGTGGAGTTTTTATTTTTGGGTGGACGGATGGCATGTTTTTGCGTAACTCTCAGTGTAAGAGTCAACATTTTTATATCTAGATGTATGTGAATCTTGATCATGGGTGCATGAAAAGGATGTTAACAAGGGTCACAACAATTTGACAAAGCTCAACATGATGACAAGTAGCATATAAGTATAAGTTTCACAATGTATAATATCATATGGCTTTGGTAGGATATATCATCATTGAGGAACTTTGAAGTTTTAGCATTTTGAAAATGAAAACTCCTGATGTCAAGTTTCTCTTATAACAAAGTCATAGCAAATTCCGTTTATACCATATCATGTCCCGCAACAACTTAGACTAGATCATTTGCAACCCACAAGTTTCAAGTTTTTAGGATGAAACATTTTTAGCCAATAAACTCAAATCTTGGGGAAAGCTAAGTTATAAACTAGACACAGACAAAATATAAGACAGAGCAACTTTTCATCATTTCAACAAGGATGAACTAAACATTTTTACATCACATATATGGAGTGGAGTAAATATTTTTGGTCTTTTTATCATATTTCATTTTTTTGTCTTTTATCATGTTTTGATTTTGATTTGTTTTTAAATGCAAGATACTAAAAAATAAATATGCAAGATACAAGTTACCTCTAGATTTGGGGGTCCTCAACCACGCTAGCTTGTGGCCTATGGTCCTTAAACTATTTTTATTAAAGAGGCAAACTCGAAGACAGAATTTATTTTATTATTATTATTTATTCATTTTGTTATTATCCTAATTGAGGTTAACCGGATAGGTTTTTATTTTATCTCTGTTGTCATCTTTAAGACTCACCCTTATGATATTGATAAATTTCTGCAGGGGTTAGTCCATAAAAACAACCAACATCTATTTTAGTAGTTTTGGTTCAATGATCAAACTAATCATCAGATTTAATTTGATCAAGGTAAGCTAAGCAACCTAAGCACCATGCTTAAGTTGAAGAGCCTATGGAAGTACGATGGATCACTCATCATTCCCCAAACTAAAACATACTTGCATAGAGTATGGCAAGATAACCTAAGATTCATCCAACGGAGATGAAGGAGTTTTAAAAAGGGGTGAACCAGGAAATCATAGTTTATACATATATATTTATCCGATTACCTTCGGTGAGGGCTCGCCTTTTTAAAGTCCGTTGAGCCGGACTTTTCTCCTTTCAGTTTTTGCTTGATGATGGTACATCCGATCCAGGAGAAATGGATGGGTGTACCTGCTTGGGTTTCCACACAATTTTGTTGGATTTTGGTGGTGTGGAAGTGGCCTTTGGAGCTTCTTCCTTTTGTTTCCACACCATTTTGTTTCTTTTGGATGGTGTGGAAGTGACTTTGGTCTGTTCTGGAGCTGCCTTTTTCTTTTGCTCCTCTATCTTGGTCTGTTTTGGAGTTGCCTTTTTCTTTTGCTTCTCAGTCTTGGTCTAGTTTGGAGCTGCTTTTTTCTGTTGCTCCTGCTTTTTCTTTGTTTCTTTTAAGACCTTGGAGAGGTTATCTATAATTTGTGTTTGGATTTCTACCTCTCGGATACCTTGTGGGTTCGGCCCATATTTGATATGGATCATGGAGCATTGCTCCTGATGTCGGGATCAAAACTCGAACTTCTCTTCCTTGCCGTTGATATTGAAGCGGATTTCTCCGGCTCCAACATCAATCTGAGCTCCCGCAGTACTTAGAAAAGGTCGCCCAAGGATGAGTGGCAATTAATTTGTGATTTCCATGTCAAGCACCACGAAATCATTGGGGGCAAAGTAATCCTGGATTTTCACTGGAATATCTTCGGCAATTCCCGCCGGGTAGCGGACCGATGAATCAGCCAGCTGGAGCGTCATCGGCATGGGTGCCAGTTGTGTATAATTGAGTTGGTCGAAGACGACCTTGGGCATAACACTTACGCTAGCCCCAAGGTCGCACAAGGCATGGTGGAACCGCTGGGCCCCGATGAGCATGTGACAGTGGGGCACCCAGGGTCCTTCTTCTTTTCGGTTAGACTATTGAGTATAGCAGCGCTACACTCTTTCGTCAGCTTCACAACCTCCCTTGATGGTAGTGGTCGCTTGTTGTTGATGATGTCTTTGATGTACTTGGCATAAGAAGGTACATGCAAGACGTCCATTAATGGAACGCTTACATGTATCTTCTCTATCATCTCAACAAAGCGAGTGAATTGCTCGTCCATGGCTTGCTTTTGGTTTATTGTGGGAAACGGCAGGTACGTAGTGTCTGTGTATTCAAGCAGAGACTGCGGTGCCGTTTCCTCTTCTTCTTGATCTTTTTGTGTTTTCTTTGATGAAGATCCTTCCTCCTGACATTCTTTTGTTTTTCCTACAGAATGGTTAGGATTTGGTGGATCATGAGTGGACTTACCACCCCTCGTGGTCACCACTTTGACATTCTCAAGGGAATTCTCAGGTTGCCCTGGGATTTTCCCATTATTATCAACAGGAATAGCAGCAACAATTTGAGCTAGTTGAGTTTCTATCATTTCGTTAAAGCTCAATTGATTTTTAACGGAAGAAGTTAAACCTTCAATTTTAGAATTTATATTTTCAAGAATTTTATCAGTGGACATAAGCTTTTTTGTAAGATTTTTATTTATTTTAGCTTCGCCTAAGACCAAGTCTTTCAAGGAAGGTTGATTCAAATTGTAATTGGAGTTATAGTTCAAATTACCTCCTTACGGGCGCGACTGGTTGTTCCACCTGTTATTACCTTGCTATCAAAACCCATTGTTGATGTAGGCAGCATCTTCGCGGGTCTCGGGGCAATCATTCCCCGAATGTCCGACATTGCCACATACTTCGCATGTCATATGTGAATCTATGGCCTAGACGGTACCCTTCATTGCTTCTTTTTCTTGGGCATGCTCGTCAAGTCTTTTCATTAATAGGTCCATTTTTACGGCAAGCATGTTCGCCTCCTTTATGGTATGCATGCTTTTTTGTTGTTTAGTGGATCTTTCCTCTCCCAGCTTTGATTGGACACCATCTTCTCGATGAGAGCCATAGCTCCATCGATGGTGAGGGAAAGAAAGGCTCCTCCAGCAGCGGCATCGATGTGCCCCCTTGACATGGGTGTTAACCCATCATTCAAGTTCTAGAGCACAAGCCAACTTTCTATCCTATGGTGTGGGCATGCCTGGATGTAGTCCTGCAGCCTCTCCCAAGCCTCAAGAATAGATTCCATCGCGTTCTGCTAGAAATTCAAAATTCTTCCCCTTAGGGCAATGGTTTTGCCCATAGGGAAGAATTTGGCGAGGAATGTCGTGGACCATTTTGTCCACATGTTGATAGCTTCTTTGTCCTTGTAAAACCACTGCTTCGCCTTCCCCACGAGGAAGAAGGGAAACAGATGGAGCCTGATGCTCTCTGGTGCGACATCTTTGATGATGATGGTGTCGCACAACTCAAGGAAGTGTTGCAGGTGCGCGTTTGCGTCCTCACTTGGCAAACCACAAAATGGGCTTGCCTGCACCATCGTGATTAGCCTGGTGCGAAGTTCAAAGTTCTTATCACCCATGTTGATAGCGGGCCCAACAGGCACGTTAGCAACGGCAGGG
The DNA here is from genome assembly GCA_904845875.1 of Miscanthus lutarioriparius. Classification (NCBI taxonomy): domain Eukaryota; kingdom Viridiplantae; phylum Streptophyta; class Magnoliopsida; order Poales; family Poaceae; genus Miscanthus; species Miscanthus lutarioriparius. The sequence goes on along the minus strand of CAJGYO010000009.1, from coordinate 85,906,520 downwards.
ACGAAGAACTCGTGGAGTGTCTTTTAGGCCCTAGTGGGAGTAGCGGATGGTACGGGGGCGAGAGGTTCGTTTGTCGGCGGAGTGACACATTAAGAAGCGGCACGAGACCGGTTCTTCCTTAGGAGTGCCTCCAGATTTTTTTAGTTTTTCGGCAAAGCAAAACCGCTCATACACTATCCTGTTTTCATCCACAACAGGAGAAAACAGCAAAGATGACCCTGTCATGAACAATGGCTACTATACATGCATATCATCATGATCATGCCCTACTAGATTCTTTTAACCTATGCCTTCCCCGACAACGGCGTCAGAAATGCTTGTTGGCATTTCTTAACATCATTACTAAGAATAGAGATAGAATCTATCCCCGGCAATGGCGCCAAAAATGCCTGTTGGCGTTTCTTAGCATCACTACTCAGGAACGTATTCCCCTGGCATCGGCACCAGAAATGCTTTTTGGGGTTTCTAGTCCCTAGGCCGTGGCACTAGAAACGCCTGTTGACATTTCCTAGCATCGCTACCTAGGATTGAGGTCCTAGATAACGACACTAGCAAATGTCAACCGGTAAATCTTAACGTTTACAAACTTAAGTCCGCAAGCGCACGGAAATACCATTGTAGCATTTCACCCGGAAGTATTCAGGGTATCGTTATTTATATTTTCCCAAAGGAAGGCATGGTGTAAAGTTTCTAGCATGGATATGAGAAAGAAGACATACTTGTAAAGCGGACCAAAGTTTATATCAGGGGTAAACATGGTATGGTTTATAGATAGTGTGACACACACTTGGGCCAACCTCAAGGATAAAAGAGAAAAAAAGAATAAAAGAATGTTCCTAAGTGGAGCAGGCATATCCTAATATAGCCATGCAAAGAACAGTGAGTAATCATACAAATACATGGTTAAGAGTTAGAACTAAGTTTGAAGTGGAAGGGGAGACCACCGAGCACTGGTCTGCCAGCTAGCTTGGGAGACAATTTAGACTCCTGCACCCTACCCGAATGTGGGGCATTACAAAGGACGGACAGGGTTGTCACCACCTGCCGCCTACCCCTCAACCGTGGAGTAGAAAATGTATTCACTTGTTCCCATGTACCCGAGCACCACGCTCGTGTACAAAGAAACTACCCAAGTCCCCTCGGGACTCCGACCCTACGGATCGACAAGTAAAAGACTTGGGCACACCCGAATGCACGATGGACCGCCACCTCATCATAGCTCCAATCTTACTCATATAAGATGTATGAATGATTAAGCTTAAGAATCTAGATGTTAAGTTCATAACATAAGAACTATATGCTAATTCATATGCCATGATCATAACATAAGAACTATACTCTAGTTCATAAGTATGACTATAATGATAAGTAGAGAACAAGACTTTGGAGAAATGATTCATCTTATTCATACCAAGATTCTTCTCCAAGGAGTCAAGCCCTCCAAGGTAGCTTCACCTAGCTCCAAATGACTACTAAAGAAAAAAGTACAATTGGATGTGTGAGGTGGTTTGCTCCCAAATGGTGTGTGTAAATAGGAGCAATACCCCTCCTTTTATACTAACTACAGGTCAGTTTCGGGAGAGGTAAGTATGGTAACTAGCCAAAACCGCCTCTACGTGTCATCAATGCACCCCTGTCGAAGATGGGCCTGGGCAGAGCTAGGGGCAGTGCGGGCGCACCCCTGGTGCGGCCGCACCAGGGCTGGCCCTGTTTGCCACCGCCTTCGCACAGTGGGCCGCTGGTTGGGCCTGGAGTGTAGCCACGACGATTGTTGGCCTAGTTTTTATAGGTAAGTAGGCCTTCTTCGTATTCCTTTGCTCATATTAGCGTTTACGCCTTCCTGGTTTGCGCCTTTTGACTATAATTCCACCGCATTTGTGTATAAGCTCCGCAAAACAGTGTATCTCCAATACAAGTGGAACCATGTCAATAATAAAGGTATATGTGTGTAAAACATGTTAGTTTTCTTCTTTTTGGACTTAAGTTGGTGGTTGGATTTTGTCGATAAGAACCGCCAACAGTACCATACATTGTTCATAAGTGGTACATCTCTCACATATTTAAATGAAACTATGTGAGGGGTGTATCCATTTGTGAACAATGTATAGTCTCACTTTGTTAAAATGATTTGAATTTTTTATGGAAAGATTATACACCCACATTATTCTCGCATGCCAATTCTTAGAATTTTTAGACCACTTTATGATATTATTGATTTTTTTTGTCGAAGTTACCAAAATAGTTGTTTGAGTATTGTTCAGCAAAACACTTAATTTTTCATCGATTTTCAGGATCTGAGCTCAAATAGAACATGTCTTCTAACATATATTTTTTTAAAATTTTTGGACATTGTTAGAAAGGACGTGTAGTTCAAGTTGTAGTTATTTTTCGAAAGCGTGTAGAAATTCATTTAAACTGTAGAAAATAATAAATCAGTTCCATAATTTTTGAAACTTCTACAAAGGGACAAAGCGTGTAGAAATTTATTTAAAAGTATTTCAGGTACATAATACTGATCGGTGGGCATGGTTAGAGCAGCACCAGATAAAACTCCAGACCTTCAGCTCCCCAAACCCTAATTTCATTTCTCATGCGGCCACCAAACCAGGATCAGCAGGCCACCTTCTCTCCTTCGCCGCCGCCGCCGCCGCCACCACTCCCCCAGTGTTCCCAGCCGTCGCGCCGCTCAGGCCCATCGCGCCCTGCTCCGCCCGAGGAGGCACCGCCAAGGGGCGGAGTCGTGGCTGTAGGGGGGTGACCGGTGAGGCAACGGCGTGGGGCGGAGGTGGCTGGGGAGACAGCGCCCGCTCGCGCGATTGAGCTGACGCTGTCGCGCCTTGTGGGCTTGCAGCCGCAGTTCGCCGGAACCCACGCCCCCGCCTACCTCCGAGAACGGCCCGCGAGCTTCGGCGTTCCAGCAGTTGGCGCTCGGCCATCACCGCACGGAGCAAGAACACAGTCGGCATCGGCAAGCAGCAAGCTCCGGCGCTCCGCAGGTCCGTGTTTGCAAGCAGCTAGTACAGACAGTGATTCTACTTCCATAAGACTTATGGATTATTTGACCATTTATGTGTGCCCTGTTCTTCTTCGATTTGACCACACATATGGATGTATCTAGTCACTGTCCCGCCGATCTTTTAGGCACTTGGAGTTCTGATCCCTAAGAATGTCATTTCCATTGCATTGATATCCAATATGAAATTTTGAGTAGCCTCTGTTTTCTTTTTTGGGATTTACGAAGTGAATTCTAATTTGAACTCTGAATGTTAGATCCAATTAACTATGTTTTATTGGCACTGGCTAGCATGGATTGGTTCAGATCTAAAGAGCTGCTGCTAGATGAGCTCTGGCCTAAGTATGCTTCAGATTTAACAAAGAAACTTCTGGTTTAGATCATTGCCCTATTCATGTAGTTTAGTTAATTCATGTATTTTAGTTAACTAGCAAACTGGCCCGTGTGTTGCAACACAAGAAAAACTGCTACATAACTAATTATGTTTTCTTCTTTTTATAAAATTTGATACCCATAATTTATTTTGTGACGGCATTGAAAATAAAAGCAAATATTGAAAATAATATGACAATGTATAATCAAGCCTATATCAATGTATAATCAAGCCATCATGAACTGGTTAGGTCGCCTCGGCGGCACTCCTCAGGTCCTAAGTTTGATTCCCCGTGGAGCGAATTTCAGGCTGAGGTTAAAAAAATCCCCTCGTCTGTCTCAGGGCCAAAGCACAGGTCAAGGCCCGGCACGGTTCTCACAGGGCAACGCTGCCCCTGTGTTAGGGTGGAGCAGAGATTCGGTGGTTTTCTCGACCTGTGTGACAAAGGTCTTCTCTCTTACAGCAATGCCCGGGGTGGCTTACCCCCGCAGATCGAGTTTTTTTTTTGAACTGGAAATTACATGTAGGTTATGTGAACTAGTTGTTTATCCAAGGCATTGTGCTAGTGACTTAGTGTAGGTGTATGTTTGTACATCACATTGTCCTTTTTAAAATATAATGTAACAGTTGGGAATTACTCATGGATGTGTTGGAATGAGATTTGGTTTTATATATGTGCAATGGTAAATTAATATCTATTGTGGTGCATTTGGAATTTGGATTGAGATGTTCCTGTTGGTTAAATTTATTTCCTGGCAGTTTCAAACCTCACGAAATATGGGCTAGCTCAGTTGTAAAAAGATTTTCATGGCGGTTTCATACTCTCACGAAATGATTGTTGGTGAAGGGTGCAGTAAATTATCATGGCAATTTTGGGCTCCTAGGCAAACGTATTTTTGTGATGGTTGAATTACATTTATGTGGTGATGACTCCCTCTCACGAAATACTATATTTCTGTGAGTTTTGCGACCCTGGTGGCACTATTATTTTCATGAAGGTGACTGTCATGAACATTCGCCGCGGATACATGCTGAGTGAACCACGCCTACGATCATCCCACTTACGCTTTCGTCCTCGCTTTGCGTAAAAGGATTAACCCAGGAATGGTGGGATGGACTCTAGATACCTTATATGTTGGTCTAATCCACCCTAAACAACCAAGGTGAGACTAAACCCTCCATAATATCTCGTTAACATGGACATGGGCCAAATTCCAAATTGGGCCAGATGTCACATTTCCACTCGAAATCTTAGCTTTCTGGTAGTGGCTGGCAGGGAAAGGGCCAAGCCCAAGAGGAGAAGTGTGAGTGGGAGATGGAGACGAGCTGGCCCGGATTTTGGCTAGAGGGGGAGAGCTGCGGTTTTAGAGATATATATAGAGAGAGAGAGATTTGGTGGGCTGCGAAAAAGGGTTTTGGCTCAACAGAGTAAGGAGAGGTTTTAAGCGTTTTTTATAAATATGTGAATTCATTTTGAAACTCAAATTCAAACCTTTTCGATCAAACAAAGTTCGAAACTTATTTGAACAGTTTGTGATTTCAAAACTAGTCACTTTTAAACATAGTCTTTAAAATTAGGTTTAAATATATTTTTCAAACAAAACTTAATACTTTATTTTAAAAATAGAATAAAACCTTTTCATAGCTTAACTAGAATTTTAATAAACCATTATTCACATAATAAAAATAATGCACTCAACATCAATGCAAGAAACATATTAAATTAAGTTTAAAAAGTATTAAAAAATCACATTTTTCGTTGTTCAAATTATAAACAACATAATTAAATCTTGGAAAATTTTAGAAAATTCGTAAAACTATTTATTTTATTTAGTGTTTTCCATTGACAACCCAAAATAGAAATTTTGGGATGTGAAGGTGCTTCATTCTGATCTATCTCAATTTCAGGTTCCCCTGCGTGTTCTCCAACGCTGCTGGACGTCTGGCGATCGGCCTGTTGAGCAAGGGCTTGTGCAATGGTTCCATATGCCATCTTCTGTTTCAACATGGGAGTCCTACGACCATCTACGCCAACAGTTTCTGAGGGCACCGGCCTGGGGATATGCCGGTTCTGAAGCATCGTGGAATGTAAGCCCAGCTACGACGGCCGGCGTCCGACAACAGGCCACCGGGAAGAGGCGCCTACGGCCTGGCCTGTGAGAAGTCGCAAGCCCAGTACAAGAGTCATAGGCCCAGTGTGGATCAATTGATCGGAACTTTATGTAATCTTCATGCAAACAGAAAGTTCTCGGTTCTGCTTATGATGCCTTGCGTGAACAGAAATGGGGTTGGGGCCGGGTCTACAGTCATGATATCTGAAGAACAGGTTTCTTACGATGGAACGAGCGTGCTAGTGACATGTAAGTACAGGGATTCTGTTAAACAACTCCGGAGAAGACTGTCAGCGAAATGCTGGCTAGGCAGAAAGCAAACCTTGCAAAATGGCAAGGTACAAAGCAGGATGCTAATGCTGCAGGCTTGGACCACTCCTTCTGGTTGTTTTATGTTGAAAGAATGCGTGTGAACATATATGTCAAGCTTTTATTTTCTGAAAAGGCCTGAGAGGATGTGAATGCTATTGGGTACACTGGCAAAACGTGAACTACGGAACAAAACAACTGGAAGGAACTCTTACTGGACAAAACTTATATAGCATGTCTAAATTTTAGGAAATTTAAATAAAAACACACACTGTAATAAGGGCCGCCTATTCCTGATGAATGGATTTCTTCATGACAGTTAGAGGTATCAAACATTGAGCCTGAGCCATTTTGGTTGAATTACGGAGAACAAATAAACAAGACTAACTATGTTGGTTCGGATATATAAGCTTGTTTTCAAGGCAAAAGGCATTAATGCAGAAAAGTGCAGTGAAAGAAAAGGATCTAACAGAGAGCTAGCTCTGAGCACACGGTCAGTACAATACTTATCTTATGGCTAGAGCAAAGTAAATATTCCTCATTCGTACAAAAATTGCTTTCTCCAACAGTATATATATGTGCACCCTCCATACTCGCATGCAAATGCTGCCTTCTGATTACTGGGGAGGACGATATCAGAAGGGTTTCAATTTTTTTAATTGAACCAAGTGATTATTCGTAATTTCGCCATGGAGGACCAGGAAGGTATGATCTATATGTCTTCCTCATTTGTGTGTATACATACGGTTAAGAAGCAAAAATACCATAGGCTTGATGCACGTTTTCTTTTATCACCAGTCACGACAATGATTATGAATCTACATATAGATTGAAGGGGTTACACAGATTTGAGGGGATACATAGTTTTTCTTATACTGATATGAAATTGAAGGGGTTACATAGATTGTCTATCATAATAGGAGAGGTGGGTAATTAGATGCAAATTTATCATATTTCTTAATGATATAGGTGGGTAATTTTGGATAGAGTCATGGGCTATATTATGTTGTCTTACGCAACTGCAGTTGCAGTAGTGGGTAATTATTTATAAAATAGAATAGATCCAACAACTATTATTATCAATGGTGATTAGATTCTACCGAATTAAGGGTTAGATATTTATAATTTTTGTGAAAGTTTCTAGAATCTATCTTTTTTCCAATCGGGTCTCATGGGGATAGTGGGGAGGCTCCATTGGGGATCTATAGTTAGAATTTCTAGAAGTTAACTTTTTTTAAGCATCATATGTATTTAGTTTGAATCTGAGCTTAAGATATATTTGCTCTTGTTATATCGTTTTTTTTTTACTTCAAGAATCTACAATTTAGCTTTCAACTTTTAATCTTCTTGTTGAATTTTTTTCCACATTTTAAGTTGAAACTCTAGTATTTTTATCTTTTATTCAAAATTTAATATTTTTTGGTTAAAAAAAGAGTTTAGGTCCTACCAGTATTGTCTTCAACATGTTAAGCTAAAACTTAGCTTGCACATCAGCACCCCTGTTAAATTTGTTATATTACAGGATTATATGTGTATCTGTATTGTTTTTTATATCATAGAGTGTTTAAACTTAAATTATCAATACTGATACGACATAGTGATCTAGTTAAAATGTATAAACTTATTTTAAATAACAACTTATGATTTTTTTTATAATGGAGTATTAATATAAATTAAAGTGACTTGCCAGTGTCATTGCTATGCGCTTGTTAAGTAAACATTTTCCATGCATTATAAGCTATTAAGATAAATATTTATCATAAAGTACTAATGTTTACTTGGTCTTCATGAGGAAACATAACATTGTGGTTACTTTTAACATCATGGTTGTAGAAGTGTGTAATTTAGAAATATGTATACCGTACTTTATGGACACTGAATTATTTTTCACAAGTATTTACATGTAGATTTGAGAGATATTTTTGTTTATTTTTTGTAATGGTTGATGTAGATACAAATATAAGAGTGATGCATTATACAATCTTTCATTATGGCATAGATGGATAGGTTGAATGCGAATTTTGGTATTAATTTGCATGATCTTTCATTATGACAAAGATGGTTGTAGAAGTGTTATATATAAGTATACTGCCCGTGCTAACGCTACGACAACATTCGGATATATGCAAATTAGAACTGAAATATATGCAAACTCCATCACATGTCTACCACAAATTGAAGTGTCCCTAGCTATATACAAATTTGTTATAAATGAAATTTCTATGGTGGAACAAGTTCATGGAGATGAAAGTTCATTTTATTTCAAGGCACTAAATAACTGCCCTAGTTTATATAGTAGCATTTCAACATTAAAATATATCCAACTGATGTCTTCACAGAAGTGCAAAAACAGTTGGAGTAACTTGACATCCATTTAACGTCGAAGTACGTAATGAGTACGTGAAATTCTGGTTATGATTTTTCAGAACTAGAACAGAGGCAACTAGCGAGGAAGGAGCGACGAATGATGCCGAGGATCTTAATAACGCAGGACCATGGCGACCTAGATACTGCAGAATCCAGATTAGGTGCAGGACAGACGGATCGTTCTCGAGATCTAGGTCCTTCTTTGTCGATGGTTCCTCGTCAACATGAAGGTATTCTTCTTTCTTTCGTTTACAGGCATATCTCCATTCCTCCGGAACTTTGAAGCAAACTAGGATCAAATATTCACTACGCCTGAATAGACAATCACTGTCAGAATATCACTCCTGGTTGCTTTACAACTAGCAGTGATGAGTTTATCCCTTTTAGTTCGTGGCTTCAACCGGCAATGTGATAGCACAAACAGCGGTGATAGTGGACTATCACTATAAGTTCGTGACTTCAACCAGCAGTGATAGACATGGTACTATCATTGTCGGTTGAAGCCACGAACCACTAGTGATAGCCTATTGTGTAAAAAAATTCAAAACATTTTCATATGAGGTCGAATCAAGATAAACTTTATAACCAAATTATAGAGTTCAAAAAGGTATAAAACATTGTAGTTGATAATATTTTAATTTGAGATGTTTTACATGTCCAAATATTTAATATAAGTTCTTGGATCAGATTTATATGGTTAGCAATGTCGAATAAAGGCGAAGTCAACATCAAAGTTGTAGTGCTCGATGTGATCTACAACTTTACAGTTAACAACTGTCTTATTTGAGATCATCTGGTGTCCAAAATTCAATATAAAACTCAAAATTGTGTAGTTAAAAGAATAACATCAGTTGTTTAGTTACAAGTGTCACGTAGCTCAGCTGTTATGGACGCTCGAGAGAACATGAACATTGAGCTCTCAGGTTCGAATCTTAGAAACACATATTTCATTTGCAGGCATATCTTCATTCCATGGGGATTTTAAGCCAAAGCTAGGATCAAATGTTCCATATATCCCAAAGAAATATTAAGATTGCTTTTTTTTTTTACTTTCCTTAGAACGTTCTGGTTGATATGTCTATCTAAGTATATAATTTTAAGCTGCCTCCTGAGTACTGTAAAATAAGCCAATGTATATAATCATGTCTTACCTTCACTCAGAGATACAACATGCGATGGAGGACTACGTGAAGGAAGTGGAGCGGAGGATGAACGGTGTGCTCCTTCCAAAATATGGCACTGATGAGTCCGAACAACCACCAACTATCTACACGGTTCCCCAAGAGATCAGAGGCGGAAATGAGGATGCCTACCTCCCATTTGCGGTCAAGATCGGCCCATTAACGCGCTACGAGAACCGCATGGGGTATTATTACGACCAGTACGATCGCCTTCAAGACTACAAATGGTGCTGTGTTCGCAGGCTCATTGGCAGAAACCACCTTCTCCAGGAGCCTGACAGGACGCCAGTGCTCCTTCACCGGTGCCTCAACTCCTTGAGAAGCCTAGAGCCACGGATCCGTGCATCCTACCAAAACACAGATAACATCAATGAGCAGGACATGCTGCTAGATGGATGCTTCATCCTTCACCGCCTACTCAAGTACGCGCACATCGCAAAAAGAGAAGAAGCATTGGAGGTGAAGGCAAGTACAGCTAAGGATGAGGAAGAGGAGGACGACGACTGGACCCAGGTGTTCGGCAGGTGCTGGGTCTGGGGCTTTGTCACATACGACCTGCTGCTGCTCGAGAACCAGATTCCTTTCTTGGTCGTGCAAAGCTTGTTCCATGACCTTCGGACAGACCCAGACGAGAGCAGCGACGTCCTCGTGCTGGGCGCCCAACGCCTCTTCCGCTCCCTCCGGCCACAGCCGCTGCAGTCTTCGCACATCGCCTGCAGCAGTGTGCACCACCTCCTGCACCTCTTCTACCAATCTGTTGGTCTTCCAGCCGCGACGCCCAAGCCTGACAACCTCCGCAGGTACAGGATGCCACCGTCGGAGCTCTCTGAGTGGATGCCATGCGCGACGGAGCTGGAGGAGGCTGGCGTGAAGATCCGGGCGCGACAGGGTGCATCGAGCTTCCTCGACGTGGGGTTCGACGCCGGCTTCCTGGAGATCCCGATGCTGCAGCTGTACGACTACAGTGAGCAACTCCTGCGCAACCTGATCGCCTTCGAACAGACCTACCCGCTCACGCCGGGCCACGTCACCGCCTACGCTATGCTCATGGACTGCCTCGTGGCCTCGTCAGAGGACATGAGGCTGCTGCAGCTCAGAGGCGTGCTGATCAACCAGATGAACGGCGTGCGAGACAAGGACCAGACGGGGTTCTTCAGCCGCCTCTGCCACGGTGTACACATTGCCGCCGACCGCAACTACCTCGGCGGTGTGATCGCGGAGGTGAACAAGTACCAGCAGGCAAGGTGGCCCCGTTGGCGTGCGGCACTGGTGCGCAACTACTTCAGCAACCCATGGGTGGCCACGTCGCTCGCTGCCGCTGTGTTCCTGCTGGCCCTCACCATTATGCAGACCTTCTTCGCTGCGTATTCCTACTTCAAGCCACCCCATTGAAGTGAATAGCATAGTATGATCCACCACCTTTATATACCAAACTGGATCATCCTAAGAGCAGACCTTTTTTCTGAAAGTTTTTTTTATTATTATTGTCACGTCATCTTCCTTGGCATTTGGAGTATATATATATATATATATATATATATATATATATATATATATATATATATATATATATATATATATATATATATATATATATATATATGCGTACTGTGTTGTGTGTTGTAATCTATCTGTGTTCCTACTTTACGTATTGTCATTTTTCACCGTGGTGGCACCAGCGCTAATGTGGGTCTGATATATCGAGTCCAGCCTCTAAACTTGTTTGGCGGTGCCATCTAACTACCAAACTTCTAAAATTGCATATCCAAGTCCCCAAACTTGCTAAATGGACAACACAAGCTAACTAAACTTGCATGACGGTGCAATATATCTAGGTTACTAACTTGCAAAATTACAATTTCAGATCACGAAACATACTAATCAGGCCACGCAAGGTCTAGACTATAGTTGTTTGTGATAAACTGCCTACGTGATTATTGACTGTGCACCTCTCACGTGGTGCCCACATGTTGTCCCTCTCTATTGTTTCCCTTCACAACTCCCTCCCATATTGCTGCCATCATTCTCGATCTTGTGCCACGTAGACTGAGCACTAGCATCAACTATATCCCACCAACAACAATCTCAGCACGTCTGAGTAACAGAAGTAGCACATGCCTGCTGAGTGTAGCTGTGGCAAAGGCCCAATGGCGGCTGGCATTGCACGAGCCACACTCCCTGCCCTTGCCTAGCGGCAGCCAAATCCATGCTCCTGCAGGGCCTTGCTATATAGGGTTGTTCGGATGGCACTAGCAGGCCAAAGGTTGGGAGCGTTGTATGAACGGGCACAGGAGGGAGTGAGAAAAGAGATGAGAGAGCTGGATGTCATATTGACTTACATCTAAAGATATGATTTGGTGTGGCCACGGCGCGGCCTCGTGGTGGTGTACGTCGCCGCTTTTCGCGGCCGTTCGATCGGCCACGCGGACGGCCCAGATCGGGCGAGCCGCGGTCGTTTTACGAAAAACCCCTTTAAGTTTTCGGAAATCAACCCGCGCTCCAGACGTCCTCTCAGAATTTTTTACAAAAAACGCCTCGTATTATTTCCAAATCAACGCTCAGTCCAGACCGGATGGGCACTGGTTTGTTTGCAAAAAAGACCTCCACTTTATCGAAAATCAACTCGCGCTCCCCAGACACTCTCACCGTTTTTTGCGAAAACATCCTCAGATTTTTCTCAAATCAAAATACAGCACAACTTTGATTATATCTTTTTTTCTCCAAAAACTACGTGTGGCCAGTGGACCGCGCGCATGGGCGCGCCCGAAAAACTAGTAGGTGGGAGTGGGGAAGGAGATGAGAGATGACGACATGTTGGCCCACATGGGCATGGATACATGTCAAGAATACAAGGCGGGTGCCCATGTTTGCCCAAGGAGGATTGTCCCTACTGACTTTTTTTACGCTTGGCGTGGTGTACATAACTTGCGGACAACAAAGGTAGCTAGTGTGGAGAGTGGGCTGGTTTAGATCTTGCATGGCTGGAGGTCCACTTAGCGTCAACCAACATAGCGCATGGTGTTGTCAAACAAAGTGCACGAGGAAACATCATCTCTTACTCAAGAGATGACATGGCCTTCGGAGAAGGAATGGATTGGTGTGTAATAAAGTGGAATGACAAGGAAGAAGAAGAAGAGGGAACAAATTACATTTAGTGTGCTTGGGCCATGTCAGTTGTAGGCCTCATGTAGATGTCGTGGTACGGGAGCAAAATTTTGATAAAGTATAAAATACACTGGCAGTCCCTAACCTTGATTAGGTGTCCCATCTAGGTCCAAACCTTTTCTGTTTTCATTCCTAGGTCTCTAATCTTTTTCAAGTCCAGCACTAGTCTAAACAGGTTACGGCATACTCCATATGCTGTCAAGCACTGCTACAGAAATGGGCATCGCCGCACCATTATCACCGCTGGTTTTTACAGAATTGGTGACGAAAGTGTTTCAATGCTGTTTTACGTCCAGGGCGACGAAGTGACCAATTGAACTAGCGGCAGAAAGTGTTTTCACCGAAGACTCGGGGTTTGAACCGGAGGAGATAACCTAGGTCGATTTCACCGCCTGACTATACGCCGAGTCTGCAGTGAAAGTAGGGTACACTGTCGGCCGGAACGACCTAGGCACCACTTCATATTGGACCAGCTATGAAAGAAAATGTCAGCGCCAGATAAAAATTTGTTGTTGTACCTAGCGGAAACATTGTTTGTATTGCCGAATCATAGGTTGAACCAGAGGTGCAAATAGGGCTGGCCTGTGGGCATCAGTTGTGGCCATAGTTGTCGTCCTTTGGGCTGTCCTGGGAAACAGACTCTTCTTTCATGGTCGATTTGTGTTCATTAGGCAGCACGACTATTCGGTTTCACATGGCCGAAACTTTGTGCCCCAATGAACCACAGTGACATCGGGAAACTAAGAGGCACTCACAATTCTGTACAAATAGGAGCAATCTACCCTCTGAAAACCTCACTTCTTTCTCCACTCCAAAATCATATACACTGATCCAAATTCCACTCACACCATGACAAACTTCAATCAGCCTGACTGTAAGGACCGTGATGCCTAAGAGGAGAGAGTGAATTAGGCAACTTAAAATCTACTTCTGACTATGGCATCTAATTTGAACCTAAGCAAAACCTATGCAATAAATAAACTATCTAAATGTGCAACTATGGTTTTGCTAGGTGTGTTAATTACTACCTCTACCGCAAAAGAGTTATGCAACGTATGTTCCAATCCTATCAACTAGCCTATTAACTAGCCACACCATAAGCGCGGTTGGTGTGGTGTCGCAAGACTACAAGCCCCACCGAGTACAACAATGGTGCGTGCAAGCACCGAGTGGTAAAAGGTACTCAAACCTCACTAAATACTAGGCCTAACACCTAGAGCAAGCACATAAGCGGTGGTCTAACTAACCTAAGCACTTCGCAAAGCACATATGCTAATCACCAAGTGAATCTGTAACATCCTAGATGTTGAGCACTTAATGAAATCCTAATAATGATCATTAATAAGCATAATCATCAAGCATCATGGCATAAATGCATCTCATGTTTTAATTATACCATGTATATGTTGCATATGTGTTGTGATGTGATTTCATGAAATGTTATAAAAAACATCAATTAAGGTTCTTTGTGAATTTTTGGAATGGGAAAATTTTAAACAATTAAAATTTTGTTAATATAAACTTTCAAGTACAGAGTGTGTGCTATAACATAGAATCAAGGTTGTGTTATGTTTTCAAATTTAACATGTTTAAAATGGAGCCCAAAGATTGAATGCAATGCTATTCTAGTACTTGGTCAAAATTTCGCTAAGTTATTGATTAATAGTTTTGAAGTTCAATTTTTGAGGAATTAATAAATGAATTTTCATAAATAAAATTTGTACAACCTTGGCTCTATGCATTGGTATGAAGCTTGAACTTTGAGATTGTGCTATTGGTTGAAGGGTTTGACTAATAATTGCTCACTAATTAATTGACCAAAGTCAGCTAATCAACTGTTTTGCAAAACCCTAACTGAAGTTCAGTTTCAGTTTCAAGTACCCTTGTTCTTTACCTTGGATCTCACTAACCAGTGAGAGTTTGATGTTGAGCCTTTAAGAGAAGTTAGAGATCTCATCAAATTGAACAAGTGATAGTAATGAAGTTTTTCAAGTTTCAACATGGAATTATGAGAAATAGAGGGGTGAAAGAGCTCTGTCAGTTGCTACAGTGACCGGCAGCAGCAGCTTGCCTGCTCGCCATTGCCGTGCGCCAATTGGTCGCCCTCGCGCTGCTTCTCACCCCTGGACGCGCGGCCATCTGCGTGGCCGAGCTCGCGTAGCCACTGGCACGCCCAGACGCTTCGCCCTCGTCTTTTAAAAGCTCCAGCGCCGACGCCGTCCATCCTGTTCCCTCTGTCAGCCACCGTCGAGCATCCTCTTCGCCGGCCAAAATTCGTCGCTCTCGCTTCATCCCAGTCCAATTCCTCTCGCCCACAGCGTCGCCTTGTCCTTGCGCTTCTGCTGATCCCGTTCGTGCCGTCCAATTCCGCCGGAGTCGGCCGAACGCCGCCATCTTCCTCGCGGCCGTCCGTAGCACCGCCGCGAGCACCTCACCGTGGCTAGCCCGCTCTAGTCAGCCTCTCGCTGTGCTGTTTCGTGATTCATCTTCGCCTTATTTCTGTGATGGTGATAGGATCCTCCGTTTTATCTCTACCGTACAGGACTCGCCGGAACATCACCGCCGCCGCCAGTTCACGCCACCGAATCCGCCATCAACGTCGGCAACCCTCCCCGCTTCGTCTCCACCTCAACCGAGCAGCCGTGCGAGATCGTGGTGAGCTCCTGATGCTTTCTGGCGTGGTAATTTTATATCTACTGGTCCTTCGTGGCCGTTGTAGCGTCGCCGCTCCGCCGTGGCCGCCATGGACGGCGTTGAGCTCGCTGCTGTACTCTAGCTAGTCAACCGACACCTTAGATCGATGCGCGTCGCTGCTGGGAACACTCCGGTGTCCTCATCGTCGCCGGCGACCTCGCCGTCGGTGAGCTGCGCGGCTTACCCGCCGGCGCGCGCGCGGTCAAGGTGAGTGAGAAAGGAGCAGAGTGAGAAAAGGTTTTCAGCCTTTAATCTTTTTAAAAAATGATTAAAATGAGCTGATTCTTGTTTAATTCATAATTAATTATAGAAGAGTGATAAAATTATGAATTTTTTTTATTAAGTACTATATCCACGAAAAATATGAGTTAGCCTTTTTAAGTAATTTTGCTATCCTCAAAAATTACATATTTTAATAGAAAAATGCTATATGTATGATTTTTGTAGGACAAAATATTAATCCTTTAATCATGACACTTTTTGTGTAAATGTCATGTACTAATACCTGTCTCCACGAAAAGTTTGGTATTATTTTGATATTTCTAACTTACTTAATTAATTTAAGTGTGTTTAAATGCCTTTTCCATGTTTAATAAATACCAAAATGGTTTAAATAAATATTGGAATGGATTGAATGTGTTTTCAGTAATATTTGTGAAACTTGGAACACGTAGAACCCTGCTGCTCTTTAGAAGTTAATTTCTTTCTTAATAAACAAATCATCAACTTGTATGTATTAACCTAAATGCTTTTGATAATACAAACCCTAGTTATTTTGTGAAGGAATGTTGTACTCAAGTTTGTTAATCTTGTTTGAGTTCATCCATGCACTTGTATGCATCTTTCATGCATCATGTTTATTATAATAATGTCAAGCATGCATCGTTTTTACATGTAGAGAACAAAAGTGAGGAAGTGACCGTTGATCAAGTTCCAGAGGAAGGGTATCCACCAGTGGAGGTTGGGTTTGACATCTGTGGTTCATCAGAGGAACCTAACTTTTCTACTAACCAAGGCAAGCCCTGGATCATCCAACCTTTCCTTGTTATTTACAAATACTTTTATCACTTGAGTCCTATAATATGTGCATTAAGTAAATAGGAATTGGTTGAATACCAATTGCTGCATGATTTACCTTGGTTTTCCAATTCCTTTCCCTGGTACCCTTTAGTAGTAATATGCTAGTTGATGCTTAGCCCTACTTAACTATAAAGAGTCGCGTGATGAGTTCATCATTTGAGATGTTTCTTTACTCAGGAATTATCCTAAGGGATGATGGCTTCGTCATGTGAGTTGGTTCCTGAATCGGTTATAATTAATGGAATATGGGACATGGTTAATACGAGACCGGGCGGGTTAGCTTGCAATGAGAATGTAGTCTCAATGTAATGCTCCGTCTGTGTCGATTGAGGACCGTTCGTTGTAGACCTGCTGATCAAGATTGAAAGTACTTAACTGCATGCCCTCAGTAAGCCTGAGTACCTCGGCTATTCCATTATGTGAAAAGACAACCACGCACTAAGAGTGGGAGATGGCGGGAGTAGCGTGTACCCATCCTGCGATACCGTCCGGGGCGGCGTAGGGTGGTGGAGTACTGTGCTCTCGGGTAGCGCGGACCGGTTCATGTTTTGGAGGATCCGAGAGAATGGTTGATATATGTAGGTCCGGGACCTGCATGTTGTGCTGGTTAAGGTTTACTCCAGCTGGATGTACATCGATTCGAATCGCCGTCTCTCTGGGATAGTGGAAACTTGATCTTCGATCTGCATCGTAGTTAATCAATGGAACTTAGATACTGATAAACTTGAGTTGTGATGTTTAATTAAGTGATTGATTTAGATTAGGTGCAAATTGGATACTATCATTGAATCAATGTCGAGTTAAAATATTGGAAGTAAGGATACACAAGTAGTAAGCTTTTATGCAAAAGCTATTCTTGATTCTTGCTAAACCCTCTTGTACCCGTTAAAGCCTGCATACCCTTGGAGTCTTTTCTTTTAGTCAGGTAAGTCTTGTTGAGTACCTTCAAGTACTTAGGGTTTGTTAACCCCTGTTGCAGGTGAATCCTAGCAGCCGATAGGTTTTTACCCATGTTATATGTCGGTTCTCGAGGATGAAAGCCAACACTAAATGTGTGGTATCTCAGCCTTGGTCAGGATGATATCTATATATTAAAGAAGATTATGTTAGTCATGCTATCTTACTTAGTATGAGAAGGTAAAACTTATGGTTTGTAAGACTTAAATAAATGATTTGTAAACTTATGGTTTGTAATACTTCCGCTATTTAACTCTGATGTAATATTTTTGTATCAACTGTTGTAATACTGCGATGTCTTCTGTAATGATCCTATTCGGATGTGAAAAGTGGATGACTCAGGGTTCCCCAAGGACACCCGACAGACTACCAAAATTAACTGGTTCCCGTGCACAGCAGTCGGAGGGCTTTAAGACAATGACAGGTGTACGTGGGCCCGTATAATTTGGGTGGTCTGTTACAGAATCACTAAGCACTATGCATATGGAGAGCACTTGAGAGGTGTATCAACACCCTCGGTATGTTTCCTCACTCTTCCACATCTCATTTGGTTGGTTTGGGGTCCTATTTTATAGCCCCCATTGCAAATAGAGCCGTTGGAAGCTTGGTACACATTTTTGTAGACCGTCGGACCAGTTGCTACAGTACCATTGGACTAGTCCAACGCTTTTGTAGGTTACCGTTGCTTCTGACCGTTGCTGTCATATATAGCGTCCGTAGCATCTGGTTTTAAGGACAAAACCAGATATACACCATATGTGAGCCCAGAAAGTCAAATAACACATATGGCTACAAATAAGGGTAATATCATAAGACAATGCTTAATTACATAACGTATTAGTACAAAAGATATAACCTTAGGCAGCAACAGCGGAAAGACAACTCCGATCTTCAAGCGAAAGCTCCAAGTCCACAGGGACAACTGACTGGTTGAGCATTGTCTCCTGGTGTGTCCTCTTGTGTTGGGTTGCCTCCTGGTGTGTCCCTTTTGCATATTTTCGATATTTTTCCTGTATTCAAATAAAACTCATTCACAAGTGGAATTCCATTAGTGATAAACCAAAGTCCTATATTCTATATTGAGTTTTTCCTTGAAATGCTTGCATTGTTGATGGGTAAAATAGGCATTTAGTGACCATCAATAGACACCAATTATTGTTTATTGGTTCTTTTGCATATGGCTTGTTTTCCATTCATGTATATAGGGAAAGCACCTTGTAAAACAACCTTTAAAAATATCTTTTATACTCTAAACTTTTTCTGCATAAAATAGGCTACATACTACTGTTGTGTAGAAAGTTCAAAATTTTTGGGGCCGATTTTCTATTTTCTATAGTTTAAATGAATTTATGCGTGCTGATCGAAAGTAATTCCAAATTGAACAATGAGTACCTCCAATAAGATTACAAGAACATTATAAAATTTATATTTATGCTCATTTGTTTCACTCTAAGCCATATCCAGAGATGGATGAAAAAATCATTTGTTTGCTAGAGATAATTCATCATTCTTGGACATTGTTTGTGGGAGAGAAAAAAATCAAGTTGTAATTATTTTTCAAAAGCATGTAGAAATTCATTTAAACCGTAGAAAATAATAAATCAGTTCCAGAATTTTTGAAACTTCTACAAAGGGACATATATGTAGTCTATTTTATTTAAAAGTATTTCGGGTACATAATACTGATCGGTGGGCATGGTTAGAGCAGCACCAGATAAAACTCCAGACAGCTCCCCAAACCCTAATTTCATTTCTCGTGCGGCCACCAAACCAGGATCAGCAGGCCACCTTCTCTCCTTCACCGCCGCCACTCCCCCAGTGTTCCCAGCCGTCGCGCCGCTCAGGCCCATCGCGCCCTGCTCCGCCCGAGGAGGCGCCGCCAAGGGGCAGAGTCGTGGCTGTAGGGGAGGTGACCGGTGAGGCACCGGCGCGGGGCGGAGGTGGCTGGGGAGACAGCGCCCGCTCGAGCGATTGAGCTGCCGCCGTCGCGCCTTGTGGGCTTGCGGCCGCAGTTCGCCGGAGCCCACACCCCCGCCTACCTCTGAGAATGGCCCGCGAGCTTGGCCGTTCCAGCGGTTGGCGCTCGGCCATCACCGCACGGAGCAAGAACACAGTCGGCATCGGCAAGCAGCAAGCTCCGGCGCTCCACAGGTCTGTGTTTGCAAGCAGCTAGTACAGACAGTGATTCTACTTCTATATGACTTATGGATTATTTGACCATTTATGTGTGCGCTGTTCTTCTTCGATTTGACCACACATATGGATGGATCTAGTCACTGTCCCTCTGATCTTTTAGGCACTTGGAGTTCTGATCCCTAAGAATGTCTGTCATTTCCATTGCATTGATATCCAATATGAAATTTTGAGTAGCATCTGTTTTCTTTTTTGGGAGTTACGAAGTGAATTCTAATTTGAACTCTGAATGTTAGATCCAGTTACCTATGTTTTATTAGGACTGGCTAGCATGGATTGGTTCAGATCTAAAGAGCTGCTGCTAGATGAGCTCTGGCCTAAGTTTGCTTCAGATTTAACAAAGACATTTCTGGTTTAGACCATTGCCCTATTCATGTAGTTTAGTTAATTCATGTATTTTAATTAACTATCAAACTTGCCCGTGTGTTGCAACAGAAGAAAACTGCTACATAACTAATTATGTTTTCTTCTTTTTATAAAATTTGATACCCATAATTCATTTTGTGACGGCATTGAAAATATAAGCAAATATTGAAAATAATATGACAATGTATAATCAAGCCTATATCAATGTATAATCAAGCCATCAATGTATAATCAAGCGAATTTCAGGCTGGGGTTAAAAAAATCCCCTCGTCTGTCCCACGGCCAAAGCACAGGTCAAGGCCCGGCCCGGTTCTCACAGGGCAATGCTGCCCCCGTGTCAGGGTAGAGCAAAGGTTCGGGAGTTTTCTCGACCTATGTGTGAAATGTCTTCTCTCTTACAGCAATGCTCGAGGGTGGCTTACCCCCCGCAGGTCAAGTTTTTTTTTTGAACTGGAAATTACATGTAGGTTTATGTGAACTAGTTGTTTATCCAATGCATTGTTCTCAACTTCAGTGAATGCCTAGTGCTTGTGACTTAGTGTAGGTGTATGTTTGTACATGACATTATCCTTTTAAAAATATAATGTAACAGTTGGGAATTACTCATGGGTGTGTTGGAATGACATTTGGTTTTATATATGTGCAATGGTAAATTAATATCTGTTGTGGTACATTTGGAATTTGGATTGAAATGTTCCTGTTGGTTAAATTTATTTCCTGGCAGTTTCAAATCTCACGAAATATGGGCTAGCTCAGTTGTAAAAAGATTTTCATGGCGGTTTCATACTCTCACGAAATGATTGTTGGTGAAGGGTGCAGTAAATTATCATGGCGATTTTGGGCTCCTAGGCAAACGTATTTTTGTGATGGTTGAATTACATTTTTGTGGTGATGACTCCCTCTCACGAAATACTATATTTCTATGAGTTCTGCGACCCTGGTGGCACTGGGCTAGCTCAGTTGTAAAAAGATTTTCATGGCGGTTTCATACTCTCACGAAATGATTGTTGGTGAAGGGTGCAGTAAATTATCATGGCGATTTTGGGCTCCTAGGCAAACGTATTTTTGTGATGGTTGAGTTACATTTTCGTGGTGATGACTCCCTCTCACGAACTCCCTCTCACGAAATACTATATTTCTATGAGTTCTGCGACCCTGGTGGCACTATTATTTTCATGAACGTTCGCTGCGGATACACGCTGAGTGAACCACAGCTACCACCATCCCACTTAAGCTTGCGTAAAAGGACTAACCCAGGAATGGTGAGATGGACTGTACAAGCCTTATATGTTGGTCTAACCCACCCTAAACAACCAAGGTGGGACTAAATCCTCGACAATATCTTTTTAACATGGACATGGGCCATTATGGGTCAAATTCTAAATTGGGCTGGATGTCACATTTCCACTCTCATGAAATCTCAGCTTTCTGGTAGTGGCTGGCAGGGAAAGGGCAAAGCCCAAGAGAAGTGGGAGTGGGAGAGGGAGACGAGCCGGACGGGATTTTGGCTAGAGGGGGAGAGCTGCGGTTTTACAAAGAGAGGTGTGTGTGTTATATATATATATATATATATATATATATATATATATAGAGGGAGACGAGCCGGACGGGATTTTGGCTAGAGGGGGAGAGCTGCGGTTTTACAAAGAGAGGTGTGTGTGTTATATATATATATATATATATATATGAGAGAGAGAAAGAGAGAGAGGGATTTGGTGGGCTGCGAAAAAGGGTTTTGACTCAACAGAGTAAGGAGAGGTTTTAAGCCTTTTTATAAATATGTGAATTCATTTTGAAACTCAAATTGAAACCTTTTTTATCAAACAAAGTTCGAAACTTTTTGAACAGTTTGTGATTTCAAAACTAGTCACTTTTAAACATAGTCTTTAAAATTAGGTTTAAATATATTTTTCAAACAAAACTTAATACTTTATTTTAAGAATAGAATAAAACCTTTTCATAGCTTAACTAGAATTTTAATAAACCATTATTCACATAATGAGAGAAAAATATTGTTCTATGACTGAAAAGTATGATATATATATATATATATATATATATATATATATATATATATATATATATATATATATATATATATATGAGAGAGAGAGAGAGAGAGGGATTTGGTGGGCTGCGAAAAAGGGTTTTGACTCAACAGAGTAAGGAGAGGTTTTAAGCCTTTTTATAAATATGTGAATTCATTTTGAAACTCAAATTCAAACCTTTTTTATCAAACAAAGTTCGAAACTTTTTGAACAGTTTGTGATTTCAAAACTAGTCACTTTTAAACATAGTCTTTAAAATTAGGTTTAAATATATTTTTCAAACAAAACTTAATACTTTATTTTAAAAATAGAATAAAACCTTTTCATAGCTTAACTAGAATTTTAATAAACCATTATTCACATAATGAGAGAAAAATATTGTTCTATGACTGAAAAGTATGGTTAATTCCTGAGTGATAAGCTCAAACGAACATGCTGAAAAGCTACGATTTCATACGACGTTGCTATAAATAGCCCATGTTTCAAGACGGTCCTATTATGGTTAGTGATCATATATAACCATCGGATGATTTTTTTAAACGACACTAGCAGATGAGTAGGCCAACAAACGCAGAATTTGCTATGTCCGTAAATATGTGTTGTCTAGATACATAGAAAAATTCGATGTAGAAAAAGAGTCAAAATGACTTATGATTTGGAACAGATGGAGTAAGTGCTACGTTGTGTGCTTGTCAATGCCGATGTATGTGCTTGTCACATCTTTCTCTTGATTTAAATGGAGCAGTATTCTCATATGTATGTGCTTGTTGATACCGATGTGAATTGTAATAATATACTCCATCCATTTCAAATTATAAGTCGCTTTGATTTTTTTTGATATATCCATTTTGTTATGCATCTAGATATAATATTATGTCTCCTTCAGACGATAAGCACGAAGGACGCTCCCTTCGCACTATATATATAGATAGATAGATAGAGAGAGAGAGAGAGAGAGAGAGAGAGAGAGAGAGAGAGATTTGGTGGGCTGCGAAAAAGGGTTTTGACTCAACAGAGTAAGGAGAGGTTTTAAGCCTTTTTATAAATATGTGAATTCATTTTGAAACTCAAATTCAAACCTTTTCGATCAAACAAAGTTCGAAACTTATTTGAACAGTTTGTGATTTCAAAACTAGTCACTTTTAAACATAGTCTTTAAAATTAGGTTTAAATATATTTTTCAAACAAAACTTAATATTTATTTTAAAAATAGAATAAAACCTTTTCATAGCTTAACTAGAATTTTAATAAACCATTATTCACATAATAAAAATAATGCACTCAACATCAATGCAACAAACATATTAAATTAAGTTTAAAAAGTATTAAAAATCATATTTTTCGTTGTTCAAATTATAAACAACATAATTAAATCTTGGAAAATTTTAGAAAATTCGTAAAACTATTTATTTTATTTAGTGTTTTCCATTGACAACCCAAAATAGAAATTTTGGGATGTGACATATCCGAGGTGCTTCATTCTGATCTATCTCAATTTCAGGTTCCCCTGCGTGTTCTCCAACGCTGCTGGACGTCTGGCGATCGGCCTGTTGAGCAAGGGCTTGTGCAATGGTCCAATATGCCATCTTCTGTTTCAACATGGGAGTCCTACGACCATCTACGCCAACAATTTCTGAGGGCACCGGCCTGGGGATATGCCGGTTCTGAAGCATCGTGGAATGTAAGCCCAGCTACGACGGCCGGCGTCCGACAACAGGCCACGGGGAAGAGGCGCCTACGGCCTGGCCTGTTAGAAGTCGCAAGCCCAGTACAAGAGTCATAGGCCCAGTGTGGATCAATTGATCGGAACTATATGTAATCGTGGAGAGAGGAGGAGAGTAACAAGAATTGTGTAAGCAACACTCTATAACTGAAATCCTGTCCACGCTGACGTATCCCACTTCCCTTCTCCCAAGTCTTCTCCCTCTCCTCTGATCTTGTGCTAACAGCGTGGTGCTCGGCTGCCCAAAAAGGACAATTGTCAACAAAGCATACGATCGATTAAAAGCACTTAAGAAGCAACAACTGAATGTAATCTTCATGCAAAGAGAAAGTTCTCGGTTCTGCTTATGATGCCTTGCGTGAACAGAAATGGGGTTGGGGCCGGGTCTACAGTCATGATATCTGAAGAACAGGTTTCTTACGTACGATGGAACGAGCGTGCTAGTGACATGTAAGTACAGGGATTCTGTTAAACAACTCAGGAGAAAACTGTCAGCGAAATGCTGGCTAGGCAGAAAGCAAACCTTGCAAAATGGCAAGGTACAAAGCAGGATGCTAATGCTGCAGGCTTGGACCACTCCTTCTGGTTGTTTTATGTTGAAAGAATGCGTGTGAACATATATGTCAAGCTTTTATTTTCTGAAAAGGCCTGAGAGGATGTGAATGCTATTGGGTACACTGGCAAAACGTGAACTACGGAACAAAACAACTGGAAGGAACTCTTACTGGACAAAACTTATATAGCTTGTCAAAATTTGTAGGAAATTTAAATAAAAGAACAAACTGTAATAAGGGCCGCCTATTCCTGATGAATGGATTTCTTCATGGCAGTTAGAGGTATCAAACATTGAGCCTGAGCCATTTTGGTTGAATTACGGAGAACAAATAAACAAGACTAACTATGTTGGTTGGGATATATAAGCTTGTTTTCAAGGCAAAAGGCATTAATGCAGCAAAGTGCAGTGAAAGAAAAGGATCTAACAGAGAGCTAGCTCTGAGCACACGGCCAGTACAATACTTATCTTATGGCTAGAGCAAAGTAAATATTCCTCATCCGTACAAAAAATTGCTTTCTCCAACAGTATATATATGTGCACCCTCCATACTCGCATGCAAATGCCTTTTGATTACTGGGGAGGACGAAATCAGAAGGGTTTCAATTTTTTTAATTGAAGCAAGTGATTATTCGTAATTTCGCCATGGACAACCAGGAAGGTATGATCTATATGTCTTCCTCATTTGTGTGTATACGTACGGTTAAGAAGCAAAAATACCATAGGCTTGATGCACGTTTTCTTTTATCACCAGTCACGACAATGATTATGAATCTACATGGATTGAACGGGTTACACAGATTTGAGGGGATACTTAGTTTTTCTTATAATGATATGAAATTGAAGGGGTTACATAGATTGTCTTTCATAATAGGAGAGGTGGGTACTTAGATGCAAATTTATCATATTTCTTAATGACATAGGTGGGTAATTTTGGATAGAGTCATGGGCTATACTATGTTGTCTTACGCAATTGCAGTTGTAGTAGTGGGTAATTATTTATAAAATAGAATAGATCCAAGAGCTATTATTATCAATGGTGATTAGATTCTACCGAATTAAGGGTTAGATATTTATAATTTTTTTGGAAATTTCTACAATCTATCTTTTTTCCTATCGGGTCTCATGGGGATAATGGGGAGGCTCCATTGGGGATCTATAGTAAGAATTTCTAGAAGTTAACTTTTTTTAAGCATCATATGTATTTAGTTTGAATCTGAGCTTAAGATATATTTGCTCTTGTTATATTGCTTTCTTTGACTTCAAGAATCTACAATTTAGCTTTCAACTTTTAATCTTCTTGTTGAAATTTTTTCCACATTTTAAGTTGAAACTCTAGTATTTTTATCTTTTATTCAAAATTTATTATTATTTGGTTAAAAAAGAGTTTAGGTCCTACCAGTATTGTCTTCAACATGTTAAGCTAAAACTTAGCTTGCACATCAGAACCCCTGTTAAATTTGTTATATTACACGATTATATGTGTATCAGTATTGTTTTTTTTATATCATAGAGTGTTTAAACTTAAATTATCAATACTGATATGACATAGTGCTCTAGTTAAAATGTATAAACTTATTTTAAATAACAACTTATGATTTTTTTTATAATGGAGTATTAATATAAATTCAAGTGACTTGCCAGTGTCATTGCTATGCGCTTGTTATGTAAACATTTTCCATGCTTTATAAGCTGTTAAGATAAATATTTATCATAAAGTACTAATGTTTACTTGGTCTTCATGAGGAAACATAACATTGTGGTTACTTTTAACATCATGGTTGTAGAAGTGTGTAATTTAGAAATATGTATACCGTACTTTATGAACACTGAATTATTTTTCACAAGTATTTACATGTAGATTTGAGAGATATTTTTGTTTATTTTTTGTAATGGTTGAGGTAGATACAAATATAAGAGTGATGCATTATACAACCTTTCGTAATGGCATAGATGGATAGGTTGAATGCGAATTTAGGTATTAATTTGCATGATTTTCATTATGACAAAGATGGTTGTAGAGTGTTATATATAAGTATACTGCCCGTGCTAACGCTACGACAACATTAGGATAAATGCAAATTAGAACTGAAATATATGCAAACTCCATCACATGTCTACCACAAATTGAAGTGTCCCTAGCTATATACAAATTTGTTATAAATGAAATTTCTATGGTGGAACAAGTTCATGGAGATGAAAGTTCATTTTATTTCAAGGCACTGAATAACTGCCCTAGTTTATATAGTAGCATTTCAACATTAAAATATATCCAACTGATGTCTTCATAGAAGTGCAAAAACAGTTGGAGTAACTTGACATCCATTTAACGTCGAAGTACGTAATGAGTACGTGAAATTCTGGTTATGATTTTTCAGAACTAGAACAGAGGCAATCAGTGAGGAAGGAGGGACGAATAATGCCGAGGATCTTAATAACGCAGGACCATGGCGACCTAGATACAGCCGAATCCAGACTAGGTGCAGGACCGGCGGATCGTTCTCGAGATCTAGGTCCTTCTTTGTCGATGGTTCCTCCTCAACATGAAGGTATTCTTCTTTCTTTCGTTTACAGGCATATCTCCATTCCTCCGGAACTTTGAAGCAAACTAGGATCAAATACTCACTACGCCTGAATAGACAATCACTGTCGGAATATCACTCCTGGTTGCTTTACAACTAGCAGTGATGAGTTTATCCCTTTCAGTTCGTGGCTTCAACCGGCAATATGATAGCACAAACAGCGGTGATAGTGGACTATCACTGTAAGTTCGTGACTTCAACCAGCAGTGACAGACATGGTATTATCAATGTCAGTTGAAGCCACGGACCACTAGTGATATTCTGTTGTGTAAAAAAATTCAAAACATTATCATATGAGGTCGAATCAAGATAAACTTTATAACCAAATTATAGAGTTCAAAAAGATCTAAAACTTTGTAGTTGATAATATTTTAATTTGAGATGTTTTACATGTCCAAATATTTAATATAAGTTCTTGGATCAGATTTATATGGTTAGCAATGTCGAATAAAGGCGAAGTCAACATCAAAGTTGTAGTGCTCGATGTGATCTACAACTTTGCAGTTAACAACTGTCTTATTTGAGATTATTTAGTGTCCAAAATTCAATATAAGACTCAAAATTGTGTAGTTAAAAGAATAACATCAGTTGTATAGTCACAAGTGTCGCGTAGCTCAGCTGTTATGGACGCTCGAGAGAACATGAACATTGAGCTCTCAGGTTCGAATCTTAGAAACACATATTTCATTTGCAGGCATATCTTCATTCCATGGGGACTTTAAGCCAAAGCTATGATAAAATGTTCCATCCCAAAGAAATATTAAGATTGTTTTTTTTTTACTTTCCTTAGAACGTTCTGGTTGATATGTCTATCTAAGTATATAATTTTAAGCTGCCTCCTGAGTACTGTAAAATAAGCCAATGTATATAATCATGTCTTACCTTCACTCAGAGATGCAACGTGCGATGGAGGACTACGTGAAGGAAGTGGAGCGGAGGTTGGACTACGTGAAGGAAGTGGAGCAGAGGATGAACGGTGTGCTCCTTCCAAAATATGGCACTGATGAGTCCGAACAACCACCAACTATCTACACGGTTCCCCAAGAGATCAAAGGCGGAAATGAGGATGCCTACCTCCCATTTGCGGTCAAGATCGGCCCATTAACGCGCTACGAGAACCGCATGGGGTACTACGACCAGTACGATCGCCTTCAAGCACCGGTACAGAGACGGCCTTCACTCCCGGTGGATGGAGAACCCTCTCTAGTCCCGGTTTCCCACCCAGGAGTAAGCATCCAGGACTAAAGGGATCCTTTAGTCCCGGGTCAAGAACCGGGACTAAAGGGGGACCTTTAGTCCCTGTGGGTAACATCAACTGGGACTAAAGGTGCCTCCTGACATGCCACGAGGCCGGCACCCTTTAGTCCCGGTTGGTAATATGAACCGGGACTAAAGTTTTTTTTTTCATTTTTTTGTTTTCTTTTCAAAATAGGTTTTTGAAGTCGTATTGTACGCTGCTAATAATACATTTATACGCGCGTATAGTATGT
Source organism: Miscanthus lutarioriparius (assembly GCA_904845875.1). Taxonomy (NCBI): domain Eukaryota; kingdom Viridiplantae; phylum Streptophyta; class Magnoliopsida; order Poales; family Poaceae; genus Miscanthus; species Miscanthus lutarioriparius. The sequence goes on along the minus strand of CAJGYO010000009.1, from coordinate 85,878,315 downwards.
TTCGGTTCAAGCACAATGAACGTATTAAATCACACAAATCAAGCATATATATATATATATATATATATATATATTTACATGCATGCATGCATATGTGTATTTTACATTATATTATTTTATGTGCATATATTACAAAAGATTGCATTACAGTTGTTGTGATATAACAAGTTTCCTCTCATCCTCTAGCTTAGCTTCCATAGCAGTGTTGGGTCGAAGTAGAACTCGCCCTTGGAATCGATGACCTGGTCATTAAAAAATCCGGCTATAGACTCTTGAATTGCTTTGATTTGGTCTTGTCGTATGACCTTTTCCTTCAACCATCGAGCCTACATGTTTGAATTAAAGGAAAATAAATTAATATATGTATATATATATATAAAGACATAGTAACACAATCAATAATAATAATTAAATGAATATATAGTGTATTTTTAATTTACTTTGAGTCTCTCTGTAGGAGTTCTTTGAGAGACCTCCTTGATAAACTTGCAAACATAGTAACCACAGTAGTTGTTTCCATGTTCCTGCCTCAGACACCACTTTACGAGAAAAAAATTTGTTATCCAATCTGGTGATCCGATGAAAACTATATGTTTAATTAATAAAGATGATGCGATTTAGGGGACTTACTTTCAAAGGGATTACATTTAGTGGCGCTTTGCATTTTCTCATGTGTTGCTTCTCAATAAAGGTTTTCCAAACACTGCCCAATAAAAAATTTGCCACGTCATCAGATATAGTTAATCATCATGTTTGTGTGTATATATAGTTGCTAGAGATACCGAGATTACCTCTGAATAATATCTATCATATCTTGGTAGTCTTGTTGTGGTTTTCTCATCGAGTCATAGATTATCAAGTGACTTTTCACCAGATCGATGTCCATCAATATCCAGTGATTGCTGCATGTGTTTATAGGATATAACGCATAACACTCATTAATTAACTAGAATCAACATATGAGCCATTAAGGATGATCGACATTATTAATACTCACTTGAAGTTGTAGGGAAAGAGTATATCCTTCTTGTGGCGTTGGTTCACTAAGAAGTTCATGAGGTTACTCTCTGACTCAGACTTCCAATTAGGCTTTGGAGTAACTGGGTCTTTGAATATTATATGGGGATCAACAAAACCAATTTCATTGCAGCCTTTCTTTCTGCGCTCTGTCATTGTAAATCTGCATATATATATAGTACTTGTTAGGATAATTTATATGCATATACACACATATGATGAGTTTAATAATAGATCGAAAGAATTATTACTTACAGGCAATAGCAGCTAATGATAACTTTGTCCAGAGAGGTCAGGTGGCATAGTTAATGAAATTTTGCAAAGTAAACATACATAACATCATCGCCACGAAACCAATGTTCGTCTCTAATTCTGACACCAACGCAGAAGTCTCCACCGGTAGACGCCTGCATGTACCACTTGTTTAGCAGGTACATTTGTGTCCCCAGATCACCTAAGGCTTGAGGGTTGTATAGACTCTGGCCTAGTACAAATTTTTTCTTCTAAATATCAACCTCCACCGCACTCTCAATGTTTCCATCACCAAACATCTGGTAAAGGTTGAGACCAGTCTCTTCAATAAATTCACCAAGGTGATCTAAATCGACATCCGGAGGTATGTTTGTCTGATGCATTAATTCTAAATTCGAACCATATTCATTACCAACAACTAGCTAGGGGGGGGCTGATTGAGGCGATTGTTGTCGAGTTGTGCAACTCCCTTTCCTGCCCGCTTCTTTTTCTGTCTTTGCCTCAATTGACTTGGTGAGAGTGCGGTCATAGTCCGTTAACGTTGATTGGATGACTTACGAGATTCCGCTATTGTTCTTTGGTAAGAAGCCACCTTTTTCTTAGAATATCTGGAGCTACAAAGAAGTATGGTTTCTCGGGTTTCTCCTTGCTTCTTGATCCTTTTAAGTTTGTCATAGAATCTGGACATATCTTTTTATATGCATCGATTACTTCTTCCTTCTCTTGAGATATTATTTTGGAAATAGCCCTTGGTTTCACGGTGGCTTTCTTTGCGTGAGGACCTGGTTCTTCGTTTATGGGCTGGCCTCTTGCTAGTACTTGGCTTCTTGGTAGGCGGGGCGGGAGGCGTTGGAGACCTCCTTGGAGGTGGTGGTGGTGGCGTTGGAGACCTCCTTGGAGGTGGCGGCTGCGGCATTGGAGACCTCCTTGGAGATGGTGTGGATGCAGCCTCGCCTTCCAACACATTGTCATCGTACAGAGCACTATGATGATCTGGCGATTGAATAATTGGATTTAGGTTGGGGGAGGATCTACTACAAAAAAAGGAATGACATATTATTATGAGCAGATTGTTAATTATTTAAGCCAATATAAATTAATGATGTAGTGTTTTCATCCGCACCTATGGTGAGGTAGTTCAGGAGGAGGTGGAGGTGACATCCCGGGAATGATGATGTAGCGCTTGCGCCATAGAATGAATGTCTTCTCTGCTTCTCCTAGAGTCTTCTCGCCATCACCTCCAAGAATGTCAAGAGGCAAATCACTAAAACCTTTTTCAGCTTTATCTACCGAGATGGTAGCATATCCTTCTTGGATTATATTCCCATGAATCCTTGGTGTCTTGGTTCGGTCGATAGGATTAACAAGACCGATAGCCACCTTGATTGTGGAATTCCCCTTTGGAATGTGTAGCTCACACGATGTACAAGGTTCAGTGACGTCATCCACAGGGAAGCACAGTCCTGTGTCCTCTTGATTTGGTATCTCCATGGAAGCGCAGCTGCTTTTCAACTGAACAGATTGGCTAATGTTGATTCCTGGCTCTGATGCCTGCTTGCTTGCACTCACTGCTAGTTGCACTTGCCTTCTGATTTCCTCCTGCATTCTCGCTTCAATGTTTTTTTCTCGCTCCTGTGCTTCACGCACCGCTTCCTCCAACCTCTGGAGCCGCTGTGCCTCTTCTTCCTTCTTTCTCTGGTGGCTTCTGTAGGAAGATCTATCCTGAGGGAATCCATGCTCCCACGAGACACTTCCTTTGCCTCTAGTTCGGCCACCGTGTTCAATAGTCCTGATGGCATATGTCAGTTCATTCTTCTCTCTGTTGGGCCTGAACGCACCACTAGTAGTAGCTCTCTGAGCATAAAACAATCTTTCTGCTGCTTCTTGCAGTCTTGCGCCATAAACGCACTTCCCTATCTACTGGTCCAGTGTTCCCCCATGAGCGAAAAACCAATTCTTTGCACGCTCTCCCCACTCAAGTGATTCTGGTGTGATACCCTTGGTAAGAAGGTCTGCTTCCATTTTGTTCCACTTCTTAATGGTAGTCGGGTAGCCACCTGATCCCAAGTTATGGTGGTATGTCTTCTGTTGGGCATTATGTTGGTTCTTTATCACCCGACTCACACCCTCTTCCGACGTCTTGTACTATACAAACTCATCCCAATAGGGCCTCTGCTTTGAGATCGGGCCTAGGACAGTGAAATATGGTGCTATGTTCTTCTTGACATATGTCGTGTATAGGTGTTTCTTCCAAGTCTGAAACTGGGTGGCCATCTTCTTCATTGCCCAATCCCTAACTCGCTCCTTCAATTCATCACCATCTATTATATCATCATAACCATTTGTTTGGAGCGTGAAATGTTCCAAGACATCATTCCAAATTAACGTCTTGTCACGATCGGAGACAAAACTGATATGAGGAGCATTGGTCTTCTTCTTCCATTCGCAGGTACTGATCGGGAGCCGGTCCCATACAAGGTAACCACGAGTGGTGCACAATTTCGTTTTATTTGGCCCCCGGTTCGCTGTATCCACATTGAACTCCCGAGATGATGAAGCGGCCCTCCAATGGCTTTTTGGGACCTCGAACATTTTACTCTTCGTTGTAGTTGTTGATGTCGATCCAGAGGGCTACAAAACATAAACATTATTTTTAATGTCATGAGCACACATAAGACATATGATAATATAAATAGCTAATAATAAAAAATATATACTTGGCCAATATGTTGTTGCTCATTTTGTTCAAGAGCTAAATCTTGACTCCGTCATCCGCATCCTCTTGCACGTTATTTTAGCACCATCATCATCGCCAAGCAACTTGAGTGCCGGTGTTGATCAAAATCATCATCAACTCCTCCTCATCCATGTTTCTCGGGTCGGCCATCTAGCTTCAAAAAACAAAACCAATATATAGTATGTCAAATCTTTGCTTACATGCGTAAAATCTACGAACAATATGCATTATTAAATCTTGCCCCTCGGTCACGGACGTAATTCGCCACACTAGGGCGAACTGCGTCGGTACTAGGGCGAATTAGGGCTATACATAAACGGCCGAGGGCGAATTGCTTCGATGACTAGGGTGAACCACGTCGATGACATCAACAACGCGGTTCGCCCTAGTCACCGACGCAATTCGCCCTAGTGTGATTGTTTAGCGTTAACGATAACGATAATACGAATGTTGATCGACTAGGCCACGAGAGAGGGTGGTGTGACGAGAGTGGCGGTGCTCCACTCCGCCGTATATATGTTTGTACACATGGGTGAACGAGGGCGGCGGTGCTCCGCCGTATACATAGAAACGCATGGGCGAATGAGGGCGGCGGTGCTCTGCGATGTATATATACATGCATATGAATACAAATAGCGTATATATATACGTGTAACCGGCGGTGGCGGTGTCTTGGCGGCGACGACGACGTGAGGCGGGGCGCGCGTCTGGCGACGACGATGTGAGTGAGGCAGGGCGCGGTCGGTCAAGGCGGTGGAGGGCGTCGTCGCGCGGAGCGGCCTGACCTAGGCGAGGCTGCTTTGTCAATGCGCTGGAGGTGTGGCCCGTCGTGGGGCGGGGCTGTGATCAAAAGGGTATATTATATATCATGCATGCATGTCCACATGTTTTTTTTCTTTTTGCAAAACACAGTACAAACGTCAATATATAGCATTGCAAACCGGCAAAAAAATAAAAAACAATTACGAAACTCCATAGCCACGACCGCAAGGACAACATGCTTCACCACCGCACATGCAGCTCCTGCGCCTGCCGCCGCCGCTGCTCACGGTCATACCACCGCAGCCACCACCGCTCACGCTCCTACGCAGCCGCCGCTCCTTCCACTTGCCGACGCGCGCTGGCGGATGCGGCCGGTAGGAGAGGAGAGGAGGAAGAGGCCAAGGAGGCGAGGACGTCGTGGCGCATTGTCGTCCTCTCGCTTTTGCGGCGAGGGGACGAGCAGGGGCCTACGACGGCCAGCAAATCGGACGGCGAGGGCGGCGGCGGCGTGCGTTCCGTGAGGAGGAGGGGTGTCGACAAGCACGTGGGCGGCCGCGGCTCGCAAAGCGCACTGGCGGCAGATGCAACCGATAGGCGTATGGGTGGCACTAGTGGCTGGTTCTTTGCTGCTGCGCAGACCATGGTGGTGCACCCTCCTCATCCTTTGGGGATCTTTGGCGCTTGTACCGTGGGTCTGGCGAGTATGGCGGACGGGTGAAGCAGATGAAATCGGACATCGCGTTCCACATCGGGAAGCAGGAGAGCGAAAGCTGAGAGAACTCACCTCGGGCGGGCACGGTGGAGGGCCGCACGGGCGCACGCGGTGGAGGGCCGCACGAGGTCGTCGGCGCGAGGTCATTGGCGGTGGAGGGCTGCATGGGCGCGCGTGGTGGAGGGCCGCACGAGGCGAGGCGCGGGCTCTGGTGTCATGGCGGTGGGCTGATGCACAGGCGAAGACGAATCGGCGGCGGCGCGAGGAAGAAGAGAGAAAGGGCGGCGGTGTTCGACGAGGAAGAAGAGGAGGGGATCGATCTACGCCAAGCACTGGCAGTTATATACCAGGGAGATGTACTCCCGGTGCCAGCCACCAGCCGGGAGTAAAGGTTCTTTGCTCCCGGTGCGTGTTACCAACCGAGAGTAAAGGTATACACGCACCGGGAGCAAAGGTTTTTTTTGGCGGGCCACAAAACTGCAGCCCACCTTTACTCCCGGGTGGGCTTCCCACCCGGGAGTAAAGGTGGGCTGCAGTTTCGTTTCCCGCCTGTTTTGAGCAAATTTTTTTAATAGAAGGCATAAAATGCAATAGTCTTGTTAAATACATAGTAAATTAAATAAAAGGCATAAAATTATTTTGTTAAAAATATGGATTTTCTTTTTCTTTATTGCACATAGGAAAAATCTATAACCTAACTTTTTTTATTTTTTGTTATAATTATAAAACATAATGTAACTAATATTTATTATTTCGTTAATGCAAAAATGTAGTGTTTAATTAAAATTATTAAAACTATTGGTTTTGGACAGGAAATTTGTTTTCCCATCATTTTAACGTTAATATTTTAATTTTTCATCACTCAATATCCTAATTCAACTTTTCGAGTGAGAAATCCCACCAAATCAAACATTGATTTAATTTGAAACACGACATAATAAACATCTGAATTCACAATTATTACATAATATCTCAAACACACACTACATTAAATCACTATATCATCAAGTGGGCACAGCAGTGAACTTCTTCTTTATGTATGTCCCTTGGTTATGATCGCGTCATAACCATGGAGTGTCCTTATCATTTAACAAGATGCTAGGGTCTTTGTTCACTTTGAAGGGCAAAATTCGGTCATCCTTTTCATAATCTTCTGACATGTCCGACTTGTCCTCAATTCCCACAATGACTCTTTTCCCCGAAAGAACTATGTGGCGCTTTGGCTCTTTGGTTGAATCATTATCGTTTTTCCCTCTTTTTGGTTTGGTAGACATATCATTGACATAGAACACCTGATTCACATCCTTGGCAAGGACGAATGGTTCGTCTTTGTACCCAATATTTCTAAGGTCTACTGTTGTCATTCCATACTTGTTGTCTACTGTTACCCCGCCTCCGGTCACCTTGACCCATTGGCACTTGAACAATGGGATCTTCAGAGTAGGTGCATATTCTAGTTCCCATATTTCATCTATGCGGCCATAATATGTCTGCTTATTCCCATTCGGGTCTGTGGCATCTATGCGGACACCACTGTTTTGGTTGGTACTCCTTTTATCTTGGGCTATTGTGTAAAATATGTTCCCATTTATCTCGTACCCTTTGTATGTGACGATATGCCATGATGGTTGCATAGCCAATAAATACAGTTGCTCATGGATGCTCTCATCACCTTGACATTTTTTCGCAACCAACCGTCGAAAGTTTTCATGTGCTTACGCGTAATCCAAGCTTCAGTCTTCCCTAGAAACTCGGATCGTAAGAGATCCTTGTGTGTCTCAATATACGGATCTACCAAAGAGGAGTTCTGTAGAACTGTACAGTGCGCTTTATTGAAATAATCATCCTCCGTACCAATATATGTTTTCCTCCCTAGTGTCCCCTTTCCGTTTAGTCTCCCCTCATGTCTTGATTCAGGAACACCAATCGAGTCAAGGTCGAGAATAAAGTCAACACAGAACTCAATGACCTCTTCTGTTCCATAGCCCTTGGCGATGCTTCCTTCTAGGCGAGCACGGTTATGAACATATTTCTTCAGGACTCCCATGAATCTCTCTAAGGGGAACATGTTGTGTAGGAACATAGGACCGAGAATGAAAATCTCCTTGACTAGGTGAACTAGGAGGTGTGTCATGATATCAAAGAAGGAAGGAGGGAACACCAACTCAAAGCTGACGAGACATTGAACCACATCATTCTGTAGTTTAGCTAGATCAGTTGGATCAATTGCCTTCTGAGAAATTACATTGAGGAATGCACATAGCTTCACGGTGGCTAGACGTACATTTGGAGGTAGAATTCCTCTTAATGCAACTGGAAGTAATTACGTCATGAGAACGTGACAGTCATGGGACTTTAAGTTATAGAATTTCTTCTCTGGCACATTTATAATACCCTTTATATTCGAGGAGAATCCAGATGGTACCTTGAGGTTGTTTAAGCATTCAAACATGATTTCCTTCTCCTCTTTGCTTAGAGTGTAGCTGGTAGGACGTAAGTAATGGCGTCCATCATCTGTCTTCTCTGGATGTAGGTTGTCTCTTTCTCTCAAACAACGCAGGTCCTGTCGTGCTTCAAATGTGTCCTTAGGCTTTCCATACACACCCATGAAGCCTAGCAGGTTCACACAAAGATTCTTCGTCAGGTGCATCACGTCGATCGAGCTGTGGACCTCTAGGACTTGCCAATAGGGTAGGTCCCAAAATATGGACTTCTTCCACATGGGTGCGTGACTGTTAGCGTCGTTCAGAACAGGTTGGCTGCCATGTCCTTTTCCAAAGACGACTTTCACATCATTGACCATATCAAGTACATCCTCACCGGTTTGGTTGCGAGGCTTGGTTAGGTGGTCTGCCTTCCCTTTAAAATGCTTGCCTTTCTTTCTTACGGGGTGATTTGTAGGAAGAAATCGACGATGGCCAAGGTACACGACCTTTCGACATTTTTTCAAGAATACACCTCTAATATCACCGAAGCAGTGTGTGCATGCATTATATCCCTTGTTTGACTATCCTAAAATATTACTTAGAGCAGGCCAATCATTGATTGTTACGAACAACAATGCTCGTAGATCAAAGTGTTCCTGTTTGTACTCATCCCACACACGTACACCTTCTTTATTCCACAAAATGAGAAATTCATCAATAAGTGGTCTTAGGTACACATCGATGTCATTGCCAGGTTGCTTCGGGCCTTGGATGAGCACATGCATCATAATGAACTTCCGCTTCATGCATAACCAAGGAGGAAGGTTGTAGATACTTAGAGTAATAGGCCAAGTGCTATGACTACTGTTCTGCTCTCCAAAAGGATTGATACCATCTGTACTTAAAGCAAACCTTAAGTTTCTTGCATCATTTGCAAACTCTGGGAATTCTCTATCGATTGCTCTCCACTGGGACCCATCAGCAGGGTGTCTCAACATATTGTCTACCTTACGGTCTTCTTTGTGCCATCGCAACAATTTTGCATGTTCTTTGTTTCTGAACAGACGTTTCAAGCGTGGTATTATAGGAGCATACCACATAACCTTGGCAGGGATTTTCTTCCACGGACGTTCGCCCTCAACATCACCAGGGTCATCTCGCCTGATCTTATACCGCGATGCATGGTATACCGGACATGCATCCAATTTCTCGTACTCTTTGCCACGGTAGAGGATGCAGTCATTAGGACATGCATGTATCTTCTCGATTTCTAGCCCCATAGGACAGACAACTTGTTTTGCTTTGTAGGTAGTGGCGGGCAATTCATTGTCCTTCGGAAGCATCTTCTTTTGGATTTTTAGTAACTCTCCAAATCCCTTGTCAGATACACCATTCTTTGCCTTCCATTGCAGCAATTCTAGTGTGGTTCCCAACTTTTTCTGCCCTGCATCACAAGTTGGGTACAACAATTTCTTGTGATCTTCTAGCATCCGCTCGAACTTGATCTTCTCCTTTTTACTTTCACATTCTCTTTGTGCGTCACGAATGACCTGACAAAGATCATCAGCAGACTCATCTTCTGCGGCTACCTCTTCTTTAGCTTCTCCCATTGCAGTATCATTGAAGCACGCACTATCGGGAATAATATCATTGTCGTCCCATTGTTCTTCTTCATCTTCTTCCATTACAACGCCGGTTTCTTCGTGCTTCGTCCAACAAATATAGTTTGGCATGAAACCCGACTTGAATAAGTGTGAATGAAGAGTCCTTGAGCAAGGATATTCCACCGTATTCTTACATACGACACATGGGCAGCACATGAAACCATCGCGTTTGTTTGCCTCGGCCGCACGTAACAAAGAATGCACGCCGTCCATGAACTCTTGGGGGCGACGATCAGCATTGTACATCCAATGCCGACTCATCTACATTACATGACATAAATACCGTATTAAAACCTAGAACATAATTAGTTAATTATACAACATGCATACCACCACAAAAGCTATAAATTTAAGAAATCATCGCTATAATGTAGACAATCCCAACTATCACTAAAAACACTAAAGCTAAAATGCACTTCAGCAGCACAAGGATTTCGCGACCAATCCCAACTAAAACAGACAGATCCCCCGTTTGTTCAACATCTTTGGGCTTCTTCGGCTGGATCACTGCCTCATTAGCCGCCATATCTGCCTGTTGTGCAAGATATTTTTGCACGAGTTCAACATACTCTTTCTCCCAGTAGAAGCCTGAACATCCAGTGCCATCCCACTGAAATTAAAACAGAAAATTAGAACTTTAATCACAACCATCATGAAAATAGGTATAAACTAACCATAGTCATTAAATACGATAAAATAACTCACATTGCGATCCGGACACTTGTAGAAAATGCGATCCTTATTGGGACCCTCCTTCTTCATTCGGTACTCCATCACAATCTTCGTCTCATCACAACACTTGCCGCATGCAATGAGTGGGAGGCCCGGCCTAAGTCGCTTTGGAAACTCATGAGAGGCCGAGGACCCGGAAGCAGTTGACATCTACTCTCTATACTCATTTTTTAATACACTATAAATTTCTCATTTTATAAACAAATAAAATTAAAAAAACTCTAAAATTCTCTATATCTCTAAACAATGAAGTGTGCTATGCATGCTACAAATGAACAGTGAATACTAGTTTTTAATAGCTACTTTAACCTTCCTTCATGTAAATATGCAAGCTTGAAGTTTAAAGGTTTCCAGAGCGTTTAACACTACTCTGCTTGCCGAGAAAGTTGCTAGTGTTGTGTCGTTGGCATTTTTCATGGCCGTGGCCATGGTTATTGTGTTCTCGTCTTTTACTGCGGCAGGTAAGTAATTCACATGATATTTCCGCAAATTAACAGAAGAATGGGAGTGTATACACATAACAATCGATTATCGTTTATATTTATATATATACTACGTTTGGGTATGGTGATTGACAGACTACTGCGACGATATTGGGACATGTGAATAAATAACCATCCGTACTAGTTGACCTTGCTTACGTGATCATCTCGGCGAGCATTTCTCCACCGGACGGCACCGTACTTGGCCACGGAAGAGCTTCGATTCTACGAGGAAGCGAACACGGTCTTCCACGACCGTTGCCGCTGTCCCTCGTAGAATCAAGGCTCCTCCTTGACATCCGTTACCGCTCGGCAGAGAACATGCTCGCCGAGATGAACACGGTCCGCAAGTTTAACTAGCTACTTTAACCTTCGTTCATGTAAATATGCAAGCTTGAAGTGATTTTGAGCTCAAATTGCTTACAAATGAAAAAAACCACAATAAAGAACCATATATATATATATATATATATATATATATATAGTGAACAAAATGAGATAAGACAATGGTGAAAAATGAGAGTATGAGATTGGTAACCTTTACAACTGAAGAATCGACGGAGGAATCGAAGAAATCGACGGAGGAATCGAAGAATGGATGGAGTAACAATGGAGGGAGGAAGCAAGAACACTAGTGCAGTGAGCTTCAAAATGTGCTGAGCTCGGGCTCGGGGAGGAAGAAGGAGACGGCCAGGATATAAAGGGGGGGAGCTTTAGTCCCGGTTGGTGGCTCCAACCGGGACTAAAGGTCCCTCCCAACGGCTACTGCGCCAGACAGAGGTGGCGGGGACCTTTAGTCCTGGTTGGAGCCACCAACCGGGACTAAAGGTAGACTTTTACTCCCGGTTGGTGACTCCAACCAGGACTAAAGGTCCCCGCCACCTCTGTCTGGCGCAGTAGCCGTTGGGAGGGACCTTTAGTCCCGGTTGAAGCCACCAACGGGGACTAAAGGTATCTCTAGTTCCGGGCACAAAAAATACCGGGACTAGAGTCTATTTTTGCCGAGGATTAAATGTCTGTTCTCTGCTAGTGAAGACTACAAATGGTGCTGTGTTCGCAGGCTCATTGGCAGAAACCACCTTCTCCAGGAGCCTGAGAGGACGCCAGTGCTCCTTCACCGGTGCCTCAACTCCTTGAGAAGCCTAGAGCCACGGATCCGAGCATCCTACCAAAAGACAGATAACATCAATGAGCAGGACATGCTGCTAGATGGATGCTTCATCCTTCACCGCCTACTCAAGTACGCGCACATCGCAAAAAGAGAAGAAGCATTGGAGGTGAAGGCAAGTACAGCTAAGGATGAGGAAGAGGAGGACGACGACTGGACCCAGGTGTTCGGCAGGTGCTGGGTCTGGGGCTTTGTCACATACGACCTGCTGCTGCTCGAGAACCAGATTCCTTTCTTGGTCGTGCAAAGCTTGTTCCATGACCTTCGGACAGACCCAGACGAGAGCAGCGACGTCCTCGTGCTGGGCGCCCAACGCCTCTTCCGCTCCCTCCGGCCACAGCCGCTGCAGTCTTCGCACATCGCCTGCAGCAGTGTGCACCACCTCCTGCACCTCTTCTACCAATCTGTTGGTCTTCCATCCGCGACGCCCAAGCCTGACAACCTCCGCAGGTACAGGATGCCACCGTCGAGCTCTCTGAGTGGATGCCATGCGCGACGGAGCTGGAGGAGGCTGGCGTGAAGATCCGGGCGCGACAGGGTGCATCGAGCTTCCTCGACGTGGGGTTCGACGCCGGCTTCCTGGAGATCCCGATGCTGCAGCTGTACGACTACAGTGAGCAACTCCTGCGCAACCTGATCGCCTTCGAACAGACCTACCCGCTCACGCCGGGCCACGTCACCGCCTACGCTATGCTCATGGACTGCCTCGTGGCCTCGTCAGAGGACATGAGGCTGCTGCAGCTCAGAGGTGTGCTGATGAACCAGATGAACGGCGTGCGAGACAAGGACCAGACGGGGTTCTTCAGCCGCCTCTGCCACGGTGTACACATTGCCGCCGACCGCAACTACCTCGGCGGTGTGATCGCGGAGGTGAACAAGTACCAGCAGGCAAGGTGGCCCCGTTGGCGTGCGGCACTGGTGCGCAACTACTTCAGCAACCCATGGGTGGCCACGTCGCTCGCTGCCGCTGTGTTCCTGCTGGCCCTCGCCATTATGCAGACCTTCTTCGCTGCGTATTCCTACTTCAAGCCACCCCATTGAAGTGAATAGTATAGTATGATCCACCACCTTTATATACGAAACTGGATCATCCTAAGACCAGACCTATTTTTCTGAAAGTTTTTTATTATTATTATTGTCACGTCATCTTCCTTGGCATTTGGAGGATATATATATATACGTACTGTGTTGTGTATTGTAATCTATCTGTGTTCCTACTTTATGTATTGTCATTTTTCACCGTGGTGGCAACAGCGCTAATGTGGGTCTGATATATCACTACCGGAAACAGTAACTTTGTTGTGTGCCACAGGCACTCGGTAAAGACTAAAAAACACTTGGCAAAGGCTTTGTCGAGTGTAACACTCGGCAAACAACACACAACATCTACAGTGTCGGCAAACAGCTATTTGCCGAGTGTTTTTTATCGCGCACTCGGCAAATGGTTTGCCGAGTGTCAAATTTGACACTCGGCAAAAAAAGTGGTTTGCCGAGTGTTTTTCCAAAATACACTCGGCAAAAAATTATTGTTTACCGAGTGTTTTTTGGAATTACACTCGGCAAACCTATTTTCCAAAGAAAAAAAAAATTCTCAGCATACCATTATTGTTTTTGGCCGGGAATGTCTCGAAGAATAAAATCAAGTGTATGCTATCATATGAATTGCTGACAGGACTACAATACAAATGGAACAGAATTTATCAAATAATCACAAAATTGTACTACCTCCAACATATATCAAATCCTGAGATGGATAAAGACAAGAACAGCCCGCATAATTACATTACTGATCACAGGCTGAGGAAGAATGCATCGCCTGCCTGCATGTACTCTGTCAAATTGCCTGAGTCATAGAGGGTGAACACATTGATAGGCGATGGAACTTTCTGAACGGCACTATAAACAATTGAAAATGATCTTCACAGTGCCATTATTTGTTATATGCAAAGCAGAGGATATGAGGTGCATTAGAAAGGTTATAAATATAAAACTCTATAACATAAACTAGGACTAGGCTATGAGATTTGTGGTTATTCGGAGCGAGCAATGACTTTATAAATTGTATTGTTTTTTCCCCTTTAAACAGCTTTGTTTCATGTAAAACATAAAGTATTCATAAACCCTCAAAGTTCTGGTTACACAGTAAGCACCAGCAGATCAATCATGCTTTTGCTATTTATCCTAATAAGAGTTGGAGACTCCTTGACAAACTCTGTCTTCAACTTCATAATTTAGCAACTTAGACCAATTTCAGTCTCAAATTCAAGTAACGGAAGCAAAGTTATCACCTTTACTTCCCAGATCCAATTTTTACTAGGCATCGAGACCACACCAAAATTAAGAGAACTCCAGCTGTACCTATGTTGAAAAGGCTTACCTGCCGCACCTGCACGGCACCACACTCATGCTGCTGGCTGCAAGATACTCCCTGCTTTCACCGCCCCCCCCCCCCCCCCACACACACACTCTGCTAATAACAATCAAAGCTTGCTAATAACACTACCTATGTGAGTTGTGAGAGAGAGAAATATAATTTGTTAAAGCTTAAGAAGTATGATAAACCCTACATGAAAAACCCAAAGCATAGAAGTACTTGCCTGTAAAGAAAGTAAACAAACAGAAGTATTACACAAAAAAGATAATGAAAAGCACCACTTTGCCTGACAAATTAATTAAAATGTTTAAGTTAATAAAAAGGTGAAACTGAAAATGTTACGATCCCTAGTCCGGTGAGAGAGGGATCGAAGACTGTAGGTGTGTGTGTTCGGAGGTCGGGGCTTGAGGACGCGAGGAAGACAGCACGGCGGCGCCGTGGTCGCACGAGGCTAGGGTTAGGACACGGCAAAACTCCCGGCTCCCTTGGGAAGCCGAGAAACAATATATGTTTCCGCTTGATTCTCCAAAGTAGTCTTACAAAGTATTTATATGTCCTCTAATAATAATAATAGAAATAACCCCCTAATAATTATAGTAATTCCGATAAAAACTAAATGCTGATGACTTGGGCCTTCTGGCCTTCTCCTGCGCGGCCACTGGAGGGGTTGCGCCTAGTGTACTGGACGCCCGTCATAACATCTCTCCCCACCTGCGAAAACAGCTCATCCTCGAGCTGAAAGTCAGGGTAAGCTTCCTGGAAGTCATCGAGGCGCTCCCAAGTGGCATCGTCTGCAGCGCGCGTTCGGGAGCAGGAAGGACGCGCCCGTCCTGCGTCGGAGGTAGAGCACCCGAAGTCGTGGGCGGTTCGCCGCGGTGCTGCTTCAACAGGCTGACATGGAAAACATCATGGAGGCGAGCACCATCCGGCAGCTGGAGACGATAAGCAACACTCCCAATGCGCTCGAGCACGCGGAAGGGCCCTGCCCAACGCGGCCCCAGCTTGTGTTTGGCACGGGGGTCCAGAGACTGCGCCGTGCGATGGAGGAGGCGCAGCCAGACCCACGAACCAACGTCGAACTCCACGTCTCGGTGGTTGGCGTCGTAGTACTTCTTCGAGAGTTGCTGGGTTTGAAGGAGGCGCTGACGAACCTCCGCCCACGGCAGCCAGTCAACCCAAGCGCGAGGGCGGTCCCCTGTAACACAACTCAAATACATTGTGATTACCTTATTGACCACCTCCGACTGGCCATCCGTCTGGGGGTGGAACGCTGTACTCATGCGGAGCTTGACGCCCGCCATCTTGAAGAGGTCGCGCCACACGTGCCCGGTGAACACAGGGTCCCAATCACTGACGATGGACGTCGGAAACCCGTGAAGCCGGACAATGCCGTCGAAGAAGGAATGGAGGACGGACGCCGTGGTGTAGGGGTGGCCGAGCGCGATGAGGTGCGCGTACTTGGAGAAGCGATCGACGATGGTGAGGATGACCGACTTGCCGCCGACCTTGGGCAGCCCCTCGATAAAGTCCATGGAGATGTTAGCCCACACCTGGGATGGCACGGCCAAGGGCTGCAGCAAGCCCGCCGGCTGTAGGGCTTCGGTCTTGTTCGTTGACATGTAGCACACGTGCGCACCCAATCCTGCACCAAGGAGCAGTCGCCTAGGATATAAAAATCCGAACGAAGGCGATGCAGCGTCTTCTGGATGCCTTCGTGACCAGCACCATGGGCAAGCTGAATTGCCTAATGCCAGAGGTCACCAAAATCGAGGACGAAGATGCGAGAGTCGTGTAACAGCAGACCCGCATCCTCGTGCCCGGGGGCAGCAAGCTCGCCCGCACGGAAGCGCTCCTGTAGCAGCAAGGTGTCGGGGGCAGTGGCCGTGGCACGGCGCACGTTGTCGAGGTAGGCAAAGGACGGCCCAGAGAGGGCCACCGCTGCTGCTGCAGTACTGCCCTCCTCAGGGGCGGCCTCGGCGTCGTGGCGGGAGATGGCATCCGCCACGGTGTTGAGGCTGCCGGGGCGGTACTCCATGGCGAAGTCAAAGCCGAAGAGCTTGCTGACCCATTGATGTTGCGGCACCGTCGACAGGTGTTGGTCTAGCAGATACTTGAGACTGTAATGGTCAGTACGAACAAGAAAGTGATGGCCCCACAAGTATGGCCGCCAATGGCGAACGGCCTGGACCAACCCGATGAGCTCCCGCTCATAAGCGGCGAGCTTGAGGTGGCGGGCGGCGAACGGCCGGCTAAAGACGGCAAGAGGCCCGACGCCCTGGTAAAGGACGACACTGAACCCCGCACCCGAGGCGTCGCTGTCCACGGTGAACGTCCGGTCGAAATCCGGCATCTAAAGGACCGGACCGGTAGTGAGGGCGCCCTTGAGCGCCCTGAAGGCTGAGTCGGCGTCGGCGTCCCATGCGAACGCATCACGTCGTAGGAGGCGGGTGAGGGGCACCGCGATGATGCCGAAGTCCCGGATGAACTTCTGGTAGTAGCCGGCGAGCCCCAGGAAGCCCCGCAGGGCCCGAGCAGACCGCGAAGGGGGCCACGAGGCAACCGCCGCGATCTTGTCAGCGTACATGGCGATGCCTCCAGCGGAGATCACGTGGCCGAGATAGGCCACCGAGGATGCCCCAAATGAACACTTGGAAAGCTTAAGGTGCAGATGGTGGGCACAGAGGGCATTGAGGATGATATCGATGTGTTGCAGGTGTTCGGCCCACGACGAGTTGTAAATCAAAATGTCATCGAAAAACACCAGGACGAACCTGCGGAGGTACGGTCGGAGAACATCGTTCATGAGCACCTGGAATGTGGCCGGGGCGTTGGAGAGGCCAAAGGGCATCACCAAGAACTCGTAGTGCCCTTGGCGAGTGTAGAACGCCATCTTGCTGATGTCATTCGGGTGCATCCGCACCTGGTGGTAGCCAGAACGTAGGTCAAGCTTCGTAAAGAAGCGGGCGCCGTGAAGCTCGTCAAGGAGCTCGTCCACCACCGGGATAGGGAATTTGTCCTTGGAGGTCTTGGCGTTGAGGGCGCGGTAGTTGATGTAGAACCTCCAGAAGTTGTCCGCCTTGCGGACCAAGAGGACCGGGGCAGAGAACGGCGATGTGCTGGGGCGTATGATCCCCTGTGCGAGCATCTCTGCACACTGCCGTTCCAGCTCATCCTTCTGCAACTGCGGGTAGCGGTAGGGGCGCACGGCGACAAGAGCCGTGCCCGGCAGGAGGTGGATCCTATGGTCGTAGGGCCGGACCGGCGGAAGGCCGCGCGGCTCGTCGAAGACACTGCCGAACTTGTGGAGGAGCTGGTCCAGGAGCGGTTGCCCTAGGGACGTGTGGACGGCCTAGACCGCGGGCTCCCCAATGTCGTCGCGGGGGGAGCCTAGTCCTTTCCACAGAAGGCTGCGGCCACCGCGAGTGAACGCCATGCAGAGGTCCTCGAAGTCCCACAGGATGGCTCCGAGGGTGCGGAGGAATTCAACACCAAGGATGAGGTCGAACTCGTCCAGACTAATGCCGAAGCAGCTGATGGAGAACTCCTCGGTGCCAATGGCGAGGGACACGTCACGAGCAACCCCTTGGCACAAAACACGGTCGCCGTTGGCCACCAACACCCACAACGTGGGGTGGGGGGTGGTGACTAGCTGAAGCCGGCGCATAAGATCGGTGTTGATGAAGTTTGTTGTTGAGCCGGAGTCAAGAAGCGCCACCACGCGGTGGCCGTGTACTGTCACCGGTAACAGCATGGCGTTCTCCGTGCGCACGCCAGCTAGCGCGTGGAGGGAGACCTTGGGCTCCACCACCGGGGCGGTCTGGGCAAGCGTCGTGGCGTCCTGGCCGAGGGAAAGGGCAGCGGCCGCCTCCTGCGCCTCTGGGAACACGGTCGTAGCAGCGACCTTCGTCGGCACCTCGTTGTCGAGGAAGTCGTCGGTCTCGAGGTAGAAGAGGCGCTGACAAACGTGGCCACGCACATAGGGCTCATCACAGTTGAAACACAGCCCTTGGCGGCAGTGTTCCTGCTATTCCGCCGGTGACAAACGGCGGAATCACGGCTGTCCGACCGCTGCTGGTGTAGACGTTGGTAGGTTGGGGGCTCCTCCCCCACCCACGATGGTGTTGGCCGCCGGTCGAGGGGCCACGGGCAGCCCAGGGCACACTAGAGGCCGAGCGTTGCGCTGCTGTTGTGGCGCGGGCAGGAAGGCTGCCGCACGACGCTCGTACGCCCGAGCGTAGTACATGGCCGACTAAAGGTCGGGCGGGTGGCACATCTCGATGTCGACCTTGATGTGCTCGGGGAGGCCACCCACGAACAGTTCCGCCTTCTGGCGAGGATTGAGGTCACGAGCATGGCAGAGCACGGCATTATAGCGGTCCGAATACTCCTGGACCGATGACTGGAAGGGTAGCCGGGCGAGCTCGGCCAGCCGCGTGCCGTGCGTTGGGGGGTCGAAACAGAGCTGGCACAGGTCGCGGGAGCGTTCTTAGGTCAGCATGCCTTCATCTTGTTCCAGCGCATAGTACCAAGTTTGAGCAGCGCCGTGAAGATGGTACGAAGCTAGCCATGAGCGATCCGAAGCCAATGTTCACTGGCCGCGGAAAAACTGCTCGCAGTGGTTGAGCCAATTGAGCGGATCAACAGCGCCGTCGAACGTCGGGAACTCCAGCTTGTAAAATTTGGGAGGGGCATGGGCGCCGTTGGGAGCAGCGGCAGACGAGTCCTCGGCGGATAGGGCGCCGCCGGAGTACCCGCCTCCACCGTAGATGAGGGTACCGTCCGTCCCTCCATAGAAGATGCCGCTGGTCGGGGGCGGCTGGTGCGCCCCGGAGGACGCCGCGACTGCGGTCGCTGACGGTGTAGGGGTCGTGGCCATCGTGTAGATGGGCGGGGTCGTCGAGCCCATCGCCCACGATGGGATGGGAGACGACGAGGCCGGCCACCGCAGCAAGTGGAGGGGCACCCCCGTCCCGCTGGTCTGGGGCATGCCGTAGGGGAAGATCGCCTGCGGCTGCGATGGCTGTGGAGGTGGTGGTGGTGCCGGCTGTTGTGGAGGGGGAGGTAGTGGGATGAGGGCGGCCAGGGTCGCCTGCATGGCCGCCATGCCGTGAGCAATCTCAGCCACGTCGCCGGCCAAAGATTCCAACGTCAGGGGCGCTCCCGAGGATGCGGACGACAACCCCAACGCGGCCGACGGCGCTGGCGCTGATGGCACGGGCAGGGAGGCGGAGGTGGACGGCGGCTGCATGGATGTGGATGGAGGACCTGACATCTCTGATACCATGCTGTTACGATCCCTAGTCCGGCGAGAGAGGGATCGAAGACTGTAGGTGTGTGTGTTCGGAGGTCGGGGCTTGAGGACGCGAGGAAGACGGCGCGGCGGCGCCGTGGTCGCACGAGGCTAGGGTTAGGCCACAACAAAACTCCCGGCTCCCTTGGGAAGCCGAGAAACAATATATGTTTCCGCTTGATTCTCCAAAGTAGTCTTACAAAGTATTTATATGTCCTCTAATAATAATAATAGAAATAACCCCCTAATAATTATAGTAATTCCGATAAAAACTAAATGCTGATGACTTGGGCCTTCTGGCCTTCTCCTGCGCGGGCGTGGCCTAGCCACTGGAGGGGTTGCGCCTGGTGTACTGGACGCCCGTCATAACAGAAAAACCCTCTCTTTGACACAGGGCATCCAAACAAATTCCCTCATTCTATCTGCATTATAACTTTTTTAGCCATCTTAGCTCAGTGGTGAATTAGATTAACAAAGAATCATTTCACCATCTTCCCGAAAACAAAAGGAAAAAAAAGACACTAAAAATGGAAAGTCCATATGTACACCTATGGAAAGGGGCAGACTATGTGGAAACTATTCTTAACAAGCTCTATTGGAACTAAGCATGGCCCCATCTAACCCATACTGGAAAAGCAGCCATCTGAAATCAAGCACAACATTAAATTGCCTTACTATCCAGCATCAATATGTAGTAAGAATTTTAAAAAATGGTAAGTTTAATACTTTACACCTTTTACAAGTATATACAACCATATGCTATATCATTCTCCCTGGCCAATCTATTGTGTAGTTTAGTTGAAGATTATCTGTTAGTGATATCATAAGCAATTGCAATAATATCTGCCCCCAACAGGCTCTCAAGAGGCTCTGCACGACCTATCCACATGTCTGGTTGAGACTGGATATCGGACATCTCAATGCTTGAACTACCGGTGTCCACTGAAATATCATCGACTTCCCTACTTTCAAAGCCACTTGACAAATAGGATTACCTCAATCTGGAATAGCACCTAGGAAGTCAGAATTATCCAATTCTACAACTCTGAACCAAATTCAAAGTCACACACAAAATCTAGAAGTTTTCTGCCAAAAAATCTGAAACCCAAGATGAAAGACAGGGGAAGGACCTCTACCAGGAACGGATAAACAAAATCCGTTTGTGGTAGGCATCTGACCTGGGGCTTTGACCTCTTTGCGGCTCATGAGCATGGAGCTCGAGCAGTCGATGGAGCGGACGACCGCAATGGGGAGCGATGTCGTAGGGGCGCATGGAAGGGTGGACGTGGAGGAGCATGAGAGAGATGAGGGCGTGGACCGCGCAGCCACCGGTCCAACCACTTCAGCAGCGGCACGCGCGTACCTTGGGAGGCCTCGTCGCGGAGCAGCCGGTGTAGGCCAACCGATTCGCTGCCCCCGAGCCCAGATCCGCTGCCATCGAGGCCGGAGGCGACCGGATTCGCTCAGTGGGCAGCATGAGGAGTTACTCCATAAGTGGGATTGGTAGATGCCGGGACAGCTCGACGTCGCCGTCGCGGATGCGTTGCTGGAGGCGACGGAGGAGCGATGGTGGCGATACGCGCGGCAGCAGGAGACTAGAGGGATGCGGGCCTGGGAGCCGGCGGGGCCGGGCGCAGGGGGCGCCGGCCTGTGTGCGTGTGTGGCGGGGGTGGGTGCTTGTGTCAGCGTGTTCGGTTGGCTGGTTCGTATCGTCGCTGGTTTGCGAAGAAATACTGTTGATTGGTTTGTGGGAAAGAAAAATACTGTTCTGACTGGAAATTTACGATCGTTTACGACAAGCCACAGTCAAACGAACAGGCTGACATTGTGTGTCTGTGGCTGTGTGCGGCCGGATGCGGGGTACAGGAGTGGGGGTTTGCCGAGTGTTCTGGATCTAACACTCGGTAAAGAAGGATGTTTGTCGAGTGCTACACTAGACGGCAAATCCAGTTTTTTTTTTTTATTTTTCTTCTTTTCCGTAACATATTTTTCTAAATTTAGTCCGATGTATTTAATAAATTACATAACATATTTGACCTGACACTCGACAGAGAAGGGGTTTTCTACGAATATTATTTCATGCCGTTATAGCTCAAATTCAATTTATATCAATTAAAATTCTATAATTACACTTAATAAATTAAAATTATCAAACGGATCCAAAAAATTACCAAAATTTCACACGAAACAATCTACGTTCTCTATTGCGTATACAAAAAGTTTTGAAGTCAAACTCCCATTCGACTGTTACTTTGACTCTAAATCTTACCGAATCCTTCTCAACGGTACGATTCTTCTTCTAAGATGCTTCGGTTTGTAAACATCGTACGTGACAAACGTGCGAAACCTTATCAATTTTTTACCACAGCCTCCACGTATGATATGATCCAATCATGACAAATCTCATGATTTTCAAACTTCGTTTGCTTTTTTCAAATTTAAAAACCATTCAGCCACACGTTCGTGGTCGTGTTTCCTGAACGAGATGTTCGGAATTTCTTTTCATTTCCAAGATAAGGCCTTACACTAGACTCAATAACATGACTATCATTTTTATACTCATTTTATTCTATTATTTGAATCACTTGCAGTTCAAATTTGACTTAAACCAAAAAGTTTCTTGAAATGCAATAAATTAATTAAATATAGCAAACAGATCCAGAAATATACCAAAATTCCACATGGAGTATGTGCAGAGTAGAAAAAGTTTGAAGATCAGAAGAGAAAAAAACATATTTCTTTGCCGAGTGCAAAAAAACACTCGGCAAAGAGCTTGTTTGCCGAGTGAAAAAAAAAACACTCGGCAAAACTCCTTCTTTGCCGAGTGTTTTTTTGGCACTCGGCAAACCCTTATTTTTGACAAGTGCAATTATTTTAACGAGTGTTTTTCGCATAGCACTCGACAAAGAGCTTATTTGTCGAGTATCCGAAGAATTGCACTCGGCAAATTGACTGTTTCCGGTAGTGTATCGAGTCCAGCGTCTAAACTTGTTTGGCGGTGCCATCTAACTACCAAACTTCTAAAATTGCATATCCAAGTCCCCAAACTTGCTAAATGGACAACACAAGCTAACTAAACTTGCGTGACTGTGCAATATATCTAGGTTACTAACTTGCAAAATTACAATTTCAGATCACGAAACATACTAATCAGGCCACGCAAGGTCTAGACTATAGTTGTTTGTGATAAACTGCCTACGTGATTATTGACTGTGCACCTGTCACGTGGTGCCCACATGTTGTCCCTCTCTATTGTTTCCCTTCACAACTCCCTCCCATATTGCTGCCATCATTCTCGATCTTGTGCCACGTAGACTGAGCACTAGCATCAACTATATCCCACCAACAACAATCTCAGCACGTCTGAGTAACAGAAGTAGCACATGCCTGCTGAGTGTAGCTGTGGCAAAGGCCCAATGGCGGCTGGCATTGCACGAGCCACACTCCCTGCCCTTGCCTAGCGGCAGCCAAATCCATGCTCCTGCAGGGCCTTGCTATATAGGGTTGTTCGGATGGCACTAGCAGGCCAAAGGTTGGGAGCGTTGTATGAACGGGCACAGGAGGGAGTGAGAAAAGAGATGAGAGAGCTGGATGTCATATTGACTTACATCTAAAGATATGATTTGGTGTGGCCACGGCGCGGCCTCAGGGTGGCCACGTCGCCGGCTTTTCGCGGCCGTTCGATCGGCCGCGCGGACGGCCCAGATCGGGCGAGCCGCGGTCGTTTTACGAAAAACCCCTTTAAGTTTTCGGAAATCAACCCGCGCTCCAGACGTCCTCTCAGATTTTTTTACAAAAAACGCCTCGTATTATTTCCAAATCAACGCTCAGTCCAGACCGGATGGGCACTGGTTTGTTTGCAAAAAAGACCTCCACTTTATCGAAAATCAACTCGCGCTCCCCAGACACTCTCACCGTTTTTTGCGAAAACATCCTCAGATTTTTCTCAAATCAAAATACAGCCCAACTTTGATTATATCTTTTTTTCTCCAAAAAATACGTGTGGCCAGTGGACCGCGCGCATGGGCGCGCCCGAAAAACTAGTAGGTGGGAGTGGGGAAGGAGATGAGAGATGACGACATGTTGGCCCACATGGGCATGGACACATGTCAAGAATACAAGGCGGGTGCCCATGTTTGCCCAAGGAGGATTGTCCCTACTGACTTTTTTTTACGCTTGGCGTGGTTTAGATCTTGCATGGCTCAAGGTCCACTTGGCGTCAACCAACATAGCGCATGGTGTTGTCAAACAAAGTGCATGAGGAAACATCATCTCTTACTCAAGAGATGACATGGCCTTCCACTACGTAAAAAACGATTTTTAGCAACGGTTCGATTTTTTTTAGGGGCGGCTGGTGATGGAGCCGCCCCTACAGTGGCGTGCTCGGGTGCCCAGACACCAGCCGCCCCTACAAATGGAACAACAGGGGCGGCTGGTGTTACGAGCCGCCCCTACAAATGGGGTCTGATTTGTAGGGGCGGCTCAATCACCAGCCGCCCCTGGAAATGCTATTTGTAGGGGCGGCTGGTGATTGGGCCGCCCCTACAAATGGCCCCATATTTATAACTCCGATTTGTAGGGGCGGCTCAATCACCAGCCACCCCTACAAATGCCCCCCATATAAAACAGATGCAGCACCTTCTTCCTCCTCGGGTCACTCACTCCAACCCGTGAAAGAAAGATGGAGGTCTTGGGCACCTCCCAAAAATTGGTCTACTAAGGGGGGTGGTTTTGGTCTCAAATCCTTTGGTGGAGAGGTTGTAGAAGGTAAGAAAATGTTATTCGATACTTTTTCTGAAGTTTTAATGGTTGGTTAGTGAGTAATTAGAGTTTTATTTTTCTCTCTCTTCTATGGTGCTTGAGCTACTTATGAAGCAAATTAGACCCAAGTTTTAAATGTACTTGGGTAAATTAGGGAGGGGAACAAGATCATACCCTTATTTGGTCCATGTTTCTTGATTTTAGTGAACAATTAGTTAGTTTTATGGATGTTTCATGTGCATGTGATCTAGATCTAGGGTTTAGTTTTTTTATTAATTTTATTTTTGTAAATTTATGTTTGATGAAATTGGACTAGAGTTTGTATGAAAGATATTGGGTAAAGTATAATTGTTGCTAATTGTTGTCTTTAAAATTATTTATTGTAATCAATAAATATGTATTTTAATTATTTATGGATAAATGGGCCATTAATTAATTTTCCTTTATCATGGTGTGTTTGTATGCTTCATGTAATTATATTAGATTTATATTCATATATATCTGAAGTATATACAATTATTCTCAATGTATTATTAATTTGTTTCATTTTTATATATATCTGAATAAGTAGTCATTTAATGTTTGTTTTGTTGTTGTTATAAAAGATGGAGTACATGAACTGTTGGATGTATGGTTCGTTAAGGTTCAAGGCATGTTTCTGTGAAGAGGTGGATAAATTTATTGAAGCCGCAAAGAAGCATGCAATGACATTGAAAGAGAATAAGGATACAATTATTTGCCCATGTAAAGATTGCAAGAACCGTATGGCATGGACAGATGTGACTATCATCAGATCACATTTGATTATGCGAGGATTTGTTGAGGACTACATAGTGTGGATTCATCATGGTGAAACGGTTATTGTTAACGATGAGGATGAGGAGGAATACGACGATGAAACCATAGAATCCCTATCCCAATATTCAGCAGAGCTTGATGCACGAATGGATTTCAAGTTTGGCAATAAACAAGGTGGTGATGCTGGTGGTTGGGATGGTAACGATGAAGGTGGTGCCAATAATGATGGTGGAGCACGTGTCGGGGATGAAGATGATTTGGAGGACATGATTCGAGCCCTTGGACCAGAGATTTTACTAAATAGCCCAAAAGGTCTAGAAAATTTGGAAAGTGTGACAAAAGCATCGAAGGAGACTGTGTATGGTGTTGAAAAGGATTGTCCGACACATTGGACATTGCTACATTTTGTGCTTGAGCTGCTCATCCTGAAGGCTAAGTACGGCTGGTCAGACTATAGTTTCAATGATCTATTACATCTCCTATCATGGGTGCTGCCACAACCAAACTCAGTTCCCACCAACACATACCAAGCGAAGAAGGTCATAAGTCCATTGACAATGGGGGTTGAAAAAATCCATGCATGCCCCAACCACTGTATACTTTTTCGTGGCGAAACGTTCAAGTCACTGGATAAATGTCCCCGGTGTGGGGCCAGCCGGTACAAGAACAATGACCTTTACGGTGGGGACGAAGCCTCCACGGGGAAAAAGAGGAATAAGAAGGATAAAAAAAGGTGGTACAAGAATCTCAACCCCCCGAGGACACTCCATTAGGCAACGATGCAAAGCAGAGAAGAATTCCTGCCTTGGTAATGTGGTACCTGCCAGTGACCGACCGCTTGAGACGTATCTTCCTAAACCCTAAAGAAGCCACACTCATGACATGGTGGGATGATGAGCGCAAGGTGGATGATGATAAGATTGCACACCCAGCTGATTGTAGTTAGTGGCAAAGGTTTGATGAGAAGCACAAAGAATTCAGCGATGACCCAAGGAATGTACGGTTTGACTTGAGCACCGATGGAATGAATCCCTTCAATGAGAGGATGAGCGACCACAGCACATGGCCAGTGATCTTGACCATGTACAACATCCCAACATGGTTGTGTCAGAATAGAAAGTACCTTCTCCTCACTATTCTTATTTCTGGCCCTAAACAACCAGGCATTGATATAGACGTGTTCCTCGAGCCTTTGATGCAAGAAATAGAGAGGCTATGGAGGCATGGGGAGCAGATGTACGATGCGTTCCGAAAGGAGGACTTCATATATAGAGCAATAATATTTGTTACTACCAATGATTACCTCGCGTTGTTTGCTTTGTCTGGCCAGATCAAAGGGAAGACGGGATGCTTGGTTTGCTTGGATGGTACTACATGGGTGTACCTGGATGCATCCAAGAAGATAGTTTACCTAAGGAACCGACGCTTCTTAAAGACAAATCACAAGTAATGCAGCAAATTGTTCTTTAGATTTTATGGCAACGCCCTGGAGATTGAACCCCCTCCGGAGAGACGTCATAACGGAGAACACGTGTACAGAATGGTGAAAAACATACGCGTCATCTATGGAAAGAAGAATCCAGATGGGACGAACAGAGATAGAAGCACACCTCCTATCGAAGGAGTACCTTTCAAGAAACAATCGATCTTCTTTCAGTATCTGCCTTATTGGCTAGACTTGGAGGTCCCCCATGCCATTGATGCTATGCACATGCAGAAGAATGTCCACTGGTGCAGCAAGGCTTTTTGCTCCCAGTTGGAAAACCCCTTTAGTCCCGGTTTCCCAACCGGGAGCACCAATCCGGGACTAAAGGTACCCTCCTTTAGTCTTGGCTCGACGCCTAGGACTAAAGGGGGACCTTTAGTCCCGGTTGGAAATACAACCGGGAGTAAAGGGGGCCTCCAGGCTTGGCCAGGACCGCCACGGGGCAGGACCTTTAGTCCCGGTTGGAAACACCAACCGGGACTAAATGTCCCTCTCTTTTTTTTCTTTTTCTGGTTTCTATTTTTGGTTTCTTTTTTCATTTAATGATTAGTTTTGATATTAAAATACATTTTCGAATACGCTGCTAATAGTAATATATATGTGTACTTCGCACGCGTAAGTTTTCGTTCGAACTTTGTACATAAATAACAAACGAATATACGCGTACATGCATATATATATGATGATCATATATATACACATGTTATTTTATGTACATATTATATGTGCATACATACATATATATATATATATATATTACAAAGGTTTGATATATAAATTGTTTATGTCCTTAGCAATTGACTCCTCCAGATTTAGCATCCACGTTTCGTTCGGGTCATTGTAGAACTCGCCGTTGAGGTTGATGACCTGGTCATTTAGAAATCCTGCTATAGTCTCTCGAATTGCTTTAAGTTGGTCAAGTCGTATGACTCTTTCCCTCAACCATTCAGTCTTTAATAAAAGTTAAAGGAAAAAGTATTAATATATATATATATATGTATGTGTATTGCTCATGTAATTACTTATACAAATGAGAGCAATAAAGAAATTGTAAATATACGATCGAAATAATATAAAGGAGAAAGTATTTATATACATACTTTGAGTTGCTCTTCAGGAGTTCTCTTTGAGTACGCCATGATGAACTCGCAAACATAGTATCCGCAGTAGTTGTTACCCTGCTCCTGCCTTAGAACCCACTTTTACGACAAAAAAATCAATTAGGGTGAATTGAAATCATCATATGGTGTTAATTGAATATAAATGTGTAGTTATAGTACTTACTTTGTGTGTGATTACACCCAGTGGCGCTTTGCAATGTTTCATTTTTTTGTTCCTCAATGAACCTTTTCCAAACCCTGCTCCCAATAAAATAAAAAAATAATTTAACCTTTAATAATTGTTGAGAGATCGGCGCCATTATATATATATGTTGTTATAGAGAAACTAAATTAATTACCCTTGTATAATATCTATCATGTCTTGATACTCCGTTTGTAGTTTTCTCAACGAGTCTAAGATTTTCAATCTACTATTGGCCATATCGATGACCATCAATATCCAGTGATTGCTGCATAAACATATATATGTGTGTGTGTGTGTGTGTGTGTGTGTGTGTGTGGGCGTGTGTGCGTGTGTGGGAGAGGTAACTAGCTAGTAAGGAAATATTGATGTCCCATATATATGATCGACATTAATTACTTATAATAACACTCACTTGAAGTTGTAGGGGAAGAGTATCTCCTTCTTGTCGCGTTGGTTCACTAAGAAATTCATGAGATTTCTCTCAGGTTGAGGCTTATAATCCTTTGGGGGGTTAGGGTGTTTGTATACGACATATGGATCAACGAACCCAACATCTTTATCCTTTCTCTTTCTAAGTTCTGTCATCTCATATCTGCATACATGAAAATTGTGAATATATAATAAAGAAATTGTGAATATAGTAGAAAATAATCACACTTACAGACAATAGCAGCTATTGAGACTTTTGTCGAGAGAGTCCAGGTGGCATAGTTGGTGTAATTCTGGAAGCTCGACATAGATAATGTCATTGCCACGGAAGTAATGGTGGTTTCTAATTCCGACAGAAAGATAGATTTGTCCCGCATCAGACGCCGACATGTACCACCCGTTTAGTAGGTACATTTGCATACCCAGTTCACCTAATTTCTCTGGGTTGTATAGACTCTGGCTTGGTACAAATTTCTTGTAAGGATCCACTTCCGGAGTAGATGGTCCTTTAGCGAGCACTTCGGCAAGGTTCAAACTAGTGTCCTCATAAAACCGAAGAAATGACTCATAGCCGCCTACCTCCTCCACTAAGTTTAAGTTTGAACCATATTCGTTAGGAAAGACAAGGGGGGGGGATTGATTGTTGCGATTGTTGTCTGAGTTGTGCAACACCTTTCCCTACTCTCTTCTTTTTTTGCGCAGCTTCATATGACTTGGTGAGAGAGCGGTCATAGTCCGATATCGGTTGTTTCGCGATGCTCTTAAGAGAATCCCATTTTTTTTGTTCCAACTTCTTTCTTAGCTGATCTGGAGGTAGGAAGAAGTATGATGGCTCCGGGTTCTCCCTCGCTCGTCGTGCCTGTTTTGCACCTTCAAAGAAATCTGTCACTTGTTTTGGTACTGCATCCTTTAATTCCTGTTCACTTTTCTCATAAGATAGTTTTTGGGGAATAACTGGATTAGTATTTGCTTTCTGCTTCTTTGTCGACGGGCAGGGCAACGGCTTCGTTTGCGGGGCGGACCTCTTAGGGGCTAGCTTCCTTGGAGGCGGGGGAGGCGTTGGAGACCGCCTTGGAGGCAGTGCAGACTTTGGAGGCGGCGGAGGCGTTGGAGACCTCGGCGGAGGAGTTGTGGACTTCCTTGGAGGCGGCGGAGGAGTTGGAGATGGTTGGGATGCAGCAGTGCCTTCGAAGGCGTCATCATTGCCCTGAGCACTATGATGGTCGGGAGAAGCAACAACTGGACTTTGGTTGGCGGAGACCCTGCTTTGTGAGTACAAAAATAATGAGATATAAGTAAATGCTTATTATTAGTCATGCCCATAGAAAATTATCAAAAAATTGTTTTGTTAACTTTTGTCCGCACCTAATGTCTGCTGGCAGTGGAGCAGATGCCCCAGGGATAATGATGTAGCACTTGCGCCATAGTATATATGCCTTCTCTGCTTCTCCTAGAGTCTTCTCTCCATCACCTCCAGGAATGTCAAGAGCTAGATCCTCATAACCTTGGCTCACTTTATCTACTGCGACCCTAACATATCCAGGTTGTATTGGTGCCCCATGGATTCTTGGTGTCTTGGTAGGGTCTGTAGGAGTAAAAACACCGATAGCGACCTTGATTGTGTCATTCCCCCTTGGAACATGTAGCTCAATTGATGTCATTGGAGTAGTGACATCATCCACGGGGAAGCGCAGCGCTGCGTCATCTTGCTTTGGCAGCTCAGTGGAAGCGCAGCTGCTTTTCAACTGACTAGGGGGGCTAATATTAACATTCATTCCTGGCTCTGATGCCTGCCTCTGGGCACTCATTGCTATCTGCACTTGCTTTCTGATTTCTTCCTGCATTCTTGCTTCCATTTCTTTTTCTCGCTCCTTTGCTTCAAGCACCATTTCCTCCAACATTGTCACCCGCGCTGCTTGCTCCTCCTTGCTTCTCTGGCGGCTTCGGTAGGTTTCCCTGTCATTAGGGAAACCATGAACCCATGGAGTGTTGCGTCCTAAGCCTCTGGTTCAGCCAATGTGTTCAGCAGTCTCGATGGCATACGTCAGCTCATCATTCTCTCTATTGGGCTTGAACACACCAATCTCTTTAGCTTCTATAGCAAAAGCCAATCGGCGTGTTGCTGTTTCGAGTTTGTGCCCATACACTGCCAGACCGGTCTGTGGGTCGAGTCTTCCCCCATGACCGAAAAACCAATTCTTCGAGCGTGGGGGCCACTTGGTTGATTCTAGTTCGATCCCCTTGGCAATAATGTCCGCTTCCATTTTTTGCCACTTCGGAATGGCAGTATCGTAGCCACCTGATCCCATGTCATGATGGTATACCTTTTTTGGGCATTCTCTTGGTTCCTTCTCACCCGTGCCTCACCCTCTGCTAATGTCTTGTACTCTACGAAATCATTCCAATAGGGCCTCTATTTCGAGATCGGGCCCGTAGCAGTATTGAAATTTGGCGTTTCGTTCTTCTTGATGTATGTGTTGTATAGGTGTTTCTTCCAAGTCTGGAATTGTGTGGCCATCTTCTTCAGAGCCCATGATCGAACTAGCTCCTTCAATTCATCATCGTTGATATCATCATAATCATCCGCTTGCAACGTGAAATGGGCAAGGATATCATTCTAGAGCAAATTCTTGTCGACATCAGAGACAAAACTAACATCAGGCTCGTTGATCTTTTTCTTCCATTCACGGATACTGATCGAAATTCTATCCCTTACAAGGTACCCATAGTGTTCCACGAATTTCCTTTTATGTGGACCAAGTGGTTTTCCTGTCTCAATGTTGAATTCCGATATTATGTACCGGCCCTCCAGTGGTTTCTTCGGTCCTCGAACATTTTTGCTCTTCACTGTTGTGATCGCTGTGGGGTTGTTAACCCCTATACCCTTACGGCTAGGCTTGGGCCGGCCCGGACCAGGGGGTCTGGCCCACTAGAAGACGACGCGCGGCCCGACCAATCTGTTCGGAGTCCCGCGCAAGGAATCAAGGCAAATTTGGAGATCAAGCAAGATCCTAGTCGGTTAGAATAGGAATCCTTATCCGGCCACCTATGGCAATTGTAACTGGTTAGGATTAGTTTCTAGATCTTTAACCCTGCCCCCCAGGCTATATAAGGCGGGCAGGGGACCCCTCTAAAAAACATCTCTCATTGACATACAACAATACAATCAGACGCAGGACGTAGGTATTACGCCTTCACGGTGGCCGAACCTAGATAAAACCTCATGTTTGTCTTGCGTCACCATCTTGTTTGTGGCTTGCGCATCTGTCTGCCGATAATCTACTACCTTGGGCATACCCCTAGGTAGACTGCCGACCATATTTCGTCGACAGTGGCGTGCCAGGTAGGGGGTGTGCGTACTGCTCTCCAGACGAACAAGATGGTCATCATCCCCGGTTCCATGGCTGTGCCGAACGACCTCACATTCACCCTCGGCCAGATCACCTGGACCACTGGCTCCGATGACTACATCGCCATGACCACGGAGGAGGCGCAGATTCAATCTGCGTCGACCACTGCTTCATCTGCATCGGCTACGGCTCCGACCATGGTGGATCTGGCTCCGGCCACGCCAGCATCGTCTTCAGCCACGCCGACAACCCGTCGTCCGCTTCCTCGCTACAAAGGGAGGCAGATCGACAACACCGACCTGCTCGACTCCATCGATTGGGTCGGCACCAAACTTGCTAAAACCCTAGCTCTGGTAAGTTCGATTCAAAGTCAACCTAATGAGCAGGTAACCACTACCCACAACAGATCTACCCGACCAGCTTGGACCAGTCGTCTTGCACGACTCGGTACGGATCTCGTGGTCACATCTACTCCTGAAGGGGGCTCAGTTCGTCGCCGGCCAGCCCCCATGACAGGTCTCCGGCTCTCCGAGTACGAAGCCTCGATGGAGAACTACCAGGCCCAGCCCTACGGCCTGCGCAACTTTGTCAACATGGTCCGGATTGAGGATTATCAAGAAGGATCGGTCCACACAATTCAAGAGGGTGGCTCAAGCTCCTCGTCCGGTATCGCATCTAATGGCTCCGTCCACACCGAGCTCCAGCATCATGACAATGAAGGCGTTGAATACGATCTGGATATCCCAGACCATGCCCCAGGGTTCCCACGATTCCCATCCTTCCCACCAAGGCGAGGAGACTTGATCAATGTTGTCAGTAATGACGAACCACCGACAGTTGGCGAAACAGAACAAGAAAGGCTAGCACGCGAAGCACGCAATATTGACCGGTTTAATCGCCGACAAATCAAAGCCGAGGCAGAAGAGGAGGCACGACACATAAGGGTCTAGCCGGGCGACCTTAACAATGCCTTTGACAGGCTGGGGGACAAGCAGGTCTTTAGGACCACAAGCGCCAACGTAGCTGTTGCTATGGCGATAATGCAACGACTACCCAATACCCCGGAAACCCAGGCAGTTCGTGATGATATACAAGCTTACCTGATGGCTGCTATGGCCTAGACCACAGAGATTGTAAATCAAGCCCGGGCTCCATCCGTCTCAGTCGAATCAAGCCACAGCCGCCAGTACTCAAGTCGCTCACAGCCACCCAACCAACGTGGCTCGCGCAACAACGACCCATCAGACAACCGTCAAGGCGGAAACGGTGGCCATGATGGTGGTCGGGATGACAACCGCCACGACTACCGGGACAACAACCGCCGAGACAACCGCGATAATCGCCGTGATAACCGTGGTCGCAGGGTTAACCAGGGTGGCAACTAGGATCGCCGTGATGGCAATAACGATCTCCGCCATTACCTCGGAGAACGCAATCTACACGATCGAATTAACCAAAGAGCCAATGATCGTGCATCCCACGAAAGCTATCGACGTATGGAATATGATACTACCCACGGCCCTCCGGGTTTGAAGCAGTTTACTCCACACCTTCGCCAAGTCATATGGCCTAAGAACTTCAAGCTCGAAAAACTTCAGAAGTACGACGGCAAGGAGAACCCCGAATTATGGGTCATGCTCTACGAAACCACGTGCAGATCAGCCATGGCTGACGAGCACGTCATGTCTAATTACTTCCCAGTCGTCATCGGCCATGCAGGCCACCAATGGCTGGTCAGCTTGTCGGCAAACTACTTTGATTCTTGGCAAGAGCTCAAGCAAGCATTCATTGACAACTTCATTGCTACTTGCGAGCAACCCGACAACGAATATGATCTGCAGCGGATTCGAGATCACAAAGATGAGCCACTGCACGAGTACGTCCGACGCTTCTCGGAGATGCGCATCAAGGTCCCGTCAACCTCCGACAACGAGGCAATCGAGGCTTTCATCACTAGTCTTTGCTTCCATGATGCCCTAAGGGACAAGCTCCTCTGCAAGAGACCTGAATCAGTCACAGCGCTCCTGGCCACTGCTAAAAAATATGCGGATGCCGATGATGCTAAAAAGATAATCATCGAAGAAGCAGCAAGGGTTCCATGCTCCGACCACCGCCCACACCACGACGACTACCGTGGCAACCATGGTCGGAATGACAATTTTGATCGCCGCAACCAGCGCAACGATTCCCGCGACCACCGCGACCAGCGTAATCAGCGGCGTAATCGACGTGACGATTACAGGGGCAAGCGTGCTCGGGAAGACGACGGCGAGGTCAACACCGTTAAAAAAGGTGGTGGACGTTGCAACTACGAAGAAGACTATGCCAAAGCATTGAAAGGACCTTGCCAGCTCCGTCCCAAGTCAAACCATACCATGGAGAATTACCGTGTCCTCAAATCTATCTACACGCACCAACAGGCTCCGGATACATCCGACAAGCCTAACGACGCAGGGGAGTAGCGTAATGAGGACAACGACGATGAAGACGCAGATCCCTGTCACAAGTACGTCAAGCCAACCGATCGCGTCCACACCATCATTGGAGGCAAAGTGTCCATCGATACCAAACGAGAACGCAAGCTGCTCGCCCGCGCTTGCTTGAACGTGGCCAACGCCGACAACCTCATCGCCAATCCACGGCTCCCTCCTTGGTCTCACCATGAGATCTCCTTCAGTAGAAAGGACCAATGGGCCATAATACCTGAGCCAGGACGTTTTCCTCTGGTTCTCGATCCTTGTATCAATAAGGTTCAGTTCGATAGAGTGCTGATTGACGGCGGCAATTCCATCGATATACTGTTCAAGAACAATTTGCCAGCCCTGAAGATAACCCAGGCTGATCTCAAGCCATACGAGGCACAGTTCTAGGGTTTTCTCCCTAGACAGAGCTCCACACCTCTCGGGCAGATCACGCTACCTGTGCAATTTGGTACCCCGGACCACTTTCGCACCGACTACGTCAACTTTGTGGTCGCTGACTTCGACGGCACCTACCATGCTATCCTTGGTCGACCAGTGCTCACCAAATTCATGGCCATACCTCACTACAGGTATGTGGTGCTCAAGATGCCTACCGAGAAAGGGGTTCTAACTCTTAGGGGCAACGTATACGCAGCTTATACCTGCGAGGATGATAGCTTCAAAATAGCAGAGGCTCACGACTTCTCTATTCGCATGGTTGAGACCACGCTCAATGCCAAGAAGATGCCAGCCAACCACCTGGAGATCCCAGAGCTCGAGGCCCCATGCAAGAACGTCAAGTCCAAAGAGCACAAAGCGATCCAGCTGGTCGATGGTGATCCCAGCAAAACGGCCCTTATCGGGGCCAACCTGGATCCTAAATAGGAAGACGCGCTCGTCAGGTTCTTGAGGAGCAACGTGAGTGTGTTCGCATGGAAACCCGCTGACATGCCCGGTGTACCTCGGAACTTGATCAAGCACTCCTTAAATGTCGACGGCAAGGCCAAACCTATCAAGCAGAAGCTACGACGTTTCGCTCACGACAAAAAGGAGGCTGTTAGGGTAGAAGTTACATGGCTTTTAGCAGCCAGATTTATCAAAGAAGTGTATCATCCGGAGTGGTTAGCCAACCCGGTTCTTGTACGCAAAAAGAATAATGAATGGAGAATGTGCGTTGATTACATTGATCTCAACAAACACTGCCCTAAAGACCCCTTCGGCTTACCTCGCATAGACGAGGTCATAGATTCAACCTGCCGGTTGCGAGTTGCTTTCCTTTCTCGATTGCTACTCTGGTTATCACCAGATCGCTCTAAAAAAGGACGACCAGATCAAGACATCCTTCATCACGCCCTTCGGCGCTTACTGCTACATGACCATGTCGTTCAGGCTCAAGAATGCCGGGGCTACCTACCAACGCGCCATACAGGCCTACCTCAAAGACGAGAAAAAAGACGACCTTGTCGAGGCTTATGTTGACGATGTAGTTGTTAAAACCAAGGAAGCATACACCCTTGTTGACAACCTCGAACGTACCTTTGCAGCTCTTAACACATTCCAATGGAAATTAAACCCAAAGAAGTGTATCTTTGGTGTTCCATCTGGTATATTGCTTAGCAACGTCGTCAGTCACGACGGCATACGCCCTAACCTATAGAAGGTAAAAGCGGTCTTGGACATGAAGCCGCCCAAAATGGTGAAGGATGTTCAGAAGCTTACCGGATGCATGGCTGCCCTAAGTCGTTTCATATCAAGATTAGGCAAAAAAGGACTACCGTTTTTCAAGCTGCTCAAAGCATCCGAGAAGTTTGAGTGGTCGGAGGAAGCGGACACTGCCTTTACATAGCTAAAACAATTCCTTACATCACCTCCGGTCCTCACTGCTCCCAGAGAAGACGAAACCCTCCTACTTTACATTGCGGCAACTAATCGAGTGGTCTCCACTGCCATGGTGGTCGAGCACGATGAGCCTGGCCACGTCTACAAGGTACAGCGACCAATATATTTCATAAGTGAAGTGTTCAATGAATCCAAGACCAGGTACCCACAGATTCAGAAACTGATCTACGCCATACTAATCACATCCCAATAGTTGAAACACTACTTCGACGGATATCACGTGGTGGTCATGACTGAGTACCCTCTGGGAGACATCATTCGCAACAAGGATGCAAACGGGCGCATCGTCAAATGGGCAATGGAGCTATGCCCTTTCTCCTTGAAATTTGCAAGCCGTACTACGATCAAGTCTCAGGCACTTGTCGATTTCATCGTCGAGTGGATAGATTTAAGCACACCTGCCTCTCAGGGGCCTAACGAGTATTGGAAGATGTACTTCAACGGCTCTCTCAACATCGATGGCACAGGAGCAGGAGTCCTTTTTGTGTCACCATGCAAGGAGCAACTCTGATACGTCCTCGAGATTTATTTCCCGACATCTAATAACGCCGCCGAGTACGAAGCATGCCTACAAGGTCTGCGCATTGCGATCGACCTCGGTGTCAAATGTCTCTATGTCTATGGAGACTCGGTTCCATCATCAACCAACTCAACAAGGACTGGGATACAACCAGTGAAAAGACGGATGCATACTACAAATCGATCAGAAAGCTAGAAGGCAAGTTCTATGGCATTGAGTACACACATGTGGTCCAGGACAAAAATCAAGCGGCAGATGCGCTGTCAAAGTTAGGATCATCCCGAGCCAAACTCCCACATGGCGTATTTGTTCAAGACCTGCTCACGCCTTCCATCGAAGAAGAAGATCCCGCGGTCGACAAGCCTCCAGACCAGCCATTGGTGGCTATGGTTCCAGCGTCAAACACCACCGAACCACCTCTGACCACTAAGGAGCCTGACTGGAGAGTACCTTTCATCAAGTACCTGACAGATGGTAGCAATTACACCGATCAGACAGAAAATGAACGCCTGATGCGTCGCAGTAAGCAATATCTGCTCGTCGATGGCAAATTGTGGCGCAAGAACGCGAAGGAGGAAATCTTGATGAAGTGTATAACCCAGAAGGATGGTGAACATCTCCTGGACCAAATCCACTCTGGCTCCTACGGCAACCACGCGGCCTCGAGAACGCTGGTTGGCAAGGCTTTCCGAGCAGGGTTCTATTGGCCGTCAGCCGTAGCCGATGTAGAGAAGCTAGTCCGCCATTGTGAAGGTTGTCAGTTCTTAGCCAAGAGAATCCACGTACCAGCACACGAGATTCAGACAATACCAGCCTCTTGACCCTTCGCATGCTGGGGACTGGATATGATCGGGCCTTTCAAACCGGCCCCTGGGAAATTTACATGTGTCTTTGTGCTGATCGACAAGTTTTCCAAGTGGATAGAGTACATGCCCCTGGTCAAGGCATCTTCAGAAAAGGCTGTTGCATTCATCGACCAGGTCATCCACCGCTTCGGCATACCCAACAGCATCATCACTGATCTAGGTACTCAGTTCACCGGGAACGCTTTTTGGGACTTCTGTGATGAAAGGAGCATAGTAGTAAAATACGTCTCGGTGGCGCACCCTAGAGCTAATGGACAGGTCGAGAGGGCAAATGGTATGATCTTGGACGCACTTAAGAAGAGGGTGTATAGAGAAAATGACAAAGCTCCCGGAAGATGGCTCAAAGATTTACCAGCCGTGGTCTGGGGCCTCAGAACCCAGCCCAGTCGCAATACCTGCGTATCACCATACTTTATGGTTTATGGCGCTGAGGCAGTGCTCCCAGCGGATATAGCCTTCAGATCAGCACGGGTAGAGAACTTCGACAAAGACAAGGCCAATGAAGTACGGGAGCTAGAAGTGAATAGTGTAGAAGAGAAGCGGCTTGATTCTTGCATACGTACAACCAAATACCTTGTTGTTTTGCGCAGGTACTACAACAAGAACATCAAGGAGCAGTTCTTCATGGTTGGGGACCTGGTCCTGAAGTGGAAGACAAATCAGGCTGGCGTTCACAAACTCGCAACCCCATGGGAAGGGCCCTTCATGATCAAGGAGGTTACACGACCAACATCTTACAGGTTAGCTCACCTGGACGGTACAGACGTACCCAATTCATGGCACATCGACAAGCTTAGGTGTTTCTATGCTTAACTACTGAGATATGTACCCCTCTTGTACTTTTGATTTAATTCAATAAAGCTATTATGATTTCTCCGACCACTCTAATGTGTCACTTCGAAGTCTATTGTTATTCTAACTCAACCAGTTAAAACCGACCACCATTCCTTCTTGGGTTTTCGGAGCAGGCCCTGTCTCCGGTTCCTCCCGATGCATGCATGGGATCTGCTCTCTACGCTACGAGTGATCGGCAGGTCCTCTCTGGTTTGACTTGTGTGTGTCTACGTGTGCACAAGCTACGCACCTCACACTCCGACCACAAGACAAACCAGGGCCATACAAACCTTTTAGGATGACGTGTCGACTAAACTGGTACAACTAAACAGAACGCTAACATGTTCTCACTTAGTTACACCAACACGATATCCAAGCTTAAATACGTTTTCTACAAAACAAACAAGCTTATGATGATATACAGTTACGTTATTATAAGCTTGCCTGAAAAGGTCCAAGTTTACAATAACACAACTACATCTTCTTCCACAGCTATAGCCTATACTATTGGCTGGTCGGGGCACGCGGCACCTGCTGCTCACTGGGCCTGACATCGTGCAAGGGTCTTGGAGACTCTGGCATTGATCGAGCTGAAGAAGATGGCCCCGCCGATGCCTGGCTGGTCGAGACCGCAAGCTTCGCCGGTTGGCTTAAAAATGACGGCGCTTCTAGCTGACTTATTGATGGCGTTCCCTGTACAGGTGGTGTCGCGCCTCCACACAGGTTAATGTCGCCAATTATTTTCACCGACAAGTTCAGCTGGATCATCCGTAGCTCCTCAGCCTTCGGGTATCCAGCCTTCAGGCGCTTGAGATCGATCAAGGGGTAGTGAGCACGTACCATGCTTAGCACATGTGCGCCTATGTACTCACCCGCCTCCTTCACGAACTCCTGGAACCATCCCCATGCCTTTCGGCATCTCTCGATCAATCCCAGCTGCGGCATCCTTGGCACATCCTCTGTTAGCGCCAGATCGATGAGGTTAAGGACCGGCAAAATGCCCGTTGCCACCTCCTGGCACCGGTTTTTCCAGGTGTCACGATCCTTGGTGATCTCTTGGCACTGCGCCTTGCAGCCGTCATGGTCTTTTATCACGGCCTCCAGATGCTTCTTTGCATTGATTTTTATAACTGCAAACCGTACATGCTGTTAAGACGCTATATGACGCCAAACTACGGCAGGCAACAAAAATGGGCAAAGGGGTTTGGAAAACTTACCTTTCAGCTCCTCTGTCAACTTGGTCGTGTGGTCCTGGAGCTGCGACTAGTCTTGCGCCAGTTTTCTGTTGTCCTCTTTTAGGCGATCACACTCCACGACCGCACGACTGTTCTCCTCTCAGAGACGGACCACTTCGGCTTCTAAGCCTGCACTATAGCTGTTACTACCAACAATGCAACCGCACTTGTCAGTAGTCATTGTAATAAAGTGGCTACTTACTTGTTCTTTCCCGCTCTTTATTACTGAGCTGGATGATCAGGTTCTGGTTCTGGGACTCTTGCACCATCTTTTCATGGTTGGTGGCTTCAAGTCGCTGGTGCAAGCGTTCCACCTCCGCCGTCAGCTCCTTGTTGCTTGTAGCGATCCCCTCGATCTGGTCAAAGCATTTCTTGTGGTACCTTGCGGTCTTCATTAAGTCTTGTGTGCAGATAGCTAACTAAGACAGCTGTGACTAGACAGCAAGATCAGGGGGTGAAGCGAAGCTTACCTGCACTTCTGTCACCAGTCGTTTTGCTGCCCGTTCAACTTTCTTGGTTTCTTCGACCTCCGGGATTTCCTCATGGACAACCCATTGGTCGTTCTGCCAACGCAACACATACACATGTTGTCGCTTGTCCTACGGATGGCCCAGGACCTCCTCCACTTTGTCCTCTTCGGGCTCTTCTTCGGGTCTCGGTGCTGGTCCGGCGTCAGCAGCTTCTGCGATCACCAAAGCATTCCCATGGGCTTCAACGTCGGTGAATGTGGGTTGTGCTCTCACCTTCGGTTGTTGCTCCTCAGTCTGTTCCATCACCCTCAACGCTGAAGTGTTGCCCTCAGTAGGTCTAGCGCTCGGAGCACTCATGCCCAGCTCAGTTGGTCCCTCGACCACCTACTTGGGGACTGTTGTCTGACTGCTCCCTTGCTGAGGCTCCGACGGATCTTCTGCTATGGCTTCTTCGGTGGCCGGCTGCTGGACAGTCTGCTCTGAACTTATTGGTGGAGCCACAAAACTTCCGGCTAGCTGGTCTGGACTTTCAGTGGACGCTGAACTAGTACATCCGAGAAAAGTTCAGAAGGCAACCATATTCAATGCAAATTGCTAACTTATAATAAGGTTACAAATACTTACATGTTAGAAGCGCAGAATGATGTGGCGAATGCGCGTCTCTTTGGCCGCACTTGCTCCACGTGCTCAGCGGGTGACTCCTGGTCTCCCTCTACATCCAGCACTGTCGCTAGGCCTTGGTGCCCGACACCTCCGCCGCTTGTCCTTCGCGCTGCAGTGGTCAATGGTGTGCTCGGTCGGGTTGTTGCTCCCATCGCCGGTCGCGTTCCTTGCCCAGGTACTCCCGAGGTCAACCCAGCTGCATCCTTCACCGCCGTTGGCAATGTGGGTCCCATAGTCGTGGAGGAGACACCCTGCTCCATCGACTCCAGTTGTTTCCTCCTCTTTCGAGGGACAAGTCGAAAGGTGTCTGCATCCTCTCCCTCCTCTGCGTCATCGTCCGACCAAGAAAAAATCGCATGTCGACACTTGCTGGCAGGTTTCTCCTTCAGGCCCTCCTTGGGCTCATTGATACTTACCGCCCCCCAGTGAGCAGGGTGGTTGCTGATCTCTTCTTCGGCTATTTGGGGGCAGTCGGCCGCTTCCCAGCGGCTAGGGCTGCTGCCTCCTCTCCAGCTCCGAGCACCGCCTAGTCGACGTCCTCGTCTTCGATCTCGACGCTGGTCTGGGTAGTGGGACCAGCTCCCTATGGCCACTCCACTCCAGGGGGTGGCGACGCAAACACTGCCGCTCTATCCCGATCATTAACCTAGGTAACAAAAATGGGTGAACACAGTAAGTTTCCACTTATCCTACCACAATATAAAACTACGGGTACAGGGCAAGATAAGTTACCTTTGGGGGAGGTCGGGCAAGCTTGAAAGCGTGCTCGATGTCGTTCAATCTGGCATAATTTGGATCAGCTAAGTTAAATAGCTCTCCAATTCTGGCTTTGACTTCGATTTTCTCAAGCGCCTCCTACCTCGTCCTAGTCGAGTCCGCGCTACCTTGATATTCATAGCCAGGATGTACTCTCCTCTTGTAGGGCTGGATCCGTCGACTTATGAAGTTCCTGACCACGCTCGAACCATCCAGTTTTTTCCACGGGATCATTCCAAATATTTTTGGAATCTATTCTAGGTGCTCGGGTTTCTCTGACCAGCTTGTCCTCTTCTCCGGAATGTACCCCACGTCGCACAATGTAATCGTGTTCGGCTCTTCACGGATGTAGAACCATTTCTTGTACCAGTCGTCTAGCGACATGTTCCATGGGCAGTGCAGGTACTGGGCTTTCATGCCATCACGGAGGTTGAGGTACACACCCCCGGCTATCTTCGAACCACTGCTTCCTTTCTTCTGCAGATAGAAAAGATGGCGGAAAAAATTGAAATGGGGCTGGAAGCCGCCATATGCTTTGCAAAGATGTATGAAAGTGGCAACAAGGAGGATCGAGTTGGGATGCAGATTGCAAATCCCAATCTCATAGCAAAGATAGAGCCCCTGAAGAAAAGGATGTACCGGAACCCCAAATCCCCGCTTAAAGAAGTCTTCGAACACTACGATCTCACCTGGTTGTGGATCGGGGTACCCCTTGCCCTCCGGCGCATGCCATCCTATGAGCTCCTTGTTGTGGAGTACCCCATGGTGACGAGGTCTTCAATGGTCTGCTCATTGCTTCTTGATTTCCACAACTCCTTCGCCATGACTCCTGCTTTCTTCTACGCATCGCTTTTCACCATGACTCTGGCCTTGTTGATGAATGAGGAAATGGCGGAGGATTGATTGGTGGTAATTTCAGAGGTATTAGGGTTGGCGAGAGGAAGAAGATGGCTGCGGCTACGAATGGCAATGGGGTTCAGTAAAAAGTAACTTACCTATCTTATACTGTATTTAACCCAAGAGTTATGCCATTTCGTTCGCCCAAGATTCTTGGGAGACATGCGCACGTGCCACAGATGGTTGTTTTCACAGCCTCGAGATCTATGCCAATATATGCGCCTCTTCGTTGCCAGTGTGGGAGGGCCCACACTGACGCACCTACTTACAGGTGTCACGCAACTGTTTGCTTGAAAAGACAAAAAGGCAGTATGATGCGCTATACCCGTCTACTTCTTTGACCAGACGTGTCAGATTGGACTTGACAGAGCAAGTACATAAATAAATACAAAAAATAATAGTACAAGTGGCATATGGTTTGTCGCCACACTTCTCGTGCTCAGGGACTGTCGTGACTATCCTTGTGCTCGGGGACTGTCCAGACCACCATCGTGCTCGGGGACTGTCCACACCACCATCGTGCTCGGGGACTGTCCAGACCACCATCGTGCTCGGGGACTGTCCAGACCACCATCGTGCTTGGGGACTGTCCAGACCACCATCGTGCTCAGAGACTGCCCCGACCACTCTCCTAACATCTCTCGGAGACCGCTCTCCTCGGCTACATGTGATTTGTACTCACATACAGTTGAGAGGCATTTATTTAGACCTTGCTATAAGGCTAATACCTCGCCTTCCAGCAAGCTCGGGGACTACATCGGTATGATGCACCTGCTGGTGCATCTCGTATTGCTTGTACGACGATTGGATTCTCAACTTCAGTGGGAATTCTTTTTAGACCCTGGCATCACGTGCCTACATCACCTACTACCAGGCTCGGGGACTAAGTGGGCACACTTCACCTTGCGGTGAATGTGCTTATTTTATCGACCCCTACGCTCTGACTGTTGGCCATAACTACTATTGTACAAGGGTCACTTACATTTCTTTTCAGAAATACAAGTGGGCACACTTCATCAGGAAATAAATCTTTTTCTTTTTTCTTTAGAGCACCATGCATTCTTCGGACAACCAGAATCTTCGGCTATAATCGTGGTCTACTGCTTTCTGTTCTGACCAGAATACTGGCACATTCGCTTGGTCAATGTTTCAACTAGTTGGAGATGACATGAAGACGGATCGCATTAGTCGAAGGAGATCGAACGGCATGTCGCAGCATAATACATGGTGCTCGGGGACTAGCTGTGGGGGTGTTAACCCCTATACCCTTACGGCTAGGCTTGGGCCAGCCCGGACTAGGGGGTCTGGCCCACTAGAAGATGACGCGTGGCTCGGCCAATCTGTTCGGAGTCCCGCGCAAGGAATCAAGGCAGATTTGGAGATCAAGCAAGATCCTGGTCGGTTAGAATAGGAATCCTTATCCGGCCACCTATGACAGTTGTAACTGGTTAGGATTAGTTTCCAGATCTGTAACCCTGGCCGCCGGGCTATATAAGGCGGGCAGGGAACCCCTAGAAAAAACATCTCTCATTGACATATAGCAATACAATCAGACGCAGGACATAGGTATTACGCCTTCACGGTGGCCAAACCTGGATAAAACCTCATGTTTGTCTTGCATCACCATCTTGTTTGTAGCTTGCGCATCTGTCTGCCGATAATCTACTACCTTGGGCATACCCCTAGGTAGACTGCCGACCATATTTCGTCGACAGTCGCCGATCCAGAGGGCTACATATAAAAATAATAATAAATAAATATCTTTTGTACACAGAAATATATACAATATTCACATATAATATATATTTAGTATATATACCTCGCCTGTATTTTCTTGCAAAACATTTTCTTGCTCATTTTCAAGAGCTAGGTATTGACTTCCGTCATCAACATCCTGCTCACCAGCATTGGCAATAATATTCGTCATTTCTTCCTCCATGTTGTCTCCCGGGGCAGCCATATCTAACAAATTTAACAAAATTTAAGTCACATATATAAACAAGTCATATATATACAATAAGTCATATACAAATTTATCTAAGTCACATATATATAAACAAGTCATATATGTAAACAAGTCATATATGTACAATAAGTCATAAACAAAATAAATCTAAGTCACATATATAAACAAGTCATATAAACAAATCATATATATAAACAATTCATATATGTAAACAATCATATATGTCAACAAGTCATATATGTAAACAAGTCATATAAACAAGTCATATATATAAATAAGTCATGTATGTAAACAAGTCATATAAAC
The DNA here is from genome assembly GCA_904845875.1 of Miscanthus lutarioriparius. Taxonomy (NCBI): domain Eukaryota; kingdom Viridiplantae; phylum Streptophyta; class Magnoliopsida; order Poales; family Poaceae; genus Miscanthus; species Miscanthus lutarioriparius. The sequence goes on along the minus strand of CAJGYO010000009.1, from coordinate 85,833,696 downwards.
GACGAATTCGCCCTAGCGAGAACGACGAATTCGCCCTAGCGAGAACGACGAATTCGTCGTTCTCGCTAGGGCGAATTGTTGTTCTCGCTAGGGTATACAACAACGGGGCGGCGTTGCTCCGCATATACAACAACGGGGCGGCGTTGCTCTGCATACAACACAACGAGGCGGCATTGCTCCGCATACAACACAACGAGGCGGCGTTGCTCCGCATACAACACAACGACGGCGTTGCTCTGCATAGAACACAACGAGGTGTTCCTCTGCATATATCACATACAAACACATATCGACGTACGTAGGGGTCGACTGATGAGGACATGGCACCTTCGGATACGAACAATGATTATAAGGTGCGCTCGTTCCTACATTTGCATAGTGGCTTTGGTTATAATTCACTTGGTTCCACATGTACATGTCACTATTTGATTGTAGGTTCAAATGTGTTTCATAATGGAAGACATCAAAGTTGAACTTTCGGTTCGTCGGTAGTCCGATAGTGCCTCATTGGGAAGGCCATAACTCATCCATCCGGAGTGCGATCGAGGTCAATGAGCACTTGATGGAAATCTTGTTTGATAAGCTTTCAAATAGATCTGGTTTCATCTCAATATCACATCGGCAAGGCCTCCAAATCGCCAATATATTCTGTCGCTATTTCTGTTGGGAGCTACACTATCGATATGGGCTTGTTATTCATCCTTGGGACCCTGGCCCAAGTGGGAGCACACCCCAAGGACTTGGAGAACCCACCAAGAAAGCCGTTGGACATCCTCCTCCTTGGCCACCACCTTAGGAGGCCAGCAAGGACGTCCAAGCCAAGCCAGAGGCCCAGTCCAATCCGAGTTCGAGTCTGCCTCAGCCATCAGGACCAGTCTACAATAAAACGGACGCCCAGGACGCATCCGAACTCCGTTTTCGATGATCCACATATGGATGCAAAGATAATTTGATAAGGAAGCCAATCCAAGTGGTTTCACATCAAAAGCTCTTAGGAATCAACGCGAATCGTCGAAACAAGTAAGCATCTAGAATCTGTCAGGGTGCTGCAACACCTTCTTTTGGGCCGTTGGGCCTTGTAATGTGTTGGGACACCTTTAGGACGTGAAGAGAGATCTTTGGACGTCCCTTAGGCTATATAATCAGTAGCCACCACCTACTTTAGGGTTTGGGTTTTGCTTAGATTATTCTGTCAAGAAACAGTTTCGTCGTTCTTTGGTTTGTGAGACCCCAACTCGTGAGATTAATCATACATTTGCAATTTGGTTGCGATCTTTCTTATTCTTGCTTGTGTTCTTCGTTGCGCAGGCAGGGATTAGCCTTCTTGGCGAGGTCAACCTGGTCCGTGACTCGGTTGATAACCAGAGGAGCTGTGGTGCTAAGATTGCAGGGTTCGATCTTTTGATCTGAAGCCGGATCGGTGAACACAATCTAAATCAGCAACAAGACTTTGACCTAGGACACAAACTCAACAAAGCGGACTCCGAAACTGAATCATGCAAAAGCTATGGCGCGGATGGTTATAGGATAGGAAACAAATATGGCATTGGACTATGGGATAAAAGCAAAAACACTCAAACGAGGGAATAAATGTGAACCTGACGGTATACCTTAGCTCTGATACCACTTAATGGAGACGGGGATCCCGATCTTCCGTCAGGTGATGGTAACTATCGTTGTGGTGGAGAATGACACACCGATCCCGCTTTAGATCGAAAGATCGAACCCTGCAATCTTAGCACCACAGCTTCTCTGGTTATCAACCAAGTCACGGACCAGGTTGACCTCACCAAGAAGGCTAATCCCTGCCTGTGCAACGAAGAACACAAGCAAGAACAAGAAGCATCGCAACCAAATTGCAAATGTATGATTAATCTCACGAGTTGGGGTCTCACAAACCGAAGAACGGCGAAACTGTTTCTTGACAGAATAATCTAAGCAAAACCCCAAACCCTAATGGAGGGGCGGCGGTTGTTTATGAAGACTCTAGGGTCGTGCAAGACCCCTGGATGCGCCCCTAATGGGCCCAAACTCGATACATGGTCCAACGGACCAAAAGACGGTGTCGCAGCACCCTGGCAGATTCTGGATGCTGAATTGTTTCGACGATTCCCGTTGATTCCGAACAGCTTTTGATGTGAAACCACTTGGATTGGCTTCCTTATCAAATTAGCTTTCCATCCATATGTGGATCATCAAAAACGGAGTCCGAATGCGTCCTGGGCGTCCATTTTATTGCAGACTGGTCCTGACAGCCGAGGCAGACTCGAACTCGGATTGGACTAGGCCTCTGGCTTGGCTTGGACGTCGTTGCTGGCCTCCTAAGGTGGTGGCCAAGGAGGAGGACGTCCAAGGGCTTTCTTGGTGGGTTCTCCAAGTCCTTGGGGTGTGCTCCCACTTGGGCCAGGGTCCCAAGGATGAATAACAAGCCCATAACGATAGTGTAGCTCCCAGCAGAAACAACAACAGAATATATTGGTGATTTGGAGGCCTTGCCGATGTGATATTGAGATGGAACCAGATCTATTTGAAAGCTTATCAAACAAGCTTTCCATCAAGTGCTCATTGACCTCGATCGCACTCCGGATGGATGAGTTATGACCTTCCCAATGAGGAACTATCGGACTGCCGACGAACCGAAAGTTCAACTTTGATGAACTTCCATTATGAAACACATTTGAACCTATAATCAAATAGTGACATGTACATGTGGAACCAAGTGAATTATAACCAAAGCCACTATGCAAATGTAGCAACGAGCGCACCTTATAATCATTGTTCGTATCCGAAGGTGCCATGTCCAGATCGAAAGATCGAACCCTACAATCTTAGCACCACAGCTCCTCTGGTTATCAACCGAGTCACGGACTAGGTTGACCTCGCCAAGAAGGCTAATCGCTGCCTGCGCAATGAAGAACACAAGCAAGAACAAGAAAGAACGCAACCAAATTGCGAATGTATGATTAATCTCACGAGTTGGGGTCTCACAAACCGAAGAACGGCGAAACTGTTTCTTGACAGAATAATCTAAGCAAAACCCTAAACCCTAATGGAGGGGTGGCGGCTGTTTAAGAAGACTCTAGGGTCGTGCAAGACCCCTGGACGTGCCCCTAATGGGCCCAAACTCGATACATGGTCCAACGGACCAAAAGACGGTGTCGCAGCACCCTGGCAGATTCTGGATGTTTACTTGTTTCGACGATTCCCGTTGATTCCGAACAGCTTTTGACGTCAAACCACTTGGATTGGCTTCCTTACCAAATTAGCTTTCCATCCATATGTGGATCATCGAAAACGGAGTCCAGATGCGTCCTGGGCGTTCATTTTATTGCAGACTGGTCCTGACAGCCGAGGCAGACTCGTACTCGGATTTGACTGGGCCTCTGGCTTGGCTTGGACGTCCTTGCTGGCCTCCTAAGGTGGTGGCCGTGGAGGAGGACGTCCAAGGCCATCTCTTAGGTGTTCTCCATCTTCTTGGGGCGTGCTCCAACTTGGGCCTGGGTCCCAAGGATATCTAACAAGCCCATGACGACAGTGTAGCTCCCGCCAGAAATAGCGACAGAATATATTGCTGATTTGGAGGCCTTGCCGACGTGATATTGAGATGGGACCAGATCTATTTGAAAGCTTATCAAACAAGCTTTCCATCAAGTGCTCATTGACATCGATCGCACTCCGGAAGGATGAGTTATGGCCTTCCTAATGAGGCACTATCGGGCTGCCGACGAACCAAAAGTTCAACTTTGATGAACTTGCATGTTGAGACATATTTGTACCTACATTCAAATAGTGACATGTACATGTGGAACCAAGTGAATTATAACCAAAGCCACTATGCAAATATAGGAACAAGCGCACCTTATAATCATTGTTCGTATCTGAAGGTGCCATGTCCTCATCTCCCGATCTTCCGTCAGGTGATGGTAACTATCGTTGTGGCGGAGAATGACACACCGATCCGGCTTCAGATCGAAAGATCGAACCCTGCAATCTTAGCACCACAGCTCCTCTGGTTATCAACCGAGTCACAGACCAGGTTGACCTCGCCAAGAAGGCTAATCTTTGCCTGCACAACAAAGAACACAAGCAAGAACAAGAAAGATCGCAACCAAATTGCAAATGTATGATTAAATTCACGAGTTGGGGTCTCACAAACCGAAGAATGGCGAAACTGTTTCTTGACAGAATAATCTAAGCAAAACCCAAACCCTAAAGTAGGTGGTGGCTACTGATTATATAGCCTAAGGGACGTCCAAAGATCTCTCTTCACGTCCTAAAGGTGTCCCAACACGTTACAAAGCCCAATGGCCCAAAAGAAGGTGTTGCAGCACCCTGACAGAATCTGGACACCGACTTGTTTCGACGATTCCTGTTGATTCCGAAGAGCTTTTGATGTGAAACCACTTGGATTGCCTTCCTTATCAAATTATCTTTCCATCCATATGTGGATCATCGAAAACTGAGTTCGGATGCGTCCTGGGCGTCCGTTTTATTGCAGACTGATCCTGACAGCCGAGGCAGACTCGAACTCGGATTGGACTGGGCCTCTGGCTTGGCTTGGACGTCCTTGCTGGCCTCCTAAGGTGGTGTCCAAGGAGGAGGACGTCCAAGGGCTTTCTTGGTGGGTTCTCCAAGTCCTTGGGGTGTGCTCCCACTTGGGCCAGGGTCCCAAGGATGAATAACAAGCCCACAACGATAGTGTAGCTCCCAGCAGAAACAGCGACAGAATATATTGGCAATTTGGAGGCCTTGCCGATGTGATATTGAGATGGAACCAGATCTATTTGAAAGCTTATCAAACAAGCTTTCCATCAAGTGCTCATTGACCTCGATCGCACTCCGGATGGATGAGTTATGGCCTTCCCAATGAGGCACTATCGGACTGCCGACGAACCGAAAGTTCAACTTTGATGAACTTCCATTATGAAACACATTTGAACCTACAATCAAATAGTGACATGTACATGTGGAACCAAGTGAATTATAACCAAAGCCACTATGCAAATGTAGCAACGAGCGCACCTTATAATCATTGTTCGTATCCGAAGGTGCCATGTCCTCATCATCCTCCCCTTCTTGACAACAAACCATCCTCGGTTTGGGATTAGATGAAGAAAACATTGTTGGTAGTAGCCAACATTGCTCCCCTTCTTGAAATTTAACATGTTTCTTTATAACAAAACTAGGGGAACTCGACATGACAAGATTATAGCAATTGCAATCCTTTGGTTGATCATACTTTTGCACAATATAAGGAGATTTCAGATTTGAACAAATATAGACACGATGCACCATATACTCTCCTTTACAATTATATTTTCTAATAAAATGATATGTATGTCTAGAGAACCATGGCAAATCAGCATATGCATAAAGTTTCTCCTCTAAAGAACTAAGATTACACGGAACATCAAATTCAATGTAACCCAAAGTATTTAAAGAAGACAACAATTTCAGCTCATCAACTTCACTAGCATTATGAATAACAAGTCTATTTTCAGCACAAGTGCTTATTTTCAGCACACATATAGCGTGATCATTCTTCAATGATTGCATGGGTATAACATAAATATCATCATGCAAGTCATCTTCGTCATAAGAAACATCAAGCAAATCATCTTGTGACAAAGGTAAATCAAGCGAATGCTCCACTAAAATTTGCTCTATCATAGCATGATTGGTGGAAAAATTCAGCACATCAAGAGAACTCTCACCTTCTGTGAGGTTAGCATCATGGGCATTACCTTTGCTCACATGTTCAGCAGGGGTAATAGTTGATGGTTCTAAATTTTCACATGAGATGTGAGCTTCTCATTTTCTATCACGGCATCCTTGCTCTTTTCTACATTGTCCTGCAAAAGGTTAGACATAGTAGGAGGAATAACAACAGACTCTTCCTCTAAATGGTGCACCTCATCATATGAAGTCAAAACAGGAGGTGGATTAACAAAGGTTTCTCGCATAAGAAGTTTCATATCATTCCAAGTTTGAGGCTTATCAGAAGGATCTAAAGACTCCCACCAAGATAAAGCAGAATGTCGCAAAACACTAAATGCATTTTTTACCTTCCTCCTTGGACACATAAGGCGAGTAGCAAATATGTTATCGATAGCAATTTCCCACTCCATGTACTCATCAGCACCTATACCATCATAAGTCAGTGGATACGAACAACCTGTCATTGTAAACACAAAAACAAGGAACAAACAGTGAAGGTTATCCCTAATAATCCTACTACGTAGGTGGAGTGGTGCTGCCTCTCAAGATCACAGCAAAAGGAAACACCTTATCAAGCTCTTACAAGGTTCTTACCAACACAAAGCAGTGGACGGTACAACCGGTGGCTGGTACGTGATACCTGTGAGGGTGTGACACCAAGATTGCAAGGGTCTTTTTCTATACCGATCTGAAGTATATGTGGAGCTTGGGAGGCACGCAAAAGAACAAATATGTATATGTGGCACACAAGTTAGTGACAGACAGCAATATTGAATAAATGTCCAGAGCACATGTCCTAGTTGCTGGCCTATACGTGTTCCTATCACCAGTTGTGATAAACAAGAGAGAAAACAAGGATGAAAGGAAACAAGTATTAAAGGTAGCAACGGATATGAACAAGGCCAAAGGTACCACAAACAATAGAGCTATTGAGTGTTCCTTATGTGCTCCTTTTCGATATCTTCTATTCTCTTTTACTATTTTTTTCTTTTATTTTTTTGTCTAATCTTTTTTTTCTTGCTTTTGCTCTTTTGATATTTTTTTCTCAGCAAGGAGCACACAAGAATAAACCACAAAAAATTTGAGCTCAATTGAATAAAAGATGTGGCCTATAGAAAATTAGGACTGTGCTCTAAAAAGCATACCAAAACTTGTGGGCTCAGAAACTCAATTTTCCTAATCTAATTTCACAAATCTAATTTTTGCGAACCCAGTAGTGCTGGGATGAAATAGATCTAAAATTTTCTGGCGTTCTCCGTAGATATAAAATTTGTCCCGTTTTGAGTTCGGATGCAAAAGTTATGATTGTTTTAAGGAAGCTGCTCGAATCAGGGATTTAGTGGACACAAGATTCAAACCGATGCTGATACGGAATAGCGGCGGGTGAAGGGATCAACACAAACTAGAAAAGAACACAATCTAAACCAGCAACAAGACTTTAACCTAGGACACAAACTCAACAAAGCGGAATCTGAAACTAAATCATGCAAAGGCTATGGCGCGGATGGATATAGGATAGGAAACAAATATGGCATTGGACTATGGGATAAAAGCAAAAACACTCAAACGAGGGAATAAATGTGAACCTGACGGTATACCTTAGCTCTGATTACCACTTAATGGAGACGGGGATCCCGATCTTCCGTTAGGTGATGGTAACTATCGTTGTGGCAGAGAATGACACACCGATCCGGCTTTAGATCGAAAGATCGAACCCTGCAATCTTAGCACCACAGCTCCTCTGGTTATCAACCGAGTCACAGACCAGGTTGACCTCGCCAAGAAGGCTAATCTTTGCCTGCACAACAAAGAACACAAGCAAGAACAAGAAAGATCGCAACCAAATTGCAAATGTATGATTAAATTCACGAGTTGGGGTCTCACAAACCGAAGAATGGCGAAACTGTTTCTTGACAGAATAATCTAAGCAAAACCCAAACCCTAAAGTAGGTGGTGGCTACTGATTATATAGCCTAAGGGACGTCCAAAGATCTCTCTTCACGTCCTAAAGGTGTCCCAACACGTTACAAAGCCCAATGGCCCAAAAGAAGGTGTTGCAGCACCCTGACAGAATCTGGACACCGACTTGTTTCGACGATTCCTGTTGATTCCGAAGAGCTTTTGATGTGAAACCACTTGGATTGCCTTCCTTATCAAATTATCTTTCCATCCATATGTGGATCATCGAAAACTGAGTTCGGATGCGTCCTGGGCGTCCGTTTTATTGCAGACTGATCCTGACAGCCGAGGCAGACTCGAACTCGGATTGGACTGGGCCTCTGGCTTGGCTTGGACGTCCTTGCTGGCCTCCTAAGGTGGTGGCCAAGGAGGAGGACGTCCAAGGGCTTTCTTGGTGGGTTCTCCAAGTCCTTGGGGTGTGCTCCCACTTGGGCCAGGGTCCCAAGGATGAATAACAAGCCCACAACGATAGTGTAGCTCCCAGCAGAAACAGCGACAGAATATATTGGCAATTTGGAGGCCTTGCCGATGTGATATTGAGATGGAACCAGATCTATTTGAAAGCTTATCAAACAAGCTTTCCATCAAGTGCTCATTGACATCGATCGCACTCCGGAAGGATGAGTTATGGCCTTCCTAATGAGGCACTATCGGGCTGCCGACGAACCAAAAGTTCAACTTTGATGAACTTGCATGTTGAGACATATTTGTACCTACATTCAAATAGTGACATGTACATGTGGAACCAAGTGAATTATAACCAAAGCCACTATGCAAATGTAGGAACGAGCGCACCTTATAATCATTGTTCGTATCCGAAGGTGCCATGTCCTCATCATCCTCCCCTTCTTGACAACAAACCATCCTCGGTTTGGGATTAGATGAAGAAAACATTGTTGGTAGTAGCCAACATTGCTCCCCTTCTTGAAATTTAACATGTTTCTTTATAACAAAACTAGGGGAACTCGACATGACAAGATTATAGCAATTGCAATCCTTTGGTTGATCATACTTTTGCACAATATAAGGAGATTTCAGATTTGAACAAATATAGACACGATGCACCATATACTCTCCTTTACAATTATATTTTCTAATAAAATGATATGTATGTCTAGAGAACCATGGCAAATCAGCATATGCATAAAGTTTCTCCTCTAAAGAACTAAGATTACACGGAACATCAAATTCAATGTAACCCAAAGTATTTAAAGAAGACAACAATTTCAGCTCATCAACTTCACTAGCATTATGAATAACAAGTCTATTTTCAGCACAAGTGCTTATTTTCAGCACACATATAGCGTGATCATTCTTCAATGATTGCATGGGTATAACATAAATATCATCATGCAAGTCATCTTCGTCATAAGAAACATCAAGCAAATCATCTTGTGACAAAGGTAAATCAAGCGAATGCTCCACTAAAATTTGCTCTATCATAGCATGATTGGTGGAAAAATTCAGCACATCAAGAGAACTCTCACCTTCTGTGAGGTTAGCATCATGGGCATTACCTTTGCTCACATGTTCAGCAGGGGTAATAGTTGATGGTTCTAAATTTTCACATGAGACTGTGAGCTTCTCATTTTCTATCACGGCATCCTTGCTCTTTTCTACATTGTCCTGCAAAAGGTTAGACATAGTAGGAGGAATAACAACAGACTCTTCCTCTAAATGGTGCACCTCATCATATGAAGTCAAAACAGGAGGTGGATTAACAAAGGTTTCTCGCATAAGAAGTTTCATATCATTCCAAGTTTGAGGCTTATCAGAAGGATCTAAAGACTCCCACCAAGATAAAGCAGAATGTCGCAAAACACTAAATGCATTTTTTACCTTCCTCCTTGGACACATAAGGCGAGTAGCAAATATGTTATCGATAGCAATTTCCCACTCCATGTACTCATCAGCACCTATACCATCATAAGTCAGTGGATACGAACAACCTGTCATTGTAAACACAAAAACAAGGAACAAACAGTGAAGGTTATCCCTAATAATCCTACTACGTAGGTGGAGTGGTGCTGCCTCTCAAGATCACAGCAAAAGGAAACACCTTATCAAGCTCTTATAAGGTTCTTACCAACACAAAGCAGTGGACGGTACAACCGGTGGCTGGTACGTGATACCTGTGAGGGGTGTGACACCAAGATTGCAAGGGTCTTTTTCTATACCGATCTGAAGTATATGTGGAGCTTGGGAGGCACGCAAAAGAACAAATATGTATATGTGGCACACAAGTTAGTGACTGACAGCAATATTGAATAAATGTCCAGAGCACATGTCCTAGTTGCTGGCCTATACGTGTTCCTATCACCAGTTGTGATAAACAAGAGAGAAAACAAGGATGAAAGGAAACAAGTATTAAAGGTAGCAACGGATATGAACAAGGCCAAAGGTACCACAAACAATAGAGCTATTGAGTGTTCCTTATGTGCTCCTTTTCGATATCTTCTATTCTCTTTTACTATTTTTTTCTTTTATTTTTTTGTCTAATCTTTTTTTCTTGCTTTTGCTCTTTTGATATTTTTTTCTCAGCAAGGAGCACACAAGAATAAACCACAAAAAATTTGAGCTCAATTGAATAAAAGATGTGGCCTATAGAAAATTAGGACTGTGCTCTAAAAAGCATACCAAAACTTGTGGGCTCAGAAACTCAATTTTCCTAATCTAATTTCACAAATCTAATTTTTGCGAACCCAGTAGTGCTGGGATGAAATAGATCTAAAATTTTCTGGCGTTCTCCGTAGATATAAAATTTGTCCCGTTTTGAGTTCGGATGCAAAAGTTATGATTGTTTTAAGGAAGCTGCTCGAATCAGGGATTTAGTGGACACAAGATTCAAACCGATGCTGATACGGAATAGCGGCGGGTGAAGGGATCAACACAAACTAGAAAAGAACACAATCTAAACCAGCAACAAGACTTTAACCTAGGACACAAACTCAACAAAGCGGAATCTGAAACTAAATCATGCAAAGGCTATGGCGCGGATGGATATAGGATAGGAAACAAATATGGCATTGGACTATGGGATAAAAGCAAAAACACTCAAACGAGGGAATAAATGTGAACCTGACGGTATACCTTAGCTCTGATTACCACTTAATGGAGACGGGGATCCCGATCTTCCGTTAGGTGATGGTAACTATCGTTGTGGCAGAGAATGACACACCGATCCGGCTTTAGATCGAAAGATCGAACCCTGCAATCTTAGCACCACAGCTCCTCTGGTTATCAACCGAGTCATGGACCAGGTTGACCTTGCCAAGAAGGCTAATCCCTGCCTGCACAACGAAGAACACAAGCAAGAACAAGAAAGATCGCAACTAAATTGCAAATGTATGATTAATCTCACGAGTTGGGGTCTCACAAACCGAAGAACGGCGAAACTGTTTCTTGACAGAATAATCTAAGCAAAACCCAAACCCTAAAGTAGGTGGTGGCTACTGATTATATAGCCTAAGGGACGTCCAAAGATCTCTCTTCACGTCCTAAAGGTGTCCCAACACGTTACAAGGCCCAACGGCCTAAAAGAAGGTGTTGCAGCACCCTGACAGATTCTGGATGCTGACTTGTTTCGACGATTCCCGTTGATTCCGAAGAGCTTTTGATGTGAAACCATGTGGATTCGCTTCCTTATCAAATTATGTTTCCATCCATATGTGGATCATCGAAAACGGAGTTCGGATGCGTCCTGGGCGTCTGTTTTATTGCAGACTGGTCCTGATGGCCGAGGCAGACTCGAACTCAGATAGGACTGGGCCTCTGGCTTGGCTTGGACGTCCTTGCTGGCCTCCTAAGGTGGTGGCCAAGGAGGAGGACGTCCAAGGGCTTTCTTGGTGGGTTCTCCAAGTCCTTGGGGTGTGCTCCCACTTGGGCCAGGGTCCCAAGGATGAATAACAAGCCCATAACGATAGTGTAGCTCCTAGCAGAAACAGTGACAGAATATATTAGCGATTTGGAGGCCTTGCCGATGTGATATTGAGATGGAACCAGATCTATTTGAAAGCTTATCAAACAAGCTTTCCATCAAGTGCTCATTGACCTCGATCACACTCCGGATGGATGAGTTATGGCCTTCCCAATGAGGCACTATCGGACTGCCGACGAACCGAAAGTTCAACTTTGATGAACTTCCATTATGAAACACATTTGAACCTACAATCAAATAGTGACATGTACATGTGGAACCAAGTGAATTATAACCAAAGCCACTATGCAAATGTAGCAACGAGCGCACCTTATAATCATTGTTCGTATCCGAAGGTGCCATGTCCTCATCATCCTCCCCTTCTTGACAACAAACCATCCTCGGTTTGGGATTAGATGAAGAAAACATTGTTGGTAGTAGCCAACATTGCTCCCCTTCTTGAAATTTAACATGTTTCTTTATAACAAAACTAGGGGAACTCGACATGACAAGATTATAGCAATTGCAATCCTTTGGTTGATCATACTTTTGCACAATATAAGGAGATTTCAGATTTGAACAAATATAGACACGATGCACCATATACTCTCCTTTACAATTATATTTTCTAATAAAATGATATGTATGTCTAGAGAACCATGGCAAATCAGCATATGCATAAAGTTTCTCCTCTAAAGAACTAAGATTACACGGAACATCAAATTCAATGTAACCCAAAGTATTTAAAGAAGACAACAATTTCAGCTCATCAACTTCACTAGCATTATGAATAACAAGTCTATTTTCAGCACAAGTGCTTATTTTCAGCACACATATAGCGTGATCATTCTTCAATGATTGCATGGGTATAACATAAATATCATCATGCAAGTCATCTTCGTCATAAGAAACATCAAGCAAATCATCTTGTGACAAAGGTAAATCAAGCGAATGCTCCACTAAAATTTGCTCTATCATAGCATGATTGGTGGAAAAATTCAGCACATCAAGAGAACTCTCACCTTCTGTGAGGTTAGCATCATGGGCATTACCTTTGCTCACATGTTCAGCAGGGGTAATAGTTGATGGTTCTAAATTTTCACATGAGACTGTGAGCTTCTCATTTTCTATCACGGCATCCTTGCTCTTTTCTACATTGTCCTGCAAAAGGTTAGACATAGTAGGAGGAATAACAACAGACTCTTCCTCTAAATGGTGCACCTCATCATATGAAGTCAAAACAGGAGGTGGATTAACAAAGGTTTCTCGCATAAGAAGTTTCATATCATTCCAAGTTTGAGGCTTATCAGAAGGATCTAAAGACTCCCACCAAGATAAAGCAGAATGTCGCAAAACACTAACTGCATTTTTTACCTTCCTCCTTGGACACATAAGGCGAGTAGCAAATATGTTATCGATAGCAATTTCCCACTCCATGTACTCATCAGCACCTATACCATCATAAGTCAGTGGATACGAACAACCTGTCATTGTAAACACAAAAACAAGGAACAAACAGTGAAGGTTATCCCTAATAATCCTACTACGTAGGTGGAGTGGTGCTGCCTCTCAAGATCACAGCAAAAGGAAACACCTTATCAAGCTCTTATAAGGTTCTTACCAACACAAAGCAGTGGACGGTACAACCGGTGGCTGGTACGTGATACCTGTGAGGGTGTGACACCAAGATTGCAAGGGTCTTTTTCTATACCGATCTGAAGTATATGTGGAGCTTGGGAGGCACGCAAAAGAACAAATATGTATATGTGGCACACAAGTTAGTGACAGACAGCAATATTGAATAAATGTCCAGAGCACATGTCCTAGTTGCTGGCCTATACGTGTTCCTATCACCAGTTGTGATAAACAAGAGAGAAAACAAGGATGAAAGGAAACAAGTATTAAAGGTAGCAACGGATATGAACAAGGCCAAAGGTACCACAAACAATAGAGCTATTGAGTGTTCCTTATGTGCTCCTTTTCGATATCTTCTATTCTCTTTTACTATTTTTTTCTTTTATTTTTTTGTCTAATCTTTTTTTTCTTGCTTTTGCTCTTTTGATATTTTTTTCTCAGCAAGGAGCACACAAGAATAAACCACAAAAAATTTGAGCTCAATTGAATAAAAGATGTGGCCTATAGAAAATTAGGACTGTGCTCTAAAAAGCATACCAAAACTTGTGGGCTCAGAAACTCAATTTTCCTAATCTAATTTCACAAATCTAATTTTTGCGAACCCAGTAGTGCTGGGATGAAATAGATCTAAAATTTTCTGGCGTTCTCCGTAGATATAAAATTTGTCCCGTTTTGAGTTCGGATGCAAAAGTTATGATTGTTTTAAGGAAGCTGCTCGAATCAGGGATTTAGTGGACACAAGATTCAAACCGATGCTGATACGGAATAGCGGCGGGTGAAGGGATCAACACAAACTAGAAAAGAACACAATCTAAACCAGCAACAAGACTTTAACCTAGGACACAAACTCAACAAAGCGGAATCTGAAACTAAATCATGCAAAGGCTATGGCGCGGATGGATATAGGATAGGAAACAAATATGGCATTGGACTATGGGATAAAAGCAAAAACACTCAAACGAGGGAATAAATGTGAACCTGACGGTATACCTTAGCTCTGATTACCACTTAATGGAGACGGGGATCCCGATCTTCCGTTAGGTGATGGTAACTATCGTTGTGGCAGAGAATGACACACCGATCCGGCTTTAGATCGAAAGATCGAACCCTGCAATCTTAGCACCACAGCTCCTCTGGTTATCAACCGAGTCATGGACCAGGTTGACCTTGCCAAGAAGGCTAATCCCTGCCTGCACAACGAAGAACACAAGCAAGAACAAGAAAGATCGCAACTAAATTGCAAATGTATGATTAATCTCACGAGTTGGGGTCTCACAAACCGAAGAACGGCGAAACTGTTTCTTGACAGAATAATCTAAGCAAAACCCAAACCCTAAAGTAGGTGGTGGCTACTGATTATATAGCCTAAGGGACGTCCAAAGATCTCTCTTCACGTCCTAAAGGTGTCCCAACACGTTACAAGGCCCAACGGCCTAAAAGAAGGTGTTGCAGCACCCTGACAGATTCTGGATGCTGACTTGTTTCGACGATTCCCGTTGATTCCGAAGAGCTTTTGATGTGAAACCATGTGGATTCGCTTCCTTATCAAATTATGTTTCCATCCATATGTGGATCATCGAAAACGGAGTTCGGATGCGTCCTGGGCGTCTGTTTTATTGCAGACTGGTCCTGATGGCCGAGGCAGACTCGAACTCAGATAGGACTGGGCCTCTGGCTTGGCTTGGACGTCCTTGCTGGCCTCCTAAGGTGGTGGCCAAGGAGGAGGACGTCCAAGGGCTTTCTTGGTGGGTTCTCCAAGTCCTTGGGGTGTGCTCCCACTTGGGCCAGGGTCCCAAGGATGAATAACAAGCCCATAACGATAGTGTAGCTCCTAGCAGAAACAGTGACAGAATATATTAGCGATTTGGAGGCCTTGCCGATGTGATATTGAGATGGAACCAGATCTATTTGAAAGCTTATCAAACAAGCTTTCCATCAAGTGCTCATTGACCTCGATCACACTCCGGATGGATGAGTTATGGCCTTCCCAATGAGGCACTATCGGACTGCCGACGAACCGAAAGTTCAACTTTGATGAACTTCCATTATGAAACACATTTGAACCTACAATCAAATAGTGACATGTACATGTGGAACCAAGTGAATTATAACCAAAGCCACTATGCAAATGTAGGAACGAGCGCACCTTATAATCATTGTTCATATCCAAAGGGGAGCAAATGTAGGAACGAGCGCACCTTATAAAGAAACATGTTAAATTTCAAGAAGGGGAGCAATGTTGGCTACTACCAACAATGTTTTCTTCATCTAATCCCAAACCGAGGACAGTTTGTTGTCAAGAAGGGGAGGATGATGAGGACATGGCACCTTCGGATACGAACAATGATTATAAGGTGCGCTCGTTCCTACATTTGCATAGTGGCTTTGGTTATAATTCACTTGGTTCCACATGTACATGTCACTATTTGATTGTAGGTTCAAATGTGTTTCATAATGGAAGTTCATCAAAGTTGAACTTTCGTTCGTCGGCAGTCCGATAGTGCCTCATTGGGAAGGCTATAACTCATCCATCCCGAGCCATCGAGGTCAATGAGCACTTGATGGAAAGCTTGTTTGATAAGCCTTCAAATAGATCTTAGTTCCTCAATATCAATCGTCAAGGCCTCCAAATCGCCAATATATTCTGTCGCTGTTTTATGGGAGCTACACTATCGTTATGGGCTTGTTATTCATCCTTGGGACCTCGCCCAATGGGAGCACACCCAAGGACTTAGGGGAACCCACTAAGATGCCCTTGGACGTCCTGTGGCCACCACCTTAGAGGCCAGCAAGGACGTCCAAGCCAAGCCGTGAGGTATCCCAATCCAAGTTCGAGTCTCGTGCCATCGGTCTGCAATGTCAGTTGGTGACGATTCAACTCCGTTTTGATGATCCACATATGGATGGAAAGATAATTTGATACTGAAGCCAATCCAAATGGTTTCACATCAAAAGATCTTCGGAATCAATAGAAATCGTCTAAACAAGTCAGTGTCCAGAATCTGGTGTGCAACACCTTGTTTTGGGCTGTTGTCCTTGTAACGTGTTGGGACACCTTTAGGACGTGAAGAGAGATCTTTGGACGTCCTTAGGCTATATAATCAGTAGCCACCACCTACTTTTAGGGTTTGGGTTTTGCTTAGATTATTCTCGCCAAGAAAGAAGCCATTGCTTCTTTGTGAGATCCCAACTCGTGAGATTAATCACATTTGCAATTTAGTTAGTCTTTTGCTTGTTCTTGCTTGGTGGGAGGCCGGGACTAAAAGGTTTTGGTCCGTGACGGTTGATAACAAGCTGCAGGTTCGATCTTTCAATTCGATGCCCGCCAATTCATTAGGATTTTAATATATTTCTTTTTACACAAATGATAAAAGGATAGTTAATTGCACAGAAAATTAAATAAAAGACATAAAAATATTTTTTAAAATATAGATTCTATTTTGCTTTATTGCACATAGGAAAATTATGTGACCTAAAGTTTTAATTTTTTAACAAGTTTTAAAACACAATATAGTGTTTAAATTACTATTTCGATAATGCAAAAATATAGTGTTTAATTAAATTCAGAAAAACTCTTGTGTTTTGACTGGAAATTTGTTTTCACATCATTTGAACGTGACATAATCCCACCGTCAAACATAAATTTGTTTTCACATCATTTCAACGTGACATAATCCCAACATCAAACATAAATTTGTTTTCACATCATTTCAACGTGACATAATTCAACATCAAACATAAATTCACAATTGTTACATAATATCTCTAATACACACTATTGAACATCAATATATATATCAAGCGGGCACAGTAATGAACTTCTTCTTGACGTATGTCCCTTGGTTATGATCGCGCCGTAACCATGGAGTGTCCTCATCGTTTAGCTGGATGCTAGGGTCTTTGTTCACTGTGAAGGGTGAAATTCGGTCATCCTTTTCATAATCTTCTGACATGTCTGACTTGTCTTCGATTCAGAGGATGTTTCTTTTTCCTGAAAGAACTATGTGGCGCTTTGGCTCATCATTGATTGGGTGGTTGTCGTTTTTCCCTCTCTTCGGTTTTGTAGACATGTCCTTGACATAGAACACCTGAGTCACATCCTTTGCAAGGACAAACGGTTAGCCTTTGTACCCAATATTGTTGAGGTCCACTGTTGTCATTCCATACTGGTTGTCGACTGCTACGCCACCTCCAGTCGTCTTTACCCACTGGCACTTGAACAAAGGTACCTTAAAATGAGATGCATAGTCTAGTTGTCATATCTCCTCTATGCGGCCATAGTATGTTTGCTTGTTCCCACTAGGGTCGGTGGCATCTATGCGGACACCACTGTTCTAGTTGGTGCTCCTTTTATCTTGTGCTACTGTGTAAAATATATTCCCATTTATCTCGCACCCTTTGTATGTGAGGATATGCCATGATGGCTGCCTAGCCAACAAATACAGCTCCTCATCAATACTCTCATCACCCTAACATTCTTTTCGCAACCAGTCACTGAAAGTTTCCATGTGCTGACGCGTAATCCATGCTTTAGACTTCCCTGAGAACTCAGATCAGAGGAGGTTCTTGTGTGTCTCGATATACGGATCTACCAAGGAGGAGTTCTGTAGAACTGTGTAGTGTGCTTTATTGAAATAATCATCACCCTTACCAATATATGTTTTCTTCCCTAGTGTCCCCTTTCCACTTAGTCTCCCCTCGTGTCGCGATTCAGGAACACCAATCGGGTTAATATCGGGAATGAAGTCAACACAGAACTCAATGACCTCCTCTGTTCCATAGCCCTTGGCGATGCTTCCTTCTAGCCGAGCATGGTTGTGAACATATTTCTTCAGGATTCCCATAAACCTCTCAAAGGGGAACATGTTGTGTAGGAACACAGGATCGTGAATAGTAATCTCCTTGACCAGATGAACTAGGAGGTGTGTCATGATATCAAAGAAGGAAGGAGGGAACACCAACTCAAGGCTGACAAGACATTGAACCACATCATTCTGTAGTTTCGCTAGATCTATTGGATCAATTGCCTTCTGAGAAATTGCATTGAGGAATGCACATAGCTTCACGGTGGCTAGACATACATTTGACAGTAGAATTCCTCTTAATGCAACTGGAAGTAATTGAGTCATGAGCACGTGGCAGTCATGGGACTTTAAGTGTCCAATTTCTTCTCTAGCACATTTATTATACCCTTTATATTCGAGGAGAATCTAGACGGTATCTTAATGCTATCTAGGCATTCAAACAAGATGTCCTTCTCTTCTTTGCTAAGAGTGTAGCTGGTAGGACTTAAGTACTGGCGTCCATCATCTGTCTTCTCTGGATGCAGGTTGTCTCATTCTTTCAAACACCGTAGGTCCTGTCGTGCTTCAATTGTGTCCTTAGGCTTCCCATACACGCCCATGAAGCCTAGCAGGTTCACACAAAGATTCTTCGTCAGGTGCATCACGTCGATCGCGCTGTGGACCTCTAGGACTTGCCAATAGGGTAGCTCCCAAAATATGGACTTCTTCTTCCACATGGGTGCGTGACCATTGGCGTCCTTCGAAATAGGTTGGCTGCCAGGTCCCTTTCCAAATATTACTTTCACATCATTGACCATATCGAGGACGTCCTCACCAGTTCAGTTGCGAGGCTTGGTCTGGTGGTCTGCCTTACCTTTAAAATGCTTGCCTTTCTTTCTTACGGGGTGATTTGCAGGAAGAAATCATCGATGCCCAAGTTACACGACCTTACAACACTTTTTCAAGAATATACCTTTCATGTCACCAAAACAGTGTGTGCATGCATTATATCCCTTGTTTGATTGTCCTAAAAGATTACTTAGAGTTGGCCAATCATTGATTGTTACGAACAACAATGCTCGCAGGTCAAAGTGCTCCTGCTTGTGCTCATCCCACACGCGTACACCTAGCTTGTTCCACAAAAGTAGAAGTTCTTCAACTAGTGGCCTCAGGTACACATCGATGTCGTTGCCAGGTTGCTTTGGGCCTTGGATGAGCACCGGCATCATAATAAACTTACGCTTCATTCATAACCAGGGAGGAAGGTTGTAGATACATAGAGTAACAGGCCAAGTGCTATGACTACTGCTCTGCTCCCCAAAAGGATTCATACCATCCGTACTTAAAGCAAACCTTAAGTTTCTTGCGTCACTTGCAAACTCGGGGAATTCTCTATCGATTGCTCTCCACTGGGACCCATCAGCAGGGTGTCTCAACATATTGTCTACCTTACGGTCTTCTTTGTGCCATCGCAACAACTTTGCATGGTCTCTGTTTCTAAAAAGACGTTTCAAGCGTGGTATTATAGGAGCATACCACATAACCTTGGCAGGGATTTTCTTCTTGGGACGTTCGCCCTCAACATCACTAGGGTCATCTCGCCTGATCTTATACCGCGACGCGTGACATACAGGGCATGCATCCAACTTCTCGTACTCCGTGCCACGGTAGAGGATGTAGTCATTAGGACATGCATGTATCTTCTGGATTTCTAATCCTAAAGGGCAGACTACCTATTTTGCTTTGTACGTAGTGCTGGGCAATTCGTTATCCTTCGGAAGCATCTTCTTTTGGATTTTTAGTAACTCCACGAATCCCTTGTCAGATACACCATTCTTTGCCTTCCATTGTAGCAATTCCAATGTGGTACCTAACTTTTTCTGCCCAGCATCACAAGTTGGGTATAGCAATTTCTTGTGATCCTCTAGCATGCGGTCGAACTTGATCTTCTCCTTTTCACTTTCGCATTCTCTTTGTGCGTCACGAATGGCCTGACCAAGATCGTCAGTGGGCTCCCCCTCTGCCCCTACCTCTTCTTCAGCGGGCTTCTCCTCTGCCCCCACCTCTTCTTCAGCGGGCTTCTCCTTTGCCCCCACCTCTTCTTTAGCTTCCCCCATTGCAGTATCATTGAAGGCACCATATTCAGCAAAAATGTCATCATCGCCCCATTGTTCTTCTTCACCTTCTTCCATTACAACTCCGGTTTCTCCGTGCTTCGTCCAACAAATATAGTTTGGCATGAAACCCGACTTGAACAAGTGTGAATGAAGAGTCTTTGAGTTAGCATATTCCATCGTATTCTTACATACGGCACATGGGCAGCACATGAAACCATCGTGTTTGTTTGCCTCGGCCGCACGTAACAAAGAATGCACACCGTCCATGAACTCTTGGGAGCGACGATCAGCATTGTACATCCAATACCGACTCATCTGCATTACATGACATAAATACCGTATTAAAACCTAGAACATAATTAGTTAATTATACAACATGCATACCACCATAAAAGCTATAAATTTAAGAAAGCCTCGCTACAATGTAGACAATCCCAACTACCACTAAAAACACTAAAGCTAAAATGTACTTCAGCAGCACAAGGATTTCGTGACCAATCCCAACTAAAACAGATAGATCCCCCGTTTGTTCAACATCTTTGGGCTTCTTCGGCTGGATCACTGCCTCATTAGCCGCCATATATGCCTGTTGTGCAAGATACTTTTGCACGAGTTCAACATACTCTTCCTCCCAGTAGAAGCCTGAACATCTAGTGCCATCCCACTGAAATTAAAATAGAAAATTAGAACTTTAATCACAACCATCATGAAAATAGGTATAAACTAACCATAGTCATTAAATACGATAAAATAACTCACATTGCGATCCGAACACTTGTAGAAAATGTGACCCTTGTTGGGACCCTCCTTCTTCACTCGGTACTCCATCACAATCTTCATCTCATCACAACACTTGCCGCATGCAATGAGTGGGAGGCCTGGCCTAAGTCGCTTTGGAAACCCATGAGAGGCCGAGGACCCGGAACCAGTTGCCATCTACTCTTTATACTCATTTTTTAATACACTATAAATTTCTCATTTTATAAACAAATAAAATTAAAAAAACTCTAAAATTCTCTATATCTCTAAACAATGAAGTGTGCTATGCATGCTACAAATGAACGGTGAATACTAGTTTTTAATAGCTACATTAACCTTCCTTCATGTAAATATGCAAGCTTGAAGTGATTTTGAGCTCAAATTGCTTACAAATGAAAAAAACCACAATAAAGAACCATATATATATATAGTGAATAAAATGAGATAAGACAATGGTGAAACATGAGAGTATGAAGTTGGTAACCTTTAGAACTGAAGAATCGATGGAGGAATCGAAGAAATCGATGGAGGAATCGAAGAATGGATGGAGAAAGAGCAAGAACACTGCTTAAATTTGAACTGAAGCTCTCGGGCAGGCTCAGGGAGGAAGAAGACGGCCAGCAGGATTTATAGGGGGGACCTTTAGTCCCGGTTGGTGGATCCAACCGAGACTAAAGGTCACTTTCTAGTCCCGGGCCATGCCACTAGCCGGGACAAGAGCTTTACTCCCGGTTGGAGCCACCAATTGGGACTAAAGGTCTCTCTAGTCCTGGGCGCAATATTTCCTAGGACTAGAGCCTGGTTTGGCCCTTAGATCAAAGGTATGTTCTCTGCTAGTGGTCTTTGAGAGTCTCATTGCTACCTTGATGGACACAGGCAAGTCAAAGGATGGTCTGAAAGCACGGAAAGACATGGTGCAGCTAAACGTGATGCCACTGCTTCACCCGGTACTTGAGGCTAATGGAAAATACACTCTGTCCGCGGCGTGCTTCAACCTAACACCAGACGAGAAGAGAGCTATATGCACTTTCCTGAGGGGGATCAAAGTCCCGACTGGGTTTTCAGCAAATGTGAAGAAGCTAGTGTCGATGAAGGACTTGTCAATAACACACTGCAAGGCTCACGATTGCCATGTGATGCTGATAGTGTTTCTACCTATTGCAATCAGGGCTATAAAGCCAGAGTTCTTGAAAATAGCCACCACCCGCATGTGCTACTTCTTTTCGAAGATCTCACAGAAGACGATTGGCAAGCAAGAGCTGAGTGACCTACATGAATTTGTGGTGGACACACAAAATCAACTAGAGATGTGTTTACCTCCTGCTTTTTTTGATATAATGCCACATCTCATGATTCACATGGTTCATCAGATACAGGCGTTGGGCCCTTGCTACTTGCATGAAATGTGGTCCTATGAGCGGTTCATGTCGATCTAAGTCGATACGTGCATAATCAAGCATACCCAGAGGGCTCCATGATAGAGGGTTATAGTGTTGAAGAAGTCGTCGAGTGTTGTCAAGAGTACCTAAAAGTACAGAAAGGGATTGGTAAACCCGATTCTCGTCACAAGGGTAGGCTGGCTAGGAAGGGCACCAATGGTACAAAAGTGTTCATCAACCATGATTACAAAGAGGTGAGTCAGGCACATTATAGTGTCTTGCAGAGTACACAACTGATGCAACCGTACATTGATGAACACTTGACTATCATTATGGCGGAGAGAAATAGCTGTTCGGATGATTGGGACATGAAACAACACAAGCAACGACTAACTACATGGTTGAAGGACCAAAACATACCGCCTGGAGAAACCATAGACTCTATTACCATCAGTAGGTTAGTGGAGGGGCCATCAAGACAAGTGACATCTTGCAATGCTTATGACATCAATGGGTATACGTACTATACCCACACAAAGGATAGTAAATATGTGAACCAAAACAGCGGCGTTCGAATAGAGGCTATCGATGGATTGGGGCGAAAGATCCAATACTTTGGCATCATTGAAGAGATATGGGCACTTGACTATGGAAGGGATATAACGGTGGTCCTGTTTTGATGCCGTTGGATCAAACAACACCAACTGAATGAGATCGGATTGAGAGTCCTGGACCTCAAGAATCTAGGCTACCAAGATGACCCTTGGGTGCTCGCTTCACATGTGGCACAAGTTTTCTATATGTCTGACCCACAAAGTAACCTCCCCCCGAAGAAGAAGACAAAGCATGTGGTTGCCTCCGGAAAACAACACATTATAGGAGTTGATGGCGTGGACGATGTTGAAGCTTACAATAACTACGATGAGATGCCGCTATTCATAGACTTTCCTAAAAAGATCAGTGTTGTGGAAAAGAACCTCCCCAAAGACATAATGCCATGGGAATGAAAAGGTGTCAAGGGGAAAGTCGTTACAGTGGGCTAGCTAGTTGTTGAACGTGTAGTGTTTGTGTAAGTGTGTGTTTGTAAGACTTCATTTATGCATGCGTGTGTGATTATATATTTATGTACATGTTTCAGACTACATATTTTTGTATGTGTGTGAGACTACATTTTATGCATGTATGTGAGACTACCCTTTGCAACATCCAGATGACTCTATTTGAACATCCACTCTATTACTACAAAGTATATCCAAAAGGGGTTAACTCCCTTCAACGAGTTCGGCAAAATAACTCCTAGTCAATGGGAGGAGCTCGTGGCTTAGAAGACTTCACCGGAGGCATTGGAGCTCAGTACCCGTAACACCGAGCTGGCGAAGAGGAACAAACACCACCATCATCTAGGCCCCGGTGGCTACTATGCCAAGGAAGAGCAGTTTAGGAAGATGGACGAAGAGGCCGCAGCTGCTGGGAATATCGATGTGACAAATTTGAAGGTATTCTCAAGGAACAAGATATATGCGAGGAGTACAGAATCATCTGGCAGTAATCTTAAGTTTGATAAACCAGAGACCCAAGAGGCGGTATCAAGGATAGTGAAATATGCTGAAGGGCTCATTCAATCCTTCTAGAGAGAGGGACGAGCTTAGCCTTGGCTTGGGAAACAAGGAGCACACAGGCCGCACCAGGGGGCTAGGGAAAAGGACAACCTGGAAGCAAGGATTCGAAGAGGACAGGCACATGTACAAGAAACATGGCCGAGACCGGGAGACTAGTTATGAGATCCAAGTGAAGGCTCTAGTTGCGAAGGTGCTGGAGGAGCAAGGACTGTCTACGGAGCCACGATTATTAGTGACGCCGCCGGAAGAACTGGCATTAGTTGGCAGCCCTCCGAAAGTCACTAGCAGCCAAGGTTCCACTGCAGCCACAACCCCAGTTAATCGCATATGGGAACCAACTAGTTGCACCTTGGTGTTTCTCAACGGCCGGCAGAACACTATGATGGAGGTGGCAATGGGTCTGGCACATCCTCCCGGTGGCTTACACCACAATAATAAGATATCGCCGGACTACACTAGGGTCGAGGTGCATACAGTGAAGCCTGAGTTCATGCAGTGGAGGATAGACTACGCAACTCCCGAGGGGTGGTGTTACTCGGAGACATTATGGGGCGATTCATCCCTCCGCACAAACGGGACATTATATTGACTGCTTCTTCGCCGCCTCCCCCTCTCCCAAATTTGGAGCGAGTTGTTGAGGCCGGGGAGATATTTTCACCGTCTCGTGACCCCCACATTCCTGAGATGCCACATTCTTCCCCGCCTCCTATCGAGCATGTGCACGATGAGATGCCACAACCTTCTCCGGCTCATATACGGGCAAGTGCATCATGAGATGCCACAGTCTTCTCAACAAGCACAACCGATACATGAACAACGAAAGTGCCTCCTAAAGAAGGTGATGCACAAGAAGATGAGGACGTGCACGAATGGGAACTCGAAGAAGATTCCAATCCACATAAGGCGGTTTATGTTCCGATCAAAGGCGTCTAAATGTCGGTGTCCAAGTGGTATTCCCATGATCGGTTCAAGCACGAAAACCAAGTTAAAAAGTCCCATCACAGGTTACGAGGAGGCCGTCAAGTAGCAAACTTCACCAAATTGCAAAGCAGTATCCAAATGTTGATGCCATCGAATGGTCAAAGGATTGCCCGAAAAAAATATGAAAGAGGCAAGCCCTTCCTACCAAACCGGGACATCCAGCGCCTACCACTTGGAATGAGAAGGTTCCATGATTGGTACTTGCGTGTTCTCCCAACGAGCATAGATATCATACAAGCATGCTTTCCCACCGGCACATTTGGAAGCCCAGTAGGAAAATTATCTTTGACTTCAATGACATGCACACATGCTTTCACCTGGGAGAAATGGAGATGAATCTAATTCGCACGTGGTGCCTGTAAGTCCTTGTCCTCCCGATATGATATGAATGTAATCTTTGAATTTTGTTGTAACTAACCCACGCAGTGATTTGTAGAATGCAAGTGCACATTGTCAAACAAATGCCAAGTGTGAAAGCTAGGTATGTAGACCCTCAATCTATAGCCCAAACAAATTTTAATTACCCTAAACGGTGGACACTGGATGCCAAAGAGCTAGCTGCTGCAAAGACTCTTTGGGAGAAAGAGCGCATCCGTACGACAAAACTAAGGGAAGAGTCCCTTAAGGTTGCGGCATACATTGCCCTGGCTTTCAAAAATCTCCAACAATACTCTACTATATGGCTACCATACAACTTCAAGTAAGTTCAACTCTATACTTAAAGCTTTGTTCGATATATTTTATTCGATGCAAAAGAGCTTATCTAGTTCTATGATTAAATCCATGCAGCAACCACTAGATTTGTATAGCCATCGATGTGGGGAGGAGCATGGCATGGGTCTTTGATTCATTAGATAAGGACACGGTGACATACAAAGACTTCATATCGATTATCAAGACATATACATATCGATAATCCTCATTAGCTTATATGTTTGTATACATACTTGTAACGTTCACTTTTGGATACTAACAAGTTGTATTTGCTAAAATAATTTGAACAGGGCATTTAGGTTCTATGTCACTAATCATCATGGAAGGCATGATCCAACAAGGAAGGAAAAGCTAGCTATAAAAACACTATGTGCGGTAAGTGTAACTTACTTCTTCAGTACTCCATTACATGGCTGTCAAAAGCATTACTTAACATTTTCATATGCAAAACACACAGTAACCCAAGCAGAAGTCTGGGAGTGTACATTATGGATACTATATATGTTCTATAATGGGTAACACCAGTGTCTACAGGAGACACCCCTTAAGGGTAAGTTTGAACCTCTTCACCCGTAGTATAAAAACTTCATAAATGGTATGAAATACTAAACCGAAACTTGTTCTCTTATAGTGGAGAGAAGAGAAAGGAATGAAAAGAGACCCATACAAGGATGACCAACTCTTAGAGCTCATCAGCGACCTTTGCAACTTCATATTGGACCAGATTGTACACGTTAGAGGCGCCTACCATGACCGAGAGTCTGAGTTAGGTACAAATCCTCAGTACCAACACCTTCGTGAGACTGAAAGGCTAGCTCTAGGACATTGATAACAATGTGTATGGAATTTGTATATTTAATGATGGATTGTATATATTCTTGTGAATTGGACTTGTAATTGTAGTTTATAGAATACTATTGTGCTTGTAGTCGCGGTCGCGGGGTGTTCGGCTACGCGAACACGGTTCGGAACGTTGGTCGCGGGGCGTTCGGCAATGCGAACGCGGTTCGGAACGTTGGTCGTGGGACGTTCGGCAACACAATTTTGAATTGTAAATTTGAATTTTTTTTGTGGGAAAACGTACTGTAGGGGTGGTTCTAGATTGAACCACCCCTACAAATACCTATTTGTAGGGGCGGCTGGTACTACAGCCACCCCTACAAATCGATTTGTAGGGGCGGCTGGTAATACAAGCCGCCCCTACAAATAGATTTGTTAGGGCGGCTGGTAATACGAGCCGCCCCAATAAATCGATTTGTAGGGGCGGCAAATGCATGATTTGTAGAGACCCTTGCGTAGGGGCGGCTTAGCAAACCGCCCCTACAAAGGGTTACGAGCCGCCCCTAGAAATGCTTTTTGTAGTAGTGTTCGGAGAAGGAATGGATTGGTGTGTAATAAAGTGGAATGACAAGGAAGAAGACGAGGGAACAAATTATATTTAGTGTGCTTGGGCCATGTCAATTGTAGGCCTCATGTAGATGTCGTGGTATGGGAGCAAAATTTTGATAAAGTATAAAATACAGTGGCAGTCCCTAACCTTGATTAGGTGTTCCATCTAGGTCCAAACCTTTTCTGTTTTCATTCCTAGGTCTCTAATCATTTTCAAGTCCAGCACTAGTCTAAATAGGTTACGACATACTCCATATGATGTCAAGCACTGCTACAGAAATGGGCATCGCCGCACCATTATCGTTGCTAGTTTTTACAGAATTGGTGGCGAAAGTGTTTCAATGCAGTTTTACGTCCAAGGCGACGAAGTGACCAATTGAACTAGCGGCAGAAAGTGTTTTCACCGAAGACTCAGGGTTTGAATCGGAGGAGATAACCTAGGTCGATTTCACCACCTGATTATACGCCGAGTCTACAGTGAAAGTAGGGTACACTATCGGCTAGAACGACCTAGGCACCACTTCATATTGGAACCACTTCATATTGGACCAGCTATGAAAGAAAATGTCAGCGCCAGATAAAAATTTGTTCTTGTACCTAGCGGCAAACATTGTTTGTATTGCCGAATCATAGGTTGAACCAGAGGTGCAAATAGGGCTGGCCTTTGGGCATCAGTTGTGGCCATAGTTGTCATCGTCCTTTGGGCTATCCTAGGAAATAGGCTGTCGATGTTTCACCACCGATAGCCTGCCACGGGGATACCTAGGGCAGTTTGTTCAGGCTTCAGCGTATGCAGAACTCGACGGTAAACGCAAGAGACAGTCGATTTATCCTTGTTCGGGCCCTCGATCATGATCGAGTAATAGCCCTACGTCCAATCGGCGTTAGCCTTTGCGTTGGATTGATTGTCAAGTGTTCTCTCTCACTCTTCCAGGAACCCTGCCCTCCTTTATATAGTCAGGAGGCCAGAGTCCTAGTCGGTTTACAATGAGAGTTCCTAGTAGGATTACAGAATAATACTACTACTAAGATTACATGGAAAGAATCCTATTTAGACTAGATCTTTTCCCTTCCTTGTGGGGTATCCCGTGGGTCCTGTATCAACAAGCCCCTGAGCACTTCATGGTTGAGCTCTGGAAGCCTCGTCTTGTTCCTTCAGGTCTTGTCGAGCAGGAACAAGCGTCGTCCGAGTGCTTTCTTGAGTGAAACCATGTAGCGCTTCTTGGGATCTTCGAGTGGTGTGTGCTTTTTTGAAGAAAAAGTACACCCATCTGGGTGTAGCCACTGAGCCTCTTGCTATTTGGAACAAGGAGCTGAAGGGTCTTGTCTTGAAATTGCTCTGATTCTTCGTCGAAGGGCTCCCGAGCATATACTCGGGTTATTTATCAAAAAGAACTCGGATATGGCTTAGTCCGGGTTCTTTTTGTCATGAGGCCTTGAAGTGGTCTGTCTTAAAGAAGTCTTCTTGGTGACGTGCGCTTTTTTGAAGAAAAAAGTGCACTCACTGAGTGTAGCCCCCGAGCCTCTTGCTATTTGGAACAAAAAGTTGGAGGGTCTTGAATCTTATGTTGTTTGAAAACTGCTGTCTTAAAGAAGTCTTCTGAGTGATGTGCGCTTTTTTGAAAAAAGGGCACTCACTGAGTGTAGCCCCCAAGCCTCTTGCTATTTGGAACAAAGAGTTGGTGGGTCTTGAATCTGAGTTGTTCAAAGAACTATAAACCTCTCCTGTTGCAGCCCCCGTGCATATATTTGGGTTCTTTTATTTAGAAAGAACTTGGATACAGGGTCTTGGCATATTCTCTGGTAGTCTGCTGTTGTCAGATGTAGTTGTATGGTGGTGGTTGAGTGCAGATCAACGAGTGATCCGGCATCATGGACTTGGGTAGACAGATGCCTATAGGCCTTCCATGGTCCATGTTGTCCCGCCGTGCTGCTGATTTCCACCTTGGATGTACTGCGTTCTTCCTTTGAAGAAAACAGTGTAGCCGAGTGTGGTTTGTTCTACTGAGTAGCAATTTGGAACACGTAGTCGTTCCAGAGCCTAGCTGTGTCCGGGTTCCTTTTTGCTACCTTGCTCGTCGTAGTACCGAGTTTGTTGGGTCTTGTAAGATGTGTAATCTTGAATTTTTTGAAGCTATTTATAATGGAAAGAATCTTGTCTTCTGAGTTGTCATTCTTTTTTCTGCTGATGTCCTGGTTGTTTATGAGATTCCCGAGTTCTTTCTATAAGAACCGAGTTCTTGTGTTCCTTGTGAGGTAACCCTTCGTTGCTTCATGGTTGATGAGTTCTTTTTGTAGCAATATGATAACTCTGCCGTGGTGCTGGATGGATAAGTCTAAAATCTGCCCGTTGAACTGTACCTTTGTGTAGAAGTGTGCCGTCCGTCATTTCAGTTGTGTCAGTTGTGTTGAGAAATGGATCGTTGCGTTCTCATGCCGTGTTTAAACGGGCCTGGTGGGCCACGTTTTTATTGCTATAAAAATCTATTTAAAGGCCTGTCTTCTTCCTTTTCTTTGCTGCCCTGCTTTTGCCTTGAAACCCTAATCTTCAAAACTCCGCCGTCGCCATTGTCGCCGTCATCTGAGCGTCGCCGTCTGATCATCGTTTCTTAGTGCTTTATTGCTTTCTCTATTAAATGGGTAGGAAGAAATCCACGAGCAAGTCCTAGGCAACCTTTGTAGATGAGGAGGCATCACTTTATATGATTGAAAATCAAGAATTCATGGCCATGAGGGTTGCTCAGAAGATCTGGCCGGCTCTGACTACGACTGAGGATCAGTTGCGCGAGCTTGTTAGTGATGGTCTGATCCAGGGCAAGGAGTTTGCTGATTGGAAAGCTCCAGGCCAGCATCGGATCCCAACTCCGGGCCATGGTGAGATTGTTCTTTTTGTCTCCTTTATCCGTGCTGGACTCTGCCTTCCTGCTTCTGCTTTTCTTCATCAATTTCTAAGTTATTTTGGGATTACCTTGAACCATCTTACTCCCAATGTTGTCCTTCATCTTTCTGTTTTTGTTCATCTTTGTGAAACTTTTCTTGGAATTCCTCCTCTTTCTCTCTTTCGTTACTTCTTCCGTCTGAAGCCCCAACTCCACAGCGATGACACCCATGTTCTTGGTGGCTGCGGGATTCAGTTTCGTCAGGGTCATAAGAGTAAATTCTTTGATTATGACTTGGTTGATTCTATGAGGGATTGGCGTGCCGACTGGTTTTATGCCGCCAATATGATTTCTCCTCTTGCTGTTCATTCTGGTTCTGGTCCCGTGGTTAATGACTGATGGGATAAAAATCTCCTAATGATGGATGAGCACCAGGCGATCAAGTCGTTTCTTGAGAGGATATGTACTCTAAAATAGCAAGGCTTGACCGGCTTTGGGATCGTTTCTAGTTTTCTTCACCGCCGTGTTCAACCTCTGAAGGAGCCAGAGAATTATGGTTTTGAGTACTCTGGGGTGGAGGACCCTTCTCGTATGGTCCCTGCCCTTGAGTTGACTAATGAGGAGGTGCTCGAGCGCCTTTAGAAGATGTTGAAAGGAGTAAGCGTCATCCCATATGCTGTCCCTGAGTATTGTGCTAACAATCCGCCTCCTGCTGTGAGTTTTTTTCTTATGCGGGTACTTTTTGTATTTCCTTTGTTGTCTCCACTTTTTGCTTAATCTTTCTCGTCTGGTTGTTTTACTCTTTTATAGGAATTAGGGCGTAACTTTGTTGATCCGATCCCCCTTGATGACCGCCCTATCATGGTGGAGACTGGGGAGAATCTTGCTGGGGCATCTTTAACCAGTAAGTTTCAAACCACCACGATGTTTCCTGGTGTTTCTTCCGTAGTTCTTGACGCATGTGTAGAGTATGTTCCTCGTCCAGTTCATTGAGCTCCTCGTAGTGTCGTAAAAAGGGGGCGAGCAGATTGTTCTTCTTCTAGTTTGTCTGCTACCAAGAAGTCTAGCTAGTCGAGTACTTGTCTAGGTACTTAAGTTGTAGGTAGCGTGCTCCTAGGTGAGCTTATTAATATGTTTTGTCTTTTTGTTGTTTGTTTTTTCCTTTAACCGAGTACTTTTCTCCTTTTTCAGATGGCGTTGTGGTTGCCTTGTTTGAGGGTGAGGAAGATGAGGATGATGATGTGGCCCTTGTTATGCGTCGATGAGTTGTTTTCTTGTTTTTCTACTGTTGAACACCTCTTTTTGTTCTGACTTTGGCCTTGTTCTCTTGTAGTAAGCGGTCGTTGAGCTCGAGTTCTTTTGGGGCTCCGGTACCGACCATGCCACTCCTGTCGTAGAGTGGTGGTGATATTTTTGCTGCCATAGTTCCCCCTCTAAGGTCTTCTATTCGTCTTAGGGATTTTATATAGAAGAAGATAGCTAAGTGAGTGAATCCTGGTTATGTTTCTTTGCTTCTTTTTTCCTTTTTTTTGATTCATATTCTTATCGTCGAGTTTCCTTATCATCTTGTAGACCCTCGCCTTCCCTTAACCCTCAGTTGACCTCTTGTCAGTCCTCTAGTGCACCCCGGTGTACTAATTCTCAGGACTTGGAATGTACGGTCGGCGAGGTGGCTGTGAGGGAGACAGGGTTCCCTAGTGATCATGCTGCTGTGGATTTGCTGACTCCGAGGGTGACCATGGCCGTGGTGGTGGATCCATCTGAGGAGGTAGTCGGGGCTTCCTAGGATACGGCCCTAGTCTTGCCTTCTTTGCATTGGCCAGCTTCTCCCTCTGCTTCTCTTGCTACTGGCGTTCAATGTTTGGATGATGATGTGGTGCAACAATTCAATGCCACTCATCGGTTGTCAGAGCTGACCACTGCCTGGGGAACCTTTGTGACTTCTTTCGGGGAAAAACTCCAAGTAAGTTTTTCTGAAACTCTTTCTTTGGATGTTCGTCTTTCTTCTGTTCTTATTCTCTCTCTCTCTTTTGGTTCAGTCTTTTTCTCGGGATCATACCGGCTTCCTTTTCTCGTCTGAAACCGAGAAAAAGTTGTCTTCTGAGGTTAGTGCCCTAAAAACAGAGCTTGACCTCTATCGGGCTGAGATGGAGACCGAGCGTCAAACGCACCAAAGGGAGGAACAAGCTCTCCGTGCCCGGGTGGTTGAGGCAGAAAAGCGGAGGGATGCTGCTGTCCAGGAGGCCTTGAAGAATGTGGAGGCCATGAAGAATGAGTGCAATGGTATTGTGGGTTCTTTTTGTTTCCTTTTGTATTCAAATTTCCCTTTCTGCTAACTTGTTTTTTGGTGCCTGGTCTAGCTCTCCGAGTTGAAAAGTAGAAGCTCTCGGAGGGTATTGAGGAAATGAAGATACTTGTTCGCAATAGTCACAATAGGGCTGAGGAGGTAATTACTCGTGCTGAAGAAGAACTCGCGCTTGCCAAGTTGATTAGGCGTGGAGCTGACAGGGATCTTGTGCAGGTCCAAAAAACTGTTGAAGTCTTGACTGGTAAGTTGACAACGGCTACCGAGAACTGGAATGCTTTGTGGAAATCATTTCGGTCAGTAGCCGACCTTCTTCGGACTCCAATAGATGATGGTCAATCTTGGGCTCAGTTTATTCCCCAAGTTCCAACCCATTTCCAGGAGTTCTTGAAGAGGTGCACCCAACTATGTACTAGAAATGTTCTTGCCCACGTTCGGGTTCTTGCTCCAGAGGTCCCTTTGTCCAAGATTGCAGATGAAGCCGAGAGTCAAGAATATCTAGATGCCGTTGAAAAGGTGGAGCCTGAGGTTGAAGATTTAGCTAGGAGGATTGTGGATAATCTTAATATTGATATTTCTTCTCCTGATGACGATGCTTGATGTATTTGACCTTTGTACTCCAGCCTCTATAATAGGATATTATACTTCTTTTTGAATGAAGATTCTTTATTTTTTGTTGATGTCTTATTTGCCTGGATGCCAGCATCTGGCTCTTTCCCTAGTTGTAAAAACATCTTAGAATTGGTTCGGGTGTTGGCTTATCAGCTACCCTCATCGGCAGGCTCAAGCATCTTTTTAGCTTCTTTGTTCACGGCCGGTATGCTCAGGCGTAGTTTCAACCATTTTACTTTTTGGTTCGGGTGTTAGCTTATTAGCTACCCTCATCGGCAGGCTCAAGCATCTTTTCAGCTCTTTTGCTCTCGGCCGGTATGCTCAGGCATAATTTCAGCCATTTTGCTTTTTGGCTCGAGTGTTAGCTTATTAGCTACCCACATCGGCGGGCTCAAGCATCTTTTTAGCTCTTTTGCTCTCGGGCGGTATGCTCAGGCATAATTTTAGCCATTTGGCTTTTTGGTTTGGGTGTTAGCTTATTAGCTACCCTCATCGGCGGGCTCAAGCATCCTTTCAGCTCTTTTGCTCTCGGTCGGTATGCTCAGGCATAATTTCAGCCATTTTGCTTTTTGGTTTGGGTGTTAGCTTATTAGCTACCCTCATCGGCGGGCTCAAGCATCTTTTTAGCTCTTTTGCTCTCGGCCGGTATGCTCAGGCATAATTTCAGCCATTTTGCTTTTTGGTTCAGGTGTTAGCTTATTAGCTACCCGCATCGGTGGGCTCAAGCATCTTTTCAGCTCTTTTGCTCTCGGCCGGTATGCTTAGTGAAAACAACTGGGGGAAAGCCATAATAAGACATATGTTGTCAAGGAACACCATCTTTATTGATCATGAACGTTGACATGCTTAGTGAAAATAACTAGGGGAAAGCCATAATAAGACATATGTTGTCGAGGAACACCATCTTTATTGATCATGAACGTTGATCTCTTGTGGCTTGTATATATATTCTTCCTTGAGTTGTTTTCATGCATAGAATCTTCTTAGTTGGCTGATGTGCCATGTATTGTTGACTTCTTTTCCATCTTCAGTTATCAACTTATACGCACCTAGTCCGGTGACTTTTGTGACAATAAAAGGACCTTCCCATGGACTGAGTAGTTTATGGAGTTCGTCAGTTTTTTGTATTCTTCTTAGTACTAGGTCTCTGATTTGGAGTGATCGAGGCTGGGTATTCTTGTTGTAGTGGCGTCTTAAACCTTGGAGGTATCTGGCTGATTGAAGGGTAGCGTTTACTCTAACTTCTTCTGTACTATCGAGTTCTAATCTTCGGGTGTGTTCTGCTTCTCCTTCGTCATATTGTTCTATCCTTGGTGACGTCCAGATCAGGTCGGTAGGTAGTACGGCTTCTGATCCATAAACTAGGAAGAAAGGTGAGTATCCGGTGGCTCTGCTTATTTGAGTTTGTAGCCCCCATACTACTTTGGGTAATTCTTCAATCCATTTGGATCCATAGTCCACTAGTTCTTCATACAATCTTGGTTTTAATCAGGCTAGTATGAGTCCGTTAGCCCTTTCTACCTGTCCGTTGGCTTCTGGATGTGCGACTGATGCGTAATCTATGCCGAAGCCATAATCCTGTGCCCAACTTTGGAATTCGGTAGCTGTGAAGGGAGAACCCAAATCTGTGATGATTCGATTGGGCATGTCGAAGCGGTGCATAATGTCTTGGATGAACTCGACTGCTTTGGCTGCGCTGTATTTTGCGAGTGGTTTGTATTCAATCCACTTGGTGAACTTGTCAATTGCTATAAAGATGTACTCGAAACCGCCCTTTGCTTTCTTGAGAGGTCCTACTTGATCCAGCCCCCAGCAGGAGAAAGGCCAAGCGGGTGGGATGCAGATGAGATTGTGAGCTGGTACATGAGCTTGTCTTGCGAACATTTGACAACCTTTGCATTTTCTGACGAGTTCTTCTGTGTCTTTCAAAGTGGTTGGCCAGTAGAATCCGGTGCGGAATGCTTTGCCGACTAGTGTTCTTGAAGCGGCATGATTTCCACAGCAACCTGAGTGTATTTCGTCTAAGATCTCTTTGCCTTTTTCAAATGAGACACACTTTAGGAGTACTCCTGATGATGTGGCTCTTCTGTACAGCTTGTCCCCTACTAGGACGTAGTTCTTGCTTCTGCGAACAACTCGGGTAGCCTCCGCTTTATCTGCTAGCAACTTATTCTCTTTGATATAATTGATAAAATCCTGGGTCCATGAGGTGGTGATTACCAAAATTTGGGTGCCTTTAGCTGGGAGTTCAGGGGTTATCTCACCGGGTTGTTTGATAGAGGGAGCTAATAACTCCTCTATGAATATGCCGGGTAGGACCTTCGCCCTATCTGATCCGAGCTTGGCGAGGACGTCTGCTGCAATATTAGAATCGCGCAGGACATGTAGAATTTCCAATCCTTAAAAATGTTTTTCGAGTTTTCGTATTTCAGCATAGTAAGCGCCCATGTTTTCTTTGGTGTAGTCCCAATCTTTGTTGACTTGGTTGATGACTACTGCCGAATCACCGTATACGAGTAATCATTTGATTCCGAGGGTAATTGCTACTCGGAGCCCATGGATGAGGGCTTCGTATTCTGCTTCATTGTTTGTAGCTTGCCATAATATCTGAAGGACATACTTGAGGTGTTTTCCATCTGGAGAAATGAAGAGAACGCCTGCACCGGCTCCGCCTAGCTTGAGCAATCCATCAAAGTACATCTTCCAATGGTCAAGGATGGTATTTGACATAGGTTGTTGAATTTCTGTCCACTCGACAACAAAATCGGCAAGGGCTTGAGATTTAATTGCCTTCCGTGGGGTGAAATCGATATTGAGAGCACTAAGTTCAACTGCCCACTTAGATATGCGCCCTGTTGCGTCTCTATTGTGTAGGATGTCTCCGAGTGGGAAATCTGTCACCACGGTAATCTTGTGGCTTTCAAAATAGTGGCGAAGCTTGCGTGAAGTGATCAGGAGGGCGTAGAGTAGTTTTTGTACATGTGGGTACCAGATTTTTGATTCTGACAGTACTTCATTGATGTAGTATACGGGGCGTTGTACTTTATATACGCGCCCTTCTTCTTCTCTTTCTACGACTATCACTGTGCTGATCACAGTAGAAGTTGCCGCAATGTACAGCATCATGTCTTCGTATTTCTTTGGAGGTGTGAGAATGGGCGAGGAGGTGAGGTATGCCTTAAGTCTTTTGAAAGCTTCGTTGGCTTCTTCTGTCCACTCGAACTTGTCTGTCTTCTTTAGTAGTTTAAAGAAAGGTAACCCTTTTTCACCGAGTCTTGATATGAAACGATTGAGGGCCACCATGCAGCCTGTTAGTTTCTGCATATCTTTGACACTTCGAGGAGGGCCCATCTCTGTTATGGCTCGAATTTGCTTGACGCTAGCTTCGATTCCATGATGACTGACCAAGAATTCGAGTAGTTGTCCTGAAGGAACTCCGAATACACACTTGTTTGGGTTCAATTTCCACCTCCACCTTTTCAGGTTTTCGAAGGTTTGCTTTAAGTCTTCAATTAGTGTGTCTGGGTTTTTTGTTTTTACTACTACGTCATCCACGTATGCCTCTACGTTTTCACCGATCTGATCACCAAGGCACATTTGGATAGCTCTTTGGTATGTGGCACCAGCATTCTTGAGTCCAAACGACATGGTCTTGTAGCAGTAGGCACCGAACAGAGTGATGAAAGATGTCTTGCTCTGGTCTTGTTCCTTTAATGTGATCTGGTGATATCCCAAATAGCAATCAAGAAAGGATAATAGGGCAGATCCTGCTGTTGAATCAACTATCTGATCAATGCGTGGTAGCCCAAATGGATCTTTCGGGCAGTGTTTGTTGAGATCTGTGTAGTCGACGCACATGCGCCACTCGTCCGTATTCTTTTTTTTTGTACTAGAACTAGGTTTGCTAGCCAATCTGGATGAAGGATTTCTCTGATGAATCCGGCTGCCATTAGCTTTGTGATTTCTTTTTTGATTGTTGCCTTCTTGTCGGGTGAGAATCGTCATAGCCATTGCTTCACAAGCTTGGAGCCTTCATTGATATCGATTTTGTGCTTAGCCAACTCTCTTAGGACACCTAGCATGTCGCCCGGCTTCCAAGCGAAGATGTCTTTGTTGTCCCGAAGAAAGTTGGTGAGCGCGAGTTCCTATTTTGCCGAGAGGTGGGCGCTGATGGTTGCTGTTTTGGAGGGATCACCGGTGCCCAGGTTGATTTGCTTGACATCGGCTTCTTTTGGTGGTGCGAGGATGCTGGGCTTTTTAGCCGGTATCTCTAGTTCTTCTAGGCTCATTTCTGCGGCAATAGTGGCTATTTCTTTTCTACCATTGGCGGCTTGTGCTTTGGCTACAATTTGAATTGCCTGAACGTTGTAGTCAAAAGCGCACTTTAAATCACTTCAAAGGGAAAGGACACCGTTAGGCCGTGGCATCTTAAGCAATAGGTACGGGTAATGCGGTATCACCATGAATTTTGCTAGTGCTGGGCGCCCAATGATTGCGTGATATGATGAATCAAAGTCTGCAACTTCAAATTTGATGAACTCTATTCGGTAGTTTGAGGGAGTTCCAAAAGTAACCGGTAGAGTGATTTGTCCAAGTGGCATGGCTGCCTTGCCGGGTACTATCCCATGAAAAGGGGTGCTCGTTGGTGTAATCATCCCAGCGAGTTGTAGTCCCATCTTCCTTAGCGTTTCTAAAAAAACGATGTTGAGTCCGGCTCCCCCATCGATTAGTACTTTTGTGACAGTCATACCGGTGATAGTTGGATCTAGAACTAGTGGGTAATGGCCTGCGTTTCCTATGCTAGTCCATTGGTCTTCTCTTGAAAACTGGATTGGATACTGTGACCAATTGAGATATCTTGGAGTAGCCGATTCTGCTGCCATGATGGTTCGTAGAGCTAGCTTTTCTTGATGTTTGCTTCTAGAATCTAGGGCCCCAGCGAAGATCACTGCTACTGTTCCCCTGGATTTTTGGAATCCCTTGTCTTTGTGGTTGTCTTCATCTTTTTTCTGATTGTCTTCTTTAGTGTTTACCTTATTATCTTTTCTTGTGTATCGATCGTTGAAGGTGTAGCAATTTTCGATGGTGTGATTTCCTTTAGGGTGCCAGATGCAATGCATGTTTTCAATGTCATCATACCTTCTGGGTTTGGAAAACTTCCTTGATTTGTCAGCCACCGCTACGGTGTTGTCTGGTCCATGTTTTCTTTCCTGATGTCTGTTGTTTCGATGATTTTGCTTGCCTGGTTTGTCTTGGTTGTTTCTATCCGAGAAGCTTTCTCGTGTCTTCTCCTCTGCAGTAATCATCTTTTCTACTGTGCGTCTGAATTCTTCATTGTTTCTCGGGTTTTCTTTGCAGAAGTCCTGAAATTGCCACCTAGCCATGATTCTGTGAGAGAAAGCTTCGATTACTTCTCGTTCGGTGATGTCATGTACTTGCGCACGTAGTTCGCCAAATCATCGATAGTAATTTCTGAGACTTTCGCCTCCTTTCTGCTTGAGTCCTTTTAATTCTACGTGGGTGATGGGGTGCGTAATGATACCCACGAAATTTTCACAGAAAACTCTTTGCAAGTCCTCCCAATTTCTGATTGACCCTGGATTTAATTTGTCGAACCATTAGAGGGGCATGGTTTCTAGGGCCATGGGAAAGAACAAGGTCATGATATCGTCGTCTCCTCCGGCTAGTTCAATCGACTACGAGTAAATCCTGAGCCACTGCCTTGGTTCGGTCCTGTCATCATATTTAGAGTGGTTGGACGGCTTGAACTTGTGAGGTAGTCGTATTGAAGCAAGTCTGTTTGCAAAATAGGGGAATCTATCGTGCGTTCCAGCTTCTGTGTATTCTGATTCAGCACCTCCTTCTAGCCAACTGTTGTCTTGGTGAGAGTAGTTCTGCGGGGCTGTCTGAACAGGTACTTTGCTTCTGATCTTTCTTGTTTGTTCGACTCAGTAGTTTTGACTATGGTCCGTTCTACTTTCTCTGTTGTGACTTCCACTTGGTCCAAGTCTCTCGAAAGCGGACTTCCTTTGATTTTGATCTTCCTGCCCATGAGAAGTTGACCAGGCAGGTAGTCTTAAGCGGGTCTTTCCGTCGTGTGTCCTTAGGGCTGTTGACCGGAGAAGGTCCCGGAGCTGCTCCTGTTTTTCACTAGGATGTGATGTTGCTTTGAGTTCTTCTAGTGCTTCTCGGATCCTATTGTAGGGTGTATTCACCGCGCATCTTTCTTCGACTTCTTGTTCTGATTCTATTGTACTCGACCAAATCTAACTCATATTTGATCCAAGCTTCCTTGCGCTGCCTAGCACAGTGTTGGCGTCCTTGTTTCAATTTGTTTCTTCTTTCTCTGACTTGCTTCTGATTCTTGGTCTCACCATCGTGCCCCTGGATAAAGGGTGATATGTTGGACTCACATTCATCCGATGACCTGATGTCGGGTGCTTCTGGGGGGACCAACGGTGCTCGAGGATGGTTGGCGAACCATGAATACTTCTCATGCGTGAATTGTTCTGTTATCGGCCGTTGGTTTCCACACTATCGTAGTCGTTGATAACTTTAGTAGAGGCTTCAAGGTCGCAGATCGAGTCTCCTTCTTGGTAGGGTAGAATTGTTGTTGTCGTTGTGCCGACTAGTCAGGTACCGCTATCCTCAGGAACAGAACCTGGCCGGTGGACAATGTAGTCTTGAGATGTTATAGTTAGTATGAGACCTTCCTGAGCTCCTTCTAGTGGCATTCTAAGCACCGGATCAAGGGATCCTTCAGGCCGTGCCTGATAAGGTTTTGCCATGTTATGGAGTCCAAACGGAAAAGGACCCGACTTCTTGAAAGGACTCTGAGTGTATTCCAAGTTGAATCCTTGATAGGCCGAGGCCGTGTTCTAGAACCCTGCTGGAAAAGAACTTGGTTTCTCGAAAGAACTCGGGTAAGACTCCATCTCAAATGTAGAGCCTGAGTTTGAGTCGGATGTGCAATGTCGCGAAATCTGAGTTGGATCGGACATCACGAGCTGTGCGAATGTTCCGGCGAGTTGATCTGTCGTAGTCGCCGAAATAGAAAGGTCTTCATGATGATCTGAATCTTCGAGGAGATAGCTTTGGAGCTTGCCATCGTCGCCTGCCTCGCAAATCCATGAACCAAAGATGAAGGTTGATCCCGTCGAGAAGATCATGTTGTCAAGGTCCATCGAGCTCTCGGACGCAAATTCGCCGAAAGCCCCTACCTGGCGCGCCAGCTGTCGATGTTTCACCACCGATAGCCTACCACGGGGATACCCGGGACAGTTTGTTCGGGCTTCAACGTATGTAGAACTCGACGGTAAACGCAAGAGACAGTAAATTTATCCTGGTTTGGGCCCTCGATCGTGATCGAGTAATAGCCCTACGTCCAGTCGGCGTTAGCCTTTGCGTTGGATTGATTGTCAAGTGTTCTCTCTCACTCTTCTAGGAACCCCGCCCTCCTTGATATAGTCAGGAGGCCAGAGTCCTAGTCGGTTTATAATGAGAGTTCTTAGTAGGATTACAGAATAATACTACTACTAAGATTACATGGAAAGAATCCTAGTTAGACTAGATCTTCTCCCTTCCTTGTGGGGTATCCTGTGGGTCCCATATTGACACAGACTCTTCTTTCATGGTCCCTGATTTGTGTTCATTAGGCAGCATGACTATTCGGTTTCACATGGCCAAAACTTTGTGCCCCAATGAACCACAGTGACATCGGGAAACTAAGAGGCACTCACAATTCTGTACAAATAGGAGCAATCTACCCTCTGAAAACCTGCACTTCTTTCTCCACTCCAAAATCATATACACTAATCCAAATTCCACTCACACCGTGACAAACTTCAATCAACCTGACTATAAGGACCGTGACGCCTAAGAGGGGGAAGTGAATTAGGCAACCTAAAATCTACTTCTAACTATGGCATCTAATTCCAACCTAAGCAAAACCTATGCAATAAATAAACTATCTAAATGTGTAACTATGGTTTTGCTAGGTGTGTTGCTACCTCTACCGCAAAAGAGTTATGCAACGTAGGTTCCAATCATATCAACTAGCCTATTAACTAGCCACACCACAAGCGCGGTTGGTGTGGTATCGCAAGACTACAAGCCCCACCGAGTACAACAATTGTGCGTGCAAGCACCGAGTGGTAAAAGGTACGCAAACCTTACTAAACACTAGGCCTATCACCTAAAGCAAGCACATAAGCGGTGGTCTAACTAACCTAAGCAGTTCGCAAAGCACCTACGCTAATCACCAAGTAAATATGTAACATCCAAGATGTTAAGCACTTAATAAAATCCTAATAATGATCATTAATAAGCATAATCATCAAGCATCATGGCATAAATGCATCTCATGTTTTAATTATACCATGTATATGTTGCATATGTGTTGTGATGTGATTTCATGAAATGTTATCAAAAACATCAATTAAGGTTCTTTGTGAATTTTTGGAATAGGACATTTTTAAACAATTAAAATTTTGTTAATATA
This sequence comes from Miscanthus lutarioriparius, assembly GCA_904845875.1. Taxonomy (NCBI): domain Eukaryota; kingdom Viridiplantae; phylum Streptophyta; class Magnoliopsida; order Poales; family Poaceae; genus Miscanthus; species Miscanthus lutarioriparius. The sequence continues at coordinate 85,792,430 of CAJGYO010000009.1, read as the reverse complement.
AACTTTCAAGTACAGAGTGTGTGCTATAACATAGAATCAAGGTTGTGTTATGTTTTCAAATTTAACATGTTTAAAATGGAGCCCAAAGATTGAATGCAATGCTATTCTAGTACTTGGTCAAAATTTGGCTAAGTTATTGATTAATAGTTTTGAAGTTCAATTTTTGAGGAATTAATAAATGAATTCTCATAAATAAAATTTGTACAACCTTGGCTCTATGCATTGGTATGAAGCTTGAACTTTGAAATTGTGCTATTAGTTGAAGGGTTTGACTACTAATTGCTCACTAATTAATTGACCAAAGTCAGCTAATCAACTGTTTTGCAAAGCCCTAACTGAAGTTCAGTTTCAGTTTCAAGTACCCTTGTTCTTTACCTTGGATATCACTAACCAGTGAGAGTTTGATGTTGAGCCTTTAAGAGAAGTTGGAGATCTCATCAAATTGAACAAGTGATAGTAATGAAGTTTTTCAAGTTTCAACATGGAATTATGAGAAATAGAGGGGTGAAGGGGCTCCGTCAGTTGCTAAAGTGACCGGCAGCAGCAGCAGCTAGTCTTACCTCGCACTGCTTCTCGCCCGGGGACGCGCGGCCATCGGCGTGGCCGAGCTCGCGTAGCCGCTGGCATGCCCAGACGCTTCGCCCTCGTCTTTTAAAAGCTCCAGCACCGACGCCGTCCATCATTTTCCCTCTATCAGCCACCGTCGAGCATCCTCTTCGCCGGTCAAAATTCGTCGCACTCGCTTCGTCCTAGTCCAATTCCTCTCGCCCACAGCGTCGCCTTGTCCTTGCGCTTCTTCTGATCCTGTTCGTGCCATCCAATTCCGCCGGAGTCGGCTGAACGCCGACATCTTCCTCGCGGCTGTCCGTAGCACCGCCACGAGCACCTCGCCGTGGCTAGGCCGCTCTAGTTAGCCTCTTGCTGTGCCGTTTCGTGATTCATCTTCGCCTTGTTTCTGTGATGGTGATAGGCTCCTCCGTTTTATCTCTACCGTACAGGACACGCCGGAACGTCACTGCCGCCGCCAGTTCACGACACCGAATCCGCCATCAACGTCGGCATCCCTCCCCGCTTCATCTCCACCTCAACCGAGCAGCCGTGCGAGATCGTGGTGATCTCCTGATGCTGTCTGTCGTGGTAATTTTATCTCTACTGGTCCTTCGTGGCCATTGTAGCGTCGCCGCTCCGCCGTGGCCGCCATGAACGGCGTTGAGCTCGCTGCTGTGCCCTAGCTAGTCAACTGACACCTTAGATCGATGCGCGTGGCTGCGGGGAGCACTTCGGTGTCCTCATCATCGCCGACGACCTCGCCGTCGGTGAGCTGCACGGCTTACCCGCCGCCGCGCGCGCGGTCAAGGTCGGGAGGGGTCGGTGTTGACTAGGCCCCACGTGTCAGTGAGAGAGAGTAGAAAGGAGGAGAGTGAGAAAAGGTTTTCAGCCTTTAATCTTTTTAAAAATGATTAAAATGAGCTGATACTTGTTTAATTCATAATTAATTATAGAAGTGTGGTAAAATTATGATTTTTTTTTGTAGCTTTGTTATGAAGTACTCTATCCACGAAAAATATTAGTTAGCCTTTTTCAGTAATTTTGCTATCCTAAAAAATTACATATTTTAATAGAAAAATGCTATATGTATGATTTTTGTAGGACAAAATATTAATCCTTTAATCATGAAACTTTTTATGTAAATGTCATGTACTAATACCTGTCTCCACGAAAAGTTTGGTATTATTTTGATATTTCTAACTTAATTAATTTAAGTGTGTTTAAATGCCTTTTCCATGTTTAATAAATACCAAAATGGTTTAAATAAATGTTGGAATGGGTTGAATGTGTTTTCAGTAATATTTTTGAACCTTGGAACATGTAGAACCCTGCTGTTCTTTAGAAGTTAATTTCTTTCTTAATAAACAAATCATCAACTTGTATGTATTAACCTAAATGATTTTGATAATACAAACCCTAGTTATTTTGTAAAGGAATGTTGTACTCAAGTTTGTTAATCTTGTTTGAGTTCATCCATGCACTTGTATGCATCTTTCATGCATCATTTTTATTATAATAATGTCAAGCATGCATCCTTTATTACGTGTAGAGAACAAAAGTGAGGAAGTGACCGTTGATCAAGTTCCAGAGGAAGGGTATCCACCAGTGGAGGTTGGGTTTGACATGTGTGGTTCATCAGAGGAACCTAACTTTTCTACTAACCAAGGCAAGCCCCGAATCATCCAACCTTTCCTTGTTATTTACAAATACTTTTATCACTTGAGTCATATAATATGTGCATTAAGTAAATAGGAATTGGTTGAATACCAATTGTTGCATGACTTACCTTGGTTTTCCAATTCCTTTCCTTGGTACCCTTTAGTAGGAATATGCTAGTTGATGCTTAGCCCTACTTAACTATAAAGAGTCACGTGATGAGTTCATCATTTGCGATGTTTCTTTACTCAGGAATTATCTTGAGGGATGATGGCTTCGTCATGTGAGTTGGTTCCTGAATCGGTTACAATTAATGGAATATGGGACATGGTTAATATGAGACTGGGTTGGTTTGCTTGCAATGAGAATGTAGTCTCAATGTAGTGCTCCGTCTGTGTCGATTGAGGACCGTTCGTTGTAGACCTGCTGATCAAGATTGAAAGTACTTAACTGCATGCCCTCGGTAAGCCTGAGTACCTCGGTTATTCCATTATGTGAAAAGACAACCGCGCACTGGGAGTGGGAGATGGCAGGAGTAGCATGTACCCACCCTGCGATACCGTCCGGGATGGCGTAGGGCGGTGGAGTACTGTGCTCTCGCGTAGCACGGACCGGTTCATGTTTTGGAGGATCCGAGAGAATGGTTGATATATGTAGGTCCAGGACCTGCATATGTCGTGTTGGTTATGGTTTACTCTAGCTGGATGTACATCGATTCGAATCGTCGTCTCTCCCGGATAGTGGAAACTTGATCTTCGATCTACATCGTAGTGGATACTGATAAACTTGAGTTGTGATGTTTAATTAAGTGATTGATTTAGATTAGGTGCAAATTGGATACTATCATTGAATCAATGTCGAGTTAAAATATTGTAAGTAAGGATACAAAAGTAGTAAGCTTTTATGAAAAAGCTATTCTTGATTCTTGCTAAACCCTCTTGTACCCGTTAAAGCCTGCATACCCTTGGAGTCATTTCTTTTAGTCGGGTAAGTCTTGTTGAGTACCCTCAAGTACTTAGGGTTTGTTAACCCCTGTTGCTGGTGAATCCTAGCAGCCGATAGGTTTTTACTCATGTATATGTCGGTTCTGGAGGATGAAAGCCATCCCTAAATGTGTGGTACTCTCATCCTTGGTCAGGATGATATCTTTATATTAAAGAAGATTATGTTAGTCATGCTATCTTACTTAGTATGAGAAGGTAAAACTTATGGTTTGTAAGACTTAAATAAATGATTTGTAAACTTATGGTTTATAATACTTCCGCTATTTAACTCTGATATAATATTTTTTGTATCAACTGTTGTAATACTGCGATGTCTTCTGTAATGATCCTGTTCGGATGTGAAAAGTGGACGACTCAGGGTTCCCCGAGGACACCCGATAGACTACCGAAATTAACTGGTTCCCGTGCACAGTAGTCGGAGGTCTTTAAGACAATGACAGGTGTACGTGGGCCCGTATAATTTGGGTGGTCTGTTACAGAATCACTAAGCACTATGCATGTGGAGAGCACTTGAGAGGTGTATCAACACCCTTAGTATGTTTCCTCACTCTTCCACATCTCATTTGGTCGGTTTGGGGTCCTATTTTATAGCCCCCATTGCAAATAGAGCCGTGGGAAGCTTGGTACACATTTTTGCAGACCATCGGACCAGTTGCTACAGTACTATTGGACTAGTCCAACGCTTTTGTAGGTTACCGTTGTTGTCATATATAGCGTCTGTAGCACTTGGTTTTAAGGACAAAACCAGATATACACCGTATGTGAGCCTAGAAAGTCAAATCACACATATGGCTACAAATAAGGGTAATATCATAAGACTACTTAATTACATAACGTATTAGTACAAAAGATATAACCTTAGGCAGCAACAGCGGAAAGCAACTCTGATCTTTAGGTGAAAGCTCCAAGTCCACAGGGACAACTGACTGGTTGAGCATTGTCTCCTGGTGTGTCCTCTTGTGTTGGGTTGCCTCCTGGTGTGTCCCTTTTGCATATTTTTGATATTTTCCTGTATTAAAATAAAACTCATGCACAAGTGGAATTTCATTAGTGATAAACCAAAGTCCTATATTCTATATTGTGTTTTTCCTTGAAATGCTTGCATTGTTGATGGGTAAAATAGGCATTTAGTGACCATCAATAGATACCAATTATTGTTTCTTGGTTCTTTTGCATATGGCTTGTTTTCCATTCATGTACATAGGGAAAGCACCTTGTAAAACAACCTTAAAAAATGTCTTTTATACTCTAAACTTTTTCCGCATAAAATAGGCTACATACTACTGTTGTGTAGAAAGTTCAAAATTTTTGGGGCCGATTTTCTATTTTCTATAGTTTAAATGAATTTATGCGTGTTTATCGAAAGTAATTCCAAATTGAACAATGAGTACCTCCAATAAGATTACAAGAACATTATAAAATTTATATTTATGCTCATTTGTTTCACTCTAAGCCATATCCAGAGATGGATGAAAAAAATCATTTGTTTGCTAGAGATAATTCATCATTCTATCTCCAAATTAGCATAAAATAATTGTATTAATTAAAAACTTTGTTAGAAAATCCTACAACCTTGCGTGACAACTTGTTTTGGTGTAGAATGTTCCAATAAAAAATTCAAATGGTCTTAAAAAAGAGGTACCATACATTGTTCATAAGTGGTACATCTCTCACATAGTTAAATGAAACTACGTGAGGGGTGTATCCATTTATGAACAATGTATAGTCTCCCTTTGTTAAAATGATTTAGATTTTTTATGGAAAGCTTATACACCCACATTATGCCCGCATACCAATTCTTAGAATTTTTAGACCACTTTATGATATTATTGATTTTTTTGTGGGAGTCACCAAAATAGTTGTTTGAGTATTGTTCAGCAAAACACTTAATTTTTCATCGATTTTCAGGATCTCACCTCAAATAGAACATATCTTCTTACATATATTTTTTAAAATTTTTGGACATTGTTAGATAGGACGTGTAGTTCAAGTTGTAGTTATTTTTCAAAAGCGTGTTGAAATTCATTTAAACTGTAGAAAATAATAAATCCGTTCCAGAATTTTTGAAACTTCTACAAAGGGACATATATGTAGTCTATTTTATTTAAAAGTATTTCGGGTACATAATACTGATCGGTGCGCATGGTTAGAGCAGCACCAGATAAAACTCCAGACCTTCAGCTCCCCAAACCCTAATTTCATTTCCGCCACCAAACCAGGATGAGCAGGCCACCTTCTCTACTTCGCCGCCGCCACTCCCCCAGTGTTCCCAGCCGTCGCACCGCTCAGGACCATCGCGCCCTGCTCCGCCCGAGGAGGCGCCACCAAGGGGCGGAGTCGTGGCTGTAGGGGAGGTGACCGGTGAGGCACCGGCGTGGGGCGGAGGTGGCTGGGGAGACAGCGCCCGCTCGCGCGATTGAGCTGCCGCCGTCGCGCCTTGTGGGCTTGCGGCCGCAGTTCGCCGGATCCCACGCCCCCGCCTACCTCCGAGAACGGCCCGCGAGCTTCGGCGTTCCAGCAGTTGGCGCTCGGCCATCACCGCACGGAGCAAGAACACAGTCGGCAAGCAGCAAGCTCCGGCGCTCCGCAGGTCCGTGTTTGCAAGCAGCTAGTACAGACAGTGATTCTACTTCCATAAGACTAATGGATTATTTGACCATTTATGTGTGCCCTGTTCTTCTTCGATTTGACCACACATATGGATGTATCTAGTCACTGTCCCGCCGATCTTTTAGGCACTTGGAGTTCTGATCCCTAAGAATGTCATTTCCATTGCATTGATATCCAATATGAAATTTGAGTAGCCTCTGTTTTCTTTTTTGGGATTTACGAAGTGAATTCTAATTTGAACTCTGAATGTTAGATCCAATTAACTATGTTTTTTGGGACTGGCTAGCATGGATTGGTTCAGATCTAAAGAGCTGCTGCTAGATGAGCTCTGGCCTAAGTATGCTTCAGATTTAACAAATACATTTCTGGTTTAGATCATTGCCCTATTCATGTAGTTTAGTTAATTCATGTATTTTAGTTAACTAGCAAACTGGCCCGTGTGTTGCAACACAAGAAAAACTGCTACATAACTAATTATGTTTTCTTCTTTTTATAAAATTTGATAGCCATAATTTATTTTGTGACAGCATTGAAAATATAAGCAAATATTGAAAATAATATGACAATGTATAATCAAGCCTATATCAATGTATAATCAAGCCATCATGAACTGGTTAGGTCGCTTCGGCGGCACTCCTCATGTCCTGAGTTCGATTCCCCATGGAGCGAATTTCAGGCTGGGGTTAAAAAAATCCCCTCGTCTGTCCCAGGGCCAAAGCACAGGTCAAGGCCCGGCACGGTTCTCATAGGGCAACGCTGCCCCTGTGTCAAGGTGGGGCAGAGCTTCGGTGGTTTTCTCGGCGGGTGTGAAAAAAGGTCATCTCTCTTACAGCAATGCCCTGGGTGGCTTACCCCCCGCAGGTCGAGTTTTTTTTTGAACTGGAAATTACATGTAGGTTTATGTGAACTAGTTGTTTATCCAAGGCATTGTGCTAGTGACTTAGTGTAGGTGTATGTTTGTACATCACATTATCCTTATTAAAATATAATGTAATAGTTGGGAATTACTCATGGATGTCTTGGAATGAGATTTGGTTTTATATATGTGCAATGGTAAATTAATATCTATTGTGGTGCATTTGGAATTTGGATTGAGATGTTCCTGTTGGTTAAATTTATTTCCTGGCAGTTTCAAATCTCACGAAATATGGGCTAGCTCAGTTGTAAAAAGATTTTCATGGCGGTTTCATACTCTCACGAAATGATTGTTCGTGAAGGGTGCAGTAAATTATCATGGAGATTTTGGGCTCGTAGGCAAACGTATTTTTGTGATGGTTGAATTACATTTTCCTGGTGATGACTCCCTCTCACGAAGTACTATATTTTTGTGAGTTTTGCGACCCTGGTGGCACTATTATTTTCATGAAGGTGACCGTCATGAACGTTCCTGGTGGCACTATTATTTTCATGAAGGTGACCGTCATGAACGTTCGCCGTGGATACACGCTGAGTGAACCACGCCTACGACCATCCCACTTACGCTTTCATCCTCGCTTTGCGTAAAAGGATGAACCCAGGGATGATGGGATGGACTGTAGAAGCCTTATATGTTGGTCTAATACATCCTAAACGACCAAGGTGGAACTAAACCCTCAATAATATCTCGTTAACACGGACATGGCCCATTATGGCCGGATGTCACATTTCCACTCGAAATCTCAGCTTTCTGGTAATGGCTGGCTGGGAAAGGGCCAAGCCCAAGAGGAGAAGTGTGAGTGGGAGATGGAGACGAGCTGGCCCGGATTTTGGCTAGAGGGGGAGAGCTACGGTTTTAGAGATATATATAGAGAGAGAGAGAGAGATTTGGTGGGCTGCGAAAAAAGGTTTTGGCTCAACAGAGTAAGCAGAGGTTTTAAGCCTTTTTATAAATATGTGAATTCATTTTGAAACTCAAATTCAAACCTTTTCGATCAAACAAAGTTTGAAACTTTTTTGAACAGTTTGTGATTTCAAAACTAGTCACTTTTAAACATAGTCTTTAAAATTAGGTTTAAATATATTTTTCAAACAAAACTTAATACTTTATTTTAAAAATAGAATAAAACCTTTTCATAGCTTAACTAGAATTTTAATAAACCATTATTCACATAATAAAAATAATGCACTCAACATCAATGCAACAAACATATTAAATTAAGTTTAAAAAGTATTAAAAATCACATTTTTCGTTGTTCAAATTATAAACAACATAATTAAATCTTGGAAAATTTTAGAAAATTCGTAAAACTATTTATTTTATTTAGTGTTTTCCATTGACAACCCAAAATAGAAATTTTGGGATGTGACATATCCGAGGTGCTTCATTCTGATCTATCTCAATTTCAGGTTCCCCTGCGTGTTCTCCAACGCTGCTGGACGTCTGGCGATCGGCCTGTTGAGCAAGGGCTTGTGCAATGGTCCAATATGCCATCTTCTGTTTCAACATGGGAGTCCTACGACCATCTACGCCAACAGTTTCTGAGGGCACCGGCCTGGGGATATGCCGGTTCTGAAGCATCGTGGAATGTAAGCCCAGCTACGACGGCCGGCGTCCGACAACAGGCCACGGGGAAGAGGCGCCTACGGCCTGGCCTGTTAGAAGTCGCAAGCCCAGTACAAGAGTCATAGGCCCAGTGTGGATCAATTGATCGGAACTATATGTAATCGTGGAGAGAGGAGGAGAGTAACAAGAATTGTGTAAGCAACACTCTATAACTGAAATCCTGTCCACGCTGACGTATCCCACTTCCCTTCTCCCAAGTCTTCTCCCTCTCCTCTGATCTTGTGCTAACAGCGTGGTGCTCGGCTGCCCAAAAAGGACAATTGTCAACAAAGCATACGATCGATTAAAAGCACTTAACAAGCAACAACTGAATGTAATCTTCATGCAAAGAGAAAGTTCTCGGTTCTGCTTATGATGCCTTGCGTGAACAGAAATGGGGTTGGGGCCGGGTCTACAGTCATGATATCTGAAGAACAGGTTTCTTACGATGGAACGAGCGTGCTAGTGACATGTAAGTACAGGGATTCTGTTAAACAACTCCGGAGAAGACTGTCAGCGAAATGCTGGATAGGCAGAAAGCAAACCTTCCAAAATGGCAAGGTACAAAGCAGGATGCTAATGCTGCAGGCTTGGACCACTCCTGGTTGCTTTATGTTGAAAGAATGCGTGTGAACATATATGTCAAGCTTTTATTTTCTGAAAAGGCCTGAGAGGATGCGAATGCTATTGGGTACACTGGCAAAACGTGAACTACGGAACAAAACAACTGGAAGGAACTCTTACTGGACAAAACTTATATAGCATGTCAAAATTTTAGGAAATTTAAATAAAAACACACACTGTAATAAGGGCCGCCTATTCCTGATGAATGGATTTCTTCATGGCAGTTAGAGGTATCAAACATTGAGCCTGAGCCATTTTGGTTGAATTACGGAGAACAAATAAACAAGACTAACTATGTTGGTTCGAATATATAAGCTTGTTTTCAAGGCAAAAGGCATTAATGCAGCAAAGTGCAGTGAAAGAAAAGGATCTAACAGAGAGCTAGCTCTGAGCACACGGCCAGTACAATACTTATCTTATGGCTAGAGCAAAGTAAATATTCCTCATCCATACAAAAATTGCTTTCTCCAACAGTATATATATGTGCACCCTCCATACTCGCATGCAAATGCCTTTTGATTACTGGGGAGGACGATATCAGAAGGGTTTCAATTTTTTTAATTGAAGCAAGTGATTATTCGTAATTTCGCCATGGAGGACCAGGAAGGTATGATCTATATGTCTTCCTCATTTGTGTGTATACATACGGTTAAGAAGCAAAAATACCATAGGCTTGATGCACGTTTTCTTTTATCACCAGTCACGACAATGATTATGAATCTACATAGATTGAAGGGGTTACACAGATTTGAGGGGATACTTAGTTTTTCTTATAATGATATGAAATTGAAGGGGTTACATAGATTGTCTATCATAATAGGAGAGGTGGGTAATTAGATACAAATTTATCATATTTCTTAATGACATAGGTGGGTAATTTTGGATAGAGTCATGGGCTATATTATGTTGTCTTATGCAATTGCAGTTGCAGTAGTGGGTAATTATTTATAAAATAGAATAGATCCAAGAACTATTATTATCAATGGTGATTAGATTCTACCGAATTAAGGGTTAGATATTTATAATTTTTGTGAAAGTTTCTAGAATCTATCTTTTTTCCTATCGGGTCTCATGGGGATAGTGGGGAGGCTCCATTGGGGATCTATAGTTAGAATTTCTAGAAGTTAATTTTTTTAAGCATCATACGTATTTAGTTTGAATCTGAGCTTAAGATATATTTGCTCTTGTTATATCGCTTTCTTTGACTTCAAGAATCTACAATTTAGCTTTCAACTTTTAATCTTCTTGTTGAAATTTTTTCCAAATTTTAAGTTGAAACTCTAGTATTTTTATCTTTTATTCAAAATTTATTATTATTTGGTTAAAAAAGAGTTTAGGTCCTACCAGTATTGTCTTCAACATGTTAAGCTAAAACTTAGCTTGCACATCAGAACCCCTGTTAAATTTGTTATATTACACGATTATATGTGTATCAGTATTGTTTTTTTTATATCATAGAGTGTTTAAACTTAAATTATCAATACTGATATGACATAGTGCTCTAGTTAAAATGTATAAACTTATTTTAAATAACAACTTATGATTTTTTTTATAATGGAGTATTAATATAAATTCAAGTGACTTGCCAGTGTCATTGCTATGCGCTTGTTATGTAAACATTTTCCATGCTTTATAAGCTGTTAAGATAAATATTTATCATAAAGTACTAATGTTTACTTGGTCTTCATGAGGAAACATAACATTGTGGTTACTTTTAACATCATGGTTGTAGAAGTGTGTAATTTAGAAATATGTATACCGTACTTTATGAACACTGAATTATTTTTCACAAGTATTTACATGTAGATTTGAGAGATATTTTTGTTTATTTTTTGTAATGGTTGAGGTAGATACAAATATAAGAGTGATGCATTATACAACCTTTCGTAATGGCATAGATGGATAGGTTGAATGCGAATTTAGGTATTAATTTGTATGATTTTCATTATGACAAAGATGGTTGTAGAAGTGTTATATATAAGTATACTGCCCGTGCTAACGCTACGACAACATTAGGATATATGCAAATTAGAACTGAAATATATGCAAACTCCATCACATGTCTACCACAAATTGAAGTGTCCCTAGCTATATACAAATTTGTTATAAATGAAATTTCTATGGTGGAACAAGTTCATGGAGATGAAAGTTCATTTTATTTCAAGGCACTAAATAACTGCCCTAGTTTATATAGTAGCATTTCAACATTAAAATATATCCAACTGATGTCTTCATAGAAGTGCAAAAACAGTTGGAGTAACTTGACATCCATTTAACGTCGAAGTACGTAATGAGTACGTGAAATTCTGGTTACGATTTTTCAGAACTAGAACAGAGGCAATCAGCGAGGAAGGAGGGACGAATAATGCCGAGGATCTTATTAACGCAGGACCAAGGCGACCTAGATACTGCAGAATCCAGATTAGGTGCAGGACCGGCGGATCGTTCTCGAGATCTAGGTCCTTCTTTGTCGATGGTTCCTCCTCAACATGAAGGTATTCTTCTTTCTTTCGTTTACAGGCATATCTCCATTCCTCCAGAATTTTGAAGCAAACTAGGATCAAATATTCACATGGTACATTTGTCGCATACTCTGCTGATGGTGTGACGGCTCTGGCTGCTAGGAGCTGGTTGCTTCATTCCTAGCTCTTCTACATGTTATCCTGCCACAAACACTACTCCTGTGAGCTTCCTCTTGTAATACAAGACTGAAGGTTAGCTCCCAAAAATTATACAAATGAAGTTCCGGGTTAGGTAACGGGAACTCATTTGTATATCCGAGGAAGAAAAATACAAGATTACCGGTAGCATCATGTTTAAAAGTATGTCCCCTAACAAGATAATCTTCATCGTTAATGAGGCATGGAGTAGAAATGTAAACAAGATTTTCCAATGCATCAATTTTGAAAGCAATACGAGTAATAAGGGACGTACAAGTAATAGGTCTTGACATCTTGAAATTTTCTAACCATTGAGCAATCATAAGCTTCACAGGAGAAATTTTAATCTTTTTAACCATGGCATAGAGGAGTTTCAATTCATCATTTAGAACAACTCTAACATCATCTCTAGGAAACAAAGTCATGGCTATCCAATGGTGCATGAGCCTCAAAGTAAGATGAAGAATTTCCATGTTACGAGGCCAAAATTTGCCAACTACAGCTTGACCCGAAATCTCTCCCCAAAAACTATGGCGGTTAAAATGCTTGAGGGAGACATTAAGGTCAAGAGAGCGTCTTTTATTAAAGCCAAGAAGTGAGCTGAGATCTCTCCATGGAAGATAATATTCTTTTTCAAAAAGACGGAAAGAGATCCCATTGTCAACTTCTTGCAGGGAGCATAAAAACTGAATGGTTAGGAGGCGGGAACCTTCCTCCCAAACGGGCAGAACTTCCTCCCAACCAACGACTTTCCAAACAGCGAGGAAGTCATCGTCCATACCTATTTTCTCGAGAAGGTCCGGGTCCTATGCCGGCGTGTGGCCGAAAGCTCGATCCTTGATGAGGGTGTATGCTTGCATCTCCCGGTCACCTTCCAGGTCGAGGTAGGGTGCGTCGTCTTCCACTTCCATCGGCTCCGTTTGTGATTCAGTTGGCGTGGTTTCTTCTTCATGCATCGGGCTTTCTTGGTGCGTGCTCGAGCTGCCATGGGAGTGTTTAATGTATTTTGCATTTTACCTGTGCGATTATCAAGGTTTTCAATCCGGTGGTTGATGTTCTCGAGTTCACGACGGTCTCTTGCTGAAAAAGAGAGTCGTGTCCCGGATAGTGGAGGTGGTCCATATGAGCTGGAGGAGTCGTCAGGCTGCTGTGCATGCCTTGCCTGTGACCACTCTATGCTGTCTGCGCTCAGCCATCCTGATCCTTCAGCTTCATGCAGTTGCGGGGCTTGATCCCAACCTGGCTAGAACCTGGGTGTAAACCCTGGCACCTGCCCAGCTAGAATCCACCCTGCATGGTACATTTGTGGCATACTCTGCTGAGGGTGTGACGGCTATGGCTGCTGGGAGCTGGTTGCTTCATTCCTAGCTCTTCTACATGTTATCCTGCCATAAACACTACTCCTGTGAGCTTCCTCTTGTGATACAAGAGTGAAGGGCTGAAAATTACACAAATGAAGTTCCGGGTTAGGTAACGGGAACTCATTTGTATATCCGGGGAAGAAAAATACATGATTACCGGTAGCATCATGTTTAAAAGTATGTCCCTTAACAAGATAATCTTCATCGATAATGAGGCATGGAGTAGAAATGTAAACAAGATTTTCCAATGCATCAATCTTGAAAGCAATACGAGTAATAAGGGACATACAAGTAATTGGTCCTGACATCTTGAAATTTTCTAACCATTGAGCAATCATGAGCTTCACAGGAGAAATTTTAATCTTTTTAATCATGGCACAGAGGGGTTTTAATTCATCATTTAGAACAACTCTAACATCATCTCTTGGAAACAAAGTCATGGCTATCCAATGGTGCATGAGCCTCAAAGTAAGATGATGAATTTCCATGTTACGAGGCTGAAATTTGCCAACTACAGCTTGACCCAAAATCTCTCCCCAAAAACTATGGCGGTTAAAATGCTTGAGGGAGACATTAAGGTCAATAGAGCATCTTTTATTAAAGCCAAGAAGTGAGCTGAGATCTCTCCATGGAAGATAATATTCTTTTTCAAAAAGACGGAAAGAGATCCCATTGTCAACTTCTTGCAGGGAGCATAAAAACTGAATCGTTAGGAGGCGGGAACCTTCCTCCCAGACGGGCAGAACTTCCTCCCAACCAACGGCTTTCCAAACAGCGAGGAAGTCATCGTCCATACCTATTTTCTCGAGAAGGTCCGGGTCCTATGCCGGCGTGTGGCCGAAAGCTCGATCCTTGATGAGGGTGTATGCTTGCATCTCCCGGTCACCTTCCAGGTCGAGGTAGGGTGCGTCGTCTTCCACTTCCATCGGCTCCGTTTGTGATTCAGTTGGCGTGGTTTCTTCTTCATGCATCGGGCTTTCTTGGTGCGTGCTCGAGCTGCCATGGGAGTGTTTAATGTATTTTGCATTTTACCTGTGCGATTATCAAGGTTTTCAATCCGGTGGTTGATGTTCTCGAGTTCACGACGGTCTCTTGCTGAAAAAGAGAGTCGTGTCCCGGATAGTGGAGGTGGTCCATATGAGCTGGAGGAGTCGTCAGGCTGCTGTGCATGCCTTGCCTGTGACCACTCTATGCTGTCTGCGCTCAGCCATCCTGATCCTTCAGCTTCATGCAGTTGCGGGGCTTGATCCCAACCTGGCTAGAACCTGGGTGTAAACCCTGGCACCTGCCCAGCTAGAATCCACCCTGCATGGTACATTTGTGGCATACTCTGCTGAGGGTGTGACGGCTATGGCTGCTGGGAGCTGGTTGCTTCATTCCTAGCTCTTCTACATGTTATCCTGCCATAAACACTACTCCTGTGAGCTTCCTCTTGTGATACAAGAGTGAAGGGCTGAAAATTACACAAATGAAGTTCCGGGTTAGGTAACGGGAACTCATTTGTATATCCGGGGAAGAAAAATACATGATTACCGGTAGCATCATGTTTAAAAGTATGTCCCTTAACAAGATAATCTTCATCGATAATGAGGCATGGAGTAGAAATGTAAACAAGATTTTCCAATGCATCAATCTTGAAAGCAATACGAGTAATAAGGGACATACAAGTAATTGGTCCTGACATCTTGAAATTTTCTAACCATTGAGCAATCATGAGCTTCACAGGAGAAATTTTAATCTTTTTAATCATGGCACAGAGGGGTTTTAATTCATCATTTAGAACAACTCTAACATCATCTCTTGGAAACAAAGTCATGGCTATCCAATGGTGCATGAGCCTCAAAGTAAGATGATGAATTTCCATGTTACGAGGCTGAAATTTGCCAACTACAGCTTGACCCAAAATCTCTCCCCAAAAACTATGGCGGTTAAAATGCTTGAGGGAGACATTAAGGTCAATAGAGCATCTTTTATTAAAGCCAAGAAGTGAGCTGAGATCTCTCCATGGAAGATAATATTCTTTTTCAAAAAGACGGAAAGAGATCCCATTGTCAACTTCTTGCAGGGAGCATAAAAACTGAATCGTTAGGAGGCGGGAACCTTCCTCCCAGACGGGCAGAACTTCCTCCCAACCAACGGCTTTCCAAACAGCGAGGAAGTCATCGTCCATACCTATTTTCTCGAGAAGGTCCGGCTCCTATGCCGGCGTGTGGCCGAAAGCTCGATCCTTGATGAGGGCGTACGCTTGCATCTCCCGGTCGCCTTCCAGGTCGAGGTAGGGTGCGTCATCTTCCACTTCCATCGGCTCCGTTTTTGATTCTGTTGGCGTGGTTTCTTCTTCACGCATCGGGCTTTCTTGGTACGTGCTCGAGCTGCCATGGGAGTGTCATGAGCTTGATCCCGTGACCTTCTTGAGTGCACCGGAAAGCTTCCTCCCAAGCCTGTTCATGGTGACAACAAAACAACGACAAGGCAACAAAACTCGAGGGTGGGTTATGTTAGCAAGAGCAAAATGGCCAACCCGAGAGTTTGTCTTTGGACTTTGGGCTTGGAAAATTTCAACATAGTTTCTTTGCACTCAAACTTTGTGGAAAAATACGAAAATGATTTTTGGAGCAAGAGAGTTTGAGCGAGCGAAAAATGAGGAGAGTGGAGTGTGAGTGAGAGCTCACATCCTGGCTCTCCTATAAACTAAGCTCAAATAGTCTGAAGGGGGGTGGAGGCAACAGCTAGGAGCCGATGGAGAGAGCTGGGTGCACGTGGCTGCCAGGTGGGGTTGGCCGACCCCATAGGTCACCCGACCCACTGGTCCCCCCTTTTGCCAGCTGCTTCCAATGGTCATTTTGAATATGGCCGTTGGGGACTTGGCCAGGTTTCAAACCAAAACTTGCTCAAAACCTTTTCCTAACAAAGTTTTATTACTTTTTGAATTTTTATAAAAACATTTTTTAAAAATAAAATTGATGTTAGAAAAATTCTAGTAATTGAAAAAATGAAATTTTTAGGAATTAAACATGTGTATGAAAATGCAAAATTGGAATTTGGAAATTTTAATTTTTAAACATGCATTTTGAATGAGATAACTACCGATTTACCTTCGGCAAAGACTCACCATTTAAAGTCCGTTGAGCGGGACTTTCCTCCTTTCAATTATTACTCGTAGACGGGGCATCCGGTCCAGGAGAAACAGACGTGGATGATTGTACATCTTTTACTCGCCACACCTTTTTGGTCTTCTTTGGAGGTGTGGGAGTTGGTTTTGTCTTCGGAGCTTTCGGGGTTTGTTTTATTTTTCATAGCTTCGACCTCTTCTTCGCTTTCCCCTTTTTCTTCATGAGTTTGTTCATGGAAGCGATGAGGCTATCCATCTTTTGAGGTTGGATTCCAACCTCTCTGATGCCTTGTGGGTTTGGCCCGTACTTGATTCTTATCATGGAGCATTGCTCCTACCTAGGCCGAAAGTCAAACTTCTCTTCTTTGCTGTTGATGTTGAAGCGGATTTCTCTAGCTCCAACATCAATTTGCACTACCACAGTGCTCAAGAAAGGTCACCCAAGGATGAGCAGTGATTCTTTTATGGTTTCCATGTCGAGCACCGTGAAATCGACAAGGACGAAGTAACCCCAAATTTTTACTGGGATATCTTCGGCTATCCTCGCTGGGTAGCAAACCGAAGAATTGGCTAGCTGGAGATGCATCGGCGTTGGTGATAAATGTGTGAAGTTTAGTTGGTCGAATATGATCTTGGGCATCATGCTGATGCTGGCCCCAAGGTCGCATAAGGTGTGATCAAAACATTGTGTCCCGATCGAGCAAGTGATCGTGGGACACCCCGAATCTTTCTTCTTCTTAGGAAGTTTGTTGAGTATAGCTGCGCTACACTCTTCTGTTAGCCTGACGACTTTCGTGGTGGGTAGTAGTCATTTGTAGTTGATGATGTCCTTGATGTAGTGTGCATATGAAGGTACATGTAATACATCCATTAAAGGAACGCTCACATGTATCTTCTCGATCATCTCAACAAAGCAAGTGAACTTCTCGTCCACGGCTGACTTTTGTGTATGAGTGAGGAACGGCAAGAAGCTTGTGTCAGCAAACTATTGGGGGCCGTTTCCCCCTCTTGCACTTCATTCTGTGTTGAAGGTTCATCCTCCTTATTTTCGTTAGCCTTCCCTGCATGGTTAGGGTGTGGTGGATCACGAATGGACTTACCACCTCTCGTGGTCACCGCATTAACATTTTCAGGGGAAGTCTCGGGTTGCCCCGAAATCTTCCTAGACTCATATGTAGGGACAGCGGCAATAATTTGAGCTAATTGTGTTTCGAACATTTTATTAAAGCTCAATTGATTTTTGATGGAGCAAGATAAACCTTCTATTTTGAGTTAATAGTTTCTAACATTTTATCATTAGAGACAAGCTTCTTTGTTAGGTTTTCGTTTATTTTAGCTTGCCCTAACACAAGATCTTTCAAGGAGGGTTGATTTGAAAAATTCGGATTAAAAGTAGTGTTACCTCCCTGGTATTGTGGGCGCGACTGGTTGTTCCACCCTTGGCCTCCTTGCGGACAGTACCTGTTGTCAGTGCTTTCCTAAACGCTAAACGGTAAACAGTCGGTCACCTACCGTTTAGCCATTATTCGGGCAAAACGTCCCATTAAATGGGCTAAATGGCCAATTAAACGGGGTAAACGGGTGATTAAACAGAAACGGTGCACCACCGTATAGCATTTACACGGTGTTTAAACAGGCTAAACAACCGTTTAGGCGAACAGTGCCTGTTGTTGTTGTTCATGTAGAGGACATCTTCACGGGTTTCGGGGCAGTCATTCCTTGGACGGTGCCATACATTGCTTCTTTCTCGGCAGCGCGCTCGTCCAAGCGCTTCATGAGGAGATCCAATTTTGCGGCTAGCATATCTGCCTCCTTCATGGTATGCCTGCCTTTTTGTCAGATGCTGAGTCTTTCTTCACTCCAGCCCTAGTTGGAGACCATTTTCTCAATTAGAGTCGTAGCTCCGTTGATCATGAGTGAGAGGAAGGCTCCTCCGGCGGCAGCATCTATGTGAGCTCTTGATATGGGCGTTAACCCGTTGTAAAAGTTCAGGAGAATCAGCCAATTCTCCATCCCATGGTGTGGGCAGGTGAGGATGTATTCTTGCAGCCTCTCCCATGCCTCTAGGATAGATTCAGATGTTGTCTACTAGAAATTGGAATCCTTCCATGAAGGGCATTGGTTTTACCCATCGGGAAGAATTTAGAAAGGAACGTCGTGGAACACTTGGTCCATGTATCAACAGCTTTCCGGTCCTTATAGAACCACTGTTTTGCCCTCCCCAGGAGGGAGAACGAAAACAGACGGAGTCTGATAATCTCAGGGTTGACTCCCTTCATGACTATGGTGTCACAAAGTTCCAGGAATTGTTGCAGGTGAGCATTGGCGTCCTCACTAGGCAGTCCACGGAATGGACTAGCCTGCACCATCGTGATTAGACCGGTCTTTAGTTCAAAGTTTGCATCACCCACATTGATGTCGGGCCCAATGGGCACATTGGCAACAACAGGGATGGAGAACTCGTGCAGAGTCTTTTGTGCCATCGTGTTCGATACGGACGGTGCTAGGATGACTTGTTCATCTGCTGGCAGAGTGATGGAAGGAAGGACGAAACGGCGTCTGGTCTTCCTTAGGAGTGACTCCAAATTCTCGATGAAGTTTGTCGGCAAGTTGAAACCACTCATACACTATCCTGTTTTCATCTGCAATAGGAGAAAACAAGCAGAATTAGCCTACATGAGCAATGTTTACTACACAGACATATTATCATGAACATGTTCTAATAGATTCTTTTATCTAGTGTCTTCTCGGCAATGGCACAAGAAATGCTTGTTGGTATTTCTTAACGTTTACAGAAATATTCCGTAAGCGCACGGAGATACTGTTGTAGCATTTCACTTGAAAGTATTTAGGGTATCGTAATTTATATTTTTCCCATGGGAAGGTGTTGGTATAAAAGTCTTTATTAGGTACATGAACAAGATAACATTACTGTATAATAGACCAAAGTTCATAGCAGGGGTAAACCATGATAAATTTGGATACTGTGACACACATGAGCCAATCTTAGGAATAGAATAAAGAATAAAAACTAAACAGGAGCAGTCATACAAGTATCCTAGTGTTGCTATGCAAAGATTAGCAGATGTTTTAACAAATACATGTTTAGGACTTAGTTCTAAGCACCTAGGCACCCGAGGAGACCAAACGAGCACTGGTCTGCCATCAAGCACGTAAGGCTATTTAGACTCCTACACCATACCCGAACGTGGGGGATTACATGGGATGGACAGGGCTGTCACCACCTGCCGCCTACCCCTCAACCGTGGAGCACAGTCATATTCGCTGGTTCTTGATATACCCGAGCACCATGCCCGTGTATATGAAAACTACCCTTGCCCCAGGAGCTCCGACCCTACGGATCAACAATCAAAGACAAGGGCAAACCTGAAGGTACAACAAATCACCACCGTAGTTTAGATCGACTAGACTAAATATATATATTGCAAAAATGATTGAGCATAGAGTATCATATGGTAAACTAATATCATATGAACTAAGCTCTGAATCGTAAGCATAACAACGATAGATTGAGAACAAGGCCATAAGGAAGCTGATGATATTTCTCATACCAAATCAACTCCGAGAAGTCCAAGATCTCCAACAAAGCTTCTAGCCTAGCTCCAAACTACTACAAAGGAAGAGTACAAGAGTGGAGAAGCAGAGAGGCTCAAATGTGGTGTGTGTAGTGGGGGTGCCTCTCCCTCCTATTTATACTAGTCCAAACATCGGTTTTGCAGGGAATATTCTAGGATCCTGCGTGCCACTGCCTTGGGACATTGATGTGGAGGGCCCACGCACAAGCTGGAGGAGGGTGGTGCAGTTAAGGTGTCGGGCAACTCCTAGGGTTGGGCGACCCCAGGTGGCGACCCCCCACGATCGCCTTGTTCTGGGTGGCTTCTTGTTGGGCCTGGGCTGTGTCTACGCGTGCTTGGGCCTAGTTGAGTCACGTAGATGGGCCTTTTCCTTTAGTGCTCTCATAGGATGGCATTACGCTTTGTATCTTTGCGCATTTCGATCACGTTTTTGGTGGTTTCCATAAATGTTTCCTGCAAAACACTTATTGTCGAATACATGTGGAAATATGTTAATATAAATAAAAAATGCGAGTAAGGCAAGTCAGTTCTCCTCTATTTTTATCTTATTTGGTGGTCGGATTTGGCCTTTAAGGATCACCAACATTCACCTTGCATGTGGGTCCATCAATCCATGGGTGTTCATCTCCCACCATTGAGAGAAAGCACAAGCTTCATCCAATGGTGGAGATTGGCTTGGGAGTGCTTGGCATGGATTATGGTGACGTGGAGTGGCTGGTGAGCCCATAGGTGGGGTCAACCAACCCTCCCTATGTGGGTTCACCAGCTCACTTTGCTCCACTTAGCTTCAATCTCCATAGAAATACTAAAGTACAAGTGGAACTTCTTATTTGATAAAATATGCTCATGATATACTCAAGTACAAGGGAGATGAACCTATCCTGAGCATATTTTATCAAATAACAAGTTCCACTTGCATTTGAGTATTTTTATGTAGATCCAAGCTAAATGGAGAAAAGTGAGCTGGTGGACCCACATAGGGGGGTTGGCCAGCCCCACCCATGGTCCCACCAGTCACTCCATGTCACCACAAGCCATGCCAAGCTCTCCCAAGCCAATCTCCACCCTTGGATGAAGCTTGTGCTTTCTCTCAATGGTGGGAGATGAACACCCATGGATTGATGGACCCACATGCAAGGTGAACCAACATCAAGTGAAGCAACAACAGCTCGTACCCAACAAGGAAGCTCCCTAGAGGTCCCACAAGTATGGAGGGGGTGACCCACCTATCATAGGGGAGGTCAGGTGACCTCCCAAAAGGCTCTACCGACCTTGCCACCGCCTCATTGCATGCCTCCATGCTCAAGTCTAATCTCTACCCTCCATCAAGGTCAGTTTGATGTAATGGCTCATGGTGATGATCACGCAAATCGCTAACGTGGTGTTGGAGTAACCCCTACTCCACCTCTCCTTATAAAAGGAGGCTCATACCCCTCCTCTCAAGACATGAAAGCTAGGAAGAAGCAAAGAAGCTCTCTAGTTTACTTCCACATTATCTTCGTAGTAGGATAGTCTAGTGTGGGAGTTAGAAGTAGAGTCGAGCTCTAATTAGGTTCCCGAAGCTAGTCTTCTGGTCTAGTATACTTCTTGTACCTTTTTATTTTTGTAAGACTTTTACTTTATTTAATATATAATTCTTGCTCTACTTTACTTAGCATTTACTTTGTGCAACTCTATACTAGTTATAGTGTTGTTCTGGTTAGTCTTAGCATATAGTTGTTATATACTAGATCAATGATCCAGAACCCACACTTGTATATGATCATCGGCTTTAACTAGGTGCTCTATTTGGCCTGTGTGATCACAAGTAGAATTGTAAGAGAAGGTGTAAGCGTGGTGCTTATGCACTATCTTGCCTTTGGTTGCTGCTTGTTGCATGGATTATTTGTGGTAGCTAGTAGGTTGTGACAGGGCCTATCTAGTCTTTGTATTCCACCACGTGTTCGAGATAAGTTTTTAAAAGGTAAGACAAGCATCAATTGTGTAGCTGCTTCGGGTAGGAGTTACATCTTCTACTGTCTCACCTACTAGTATACCCGTCATGTGGACTCAATCTATTTATGTTGTAATTGTGTGATTAAGATAAACCATAGGAGTAAAGTAAGAATCGTAGGAACCTTGACTCTCTCATTGTTCTCCCACCTAGCTATACCTTACTAAGTTATCTTTGAGCTACTTTGTACTTGCTTCCACACCCTTCGTATCCAATATTCGATTACCCCTCTACACTAAATGGTACAAGTTGTGGTAAACATTAGGATCTCTTGTTTATTATTATTCCTAGCCACCGCTTTCCCTTGGGATATAAATAACAATACCCTGGAATACTCTCAGGTGAAGTGCTACAACGATATATTCTGTGCGCTTGCGGAATTATCTACTTCATCATAAGAAATACCAACAGTGGGTCCACCAGCTCACTTTGCTCCATTTAGTTTGGATCTGCATAGAAATACTCAAGTACAAGTGGAACTTGTTATTTGATAAATTACGCTCATGATATGCTCATCTCCCTTTGATCCGAGGATATTGACAGTGATTTTTAGTATATGAAAGTATGACATATTCACCGTCAACAGCTCCCCCAAATAGCGTAGGTGGGCATCGATTGGACCACATATGCTCTCATAGGCGATGCAACTCACGGTTGTCGCCTATTTGTTCTGACTCAATGCCTTAGAGCTACTTGGTTATCGTCTGTCGGACCAGACTCTGTACCTTACAACTACTCAGCTTATGGATTAGAGATCTCTAGAGTCAGTCTTTGGTGGTGGCACAGGTCGGGAGCGGGGTGCTCGCACTCACACCGGATGTAGGCTAAGCTTGTAGTTGAACCATGTTGTTGTATCGCTTTTGTTTTAGTTGGTGTTGTAATCATCCTCTCTTCCACTATGTCTTCTAATTCTGTGACCTTCAGGGGTTATCCCTGTAATAGGTGCTTTGCACCCTCCATTCCTGGCCTCGTCGGTTTCCGTGGAAAATTATTCAGGTGGGGCTCTCACCCCTCTAGTGATGTCTTCCAAAAAAATGTCTTCTCCCATCCCTCTCTGCCCCTATAAAACTATCCCAAGCCTTGCAAGCGCAATCTGCCACCACCTCGCCCGCTCTTGCTTCCTCCCCTGCACTGCAGCGCCACCACGAGAGCTCTGCCGAGCCGAAGTTGCCGCTGTCGATCTCCTTATCGCACCACCTCTGGCTCCAATTTCTTCTCCGTTGGGACACCATCAATTTGCTACTCATTCATTGCTACTCGTTTTCAAGAATTCGTGGCCATCGTGGTGTTTACCGAGCTCACAGATGTTCCTGCACCACAGTACGTCGTCTGTCCCTCCTCGGTCTCCTTCCCTCAGTCCCCTCACCGAGAACTCTGTCAAAGTGGTCATGGTGATCTCCTGCCTTTTCGCTGACCTAGCCTTTTCTTGAAATCCGTCCACTATTTTCTGTGTCTTAGCAAATTCCCGTGCTACCTCTAGTTATCTATGTTTATTTGTGTTTTGGCCCTAGCAGAATAACAAAATGAGTTTTTTTGTTTTTTAAATGTGTTAATGATGTCATTATATCTAATAATGATGTAATTTATCCATTTTTGGTTAATAAAAATATTTATAAAATCTATATATTTGTATTTTTAAAATTGATTAATGATGTCATAAATCCTATTTACGATGTTATTAATATGTTTTAATTGATAAAATAATTTTCAAAATGGCACTTTTGAAAATTAGCCTTTAAACTTTATAAAATTTTTTTGTGGTTGAAATAATTTTCATTTGATACCTACTTTTGAAAATATATACAAATATGACCTTTTTAATTACAACTTTGCCTCTAAACTTCAAAAAACCCCATATCTTTTTAGCCGTAGCTCTGTTTTAGGTGGTTCGCTCACGAGTTTGTAGAAACAAAACATACACATTAGTAAACAGTATAGTATGCTTTTCCAATGTGTAGTGTCCTGTTCTTATTTTGTTTTGTGGGCCATGTTTGTTGCTCCTCTATAGAAGGTACCGAGTAAGTGAACTTCCAAGATCAAGAGTTTGATATCTCTGATCAAGCCGAATTTGAAGCCCATTTTGAGTTAGTGTAGTTAGAACTTTACTCGTGTGCTGTGTCTAAATTTGAATCCCATGTTAGGGTTTACTAGACTTTTGACATATCATCCTTGAAATCTGGGTCGGTTGGGAATAGTTTCAAGATTAGCCTTGCAGTCTGGGTTGGGTTGGGTTTAATGTTAATATTGATAATGAACTATGCAACATGTGGGATGGTTATGTTTTTAGCAACATGGAGAATAGGAATCCAGCAGGCTAGATGGTTTGTCTAAGGTTGGTTTGTGTCATGATACGGTGGATATGGTTGTGGTTGTGATATGACCTGTTGGATGGATGTGGTTTGTAGTTGTCGGCCCCTCATTTTTAGAGTCCGAAAGTGCATCTATAGTTGCACCAGGATCATACACAAGTGCGCACTCGATAACAGAAATGGCACATAGATTTATAAAATACCGAGCTTTATTGATATCTAGAAATAGGGTCTTACAAAAGTGTCTCGAAAGGCATAGCCATAGGCTTTTATAAGTCTAACGTGTTCTATTTGCCGTGAGGCGGTATTTTATTACAGCGGGGTGGTAACTACTAAGCGGTATTTAATAGCGTAGCGACACTCTATTCCACAGGAATGCTTGAGCATGGTCGAAACCCTAGATCCTAAGACTCCTTCCAACGGTTAGCTACTCCTCGTGTGGTTCCTAATCCTCGTGGTTTGCCTCTTCATCGATGTTGAAGTCTTCCTCGAGGTCATTATCTAAAAGTCAACAACGGGTGAGTACATACGTACTTAGCAAGCCCTAACCATAGGGTATGGTGGGTGGTGTAGGCTTGTTGGTGGTGGATGATGGAGGCTGTTTGGTGGAGGTGGATGATGGAGGCTGTTTGGTGGTGGTGGATGATGATAGTGGAGATGGAATTGGTAAGGTGATGTAGTCATAATTAAAGGTTTGGGCCCTGGTAGAGTATTATCATTCTCACCAGTTCCCGGGTTAGTATTAAAGATTCATAAATCTCATTATTTCTGTTTCATTACACATAAAAGTAAATCTAATCATAAGTGACCTCATCCCAGTGATTGCCCATTCCAAAGACGTGGCTATTCGAATAGATTCAATACGCTCTATAGAGGTGTACAAATTCCCCCACATGATAGGCGTAGTCCCTTCCATGATCAGTGGACGGAATAGGCCTAACGAGACCCCGTACCCAAAAGTATGCGACCTTAGATGTCCATACAATTCTACCATGGCTTCTCAGGGGTTGGAAAACTTCGGATGATACCACATCATCCATGTCAATAATTCAGATGATACCACATCAGCCATTTCAAGAACCCGGATGATACCACATCATCCAGTCAATAAAAGGGGCTCAAACTCAGCCAAATCAAGGGGCTTAATGTGGAGGATCACTTAGCAACCACGCCAACCGGACCACGACAGATCACTTAGCAACCGGGTCTTCTCCTGATATTCCACTGCCAAAACCAGACTCCTAGTAGAAATTATACTTCTATCTAATGGGGTGTGAGATAAAGTCTACCCATATAGACATGTGGCTGTACGTAATATCTGGCTAGGCGAGATGGCCTATGAACCGGTCCTTATGTGACTGAGGTGAGTATCTTCCAATAGGAACCCTCACTAGGCAATCCTGCCAAGGTAATCCATACCACATGAATTACCCCGCACTCGCCCCTTGTCGATATCAAGTTTAGGTTTACCAAGTTATAATTCACAATTATTCTCAAGTTCATGTATATCATAGAGATCGTAGGGCGTCATCATACGTCTTATTATATCATCAATATTCATATCTCGATGATCAAACTCATAATTCATAGTAATCCATAATTCATAATGAGAGAATAATATAAGTTTAGTTAATTAATTAGAGGAATGGAAAGCAAAGGGTTTAGGGTGGTAGTGGTAAGGTCTGATGGTGGTGGAAAGGGGAGTTAGGACTTGACGTCGTTGTTGTCTCCTTTTGGATCCTCTACGTAGTCCGGGTCTTCATTCTCCTAGTACTCACCATCTTCTGTTGGTCGGCGCTTAATAAATAAAACTACCGCCAAACTTGAAAATAAAAGAGAAAAACAAGCATAGAACAATATGGTGGTACCAAGTGGATTTGATAGTGTTCATTTTTAGAAGATTTATGGAAGTGGTTTTGCAAAAAACGGAGTTAGGGTTTAAGAGTTATGATTTTTAGAAGTTTAATTATAGTTGGAGAAATAATGGATTTTATGGTAATATTTTGGTGTATGGAAAATAAGTGAAAATTATATGGTCAAATTCCTGAGTGCATCTAGTTTATTTACAAATTTTTCTAGGAATTTTTCTAAGTCGGGAAATAGGTTTTATAGCCTTCTATGTACACTAATCGGGTACCTATAGCATTTACCGTGTGTGTGCGCTGTGTGTGTGCAGTGTGTGTGTGTGTGACATGTGAGCCAGCGGTGTGGGCCAGCCTGGCATCAGTGTGGAGATGGTGTCATGTGCCTAGGCCCACGTGGCAGAGAGAGGAGAGAGGATGTCGGATGGGGACGACGCGGCGACGGAACGGCGTCTCCAACCGTCCCCACCCAGCAGTGAGAGGAGTAGGGGGAAGAGGGAAGCGGCAGCCGGCGCGGTGATGGAAGTAGGGGGAAGAGCTTGGGCTTGCCGGAGTTTGCTACGCCTGCGATGTCGAGCCTCGGTGCGGGTAGTGGAGTGGTGAACGGTGCTCGGGAGGTCTAGCCGCAGCCGGTGACGGGTTGCCGACGGCGATGGGAGCTCGGCACGGCGGTGGCGGCTCCGTGCAGTGAAAACAGCCTTAGAGGCCTTAATCCATTCAACTAAATACGTGTACATGTACGAGGTGGTGTGGTGAATGTGCTAGGGGTGGTGCATTACCCAGCCGAGCGTCGCCGACGGCATGCCGGTGTTCGTGGAGGCACGACGGAGCTCAGTGCTCGGTGGTGGGGTGATACAGAGGGATAGAGGGAGAAATAGGTGCAGTAGAAGGGAGAGGGGAGGCTCTAGAACTCACTGGCCACTCCAATCGACCCGAGACCCAGTAGAGAAGGAGTAAGGGGAAGGCGGCTTCAATGGCGATGGTGGCGCTCGATTTGGGGAGAATTACCCTAGCGCGCTACCGAGAGGAGGAGAGGAGGAATGGAGGGGGAGACGGTGTGTTCTAGCTTATGGCGGAGCTAGTAGTGGTGGTGGTGTGACCGGAGCATCACCGGTCAGGCCTATTTATAGGCTAGCCATGGTGGTGCCAGCGGCGGGAAATATCTCCCGATCGTTGGAGAGATTTCTTGCCAGCACATGCGCTCAAATTGCTATGGAGGTTCGGCACAGTGTGTCCTTATCCGTGCTCTTGTCCAGGAGCTCGGAGCTTGGCCATGGCGCAACGGTTGAGCGAGCTCGGCGCGACTCATGGCCATGGTGGCAGAGAGACAAAGAGGAGAAGAGAGGGGGAGGCAGAGAGAGAAGCGGGGTTGGGAAGCTTCCAGAGCTCGCCCGTGTCCTTATCCACGCCGCCAGAGCTAAACGAGTGCCGACACGGTCGAGGTGGCCTGCAGCGACGCGGTATTTGTGTCGCTGCGGCGAGGTAGAAGACAGGGCTGATGGGTTGGCCCCACGTGTCAGTGAGGGAGAGGGAGAGGAAAGGAGGGAGCGGCGCGGTGTGCGGCTAGGCTGGGCCGAGCGGCTGCGGCCCAAGGCGAGAGCGAAAAGGGAGAGGGGCTGCGTCCTCGGGCCAAGGGAGAGGAAAAGAAGGAGGGAGAAGGTTTGAGCCCAAGTGGTCTTTCCTATTTCCTAATTCCTTTTCTATTCTATTTCATGTTTTGAAATGATTTTGAATTCAAGATTTGAAATGTTTTCAAGTAGGGTGTACCACCATATGTTCACAAGCAAGCAACAAACATTCCATGCACTTCCACTCAAGTAGTTTATTATTAAGTTGATTTATTATTTATGCTAAATTAATTCCTAAAATAATTCTTGTGGAGGTGAATAATTCTTTTTGGAGTTTGTGATTTTTTATTTTATGTAAAGTTTTAAAAAGTTCAAATTTTTTGTGATTTTTAAATTTGGGTCAAAATTCAGGGTGTTACAGACCTA
Organism: Miscanthus lutarioriparius; assembly: GCA_904845875.1. NCBI lineage: Eukaryota > Viridiplantae > Streptophyta > Magnoliopsida > Poales > Poaceae > Miscanthus > Miscanthus lutarioriparius. The sequence goes on along the minus strand of CAJGYO010000009.1, from coordinate 85,764,579 downwards.
CCCCTTAAAAAGAATCTCGTCCTCGAGATTCGAACTGATCCTCGAATAGATATGGAAATTCCTTTTTGAGATCTTCTCTTTCTCATGTGGCTTATGCCTCAGTGTGATTGCTCCATTGTACCCGACAAAATCTTACTGTGGTCCATCTTGTTTGTCGGGTGGCAACATCCAATATCTTAATCGGTCTTTCTTGGTACTGTAGATCTGGCTGTAAATCCATTACTTCCAAGGGTGTTTGTTCTTCTGGTACTCTCAAACATTGCTTTAGTTGTGATATGTGGAACACATCATGCATATCTGACATTTCTAGAGGTAGCTCTAGATGGTAAGCTACAGCTCCAACTTTCTCAATGATCTTGTACGGTCCGATATATCGTGGTGCTAACTTTCCTCTGACTTGAAATCCTTGGGTGCCTCTAATCGAGGATACTTTTAGATAGACAGAATCTCCTGGCTGAAATTCTAGCGTCCTGCGTTGGGTATCTGCGTAACTCTTTTGTCTGCTTTGTGCTTCTTTTAGGTTTTCTCGGACCTTGGCTACTTGTTCTTCTGCATCTTTGATCATGTCTTGTCCGAATAAGCTTCTTTCTCCAAATTCGGACCACATTAATGGTGTTTGGCACTTTCTTCCATATAGTGCCTCAAATGGTGCCATCTTTAGGCTTGCCTGGTAGCTATTATTATAAGAGAACTCAGCGAATGATAAACTCATTTCCCAATCTTTTCCATATGTTAGTACATAGGCTCGCAACATGTCTTCTAATATTTGATTTACCCTTTCTGTTTGTCCATCTGTTTGAGGATGATAGGTAGAGCTGAAATCCAAGCATGTTCCCAAGGCAGCATGTAGACTTTTCTAGAAACATGCCATAAACTGTGTACCTCTGTCAGACACAATTTGGCTTGGTACCCCATGTAATCGAAGGATGTTATCTATGTATAATTGTGCTAGTTTATCTCCCCGACATATGGCCTTCATTGGGATAAAGTGAGCCACTTTAGTTAATCTATCTACTATGACCCATATTGAGTCATTTCCTTTGTGTGTTTTGGGCAGCCCTACTATAAAGTCCATGCTGATCTCATCCCATTTCCATACTGGTATATGTAGTGGTTGAAGTAGTCCCGCGTGTCGCTGGTGTTCGGCTTTAACTCGCCGACAGGTATCGCATTGTGCTACATAATCTGTGATGTCTACTTTGATCCTTGTCCACCAATATTTTTGCTTGAGGTCCATGTACATTTTGGTGGATCCTGGGTTGATGGAGTATGCTGAATGGTGTGCTTCATCCAATATCAGCCTTCTGAGCATCTCGTCTTGAGGTACGCATATCCGATCTTCGTACCATAGTATCCCTTGCTCATCAACTTTAAATCCCGGGGTCTCTTTTTCAGCACTCTGTTTCTTGAGTTGTTGTATCTCTTTATCCTTTTCTTGGGCTACTTTTATCTGGTCTTCCAAGGTTGGTCGTATATGTAGGATATTCAGGGTAACATGTGGTACAATTTGTAGATTCAGGTGGGGGACTTCTTATGCTAACTCGGGTCTTCGATTTAGGGTTGTGAGGTAGTGGCAATTGGATTTTATGCTTAAGGCATCCGCGACCACGTTGGCCTTATCAGGATGGTATTGTACGCTCAGGTCATAATCCTTAATTAATTCTAACCATCTCCGCTGTCGTAGGTTTAAATCTGGTTGAGTGAAAATATACTTCAAACTCTTATGATCCGTAAATATTTCACACTTGTTTCCAATGAGGTAGTGTCTCCATATTTTGAGTGCGTGTACTACCACTGCTAATTCCAGATCATGTGTCTGATAATTTTCTTCATGCGTCTTTAGTTGTCTGAAGGCATAAGTGACGACCTTATCATCTTGCATTAAAACACATCCGAGTCCTTGTCGGTAGGTATCGCAATATACTACAAAACTTTTGTGAATGTCTGGTAAAGTGAGTATTGGGGCTATTGTTAACATTCTCTTTAATTCTTGGAAGCGCATTTCACATGCTTCTGTCCACTTGAACTCCTTTCCTTTCTGAGTCAAGGATGTCATTGGCCAAGTGATTTTGGAAAATCCTTCAATAAATCTTCTATAGTATCCAGCTAGTCCAAGGAAACTATGAATTTTTGTCTCATTTGAAGGTTGTTTCCATTCCGAGACTGCTTTGACCTTTTCTGTGTCTACTTTTACTATATCTACTATGATAATATGTCCTAGAAAAGTGACTTCTTGTAGCCAAAATTCGCACCTGTTGAATTTTGCGTATAGCTCATGTGCTCTTAACTTGTTCAATATCACTCTTAAATGTTGCTCATGCTCTTTGGCACTCTTTGAGTAAATAAGAATATCGTCAATAAACACCACAGCGAATTTGTCTAGTTCCTCCATGAAAACTTTGTTCATCAGGTTCATGAAATATGTGGGTGCATTTGTAGATCCAAATGGCATCGCGGTGAACTCATATTGTCCATACCGTGTCACGAACGTTGTCTTAGGTATGTCACAGAGTCGGATTTTCAACTAGTAGTAGCGTGATCTCAAATCTATCTTTGAGAAGTATTTTGTTTCTTTTAGTTGGTCAAACAAATCATCTATTCTTGGTAGTGGGTATTTGTTCTTGATAGTGACTTCATTTAGTGACCGATAATCAATACACATCCGTAAACTTCCATCCTTCTTTTTCACAAACAACACTGGTGATCCCCATGGTGATGAACTCAGTCTAATGTATCCTTTTTCTTGTAATTCCTGCAATTGTTTCTCTAATTCTTCTAAATCATTGGCTGCCATTCGATATGGTCTCTTTGCTATTGGAGCAGTTCTAGGTATCAGGTCAATGATAAATTCCAAATCTCTGTCTGGTGGCATTCTGGGTAACTCTTCAGGAAATACATCGGGGTATTCACATACTACTGGCACTTCCTCAACATTCTTGGCTTCTATGCTGCAAACCATTGGCTGAGCTTTTGGAACTTGGGGGTGACATTCTACTTTTATTCCATTATGATTTATTAGTGTCACTATCTTATCTCTGCAGGATATGTTACCCTGGTGTTTTCCTAACCAATCCATTCCTAGTATCACATCTAGTCCTTCTGTCTTTAATACTACTAATTCTGCTTGGAACTCGATTCCATAGATCATTATTCTTACTTGAGGACATTTTAGAGAACATTTGAGGACAGCTCTGGGGGTACGTATCAAAGGAATGGTGGGGAGTAACACCGTTCTCAAACCATTTTTAAGCACAAAACAAGCAAAAACAAACAAATGTGAGGCTCCAGAATCAAACAACACGCTTGCAGTTTACAAGGAACTCACCGTGCACGACATCAGGGGCTGCTTGCACTTCTTCTGCATTCACGTGGTTGACTCGGCCTAGTCTAAAGGTCTGAGGGTTCATTTTCTGCTATCCAGAATACTGAGGTCCAGTGCGTCCAATTCCTGAGGCGGCTGTCCTATTGCTGGCTGTAGATGATGCGGGGGCATAGGCTACCAATTGGTTTGCATATGGGCATTGGGCGATTCTATGTCCAGGTTGTCGGCATACGAAACATGTCTACTCTGAGGCTGCATTATTGTTGCTCTTAGGCTGGTTATTGTTGTTGTAGCTTCGATAGGCGGATGTGGTTTGCTGAGAGTTGGTTCCAGGTGATCTATATTGCATGGTTGACTAATACTTCACCGGTTCAGTGTTGTTGGTCCTGACCCTTTGTGTCCTTTCCTGCTGACGGGCATGTTGCAGGTTGAACTTACGCTTCCTTTCACCATCCATCTTTGAGCGTTCTTCTTCCAATAAAATATTGTGGTTCATCAAGGTGTTGAAATTTGGATAGATGTGCATAATCATTTGTGTCCTATGAACTAAGTTAAGTCCTCTTCTAAAACATCTCTGTTTCTTCTTATCTGTATTAACATCTTCGGGGGCATAGAGAGATAGCTTCATAAATTTCCAGATGTATTGATTCACTGTCATTGCACCTTGCCTTAAGTAGCGGAATTCTTTGGTTTTCATTTCCATTATTCCTTTGTGTCGACGAAATCTAATCGACAGTCTATTGAGGGGTATACTCACAGTAGTAGATGATCAGTGGAGGTGCGCGTAATAGGAACCGAATGGTGTCACAGGCGCAGAGACAACAATTTAGATAGGCTTAGGCCGTTAGATCGACGTAATATCCTATGTCCTGTGTCTTTGGTGGATTGTATAATGAGAGAAGAGATGATATGAGATGTTTTTGAGGGGGGTCCCTACTCGCCTTATATAGCTGGGGGTAGGGTTATAGGTCAGTTAGATCTAGATCTATTCGGTTACATGGTAAGTTTTTACAAGGAATACAATATCTAACATATCCGAACAGATCCTTCTCTATCTTCAAGATTCCTTCCTGAAGCCTTGTGGTGCACGCCGAGCAGTGCCTTGCACCACACGCCTTGATCTTGTGGGCTGGACCGTCCCTGATGGTGCGGCCCATGTCCATTGCCATGGGTACCTAGGGTTATACCCCCATAGCTAGTCCCCGAGTGCCTTGTATCCGCTGAGCAACGCTGTCTTGAACAAGTCTGAGCAGTTTAACTTGGAATTAGACAGTTAATCTGGCAATCAGGCCAGTTTAACTGGTAATCCGATCAACAAAATTAGGCGCTGACCAGTTTAACTGGTAATCTGACCAGTAAAAAATAGGTGTCGACCAGTTTAACTGATCAATAGGCCTCGAACTTTACTCAAGTAAGGCTTGTCAGTAGGATGTAAGGAGCTCAAGTTTAAAATTTAAAAATTCTCCACCTTAGGTGAAGTGTACACACTTAGGCTTCGTTGGCAAAGTTGGATGATTATCATCCATGACTTAGTCAATAAGGAGGATAAATCAGGAAAAATGCACTACACTCACCGCCAGGTGAAGTGTAGCCCCTCAGTCCCTGAGCCTAACATTAGGTGAAGAATTGACCTTGTGCTAGGGTCAAAAAATAGAAGACTCCGAAGGCTTAGCCTATCACACAGCTAGTTCCCAGCTTAGCTAAAGATCAGTAAGGAGGAAAAAATAGTACACTCACCGCAAGGTGAAGTGTACACACTTAGTCCCCGAGTCTGCTAGAAGATAGAGAAATATCTTGTAGCAGGATCAAAGAATATCAACAACCTCTTAGTCAAATAATCTACTCCCAGCTTAGCTGAGAAAATTACACTCACCGCTAGGTGAAGTGTACACACTTAGTCCCCGAGCCTGCTATAAGATAGAATAACATCTTGTAGCAGGATCAAAGAATCAAGTGAAAAGGACAAAGTCCCCGGGCTTAGCACTGGATCATGGGAGAAAAAACCGGATAGTGCTTAGCACTAGACATTGGAGTAAATCTGGATAATGCTTAGCACTTAGCCATGGAGAAAATACTGGAGAGTGCTTAGCACTTGACCATGGCAAAAAAATGGATAGTGCTTAGCACTTGACCGTGGAGAAAAAATGGAGAGTGCTTAACACTTGACCGTGGAGAAAAATAGAGAGTGCTTAGCACTTGACCATGGAGAAAAAATGCAGAGTGCTTAGCACTTATCCGTGGAGAAAATTGGAGAGTGCTTAGCACTTGACCATGGAGAAAAAATGGAGAGTGCTTAGCACTTATCCGTGGAGAAAATTGGAGAGTGCTTAGCACTTGACCATGGAGAAAAAATGGAGAGTGCTTAGCACTTATCCATGGAGAAAATTGGAGAGTGCTTAGCACTGGACCATGGAGAAAATTGGAGAGTGCTTAGCACTTGACTATGGAGAAAAAATGGAGAGTGCTTAGCACTTAACCATGGAGAAAATTGAAGAGTGCTTAGCACTTGACTGCGGAGAAAATACTAGAGAGTGCTTAGCACTTGACCGTGGAGAAAAAATGGAGAGTGCGTGGAGAAAAAATGGAGAGTGCTTAGCACTTGACCGTGGAGAAAATTGGAGAGTGCTTAGCACTTGACCATGGAGAAAAAATGGAGAGTGCTTAACACTTATTCGTGGAGAAAATTGGAGAGTGCTTAGCACTTGACCATGGAGAAAAAATGGAGAGTGCTTAGCACTTATCCGTGGAGAAAATTGGAGAGTTCTTAGGACCATAGAGAAAATTGGAGAGTGCTTAGCACTGGACCATGGAGAAAATTGGAGATTGATTAGCACTTGACCGTGGAGAAAAAATGGAGAGTGCTTAGCACTTAACCGTGGAGAAAATTGGAGAGTGCTTAACACTTAACCATGGAGAAAATTGGAGAGTGCTTAGCACTTGACCGTGGAGAAAAAATGGAGAGTGCTTAGCACTTAACCGTGGAGAAAATTGGAGAGTGCTTAGCACTTAACCGTGGAGAAAAACTGTAAATTGCTAAGCAAAGCAGGCCCATGCGTTCAGTAAGCCCTAAGGCCCATTGAGCCGGCCCATTAAGCATCTGTAGAGAATTTGGACGGACACGAGCGACGCGGCGTGGCACAGCGTGGTTTCCCAAAAACCTTGAAGACGAAAGGTCGGGGTCGAACCGTATAAATGCAGACGCCGTGGAGCACTCCCTTAACTTTGCCTGACGCTTCCTCTTCATCGCAACCAAAAAGCATTTGGCGTTTGGCCTTCCGCGCACCTCGCCACAGCCGCATCACAACCGCGGTGCTGCCTCAATCAGATCTGAGCACAGTCCCATCGAATCAAAACCACCTCCTCAACCAGAGCTGATCCATGGCGAAGGGTGGAAAGAAGCATAGCCGCTCGAGCCCAAAGAGGTCAGGGGGAATGCGGCGGAGAGCACCGGCGAGATCCGCCGTGATCTGGAGTGGGTCAAATCGACCTGCTCCTAGGAGTCCCTTGAGGGAATGGTGATTGAAGGCACCCTTCCGGACCAGGTGACCAGAGGATGGTGCCCAGTCGCAGGTGTTCCCGACCCCCGACACCAATGAGCTTGTTGTATTCAAGGCGTATTTTGTTCGTGGGTTTGGGATTCCTGCACATCCTTTCTTGTGTAAACTTCTTCGGTACTACGTCATTAGCCTTTGCCATCTCAATCCCAAAAGTATTCTTCATATCTACCTCTTCATCAACCTATGCGAAGCATTCATCGGAATCGCTCCACAATTCAACCTCTTTTGCCACTTCTTCTGCCTCAAACCCTTCTCCGGATCTGGATCTCCCAAGGTGGTCGGCGGAGTATATCTGTAGCTACGGGATGGTATGGTGAAAGAATACATCCAAGTGCCCCTCAACACATCGTTGAAGGGATGGACTGCTAGGTGGTTCTACATCCGAAACGATGAGACGAGCCTGCCGACCGACATAGACCACCTAGCGGAGCCAAACGTGAACTGGTTGGCAAGGCCGAGCAGCACAGAGATGACCTAGGTCGAGGAGCTCCTTCAGATACTAAGGCAGATTCGAGGCAACCTAGACAGAGTTGGTGTAGCAATCAACTTCATCTACCGTCGGATCCAGCAGAGCAAGGATAGGTTCCACCCCGCATTTGAATACGCGGGGGATAACGATACTGCTCGGGAAGCCCCAGAGAGAGTAGAAAAGGGGGACGCCTATGCCCGCGCCCAGAAGGTCTTTTCGAAGAACACAAGACTAAGGAACCTGGGCCAGCAAAGGCCTTACAGCATCACGAATCCGTCACCACCGGTAAGAGTGCATCAATTGTAGTCATTATAATGTCAAGTCTTGTTGATGCTTTAATGTCTTATTGAAAACTGGTGGACAGAATAGTGCTGCATACTTCTCTGACATGCCAGACGAGACCTGGTCGGAGGGTGTTGATACCCATCCGACCCAACTGCCGGCAGGTCCGCCGTCGGAAAGCAGCTCATCGTCCAAATCCGAGGACGTGGTGGAGACACCCACCAAACATTGACAGGCAACACGCGGGAAGCAGCCAGCCCGGGAGGGGCGGGTGAAGAAGAAAAAGAAGATGAACACGCCACCACCATGCAGGGGTGGCAGAATCTCCTTTAGGGAGCCTTCGGCTCGCCGGCGGGTCATTGTAGACTGGTCGGACGACGATGAGGACAGAGGCGAGACGCTGCAGCAGCGAGCTGCGTGAATGGCCACTCCGACACCTACCACCAAGGCCTCTGACCAGCAAGCCCGAGGAGCGGCTGACCGGAGATTCACTGGGGACGAAATCCCCAAGCCCAGATGAGGGGCTTTGGCAGGGAGAGCCACCGTGGCGAGTACAGAAGCGCCGGAGGCGAACCGGCCGCCTCTGGTGTTCTCAAGATTCGTGTCATCGACTGAAGGGCAGGGGAGCTCCAACAAGCCCTGTCAATTTAAAGTTGCACATAGGTGATCCGACGCGTAAGTGTTGCTGCACAGACTTAGTCCGAGTAAAACCGAACTTGAAGTATTGATGATACGATATCATGTTGCAGGAAAACGCCAACCGAGGAGGTGCACCCAGTCAACATCGGCGATGCCCAGCAAGAGCCGAAACCATGTGCCACGACTACCAGCGCTCGTGACACCGGTGCGGGACAGCCGGAAAAAATGCAGGAGGCACCCGAAGACCAGGCTAGTGCCCGAGTTGAAGCCCCCCAGAGCTCGGAGCCCACAACTGAGGAGATTGCCACCGAGCCGACCAGTCACCCAGAGCCAAGAGCCAGTCCCCAAGCTCAATCGCCAGGGACGGGTCTTGGTACCTCCGTCCGAGTACAAGGCAGCCGGGCGCCAAAGCAAGCAAGGGAGACCCCCCGAGTTCATTGAAGAAATTGAGCGCGAAGTGCCAGATACCCAAGACCCTCCCCTTAGCTCCTACGGACTTTTGTATGCCGCGGAGATGCAGTAGAAGTCGTGGAGGACGAGGAGGCGAGCCAGCAGGTGGAGACGCTCAAGGCAACACTAGCGTCGGTGTCCAGCCAAATACAAGTAAGTTAATCCACATGACCAGTTGAAGTTGTAGATTATGGTAGTGAACTGTTGTTTGCCGCAGGAGTTGATGAAGATCTCCGAGAACCGCGCACGCCAGCTGGAGCGGGCTGCTCCGGCAATCGCCGAGAACCAGAGGCTGCGTGAGTCGGTGGAGGAATTGGAGATGATGTTGGTTGGAGCACACGGCGACCGAGAGAAGCTGCAAGCGCGAATGGCGCAACATGAGGCGGATAACTGGAAGCTAACAGAGCAGCTAGGCAAAGCCGTCGATTGTCAGAATGGTAAGGCCTTAGGCCCTGCAGCGTAATGCTTTCTTGTCCTCAATTTACCCAGGATGACAGTAACCTTCATCCGTGTAGAGCTTGAAACCGAGGCGCGCCTGGCGCCTAAGGCGAAGGCGCAGGCGGAGAACGAAGCGCGTCTGGCGCATGAGGCAAAGGCGGAGGCAGAGACCAAAGCGCTACTAGCGCACGAAGCAAAGGCGCTAGCAGAGAAAGAAAAAGATGAAGCTCGATCGGCGAAGACAAAACTCATCGAAGAGCTGAAATGTAAGTTATTCCTCAAAGGGTCCAAAACCAGTATAATTTAAGTGGCCTCACCGGACATCCAAACAACATTTCTAGGACTCAGCTATAAAAATTTACGGACCCATAATTTACACTGGTTTTGGGTTTAAAACGGGGCTTCCAAACAGGCCAATATATAAACATTTTCAAAGAAAAAGAGAGAAAGTTGAGGGTCTATTTGCAAATGCGTCTTTGTTCTTTCCTTAAGCAGTTGGGCTCACGGCCATGGCTGCCGGTAGGTAGGCTCGGGAGACTCTGGCTGCGAGTGGCAGTAGCAGCTGAAGAGCAGCGCGGTGGGGCACAGCGGTAGAGCGGTGCGGCGGAGCAGCGGCGACATGCATGGCTTCCACAACCGGACATTGCGCCGGCAGTTACGATGGAACGACATGGCAATTTATACAATGTGTATAAAACCGAGAAACTCAAAAAACCAAACCAAATGCAGTTACCTGTTTACTTGCCCTTCTCTCCAGAAAACCCTACCACCTGAAACTGAAGCTGAATTGATTTCTTCCCTCCTAACTTTTGACCATGTGGAACTGCTGGCGCCCGGACGTCCGATCGGATATCGATGCGTCGGATGCTACGTGGCCCGTGCTGATTCATTTCCCTTGTGCGCTGCACTCCGCACTCGTGCCAGCACGCCCCCGCCTGTGCTTCCATTTCGCGCGCCCACGCGGGGCCTGCGCTGCACACTCGCGGGGGGAGCACTTGCGCCCCCTCATCTTCCCATGAGCATCCTATGTGCAACACCCCGATCTACTTTTGAAATATCCAGATGCAACATTTGCAACATAAGTATGAAGGCAGATTAAATGCTTGGAACATGCGTTTGAAACACTTGCAAAAACCTGAAAACACTTGAAAACCATTGCAAAACATATGCAACCTCAACATCCAGATAAACACTACTTGCAACATATGTGTGAAACATATATGCAACATCCAGATAAACACTACTTGCAACATACGTCTGAAAAATAGATGAAACATTGGGATAGACGCTTGCAACATATGTGTACAACCATTGCAACATATGCAGCATCCCGATCTAATTTTGTAACATCTATATGAAACACTTATAACATACCTCAAAAACATCTGAAACATTTGAAATAGACGCTTGCAACATGCTTCTCCTTGCGCTGGTGGCGCCTGCAGCGTCATCGGGCGCGAGCATGCGCACGGCAGCCTTGGGTGGCCATCTCATGGCCGAGGAAACAGTCTCGGCGTTGCTCGCGCCGTCTGGTGGGGTGAGCGGCGGAGCAAGAGCAGCGGCGAAGAAAGGTCCGGCGGTGAGGAAGGACGGAGCTAGCTAGGCGGCCGAGCGTGCCGTAGCGGTCGCCGTGGACCACGCGCAGAATCCACGGCGGTGCGGGTGAGTCGAGGTCGATCACGTCTTTGGAGTGGAGGTTGCGTCTGGGAGAGTGGATTTATTTTACAAACTTCTGGAGTGGAGTTGTTAAGGGCAAGACGCAGTGAGCTGTTCGGGCCGTCGTGGCCCGCGACAATGGGAGTGTCCGGGTGTCCGCACACCCTAAGGAGAGCATTTCTGTTTGACCGTGTCTAACAACTGGAGAGCATTTTCCTTAGCCATGCATGTTGGAGAGGTTAGCGCGGATACCGTTGTTTTGGACAGCTTTCATCAGCACATGACGAGGTATATCATCCATGATAGTTAGCAGTTGATCTGTTTTCCACCACCACTTGGTCCCTAACATTTTCGGTCGGCTGCCACTTCCACCAGTTTTAGGCGCATGTGCGTCAACCACAGCAGGGATTGAGCCAACTACTGCTAGTGAACGTTAGGCCTCAGCTGTCAAGGTTTCTTGTGCTACTAATACAGTTTGCGTTGTACTAATTAATTAAACACCTCCCTTATTGAGCTCGCCGGTGCATATATATATAGTTTTTAATTAAGTCCATGCCTGAATTTGTCAAAGTCATTGCGAAATCGAGGTCACCAATTTCAACCACTGCATGCAACAGGAATATAATTGTTCGGGTGATCAGGGGATGCCTTTGTTGACCTTCAAACGTGCAGTAAAGACTTAATTTGCATGTTTCACGGTTCTGGAGGGAATGGTGAAATGTATGTGCATGTGAGCAATGCAGAGACATGACTCATGAGCATGTATATTCTTTCTCTCGACGTGGTGTCTTCCCTCATCCACACCCACCAGACTGTTAAGAGGTCTGAGGACGGTGTTCACATATTTTTACTCATGAGAAAAATAAAGTGCTTGCCGGAGTTCTTACATGTTGTGTGTTGATATGCAGGGTGCATTATTACCTGCTGTTTGCACTAGTTGCTAGTGGACATATATATTTCGTCCAGCCACTAAAATCTCACATATGTAGTACCAGTGCAAGTACGAAAATTAGATCGAAATAACTCGACGGATAACTTCACTATGTAGACGAAGAAAACAAATAAACAGAACTACTTAAACCAGAGCAAGCAGCTAGTTTAGTTTCCAATGGGGCCATCTAAACACCAATGATCATATCAAATGCTAAAACTTTGTGGTATCGATAATCTTTGGAGTGCAACAAAGTTGTACTACAGCTAAGACAATTCGTAAATTGTAATCCCATTTTTCTACTTGCATTTACTTAATGATCAAGTCAAGAATAGCTCCATTATTGATGATTCCATTATATTCTAAAATCCTCAACTTGGTCTCCAACTGAAACACCACTATCATATCGTGCTATTGAGGTAGAGAACTACCGCACATGGCCTCAAGAACTATAAATACCCATGCGACATTCAATGGAAACTCATCTCAACTCAGACACTCTCTCTAGTAGCTCACAATGGCAGGCACAAAGCTAATATCAATAGCCTTTGTTTTCCTCATGATGAGTATGGGATTAGCCAATGCTGTGAGGGTGACTAGATACTCTAGTGCTGATGGGTCGGGACAAGGAGGGGGAGGGGGTGGTGGATATGTGAATGCCAGGGGACTAGGTGATAGTCGTAGTCCTTATGGTGCCCATGCAACTGCTGGAGGGGATGGTGCAAGTTATGGAACTAGCCAATACAGTGGGTCGGGATATGGTGTAGGAAGTGGGACAGGTTCAGGGTAAAGCGGAGGGGGTTATTCCGGTTATGGACAATCTTTTTATGCAGGAGGTTCAGGTGTTGGATCTGGGTATGGTAATGCAAGTCCCTGATTTCCATATCAAGTCAAACTAAAGTTGGGGCCCATCCTCAATTCTTGTTTAAAGTCATGGAATTATCATTTGTTTTCTTTGTACTTTATTATATTTTGTGTTGGCCTTGTATCATCTCAATGTAAGTCCTTGTATCAGCTCAATGTATTGCTCTACAAAAACTAACAAAAGCTTTGTTCCATCGAAAAAAGAGGGTACTGGAATACCAGTGCCGAACGGTGTTGTTAAGATGAACGGTCAACTAGACAAATGTTTTTTTAACAAAAGGACTAGTTGCAGCTTCTATAACTGCATACATCCGGTTCTTGGTTTTTAGATTAATTGCTCATAGTTAACATAAACACGTCACGTAAACTAAAGAAAATCATAAGCAATGTATATCATAACTCACTACTCAGAGAAGCTTTTTAGAGGTGGCTGGAAACCATATGTAGAGTCCGTTTCTAGGAGGTTGTACGTCACAAGTCTCACTCGATTTTTTTAGATCACAAAGTCATGTGGTTCTTTTAGCATGTGGTCAACAAGGATTGAATCCGCAACCTCCGGACTCACGTGTTCCTCTCATAACCACTCCGTCCCAAAGTCACTTATGAGTAGAAGGTAGATATACATTTCCTTTATATTCATCTTACCGAACATTGAAATAAATATTTTGAACCCTAAACGATTTCAAATGAAAAGTTGTTGATATAATCGAGTACTATAGCTTTGGTTATGGTCGTTTCTCCATCCAAGGTCATTTGAAAATTTTGAATTTTAAAATATGAGAAATTCAATAGAAATTTCCTTAGATAAATGATTTCGTATAAAAAAAGTTTTTAACTACAAAGTTGTATAGCTCTTCGAGATCTGTAACTTTGGTTTTTGTTGTTTCTCCGTCTAGATCATTTGGAAATTTTGAATTTCAAAATATGAGGACTTCAAATTAAAATTTGGGACCATTGATTATTTCAAGTGACAAAGTATGAAATGCAATGTTTTAGATCTTTTGGAGGTCTATAACTTTAATTTTTGTTATTTCTTCATCCGTGGTCATTTGAAAAAAAATCAAAAAAATTTAAATTTCAAAATATGGGGACTTAAAACAAATTATTGGGTCTTAAATAAATTTTAAATGAAAAAGTTATCAACTACAAAGTTGTAGATCGCTACGAGTGCTACAACCTTTATATAAAGTTTGTCATATATCATTCAACTTGATTTCTAAAAACGATGCTTCACCTATTTTTAGAGGTGGGTCAAATTATCAGCCGTCTCTAGAATTCATTTCAAGAGACGGCTAGAATTCCAGCCACCTCTAGAAATGCTTCCATTTTTAGAGGCATCTCGTAAACCGAACCCACCTCTAAAAATACAGTCGCCTCTAAAATCGATTTCTAGAGGCAGGCCAGTGCAGAAACAATTTTCAGAGGGGGATTTTGATTGAGTTGTATTTGCCCAAAAAAAATCACTTCTGTAGTAGTGACTTCTCCATCCATTTTTGGCGAAGATATCTAAAGCAGTAACTTTCAATGTTTTGGTCGCCAAATGGATCATCTGTGTTCTGTCCTCACGTTAGAGGAACGCCTAAAGCCACAACCAATATGTTACCCTAAAATAACACGTAACAGTAGTCTACCAAATATCCTATCTCAAAAATCCCAACTTTTTAAAATTTGTATCCCAAAATGTGCTTGATGATGTGCCAAGAAGACTAACTAGACAAGTGTCGTCGGGAACCATAATTAAAATCTAATTTAATCATGGGTCACCCTTGGATCCTTGCATCACATTGCAGGGCACTATGGATATGTTTGGTTGCATCTCTAGCTAGCCTGCCTAGGAAAATAACCTAAGCTTGAGTTAGCCTGTCCAAGTCAATGCAACCTAGTAGTGTTTGCTTATCGTGTGCTAGTTAAGCCTAGATAAGTTAGTTTTTGTTTGGTTGCCTAGAATCCTGGATTATTTGGTACTATTCCCTCTTCGCTACAACGGTGACCTTACCTTCATCACCTTCATTTTCTCTGTTCACCTCGACGGTAGTGGAGGCCGAGGAACTCGACGGTGGCCGCCCCACACACGCGGAGGAGGACCAGATGTGGTGGTAGCCGATTCGCCATGAAGGAGCAGCACCAGATGCGGCCGCTTCCAATTCACCGCGAAGGAGTAGCACCAGATGCAGCCGCCCGCCAATTTCGCTGTGCGACACCTCCACTGCCGATTTGTGGGAGGCTACTGTCGTCCATGAGGTGAGAGAAGCGGGTCCCAGCACTAGACGACTGGCAAGATGGAGGAGCACGGAAGCGGTGGCTGGTAGGGTGGAGGTGGAGCACAAAAGTAGGCCTTGTCGGTCAGCGGGGTGGAGGAGGAGCGTGGATCCAGTGGCCGGCAGGGTGGAGATGGAACGCACGCAGGAGGTGAGCGGAGTTGGGTCTTGAGCTAGGCAGAGCTAGGCTTTGCGAGAACGAGGGGATCAGCCGTTTCCAGGGAGCCTGGCCAAGTCATGGTTGATGCATTAGTTGGGCCAAGCTACAAACCCAAAACAGCAAACCAAAAAACTCCTTGATTGGCTTCCTGGATCCTAGATAAGGGATAGACACCCAAACAAAAAGTCCCTATGTATCTTAGCCTTGATATACCCAAACTCTAGCTATCATTGTATTAACTTCTCTTCCATCATATGCTCTACCCTTATCGCTAGCCGTGGCCATGTCATCGACGTCGGCCTGTAGTTTTTGAGCCTCTATCGAGTGCATTCATGCAATGATCATAATGTCCCGCCAACATTCACTTTACCAAGAGATTGCGTCGGGTGAGCTCTTCCCTTTTTGTGTCCTTGATTTTCTGGTCATGTCTGACCTGCTCATCTGCAGCAAGTAGCATTCCTCCATGGGGAGGGATCCCCGAGCATTGTGCTTTAAGGTGCAATGACTTCTCACATAGGCTGAGAAAATCTCCGAACCCCATGTCCCGCCCTTACACAGCAGCACCGTCGCCCAGTGAGTGGACCAGTCCTTAGACCTGCGTGCTTTAAAAAGCGAGACAGACGAAGGAACTTTTTTAGAGAATTATACCTCACACTCGGTTGTTTCGGACGAACCCAGTACCCAATTTTTTCTCTCTCCCAACCAACTCAGTGTCGTGCATCTCCGAAGTCCCAAGTCCATAGGTCAGCCGCTAACGCCGCCCCCAGGCATGCTCCCTCCACTGCTACCAGCGCCCCTATGCCGCCCCCAGGCTGACCACCGTCCCCAGGCCTGCTCCCTCCGCCACCGTCGCCCCCAGGCCATGCAGCCAAACGGTAGCCGCAGCGCCTTCACCTACGCCGTGCATGAAAGCATCTAGGCCCCTAGTTGGGTTTCGGTGATTAATGACAATACAAGATTACTATGACTAACATGTGTTTTGTAGAGGCAATTAAGTTAGGTCATGGTAATGGCAATTGATTGGGCAATCATGGTTAGTCATGCTCCTATGATGGAAATCGTTTCGGTTTTAAAAGGATGGACGACAAGGTTAAAGATGGACTAGTTCTAAATGTCGTTTGGTGTTGAAGAGACACTTAGAGTAGTTTAGGACTTTATTTTTCCTTTGGCCATACTATTAAGGGGGGTATGGACTAGTAGCTTGACCTAGGTGAGTCTAGTGGGTTGGGTGTGGTGCACACTTGTCAAATCTAGCACTAGGTAGCTCAGGAGTAGCCCTAAGATCAATTGGAGCAAACTTCATTCACATATGATTTCGAGATGGAAGTGAATGGAGGGTCAAATGACTGACCGGATGCTGGTCTGGTTGTGACCGGACGCTGAAGGGTGAGTCTGGTCAGTTCATTTGATCAACTGGAGCCATCTGGTTACGACCGGACGCTGAGTGAAAAGTGACCGAACGCTAGGTGCTAGAGTCCGGTCAACTCCAGAGAGATTCCAGAGAGGGAGATTCCTGATCGGACGCGTTCAATCAGTGCTGACTGGACGTAGGTCAAGATCTGGTAACTGACCGGACGCTGAAGAGTGAAGTCACCGGACTCTGGGTTCCAGCGTCTGGTCAACATCAGTAAGGTTTCAGAGAGCAGTTTTCGTGACCGGACACGTCTAGTCAGTGCTGATCGGACGCAGGTCAAAGTCCGATCACAACATAACGACTCTTTGGCGGGGATAACTAACCGGAGCATCTGGTCACCATGACCGGAGCGTCCGGCCACCCCGCAGAGTGCTGACTCAACCTCCTAACGGTTCGTTTTGAATGAGGGGGTATAAATACTTCCTCTATTCATCCAAGGGAGGTCTCTTGCCCATTTGTTCAGCTGTGAAACACCCTTGAGAGTGCAAAGGAGAGCAAGAGCCTAGTGAGGTGATTGAGATTTGAGAATCCAAGATTAAGGCCTCATTAGTGCAAGGATAGTAGCAAGTGTGCATCCACCCTTCTCATTAGGCTTGTTGAGGTCAAGTGAGAGTTTGTGCTTGTTACTCTTGGTGATCGCCATCACGTAGATGGCTTGGTGGCGATTGGGAGTTTGATGATCATTCGGTAGAGCTTGTGGATGATTCAACTCAAGTTGTGAGCGGTTTTGGGCGATTCACCGTGACGGAGTGTCGAAGAATCAGCCCGTAGAGAGCACTTGATCCTTGCGTAGATCAAGGGGGAGCTATACCCTTACGCGGGTGCTCCAATGAGGACTAGTGAGGAGTAGCGACTCTCCGATACCTTGGCAAAACATCGCCGCGTTCCTTTCTCTCTCTTTACTTTAAGCATTTATATTTGAGAAATTCATTTCTTGTCTTTACATTTCTAGAATGGCCATGCTAGAGTAGGATTGGAACTTAGGTTGCAAAACTTTTGTGTGGTAGAACAATAGAAACACATTCTAGGCACAAGGGGTGAAGTGGGCTAAGTGTAGGGTTTAATTATTGCAAAGAATTTTAGAATTAGCCCAATTCACCCCCCATCTTGGGCATCTTGATCCTTTCAATTGGTATCAGAGCCTCGTGCTCACTAAATTAGGCTTAACCGCCTAGAGAAAGATGTCTCACAGGGATGGACCTCCTCCTATCTTTGAAGGAGATGATTTTCCTTATTAGAAAATCCGCATGGAGGCTTATTTAGAAGCTCTAGATGTTGGAATTCTTAGAGCCGCCTCACAAGGATTCCCAAAACCTAAGGAACCCACAAACCTTCAAGGCAATGAAGTAAATTACGGAAAATCAAATGCAAAGGCTAGAAACGCCATCTTTAGAGGCCTTTGCAAAGATGTGTTTAATTGTGTGCAGAACCACAAGGCCGCCCATGCACTACGGTTGGACATTTGTGCGCTCCATGAGGGAACAAAGAGTGAGCATGAGGAATGCTATCATCTTGTTATGAAAAAGCTTAATTCATTTGAGATGCTTCCCAAAGAAAGTGCTAATGAGATGTACTCATGCTTAAATGTTCTTGTAGAGGAAGTGAATGGGCTTGGACTCACACAAATGCAACCATCCGATGTTGTAAGAAAAATCTTGAGTGTCCTCCCCATTGACAAATATGGGCATATTGTGACCGTGCTTCATCAAGGCGATCTTTCCACTACCCACCAACACAAATATTGGGAAAGATCAATGCACATGAAATGTATATGCATATCACACCACAAGATGGCTCTTCTTCCACCAAGAAGAAAGACAAAGACTTGGCATTGAAGGCTAGCCAAGAGAAGGGCAAAGCAAGAGTTGAGTATGAGAGCTCAAGTGATGATGAAATTTATGATGCAAGTCTTGCTCTCATGGTGAGAAGAACTGCCAAGATGCTTAAGAAGCTCAACAAGAATGGTGTCAAGTTTGATGGCAAGAAAAAGAAGTTCTTCACTAGCAATAGAAGGAAGCCAATCTCTGAGATGGATTGCTATAATTGTGGAGAACTTGGTCATCTAGCACATCAATGCCCCAAGCCAAAGAAAGACAAATACAAGAAGAAGAGTAAGGGCAAGAAAGATGACTCAAGTAATGAAGATGATGATGAGAAGAAGAAAAACAAGCCATACAAGAAGAAGGATGGCAAGAAGAAGGGTTTCCACAAGAAGAAGAAGAATGGCAAGGCATACATCGTCAGTGATTGGTTCACGGATATTGATTCATCAAGTTGCTCATCCGATGATGATAGTAAGAATGAGAAGGTGGCCGCTATTGTGATTGATTCTTCACTATCTTCACCGACACCACCGCCATCATCCTCTACACGCCTATGCCTTATGGCTAAGGGTGAATGAAAGGTATCAAATGATGATGATAGTAGTGGTGATGATCATGCTAGCAATGGTGATAGTGATAGTGATGATGAATTTGAATCACCTTCCTATGATGATCTTGTCAAGTTGCTTAACCAATATACTAAAATCATTAGGAAGACAAGAGCAAAAAATGAAAAGCTAGAAATTGAGAATGATTCTCTCTTGGCTAAATATGATGTAGTTGAAAAGGCTAGTGTTGAGCTTAGAGAAGAACATAAAACTATGTCATCCAAACTCAAGGAGCTAAAATCATCTAAAAAGGAGCTTAAAGAAAAAATATGATAAACTAGAGGGGATACATAATGAGCTCACCACTAGCTACAATATGCTAAAAGAAGAGTATACCAACCTCAAGGTTAATCATGATAATCTTGTTGTCTCTCATGAGTTTTTATCCAATGAGCCACATGATGCTACTAACCATGTTGTTAAGATTGATATAGCTACATCATATGATAATTTGATTATTGAGAGCATTGAGCAAGATTCTAGTAGCAAAGGCAAGCAAGTGGTTGAGTCCAACAACTATGATGAGTATGTCAAAATCAAGAATGAGAATGAGAAGCTCAAGAAAGATCCTAAAAAGCTATCAACCACCAACACTATTATGATAGAGAACCTTGATCATGATTATGATATAGAGCTCAAAGAAGAGAACGAGAAGCTCAAAGAAGAAAACAAGAGACTCAAGATAGAGAAAAATGATGATGCACTCAAAGAAGAGAACAAGAAGCTCAAGTTGGAGAAAGAACATCTCAAGATTGGCTTGAGCAAGTTCACAAGAGGCAAATATCTCCAACGTGAGCTGCTCATGAACACCGTCATGAAGATGGATAGAAGTGAAATTGGGTATGTGGCAAATCAAGAGAAAAAGGCCCAAGCTCAACAACAACAACAACACAAGTCAAAGCCAAAGCCAAAGTGGTGTTTTGAGTGTGGAAAAGAAGGTGTTGGGGGAGCCCATACGGAGTATGGGTCAACTCCCCCTCGAAGAGGAAGGAATAATGGCGGAGGCCTAGCCGGCGGAGGCTCTCCCCAAGACGGCGGAGGCCTAGCAGGTGGAGGCTCTCCCCAAGATGGCGGAGGCCCGGCCGGCGGAGGCTCTCCCCAAGACTACGGAGGCCCAGCCGGCGGAGGCTCTCCCCAAGACAGTGGAGGCCCAGCCGGCAGAGGCTCTCCCCAAGACGGCAGAGGCCCAGCCGGTGGAGGCTCTCCCAAGACGGCGGAGGCCTAGCTGGCGGAGGCTTCCCCCTGAGACGGTGGAGGCCTAGCCGGCGGAGGCTTCCCCCCAAGACGGCGAAGGCCTAGTAGGCAGAGGCTCTCCCCAAGACGGCGGAGGCCTGGCCGGCGGAGGCTCTCCCCAAGATGGTGGAGGCCCGGCCGGCGGAGGCTCTCCCCAAGATGGCAGAGGCCCAGCCGGCGGAGGCTCTCCCCAAGACGGCAGAGGCCTAGCTGGCGGAGGCTTCCCCCCAAGACGGCGGAGGCCTAGCCGGCGGAAGCTCTCCCCAAGACGGCGAGGCCTAGCCAGTGGAGGCTCTTCCCAAGACGGCGGAGGCCTAGTACAAGAATGACAGTGGAGTTTCTCCCCGAGACAGTGGAGGCTCTCCCCGGGACAGCGGAGGCCAAGCGCAGTAATCATGGCGAAGGTGTTCCCCAGGGCGGCAGAGGCCCATCAAGGAACGATCAGGTCAGCAAGGCATACGTGGGGACAGTTGATGGGCCACTAGTGGGCGTCGGCTTAGGCCCAGGGTGAAGACATCACGAGATGGTGTGATAAGAACACCCCTGAGGTTAGACACTAGGACTAGAATATTCCTGGAATGTACCGTAGCAGTTGAGGGGCACTGTTGTAAACTCTGTAAAGTGGTAGTTGAGCCCTATAAATAGGGAACACTTGTAACTGTGAGAAGGAGGTGGGTGAAGCAATTATGAAACCCTAGTTCTTGTGAGTCGGTACTTGATCCTCACTCTCTCCTTCAGGCAGAGCCTGAGCCAAAGCCCGAGTCCGGAGCATCGGCCAAAGCCGAGGGCCTCCACCCCTTTCTCTTACTCC
Source organism: Miscanthus lutarioriparius (assembly GCA_904845875.1). Classification (NCBI taxonomy): domain Eukaryota; kingdom Viridiplantae; phylum Streptophyta; class Magnoliopsida; order Poales; family Poaceae; genus Miscanthus; species Miscanthus lutarioriparius. The sequence continues at coordinate 85,743,664 of CAJGYO010000009.1, read as the reverse complement.
TACTTGGCCAAAGCCTACTGAATCCCTCGTTTAGTGACCTTTTGTCTGGAGCCTCCAACAGACGATTTTGTCCGACAGGAGTGCGCTGTGTTCAGGGACCTCCGTCCATCTTAGACGGAGGCTGGCCTCCGCCCATCTTGGGCAGAGACCCCGACCTAAGATGAAGGCTTCCGTCCACTTCTCACCCTTGTTAGAAACCAATGTTTCAACAGAAGGTCACTTTGCCCATCAGTGTCAAACTCCACAACCACAACCCTTGCCCAAGCATGCTAGACCCTTTGCTTTCAATGCTCATTACATGCTTAGGAAGGACTCTAGTGGAAAAATGAAAGTCATGTTCTTAGGACCTCCCAACAAGAATAGGCCTAAGAAAATTTGGGTTGCAAAGTCACTTGTTGAGAAAGTCAAGGGCCCTCAACAAGTTTGGGTCCCTAAACAAGCTTGATCTCTTGTGTGTAGGTGAACTACAAGACCGGTAGAAGTCATTGAGTAATTGATAGTGGTTGCACACAACATATGACTGGTGATCCTCGTATGTTCACCTCACTAGATGAAGAAGTTGATGGTCAAGAAAGAATTACATTTGGTGATAATTCAAAGGGCAAAGTTAAAGGATTGGGCAAAGTGGCAATATCAAATGATCATTCAATCTCAAATATGTTATATGTTGCCTCATTGAGCTTTAACTTACTATCTATTGGTCAATTGTGTGATCTTGGCTTTCAATGCTTATTTATCGAGAAGAAAGTGGTTGTATCCAAGAAAGATGATGATCAAGTTATATTCAAGGGATTTAGATACAACAACCTATATCTAGTTGATGTCACCTCCGAAGTTGCCAACTTGAAGACAAGCCTATGCACCAAAACATCACTTGGGTGGCTATGGCATAGAAGACTTGCTCATGTTGGGATGAGCTCACTCAAGAAGCTTATGAAGAATGAATTGGTGAGAGAGTTGAAGGATGTGAAATTTGAGAAGTACAAGCTTTGTAGTGCATGTCAAGCCGGCAAGCAAGTTGCAAGCACTCATCCTACAAAAGCTTTCATGTCAACAACAAGAGTGCTAAAGCTCCTTCACATGGACTTATTTGGACCAACAACTTACAAGAGTTTAGGAGGAAATCTTTATTGTCTTGTGATTGTTGATGACTACTCAAGATATACATGGGTGTTCTTCCTTCATGACAAGACCGAGGTTGCATCATGTTTCAAGAAGTTTGCCAAAAGAGCACAAAATGAGTTTGAAGTGAAGCTCAAGAAGATTAGGAGTGACAATAGAAAAGAGTTTGACAACACAAACATTGAAGCCTATTGTGATGAAGTTGGAATCAAGCATGAGGTCTCCGCAACATACACTCCTCAACAAAATGGTGTAGTTGAGAGAAAGAACCGGACACTTATCGCACTTCCAAGAATAATGCTTGATGAGTATAACACACCCAAAGCTCTATGGGAGGAAGCTATCAACACCGCATGTTATGCATCCAACTGCCTATTCCTTCAAAAGTTTATTGGCAAGACACCTTATGAGTTGCTCAATGAGAAGAAGCCAGACGTCTTATTCTTTCGGGTGTTTGGATGCAAATGCTACATCTACAAGAAGCGGCAACACCTAGGGAAGATTCAAATACGTTGTGATATTGGTTTTCTTGTTGGTTACTCATCAAAGTCCAAAGCATATCGAGTATTTAATCATGCCATCGGCTCGGTTAAAGAAACATATGATGTGGAATTTGATGAATCTAATGGCTCCCAAGGAGCACATGAGAATCTTGATGATGTAGGTGATGAACCATTGAGGGAGGCCATGAAGAACATCCCGGTTGGAGACATCAGCCTAAAGATGATGAAGATGATGTACAAGTGATTGATCCACCTTCTTCATCAAATGTGCCACAAGATGGTGATAAAGATGAGAGAGTAGAAAATGAAGATACTCATGTCTCTCATGATCAAATGGTGGCACAAGCACAAGATGTTGATGCTCCACAACCTCCCCCTCAAGTGGTTGATAGAAGAAATTCACCTCTACTACAAGCACATCCACAAGATCTCATCATAGGGAGTCCATCAAAGGGTGTAATGACTCACTCTAAAAAACTTGCTTTATTTATTGAATATCACTCTTTTGTCTCTTGCTTTGAGCCTGAAAAGGTAGAAGAAGCTCTTCAAGATCCAGATTGGATAAATGCCATGCATGAAGAGTTGAACAACTTCACCCGCAATGAAGTTTAGACTCTTGAAGAGCGACCACAAGGTGCAAGAGTCATTGGAACAAAGTGGGTGTTCCGCAACAAGCAAGATGATCAAGGCATTGTAGTGAGGAACAAGGCAAGACTAGTTGCAGAGGGGTTCTCTCAAGTTGAAGGGTTGGATTTTGGAGAGACCTTTGCACCGGTTGCAAGACTAGAAGCCATTTGTATCCTCCTTGCATATGCATCGCATCGTGAAATGAAACTATATCAAATGGATGTTGAAAGTGCATTTTTAAATGGCTTTATAAATGAACTAGTCTATGTTGATCAACCTCCCAGGTTTGAAGACCCTAGATATCCTAATCATGTTTATAGGTTGCCAAGGCGCTATATGGGCTTAAGCAAGCCCCAAGAGCTTGGTATGAGCGCCTTTGGGATTTCCTCATTGAGAAGGGCTTCACCATTTGGAAGGTCGATACCAAACTATTCACCAAGAAGCTTGATGGAGAAATCTTCATTTGTCAAGTATATGTTGATGATATCATATTTAGATCATTAAATGAAGATTCTTACAAAGAGTTTGGTGAATTGATGTCGAAAGAGTTTGAGATGACTATGATTGGAGAGCTTACATTGTTTCTTGGTTTTCAAGTCAAGCAAATGAGAGAAGGAATTTTCATCTCTCAAGAAAAGTATACCAAGGATCTTCTCAAGAGGTTCAATATGGATGAATGTAAGCCAATCAAGACACCAATGCCATCTAATGGACATCTCGACCTAGATGAGGGAAGTAAAACGGTTGATCAAACTCTCTACCGCTCTATGATTGGTAGCTTGTTATATTTGACCGCATCTAGGCCCGACATCATATTTAGTGTGTGTATGTGTGCTAGATTTCAAGCTAGTCCTAAGGAGGCTCACATGGTGGTCGTTAAAAGAATTCTTAGGTACCTTAAGCATACACCAAGCATTGGTCTTTGGTATCCCAAAAGAGCTAGATTCCAACTAGTTGGCTATTCCAATTCAGATTATGCCGGTTGCAAAGTTGATAGGAAAAGCACATCTAGAGGGTGCCATTTGCTTGGTAGATCACTAGTGTCTTGGTCCTCCAAGAAGCAAAATAGTGTGGCTTTGTTCACCGCCGAAGCCGAATACATTGCCGCAGGTGTTTGTTATGCACAAATACTTTACATGAAGCAAACTTTGCTAGACTATGGTGTAGTTTTAGAAAAGGTACCTCTTTTGTGTGACAATGAGAGTGCGGTAAAGCTTGCTAATAATCCGGTTCAACACTCTCGCACCAAGCACATAGATATCCTCCATCACTTTCTTAGAGATTATGTTGCTAAAAATGATATTTCACTAGAAGGTGTAAGGACCGAGGATCAATTGGCTGATATCTTCACTAAACCACTAGATGAGGCAACATTTTGTCGGTTGAGGAATGAGCTCAATATGCTTGATTTTAGTAACTTCACTAGAAAATGAGCTTGTGTTGTCCCTTGCATTGCATTGTAATATACAACATGTTTAATTTTTAGTAATGCATTTAGGGCTTGTCTAACATGGTTAAGATAACCGCCGAAAAGTTTGTGAAGAAGCTTAACCTAGGATCAAACTTGATGAGCAACTAGAATTACTTTCAAGTATTGCATTACATATGCATGTGTGTTGTTTTGTCGTTTCCTTTTTATTACCCTTTTATTGCCTATTTTCTTAAAAAGAATTATAGCCTAAGGCAAAATATTTTGAAAATTTTGAGGGTTTGAGAGAGGTCACTCACATCAGTCCCAATTGGTATTTATTTGGATCTTATTGAAGTTGGGACTTGATTGGGAACAAGTAGCGCGAAGGAACATTGAAGAATCGCTGAAAATGGCGACCGGACACTGCACAGGACTCTAGATTCCAGCATCCGGTCAGTTCATAGGAGGTGAACAGAAGCGCAAAGGAGTGATCGGACGCTGAAACTGTGATCCTCCTGCATCTGGTTAGATGGTGTCCCTACGTTCGGTCAAGCGAACAAGATCAACACAGGATCGACCGGACTCTGGCTGCGTCCGGTCAAGGGTAACCGGACACGTCTGGTCACGACTTGAGGGGATTTTGACCTCTCTGTAGTCGACCAGACTCTATGTGGCAGCATCTGGTCATTGCCACCGGAGCGTCCGCTCAGTAGAAATCAGTAGGATCTTATATTCCTTTCCTTATCCAACAATAGGGGGCCACCATATAACTCCGTACACCACACACTCGTGCTGACCTAACCCCACGCAGACTTCGCCATCATGACCTTCCTCACCCGCACCGCGCGCCCATGCCCTAGCCGCCACATCCACACTTGCGCTGCGCCCGCATCAGCCTCGAGCCACCGCGCCATCCTCACCCACGCTCGCACCTCAGCTGTGCACCAGTCGTCATGCTCCTCGCCTGCCTCACGCCGCACTAACGCCGCCTGCACCTCCATTGTTGCACCGGCATCTCCACGCCCTGTCCAGCCCCATCCACTGCCTCACCATGCCCTAGCCATGCCAATTTGACCTAGCAACTGCCTCGCGCGCCTGCATTACACTGCCACCACGTCTTCTCAGCCGTCGCATCGCAAACCCTAACCCTAGGCGTATTCCGGTGGTGCCCCGTGATTCGTTCCTTTGCTCTTCGGTCGCCGATTCGTCAGGTAGCAAGCCATCGCCTCTAATTTCATATCCATTGCTTGCTTCTTAGGGTTTCACATCTCTAGATGTAAATTGTGATTATTTATATCCTATTTATTCTATCGTGCAGCGAGTTGGTGCTTTTGTGGTTATCTTTGTAGTTGTCAGTGAACTCGGGGCGAAGCCCGCGAGTACGGATTGAGGCCAAGCCTTGCGAGTGTTAGTTCGTAGTTGGTTCTTGTCCATGGCAGTAGTTCTATTCAGCTCCAACAATGGCACATGTCAACAATGCCAGAGGTGGTCCCGGTGATGAGGATCCGAGGCCTCTACCTTGCCTGTCTACTCAGGAGAAAGGCAAGGGTAAGAAGACCACAACAAAGAAGCGGAAGCTTATTGATGTGGAGGCTGAGAGAGCAACAACAGTGGTAGCCGCTGCAGAGCATGCAGAGAGAGGAGGAGCTCACGGTGGTGTCCATATTGCAGATCAGCTTTCTCCAGCACAGAGGGCCACCATCGAGAGAGTTGAGAGACGTCATGGTAGTCCAGCTAGGACTGTCATGCTTGAAGGATGGCGTGTCGTAGTAGAGGAGACACAGCCTCAGGGGGAGATTGTTGAGCAGCAGGCACAGCCAGCAGAGCTGCCAGTGGGTACTTAGCAGGCAGAGTAGACCAAGGAGATAGAGCCAGCACCTTAGCCACAGCTTTGTCGTTCTAGCCGTACACGCACTCAGGTGTCACCGAGGCCTAAGACATAGAGGAGGGGTTCTCGTCCACCTCCCAGACCATAGGGTCCGCCTCTAGTGACTCACCTTGACCTTAGGGCAGCCATAGCCAAGCAGGTGCAGCAGCTCTGTTTTGTGTAGTTTGAGGAGTGGTTTACGCTGGGGCGGGATGAGCGTGCTTCAGAGCACTTCTATACACCACTACAGGAGGATTTCTATCATGCATACCTTAACAGTGGAGTTGCTTTCAGATCACAGAGGGTTTGCTCTATTGAGTCACTTATAGTTGCAGCAGGCGAGTAGATTCATCCCCATCTATCATATCTGCCAGGGTTGATAGACCTACTTCGACGGACTGGCCGATATGTTCCATCATGGGTCCATGAGTTCTACTCTTCACTTTGGATTGACTCGGGGCACAGGTTCATACACTTTGCATTCATAGGTCATGACTACAGGCTGTAGAGCTCGAACGTTAGAGAGATTCTTAGGATTCCAGGGTCACCCATTTGCCTTCATGAGGTTTGCTATGGTCAAACAGAGCCTCCCAGATGCCCTCACGGTGGGCTTGTGCCACCCACAGATCTGATCCAACCATGCTTCATAGAGCCTTTCGGCGAGGGGTTGAGCAAGACACCATGGGACCTTACTCCTACAGCTCGGCTTCTTGATGCTATCATGAGGAGGACTTTGCTCCCGAGGATGGGTTATCGCGAGGGATTACCTCACATTCAGTTGTGGCTAGTGAACTCTCTGGTGCAGTAGACAGTATTTGATATTTGGGATATCATTCTTTCAGAGATGGAGGACACTCTAGTAGAGGGGTTCAGAGGTCACAGACAGCTGTCGTGTGCTCACTGGATCACATTCTTGATTCGCAAGGCAGTTATAGTGAAGTCTTCAGAGACGATGGCTAAGTACACAGGTGCTACCACAGAGTTCCCTCCATATAACATGACTCAGATGCTCCACCATAGTACTGCGAGGACACCTTGCCAACCGAGTCATTGCCCAGAGGTCCCAGAGACAGTAGCCCAGTAGAATGAGATCATTAGGGACATTGCAGCGACAGAGGAGGAGCAGCTAGATGCTCAGCAGGAGGGTGTGGTTGAGAACGACCCTAGTGACAGTTCTGATGATGACTATCAGCATATCCCTCAGATGCCTCCCCGTGCTCATGATAGTGAGGCCAGTGGCTCCAGCTCAGCTCCACCACAGCCACCATAGATAGATCCAGCTCTTCTTGCAGTACCAGGCACGCCAGGCCTAGGAGACAGCAGCTACCCTAGCACAGGTTCAGGCTAGACAGGACGAGTTCCAGAGACAGCAGTAGGCCATACAGCAGCAGTAGCAGGCTATGCAGCAGCAGCTCCTGATCCAGAAGCAGTTACTTGGTTTCATGCAGCATGTCGTCACTACTATTGGGGTTGCACCGCCATAGTCTACACCTCAGATCGGCCAGTCTGCCACCACTTCAGTGACTCTAGTTGTACAGCCTAGTGGGCTTCAGAGTCAGGGACAGCTAGCTACTCAGTTTGCTTCACCTACAGAGCAGGTGTCCCAGTGGTTTGCTTCGCCAGTGACAGCCCAGGGTCCTTCCTTCACTCCCATTGTTACGGGCTTCACTCCACCACAAAGTTCCTCGGTGCCTGTGACTGACACCCTAGTTTCCAAGAGCCTCGGTGCTACTTTCAGCGAGCTTATAGGGCAGCCTACACCGCCAGAGTTGCGAGTCCCTATATCTTCCACAGTTGCTCTAGCTACTAGGACTACAGAGATGCTCCCGTCGTCTATTGCCAGCGCCGATAGTGATACCTCTAGACTCACAGGCCACGCCAGTCCTAGAGCAGACCCAGACCGCTTTAGCCTCACTTCCAGCGATAGAGGGTCAGACCGCTTAGAGCTCAGGGTCCGAGGATGATGCTACTCAATTCCAGATCTCTCATCACACCTCAGCGCCTGACTCGTCTGCTCCTGCCCCATCGTCTGACCCTTAGGTTTTGGTGCTTGACGCCAAAGGGGGAGAGGGGTCGAGTATGTTAGATCTAGGGGGAGCGCTATATCTACGGGGAGCTTATGATTTATGACTTTTAGTTCTTTATGTGTGATACATTATGCATTCATATTTACTTTCATGTATTGAACTACATACGTGTGATTGTGATACTTATGTGACATGTGTGCTCTCTACCTTGATTTATATATGTCATGTCACTTGGTTATGCTCATTTGCTTTGCTTCCACGTTTTACTCCGATTCAAATGAGCTTTGTTTCTAGTACTCATGCTTATTTTATATCTATTGAGTACACCATGTTGGCTTGGGTCATATAAGCATGTCTAGCTCCTTTGCTCTTATTGTCAAAAGCTTATATGAACCACGCATGTTGAAAACCTCATCTCTTTCACATACTCGAGGTTGTATTGTCATCAATCACTAAAAAGGGGGAGATTGAAAGCATCTAGGCCCCTAGTTGGGTTTCGGTGATTAATGACAATACGAGATTACTATGACTAATGTGTGTTTTGCAGAGACAATTAAGTTAGGTCATGGTAATGGCAATTGATTGGACAATCATGGTTGTCATGCTCCTATGATGGAAATCGTTTTGGTTTTAAAAGGATTGACGACAAGGTTAAGGATGGACTAGTTCTAAGTGTCGTTTGGTGTTGAAGAGACACTTAGAGTAGTTTAGGACTTTGTTCTTCCTTTGACCGTACTATTAAGGGAGATATGGACTAGTAGCTTGACCTAGGTGAGTCTAGTGGGTTAGGTGTGGTGCACACTTGTCAAATCTAGTACTAGGTAGCTCAGGAGTAGCCCAAAGATCAATTGGAGCAAACTTCATTCACATATGATTTCGAGTTGGAAGTGAATGGAGGGTCAAATGACTGACCGAACGCTGGTCTGGTTGTGACCGAACGCTGAAGGATGAGTCCGGTCAGTTCATTTGATCAACTGGAGCCGTCTGGTTATGACCGGATGCTGAGTGAAAAGTGACCGGACGCTGGGTGCTAGAGTCCGGTCAACTCCAAAGAGGTTCCAAAGAGGGAGATTCCTGATCGGACGCGTCCGGTCAGTGCTGAACAGCGAAGTGACTGGACTCTGGGTTCCAGCGTCCGATCAACATCAGTAAGGTTTTAGAGAGCAGTTTTCGTGACTGGACGCAGGTTAGAGTCCGGTCACAACATAACGGCTCTTTGGTAGGGATAACTGACCAGAGCATCCGGTCATCTTGATCGGAGCGTCCGGTCACCCCGCAGAGTGCTGACTCAACCTCCTAACAGTTCGTTTTGAATGAGGGGGTATAAATACTTCCTCTATTCATCCAAGGAAGGTCTCTTGCCCATTTGTTCAGCTGTGAAACACCCTTGAGAGTGCAAAGGAGAGCAATAGCCTAGTGAGGCGATTGAGATTTGAGAATCCAAGATTAAGGCCTCATTAGTGCAAGGAGAGTAGCAAGTGTACATCCACCCTTCTCATTAGGCTTGTTGAGGTCAAGTGAGAGTTTGTGCTTGTTACTCTTGGTGATCGCCATCACCTAGACGGTTTGGTGGTGATTGGGAGTTTGGTGATCATCCAGCGGAGCTTGTGGATGACCCAACTCAAGTTATGAGCGGTTTTGGGCGATTCACCACGATGGAGTGTCGAAGAATCAGCCCGTAGAGAACACTTGATCCTTGCGTGGATCAATGGAAAGCTACACCCATGCACGGGTGCTCCAACAAGGACTAGTGGGGAGTGGTGACTCTCTGATACCTCAGCAAAACATCGCCGTGTTCCTTTCTCTCTCTTTACTTTAAGCATTTATATTTGAGCAATTCATTTCTTGTCTTTACATTCCTAGAATCGTCATGCTAGAGTAGGATTGGAACTTAGGTTGCAAAACTTTTGTGTGGTAAAACAATAGAAACACATTATAGGCACAAGGGGTGAAATGGGCTAAGTGTAGGGTTTAATTATTGCATAGAATTTTAGAATTACCCCAATTCACTCCCCTCTTGGAAATCTTGATCGTTTCAGTGCCTATGTGGCTCAAGAAAGGGAAGTGGAGGGAAGGGATGGGATAAGGTTGGGGAGGGTGGGTCCCACCGCAATTTGTGAGCAATTTGAAATTTTTCTAAAATTTGTGAACAATTTGACATATATCTCTCTGATATCTACAATCCCTGAAATAATTTAGAAAATTTTTTGAAAATTTTGGCATATATTTCTCCGATATCTGCAATCTTTCCAAATTACATCACTTTGTCTAATAAATTGCATTGAAGAAATCATTGTAGATATAATGTAAATATAGCTAAAAACAATACAATGCATGGAAAAAATCAGGCATCAAGAGCTTCCAAAATACTCAGTTGTTGGCTAGATAGACTCCTTTTTTAACCTCCAGCCTGCGTTTGCCCTAGCGTGAAATCAAACCCCGCACGTGAAGGTGCTACTAGTATGCCTTGACCAACCGGTCTAGGTGACATTCTGTCAAGTAAGAACAACCTCTCTTTACGCCATGCTTGCTTTATCCTGATAGCTTGATTTTCTATAGGAAAAATAATGGCAGTACAATTTCATTCCTTGATAATATATGCCCAAGCTAGGAATGTTGGCGGATCTTGAGATTAACGAAGTCATAGAACGAAAGTCTTGTTGCAAGCCGGCAAATCTCGAGATTGACAAAGTCGAAACGGGAGCCTTACTTTGAGCTTGCATATCTTCGGATTGACAAAATCAACACTACGTCTCACTATCGATGGGTGCATCTCTTATACCACTAAAAATAGCATCATTAAATCATGGAATACAAGAAAATACTTGCACATGCGTCAAGTCTAGGACTTGAATCTAGGTAGATAGAGTATTCAAAGTCAAGGAATTATATATGGGTGAAAAGGTTTGACCATAAACAACCCAACTAGCTGGCTCTGCTCATTTGTCTGACATTCAAATGGACCAAAGCAATCAAAATAGTCACATTTCTTCGCGACCAAAGTTTCAGTGTCAAACCAAAATACCCAATAAGCATAAGCATTAGCTCTCCCTGAAAAGGGTGGAAGATGAAATAAAGAATAGGGTAGTAAGGAAATTGAATTAATGGCAATATGCATTTTTTTTACTAAGGGACCATTTGGATTCTTTCATTTTAGAGGAATTAAAATCTATTTAATGGATTAGGCCATTTGGCTTGAAATTTGATATTCCATAACTTTTTATTTCACATATAAGCATATCTCAAATTTATAGGGTGAGAAATGAAAATTGATTCTATATATTACCATGCTATAGTTCTACTCTCCAACTTATAGCACGCTCTTCAACTCGGTTTCATACAGTAGAAATACAATATATAAGTATCTTCCTGGTATGACTAACAATAATAATATATAAATATATTTCATGTATACAACCATCATAGCTTAATTAATTTATGTTTAATTTATAATTATTAGAATGAATTCAATTCGAAGGACCCAAATAGGAGGGTTAATTACTTCGTTAGGATTCAGGACACAAATCGACTACCGAGTGCCGACTATGAGAGGCACTCTGTTTCCAAATAGGTTGCCAGGAGCATATATAGAAACGGCAAAAATTGACGAGCCAGATTAATTCTTCAGAAGTCCGTAACTGAACTTCCTTGGGCCCGAAGCCGCGGATATCTTCCTCCGTTTCAACTTCCTCCGACGCCCGACGCCACCGATAGAAAAAAAAAACTCGATTACACCGATCTGGACCATGGAGAAACACAGATGTCCGGCCACCGGCGTTATAGGCGTAGACGATCGTCCGAGAGTTCGTCGTCAGGCAGCAGGTCATCCACCTCCCGTAGCTCCATGCGGGTCTCGACTACGGAGACAGACGACGATGTCCACGGCGGCGGCCACCGGCGGCTTAAGCGATCGTACGCTTCGTTGCCCGTGCGGCGTTCGCCGGCTTCGCACCACAGCTGGGTGCTCTTGAACCGAGCCGGTGCCCGGTGGGATGATTTCCGCCGCGACGGCACGACGTCCGCGATGTCCCGCACACACTACGTAAAAAACGGTTTTTAGCAACGGTTCAATTTTTTTGTAGGGGCGGCTGGTGATGGAGCCGCCCCTACAGTGGCTTGCTCGGGTGCCCAGACACCAGCCGCCCCTACAAATGGAACAGCAGGGGCGGCTGGTGATACGAGCCGCCCCTACAAATGGAGTATGATTTTTAGCGGCTGGTATTTGTAGAAATGTTATTTGTAGAGGCGGCTGGTGATTGAGCCGCCCCCCCCATATAAAACTAAAGCAGCACCTTCTTCCTCCTCGGGTCATTCACTCCAACCCGTGAAAGAAAGTTGGGGAGGGCTTGGGCACCTCCCAAAAATTGCTCTACTAAGGGAGGAAGGTTTTGGTCTCAAATCCTTTGGTGGAGAGGTTGTAGAAGGTAAGAAAATTCTATTCCACACTTTTTTTTGAAGTTTTAATGGTTGATTAGTGAATAATTAGAGTTTTGTTTTTCTCTCTCTTCTATGGTGCTTGAGCTATTTATGAGCAAATTAGACCCAACTTTTAAATGTACTAGGGTAAATTAGGGAGGGGAACAAGATCATACCCTTATTTGGTCCATGTTTCTTGATTTTAGTGAACCATTAGTTAGTTTTATGGATGTTTCATGTGCATGTGATCTAGATCTAGGGTTTGGTTTTTTTATTAATTTTGTTTTTGTAAATTTATGTTTGATAAAATTGGACTAGGGTTTGTACGAAAGATATTGTGTAAAGTATAATTATTGCTAATTGTTGTCTTTGAAATTGTTTATTGTAATCAATAAATATGTATTTTAATTATTTATGGATAAATGGGCCATTAATTAATTTTCCTCTACCATGGTGTGTTTGTATGCTTCATGTAATTATATTAGATTTATATTCATATATATCTGAGGTATATACAATTATTCTCAAATAATTATTACTTTGATTAATTTTTATATATATCTGAATAAGTAGTCCTTTAATGTTTATTTTGTTGTTGTTGTAAAAGATGGAGTACAGGAACTCTTGGATGTATGGTTCGTTAAGGTTCAAGGCAGGTTTCCGTGAAGAGGTGGATAAATTTATTGAAGCCGCAACGAAGCATGCAACGACATTGAAAGAGAATAAGGATACAATTATTTGCCCCTGTAAAGATTGCAAGAACCGTATGGCATGGACAGATGTGACTATCATCAGATCACATTTGATTATACGAGGATTTGTTGAGGACTACACAGTGTGGATTCATCATGGTGAAACGGTTATTGTTAACGACGAGGATGAGGAGGAATACGACGATGAAACCATAGAATCCCTGTCCCAATATTCAGCCGAGCTTGATGCACAAATGGATTTCGAGTTTGGCAATGAACAAGGTGGTGATGCTGGTGGTTGGGATGGTAACGACGAAGGTGGTGCCAATAATGATGGTGGAGCACGTGTCGGAGTTGAAGATGATTTAGATGACATGATTCGAACCCTTGGACCAGAGATTTTACTAAATAGCCCGAAAGGTCTAGAAAATTTGGAAAGAGTGACAAAAGCATCGAAGGAGACTGTGTATGGTGTTGAAAAGGGTTGTCCGACACATTGGACATTGCTACGTTTCGTGCTTGAGCTGCTCATCCTGAAGGCTAAGTACGGCTGGTCAGACTGTAGTTTCAATGATCTATTGCATCTCCTGTCATGGGTGCTGCCACAACCAAACTCAGTTCCCGCCAACACATACCAAGCGAAGAAGATCATAAGTCCATTGACAATGGGGGTTGAAAAAATACATGCATGCCCCAACCACTGTATACTTTTTCGTGGTGAAACGTTCAAGTCATTGGATAAATGTCCCCGGTGTGGGGCCAGCCGGTACAAGAACAATGACCTTTACGGTGGGGACGAACCATCCACGGGGAAAAAGAGGAATAAGAAGGGTACAAAAAAGGTGGTACAAGAATCTCAGCCCCCAGAGGACACTCCATTAGGCAACGATGCAAAGCAGAGAAGAATTCCTGCCCTAGTAATGTGGTACCTGCCAGTGACCGACCGCTTGAGACGTATGTTCCTAAACCCTAAAGAAGCCGCACTCATGACATGGTGGGATGATGAGCGCAAGGTGGATGATGATAAGATTGCACACCCGGCTGATTGTAGTCAGTGGCAAAGGTTTGATGAGAAGCACAAAGAATTCAGCGATGACCCAAGGAATGTACGGTTTGGCCTGAGCACCGATGGAATGAATCCCTTCAATGAGAGGATGAGCAACCACAGCACATGGCCAGTGATCTTGACCATGTACAACATCCCAACATGGTTGTGTCAGAAGAGAAAGTACCTTCTCCTCACAATTCTTATTTCTGGCCCTAAACAACCAGGCATTGATATAGACGTGTTCCTCGAGCCCTTGATGCAAGAAATGGAGAGACTATGGAGGCATGGGGAGCAGATGTACGATGCGTTCCGAAAGGAGGACTTCATATGTAGAGCAATAATATTTGTTACTACCAATGATTACCCCGCGTTGTTTGCTTTGTCTGGACAGATCAAAGGGAAGACGGGATGCTTGGTTTGCTTGGATGGTACTACATGGGTGTACCTGGATGCATCCAAGAAGATAGTTTACCTAAGGAACCGACGCTTCTTAAAGACAAGTCACAAGTACCGCAGCAAATTGTTCTTTAGATTTTATGACAACGCCCTGGAGATTGAACCCCCTCCGGAGAGACATCATAACGGAGAACATGTGTACAGAATGGTGAAAAATATACGCATCGTCTATGGAAAGAAGAATCCAGATGGGACGAACAGAGATAGAAGCACACCTCCTATCGAAGGCGTACCTTTCAAGAAACAATCGATCTTCTTTCAGTATCTGCCTTATTGGCCAGACTTGGAGGTCCCCCATGCCATTAATGCTATGCACGTACAGAAGAATGTCTTTGAGAGTCTCATTGCTACCTTGATGGACACAGGCAAGTCAAAGGATGGTCTGAAAGCACGGAAAGACATGGTGCAGCTAAACATGATGCCACAGCTTCACCCGGTACCTGAGGCTAATGGAAAATACACTCGCCTTGCATGGCGTGCTTCAACCTAACACCAGATGAGAAGAGAGCTATATGCACTTTCCCGAGGAGGATCAAAGTCCCGACCGGGTTTTCAAGCAAATGTGAAGAAGCTAGTGTCGATGAAGGACTTGTCAAGTAACATTAATCGCAAGGCTCACGATTGCCATGTGATGTCGATGATGATTTCTACCTATTGCAATCGGGGCTATAAAGCCGAGTTCTTAAAATGGCCATCACCCGCATGTGCTACTTCTTTTCAAGATCTCACGAAGACGATTGGCAAGGAAGAGCCGAGTGACCTACATGAATTTGTGGTGGAGACACAAAACCAACCGGAGATGTGTTTACCTCCTGCTTTTTTGATATAATGCCACATCTCATGATTCACATGGTTCATCGAATCTGAGCGCTTGGCCCTTGCTACTTGCATGAAATGTGGTCCTATGAGCGGTTCATGTCGGTTTTAAGTCGACACGTGCATAATCGAGCATACCCAGAGGGCTCCATGATAGAGGTTTGATCAAGAAGAAGAAGTCGTCAAGTCTTTGTCAAGAGTACCTAAAAGTACAGAAAGGGATTGGTAAACCCGATTCTCGTCACAAGGGTAGGCTGGCTGGGAAGGGCACCAGTGGTAGAAAAGTGTTCATCGACCATGATTACAAAGAGGTGAGTCGGGCGCATTACAGTGTCTTGCAGAGTACACAACTGATGCAACCGTATATTGATGAACACTTGGCTATCATTATGGCGGAGAGAAATGGTCGTTCGGATGATTGGGTCATGAAACAGCACAAGCAACGACTAACTATATGGTTGAAGGACCAAAACATACCGCCTGGAGAAACCATAGACTCTATTACCATCAGTAGGTTGGCAGAGGGGCCATCGAGACAAGTTACATCTTGGAATACTTATGACATCAATGGGTACACGTACTATACCCACGCAAAGGATAGTAAATATGTGAACCAAAATAGCGGCGTTCGAATAGAGGCTCTCGATGGATTAGGGCGAAAGATCCAATACTTTGGCATCATTGAAGAGATATGGGAACTTGACTATGGAACGGATATAACGGTGGCCCTGTTTCGATGCACTGGATCGCATAACAACACCAACCGAACGAGATCGGATTGAGAGTCCACGGACCTCGAGAATCTAGGCTACCAAGATGACCCTTGGGTGCTCGCTTCACGTGTCGCACAAGTTTTCTATATGTCTGACCCACAAAGTAACCTCCCCCCGAAGAAGAAGACAAAGCACGTGGTTGCCTCCGGGAAACAACACATTATTGGAGTTGATGGCGTGGACGATGTTGAAGCTTACAATAACTATGATGAGATGCCACTATTCACAGACTTTCCTAAGAAGATCAGTGTTGTGGAAAAGAACCTCCCCAAAGATATAATGCCATGGGAACGAAAAGGTGTCAAGGGGAAAGTCGTTACAGCGGGCTAGCTAGTTGTTGAACTTGGAGTGTTTGTGTAAGTGTGTGTTTGTAAGGCTTCTTTTATGCATGCGTGTGAGACTATATATTTTATGCATGTGTGTGAGACTACCCTAGGGTTCCGAAAACTAGTTTGTAGGCGTTGAAATTTAAAAATCACAAATCTGAACCGTCCAAACTTTCTCAAATGGAAAGTTGACCAAAACAACAATTGTAGAAATTGATTCTTTTAACAAACTTGGTATTCAAAACTTTTCAATTTGAAGTCATTTAGAGTTCATAATACTAGAGTCAAAGTGTTGTTTTTTCATTTGACCAAATTTGACTTGGTCAAACTTGCTCAAATGAGACACTACATGACCTCAGATGAAAAAACTCTGAATACCAAGTTTGATCATCTTAGCAAGATCTACAATTGTTACATAGCTCATTTTCCCATTTGAAAAAGTTTTATCAAACACTAGTCACAAATTCTTGAATCTCATAGACTTTCTGAAACTATGTCACACACTTGTGAAATTTGAACTACATTTTGTTCAAACTTTCTCAAAAGAAAAAATGGAATATATAAGTATTGTAGATCTTGATGATCTGAACAAACTTGGTATTCAAAACTTTTCAATTTGAGATAACCTAAGGTTCCGAAAACTAGTTTGTAGGCGTTGAAATTTAAAAATCACAAATCTGAACCATCCAAACTTTCTCAAATGGAAAGTTGACCAAAACAACAATTGTAGATATTGATTCTTTTAACAAACTTGGTATTCAAAACTTTTCAATTTGAAGTCATTTAGAGTTCATAATACTAGAGTCAAAGTGTTGTTTTTTTCATTTGACCAAATTTGACTTGGTCAAACTTGCTCAAATGAGACACTACATGACCTCAGATGAAAAAACTCTGAATACCAAGTTTGATCATCTTAGCAATATCTACAATTGTTACATAGCTCATTTTCCCATTTGAAAAAGTTTTATCAAACACTAGTCACAAATTCTTGAATCTCATAGACTTTCTGAAACTATGTCACACACTTGTGAAATTTGAACTACATTTTGTTCAAACTTTCTCAAAAGAAAAAATGGAATATATAAGTATTGTAGATCTTGATGAGCTGAATAAACTTGGTATTCAAACTTTTATTGTTGAAATCATTTAAGGTTTCAAAATCTTGTTTGAAGTTGCCATTTAGTAAAATTCAAAATTTGAACTGTCCAAATTTTGTCAAATGAAAATATGATCAAAATAAAAGTTGTATATATTGATGAGTTCTACAACTTTGGTATTCATTAGTTTTTCATGTGAAATCAATTACTCTTTCAAAATATTGTTTCAAGTTAAAATTATTTGAATTTCAAAATTTGAATCATTCAAACAAAGTCACATGACAAGATGACCAAAATAAAAGTTATACATGTTGATGAGTTATACAACTTTTATGTTTACAACATTTTCATTTTATTTCATTTAACGTCATAAAATTGTATTCGAAGTTTTAAAATTCAAATTTTTAAATTTTGTTTTTTTGTTTTCTATATTGTTTTGACTACAATTGTTTATATATATATTTCTTCATATATAGAATAATAAAAAATATTATATTTGTGTATATACATAAATTTTTTATATTACTTTGTGTTTTTATGATATAAAAATATAGAATTTATAATTTTAAAAAAATATTTGTAGGGCGTTGGATCAGAACCGCCCTAAAAATTCATTTGTAGGGCTTTGGATCAGAACCGCACGATACAAATGCATTTGTAGGTAATTTGGATCAGAACCGCCCTACAAATGGTACCTAATATAAATAGGAGGAAGCGCACGGAGTCATCGTCAAGGCTGTCTTCTTCATCCGACGCGCGTCAGCTGCCTAGGTTTCCACCGCCGGTCCCGTGCCGCCGACACCCACTTCGGTCCCGGCGCCCACCCATGCGCCGACCCGGCGTCCGCGCTTGACCCCGGCGCCCTCCGCGCGTGCCAACCCGGCGTCCGCGCATGACCCGACTCCCTCCCACGGCCGACCCACGGCGTCCCGCGCCCGCCCCGGCGCCCCCTCATGCGCGCCGACCCGGCATCCCGCTCGGCCCGGTGCCCTCCCCGCCGACCCGGCGTCCGCTCCGGCCCCGGCGCCCTCCCCGCCAGCGCCGACCCGGTCCCCACGCCTGCCCCGGCGCGCCAAGACGCCGACACACTGCACCCGTCCCCCGAGTTCTGCCCATGTGCCGACCCGGCGTCCGCGCCGGCCCCAGCGTCCTCCCCCGTGTGCCGACCCCCGGCGACCCGCGCCCGGCCCTCGGCGCCGCCCCCGCACGCCGACGACCCGTGCCCGGCCGTCGGCTCAGGTTTGTTCCGTCCCTTAACCTTCTTCTTGTCTTCAGTTCCTATCGGTACATTGTTACCGTGCACACCGAGGATCTTTGCACACACGCCCTATCGGTACATTGTTTTCTCGCAATTTCGGATGAATTTTTGTCATTGGATCTATTTCACTGTGTGATGGCCATTGCTTGTTCTCCCCCATATGTTTGCAAGCACGGATGGTTCGCATTAACTAGCAGAGTATCAGGTCAGGACAAACATGATAGAATAGAGATTTGTGTTTAGTACTCTATTGTCATGCTGACCTATCAGCTAATGACCTTCCTTCCAGCATGTAAGCATTTCTACCTAGCCAAGCTATTGGTCTGTCAGAAGAACCTAGCCAAGCTTGAACTTCTATGTTCTTGGTTAAATTAATCCCTACGTGTCCTCTAAATATGCAAAGTACCTTTTGAGCTTAAGTTATCCTAGTTAAAACCTGAACTTTATATCCGTGTGCTTCAATGCTTGTCTGCTTGTATCATGTCCAGGAAACTGAATTTCACGGTATGTTCAGGCAATATGGTTAGTAGACCTGTGACAATGTGTTTTAAATTCAAGGTTTGCACCAACAATGGATCCTTATCTCATTCATACGTTGGTTACTGAGGTTGATATTTATATTTGCTTAGAACTCTGCACCAATACTAAGTTACTCTAACAAACATTACTTCTTGGTTGTTGACTTTGTAATGATTATTGGATAATATGCATAGATCGAGTTTGTTGTCTTGGGTAGGACAAACTGTTGTGTAGCTAGTTTCGTGATTGGTGATTTTTTTTTGTCTTGAATAGTTACGTGAGGCAATCTCTTGTGTTGTGCATGCGTGTATGGAGAGGTGGTTTTACGAAATCGTATTTATTAATTAATTAGTACAATAGTAACAAAGTGATATCATCATTCTAGTTGATGTGTCCCCTTTCAATTGTTTGTTGTTTCCTCCATTGGATGATCTATACGTATATGATAAGCTATGTGAGTAATGGTGTTTGTCAGGACGTTTAACCGAAGAACATAGAATTTCTACCTCCGTTTTCACTTGTCGCGGCAGCGATCGGCGATGATAGGCACCGTGAATGGCCGGAGCCGAGACGAAATATGGAAGTGCATGTAAGCACCACTTGAGACCTCAAACTCTGACAGACCAAGACTGCCTTGTTTATTGTCAGTGATGACAAATTAAACCATGTTCCATGTTAATGGCTCACATAGTCACATGCATTACGATAGGTAAATAAATTGAGAAATGAGTTGATTCGATGCTTGCCGCTGCTACCTCGCCTCTTCACCCCATTGCATTTCGGCTTCCAAGGTGGCCGATAGCGATCATTGAACTTCGTTCCATCGCTTGATGGATTGGCTCTAAATCTTCTGGATTCCTCGTTCTTTGGCAAACTTTGCAAGCTACCAACCGACAAGAAAGTTGTAGTGCATTTGTTTCATGTCCCTTTTGTGTCTTCTTTTTGTTTTTGAAAATAGAAATAATTAGCCTATCTAACTAAGTGCTAAGTGTCTGTAGTGTTGTGTCAGTACTATTAAATTTCTAAAAACTGGATAGTGGTCATTTCAGCTAAGTGTCGGTGCTCATTTCAGTTAAGTTTGAAGTGCTCATTTTAGTTAATTTTTTGGTGCTCATTTTGATTTCGGTTTTAGTGCTCATTTCAGTTCAGTTTTAGTGCTCATTTCAGTTCAGCTTTAGTGCTCATTTTAGTTTCAATTTCAGTGCTATTTTCGAATGTGAACTACTTGATGCTGTGATCTACCTAATGTTGTGATCTACACGGTACCGAATTTCTTTGTTGGGTTTGTCAGAATCGGGCTTTCGGTCTTCGCCGTCTTGGCTCCTACTACTACTCTACTTATTAGGTAGTATCGGGCTTGGTCTTGGTCTGGTCACCGGTACTGGTACCAATGGTATTTGGCTCTTTGGTTGGTCTCCTACAACTCCTATTACTACTACTTACTCCTATTACTACTACTACTTGCTGGACAAGACGACGTCGACGTCCGCGGCATCTCGCTGGACAAGACGGAGTAGAGGAAAGGAGAGCAGAGGCAACAACCACAGAGACGGATCACGATGCCTCTGCTCCACAAACTCAAGACACAACCACGACTACTAAGCCTAAGAGGAAACGAGGGGATAGAAAAGGAAATCTATATCCAGATAAGGCTTGCTATGTGATAACGGAGGTTGGGCCAGCAGGGGAGATCCTTGAGCCGAAGGAATTAAGAGGACGATTCCGTAATGCGATCGGGGCCCTAGTAAGAGATAAATTGAACCCAGCAATCCCTAACTGGAAAGAGGTACCAGAGAACATAAAGAATGCACTATGGGATAGGCAGCTGAAGGTCAATTTTAGATTTCCAGAGGGTAAGCACAAATTGGTAAAAAAAATGCTATCAGGATGATGGGAGAGTCATTGCGACGTTGGAGGTCGGAGCTTAATACGAAGTATATCCAAAAGGGGTTAACTCCCTTCAACGAGTTTGGCAAAATAACTCCTAGTCAATGGGAGGAGCTCGTGGCTCAGAAGACTTCAGCGGAGGCATTGGAGCTCAGTGCTCGTAACACCGAGCTAGCGAAGAGGAACAAACACCACCATCATCTAGGCCCCGGTGGCTACTATGCCAAGGAAGAGCAGTTTAGAAAGATGGATGAAGAGGCCGCAGCTACTGGGAATATCGATGTGACGAAGTTGAAGGTACGCTCAAGGAACCGGATATATGCGAGAGTCTGAGAACCATCCGGCGGTAATCTTAAGTTTGATAAGCGGAGACCCAAGAGGCGGTATCAAGGATATTGAAATATGTGAAGACAAAAAGAGAAGGGCTCATTCAATCCTTCCAGAGAGAGGGACGAGCTTAGCCTTGGCTTGGGAAACAAGGAGCACACAGGCCGCACCAGGGGGCTAGGGAAAAGGATGACTTGGAAGCAAGGATTCGAAGAGGACAGGCACATGTACAAGAAACATGGCCGAGACCAGGAGACTAGTCTTGAGCTCCAAGTGAAGGCTCTAGTTGCGAAGGCGCTGGAGGAGCAAGGAATGTCTATGGAGCCACGTATATTAGTGACGCCACCGGGAGAACTGGCATTAGTTGGCAGCCCTTCGAAAGTTCCTAGCAGCCAAGGTTCCACTGCAGCCACAACCTCAGTCGATCTCATACGGGAACCTACTAGTTGCACCTTGGTGTTTCTCGGTGATGCCGCCAGAACATTGTGATGGAGGTGGCAGCGGGTGTTGCACATCCTCCCGTGGCTTACACCACAATAATAACATACCGTCGGACTACACTAGGGTCGAGGTGCATACAGTGAAGCCCGAGTTCATGCAGTGGAGGATAGACTACGCAACTCCCGAGGGGCTGGTGTTACTCGGAGACGTTATGGGGCAGTTCATCCTCTGGCACAAACGGGACATTATATTGATTGCTTCTTCGCCGCCTCCCCCTCTCCCAAATTTGGAGCGAGTTGTTGAGGCCGGGGAGATATTTTCACCATCTCGTGACCCCCACATTCCTGAGATGCCACATTCTTCCCCGCCTCCTATCGAGCATGTGCCTGATGAGATGCCACAACCTTCTCCAGCTCGTACCGGGCAAGTGCATCATGAGATGCCACAGTCTTCTCAACAAGCACAACCGATACATGAACAACGAGTGCCTCCTGAAGAAGGTGATGCACAAGAAGATGAGGACGTGCCTGAATGGGAACTCCGAAAGAAGATTCCAATCCACATAAGGCCGGTTTATGTTCCGATCAAAGACGCGTCTGCGTCGGTGTCCAAGTGGTATTCCCATGATCGGTTCAAGCCACGAAAACCAAGTTAAAAAGTCCCATCACGGGGTTTTGAGGAGGCCGTCAAGTAGTAAACTTCACCAACTTGCAAAAGCAAAGTATCCAAATGTTGATGCCATCGAATGGTCAAAGGATTGCCGAAAAAAATATGAAAGAGGCAAGCCCTTCCTACCAAACCAGGACATCCAGTAGCCTACCACTTGGAATGAGAAGGTTCCATGATTGGTACTTGTGTGTTCTCCCAACGAGCATAGATATCATACAAGCATGCTTTCCCTTTGGCACATTTGGAAGCCCAAAGGGAAAATTGTCTTTGACTTCAATGACATGCACACATGCTTTCACCTGGGAGAAATGGAGATGAATCTAATTCGCACGTGGTGCCTGTAAGTCCTTGTCCTCCCGATATGATATGAATGTAATCTTTGAATTTTGTTGTAACTAACCCACGCCGTGATTTGTAGAATGCAAGTGCACATTGTCAAACAAATGCCAAGTGTGAAAGCCGGGTATGTAGACCCTCAAGCTATAGCCCAAACAAATTTTAATTACCCTAAGCGGTGGACCTTTGGATGCCAAAGAGCTAGCATTTGCAAAGACTCTTCGGGAGAAAGAGCGCATCCAGAGTCTTGAAGCTAAGGAAGAGTCCCTTAAGGTTGCGGCATACATTTGCTCGGCTTTCAAAAATCTCCAACAACACTCTACTATATGGCTACCATACAACTTCGAGTAAGTTCAACTATAACTTAAAGCTATGTTCGATATATTTTATTCGATGTAAAAGAGCTTATCTAGTTCTATGATTAAATCCATGCAAAGCAACCAATTGGATTTGTATAGCCGTCGATGTCGGGAAGAGCATGGCATGGGTCTTTGATTCAATAGATAAGGACCGGCGACATACAAAGACTTCATATCGATTCTCAAGACGTATACATATCGACAATCCTCATTAGCTTATATGTCGTATACATACTTGTAACGTTCACTTATGCATACTAACAAGTTGTATTTGCTAAAATAATTGAACAGGCATTTAGGTTCTATGTCTCTCATCATCACGGAAGGCATGATCCAGCGAGGAAGGAAAAGCGGCTATAAAAACACTATGTGCGGTAAGTGTAACTTACTTCTTCAGTACTCCGTTACATGGCTGTCAAAAGCATTACCTAATATTTTCATATGCAAAACACACAGTGCCCCAAGCAGAGGCACAGGAGTGTACATTGTGGATACTATATATGTTCTATGATGAGTAACACCGGTGCCTCTGAGGAGACACCCCTTAAGGGTAAGTTTGAACCTCTTCACCCGTAGTATAAAAACTTCATAAATGGTATGAAATACTAAACTGAAACTTGTTTTCTTGTAGTGGAGAGAAGAGAAAGGAATGAAAAGAGACCCATACAAGGATGACCAACTCTTAGAGCTCGTCGGCGACCTTTGCAACTTCATATTGGACCAGATTGTACACGTCAGAGGCGCCTACCATGATCGAGAGTCTGACTTAGGTAGAAATCCTCAGTACCAACACCTTCGTGAGACTGAAAGGCTAGCTCTAGGACGTTGATAACAATGTGTATGAAATTTGTATATTTAATGATGGATTGTATATATATATCATTACGAATTGGACTTATAATTGTACTTTATATAATACTATTGTGCTTGTAGTCGCGTTCGGAACGTTGGTCGCGTGGCGTTCGGCAACGCGACCACGGTTTGGAACGTTGGTCGCGGGGCGTTCGGCAACGCGGATGCTAGATGGAATACGCAGAAACAAACAGTTCTGGTCGAATTTGAATTGTAAATTTGAATTTTTTTTGGCGGGAAACGCATCGTGGGGCGGTTCTAGATTGAACTGCCCTACAAATAGGTATTATAGAGGCGGTTAGCTTATCTGGCCGCCCTACAAATAGATTTGTAGGGCGGTTCAGTAATACCACCGCCCTACAAATCTATTTGTAGGCGGCTCAATCACCAACCGCCCCTATAAATCGATTTGTAGGCGGCTGAACCGCCCCTACAAATGCATGATTTGTAGAGGCAGTTGGAGGGGCGGCTGGCCAAACCGCCCCTACAAAGGGTTACCAGCCGCCCCTAAAAATGCTTTTTGTAGTAGTGACATCCAAAGGCGAGGAGATCTCCATCTCGTTCGAGCATGTGGAACCGCCCGGAACTTCCGTCCTCACCTTCGACTGGCCGCCGCGGCCGTCGACGACACCGAGGAAGATGTCCTCGGGGAACGTCATCGCCGCGCACCGTGACATCGTGCTACTTGTGATCACGTCCTACGACGAGAACACGTACCGGCCGAATAGTGTCATCGACTTGTTCGTTTACCAGGCGAGCCTCGACCCCTCCCAGTGCCGGCCACTACGTGAAAGACAGTGTGTAGCAATGAGAATTTTTTTAGGGCGGCTGGCATGGAAGCCGTCCCTACAGTGGCGTGCTCGGGTTCCAGCACAGCAATTGCCTCTACAAATGGCACAGTAGGGTTGGCTGGTATTACAAGCTGCCCCTGCTACTAGCAAGCCACGTCGCCCAAATTCACCCTAAATAAATTGATGCCTCCCCGTCTCGAAAAAAAAACGGACTCCCTCCCACGCCCGGCATCCCCTCCCGCTCGTCTCACTCACGCTCCTCTCGCGGCGCGCCACCTCCGCAGCTCGCGCCCCGGCCCTGCCCCGCCCGCGCCTCCCCTCCCTCTCCCTCTCCTTCTCCCTCTCTACCTCTCTCTCTCGACGTGGTGGCGCACCGGCCTGGCCCCGGCGCGAGCACCTCCATGTGCGCACGGCCTGGGCGGCGGCGCTGCCGGTGTGCGCCACAGCCGCGCTGACGGGCCCGGTGGTGACCGCCTCCTACCACGACGCGGCACTCACGAGCCTCGCCGCTAGCTGCGGCGCGTGGCTGCCCCCTGGCGTAGCCTGCTCCCTGCGGTCCTCGCATCATCCCCTCCTCGGTTTGGTCCCCCCTCTCTCTCATTACCTCTTCCTGCTGGATCTCCCTCTCCCAGCGTTCGCGGAGGCTCGCTCCCCTTCACTATGGACGGCTATCTATGTGCACACGAACTGTGCGCTTGTGCTACAGGAAACCCTAGCTGCCTGTCCTCATCTTTTCGCTACAAATTTGGCTGCAGGTTTCCTAGTCTTTCTTCATGTGCATACCGTTTTGAATCAATAGATATTTTTAATGTGTACTTAGCTACTGCTTAAATCTAGAACAACTCTTAGTTCTCACATAGCCATTTACTTCATCCGACTTGGTGGTTGTCTTGAGTGTATTTTATTTTGGGTGGACCATATCTGTTTCAGGACAAGCAGGTAGTCACTATTGTTACTAGCTTGTTCAAATTTTATGTTTGGGGCTGAATTTATCATGCTTCGAAACTGATAATGTCTAAGTTATCTCTATATAACTTACGTGTTGCCATGTTGGCTGAATCGGCTGATCGGGCAGAAGGAGGAGGTCAATTTCGGTTGGCCATTTCCTTTCGTGGAGGCGGGCCGGCTGTTTGTTCTTACTCTCAGTGCTGGGTTGGAGGGTTACCATGTGAGCATTGATGGGCGACATGTCACTTCGTTTCCTTACTGCACTGTAAGTGCATATGTTTCCCCACTTCATGCAATAAGAAATATTGGGGAATGCTTGTTAATTGTCGTGCACTATCTATTGCAGTTAGTTCAAATAATTACTGGTTGGGGACAGTTGAGATTATCGGTACGGTACTTGGCCTCTACTTGTCCAGTTAATTTATGTTTGTTGTGGCCCTTGCAGGGGTTTGTGCTGGAGGATGCTACATGCTGCCTGATGAGCCAGTTGAGATGAAACAGATTTTCATTGGCATCCTATCATCAGCCAATCATTTTGCTGAGCGTATGGGTGTGAGGAAGACATGGATGTCTGCTGTCCTCAAGTCACCAAACAGGGTGGCTCGTTTTTTCGTTGCACTGCTAAACACTTCAATGTAATCCCAAATGCTTAGCTTACTTCATTTGTTTTGTGTGCTTGTGCTGAAGGTGTTTCTTAACTCTAGCATGGCAGAAAGGAAGTGAATGTGGAGCTGAAGAAGGAAGCTGAATTTTTTGGGGACATTGTTTTTGTGCCCTACCTGGGCAACTACGATCTTGTTGTTATGAAGACTCTTGCAATATGCGAGTATGGGGTATGGCAGAGAATTTCTTGCTATTTGAACTAAATCTTCTTTGGGGGTACTGTAGCTGTTGTATTAGCATTTTTCTGACAGTAGTGAACTTGGTTGCTCAGGTTCATGTTGTCTCTGCTAAATATGTAATGAAGTGCGATGATGATACTTTTGTGAGACTTGATTCAGTAGTCACGGAAATCAAGAAGGTACCAAGTGGGAGAAGACTTTACATGGGGAGTATGAATGTACAACACAAGCCACTACGCCATGGGAAATGGGCCGTGAATTATGAGGTGAAGCTTATGAAATGTTTGTCGTAACAGTTATTGGATTTCATTCTTCAAGCACCACCTTAACATTTCTTATATAACTTGAAGCAAAAGCTAAATTACTTCGTTGCAGTCATGATTCCATAAAAGCTATGTTCATCTGTAGTTCTGTACTGGACTGATGTGTTAACTCTGAGAAGACTGCTTAAACCTATGTTCATACAGTGATATAGATATAGTTGATATTGAATTCTTTTAACATTGGGTTGTGTGTTTGCAATTTTTTGTGGAAGTGCAGAGTTTGCAGCATTTCTTTGTTTATTTACTTTAACATTTATTCTGTTTCAAATGCAACTAATTTGTCTCACAATAAATGAATTGGAATTCTATTTCTCTTCTGTCACCCAATGTCATATTATCTTCAGAGATTTGCGCACTGAAACCATAGTATATCCTTGTCAAGATGGGGATGTTGGATGTCTTCCCCAATACATTTATTTGAAAATTACCATATTACTCTTTATTTTTTCATATAATTCTTAGAAACAACAATGCCTCTAAACTGTAGATCGGGGTAAGCATCTTACTTAGGGTTCCACTACTTCGCCCTGGCGCAGTTGCGCCGCAGCCGCATGGATGTCGGTGTCGAGGGAGCTCGGTGTAGTGGAGTCCAGCGTAGAGGTGGCGAGGTCCAGTGGCGATGTAGAGGCGACGGCGGTGTCGGTGGGGCTTCCCGTCGCTGGCAGCACTCTTCTTTAGATCGGATTAGTGTTTCTCTATAGGTGGTTACGGCGGCTCAGGTCAACCTCGTAGTTAGAGCCGTGATCCCCACCTATCTTTTATAGTGCTGTGCAACAAGGTCCCACCAACCATATTAGGGTTGGGCGCCTCCGATCACGGCGCAGATCCAAGGGCCCAATAGGACGTTGGGCCTATTGGTGGAGATCAACTAACATTCTTCCCCTTGATCTCACTACCATCTTTCAATTTCATATCATTTAATTTTGTTCATTCCATTATAGATTAGTGCATAGAGCATGTTTCATCGTCACGGTCAATTGCCGATAGATTTAACAGCTACAACACACCACTCTATTCTGAAATAGATACTTAACTTTGGGCCTTCTTTTGTCCAGAAATTTTAGGCTTTCTCTTAAACCCATGCTAGCTACATGTCCACTGAACACGTTGGGTGGTAAGCCTTTTGTAAGCGAATCCACGAGCATCGTTTCGGTACCTATATGCTCAAGACTTATGACATGATCCCGAACTTTATCTTTCACAACATAATACTTTATGTCATTGCGTTTGGTAGCACCACTTGACTTATTGTTGTGAGCATACTATACTGCCGGATCAAACCAAGTATGAACTTCTTTAACCAGTTCACCTGCCCCGTAGCCTCATAACACGCTACAAACTCGACATACATTGTGGATGATGTAGTGACGGTTTGCTTTGAGCTTTTCCATGAAATAGCCCCCCCTACGAGAGTGAATACATATCTAGACGTGGATTTTCTATCATCTCCCGCATAATCAGAATCTAAATATCCCACTATATGGAGTGAATCGGATCTTCTATATGTCATCATGAGGCCTTTCGTTCCTTGCAAATAATGCAAGACTTTCTTTACTAATTTCCAGTGTTCTGTTCCAGGATTGCTCTGGAATCTGCCAAGTAACCCGGTAACAAATGTCAAGTCAGGGCGCGTACATACTTGAGCATATTGCAAGCTTCCGACAGCTGAAGCACATGGAACCGTTTTCATTTGATCGTTCTCATACTGGTTCCTAGGGCATTGAAAATCCCCATATCTGTCGGCCTTGACTATAGGAGCAGGTGAGGGACTACAATTGTGCATACTGAATTTCTTCAAGATCTTTTCTATGTATGCCTTTTGTGACAGTCCTAATACCCCTTTACTTCTATCTCAGTGAATCTCAATCCCTAGAACAAACGAAGCTTCACCAAGATCTTTCATATCAAATTTTGAGGACAAAAACTTATTTGTCTCTAGTACTAGACTGACATCACTACTAGCAAGTAAGACATCATCCACATACAGGACAACGAAGATAAACTTCCCATTCTTAAACTTTGCATAGACACAATTGTCCTCAACATTCTCTTTAAACCCAAAATTCTTTATTGTCTGATCAAACTTCAAGTACCACTGTCTTGAAGCTTGTTTTAATCCATAAATGGATTTCTTTAGGTGGCATCACATTCGTTCTTTTCCTTCCATGACAAAACCTTTCGGTTGTGCCATGTAAACATTTTCCTCCAAGTCCCCGTTGAGAAATGTCGTCTTTACATTCATCTGATGTAATTCTAAATCGTAATGTGACACTCATGCCATTATGATTCTGAAGGAATCCTTATATGAGACTAGAGAAAATAATTCATTGTAATCAATCCCTTCTCTTTGCCTAAACCCTTTTGCCACAAGTCGCGCTTTATATCTCTCTATATTCCCTTGAGAGTCAAGTTTTATTTTGTAGACCCATTTACAGCCTACTGTTTTGGCTCTTTTAGGAATTATTTCCAAGTCCCAAACTTTATTGGCATTCATAGATTTCATTTCATCTTCCATGGCCTCAAGCCACTTTGATGAATGATCACTTCTCATGGCTTCTTCAAATGAGGTGGGATCATCCTCCATTTGAAATTCCTCAGTGTTGTATACTTCATAGTTAGTAGGAATAGCTGATTTTCTAACTCTTTGAGACCTTCTAGGGGCCTCCACATTTGGCACATCTTCTGTTTGAGGCTGTTGTTGCTCCCCCTCATGTGTGTCAATAGGTTCTACAGGATCCTGAAGAATGGGATCTTTATCGTCATTCATTGTTGCCACAGGCAGAATAACAATAGGTGCTGGCACCACAGTATCTTGCACTGTCGGTGCAGCGACAGTAGGTAGTGAGAAAAATGGCTCATGAATCATCGGAGTGGGCGCATACACCCGCTTCTCTTCAAGCTCAATTTCTCGAGCTACCATACTCCCCCTCATCATTTCATTCTCTAGGAAGACAGCATGTCTTGTTTCCACAAACTTTGTATGTCTATTTAGACAGTAGAAACAAAAACATTTTAACTTTCTGGGTAGCCAATGAAATGACAATTTACTGTTTGGGATCTAGTTTCCCAATGTTTGGGTTAAATACTTTAGCCTCAGCAGGACTCCCCTATACACGTAAGTGGTTTAGTGAGCGTACTCTTCCTGTCCACAACCCATACGGTGTTTTGGACACCGACTTACTTGGTACTCTATTGAGAATATGAATGGCGGTTTTTAACGCCTCTATCCACAGGCTCAACGGTAAGGTGGAGTAACTTATCATACTATGCACCATGTCCATCAGGGTACGATTGCGTCTTTCAGCTACTCCATTCTGCTAAGGTTCGCCCGGTATAGAATACTGGGCTACTATGCCATTTGTGGGGGTATTAACCCCTATACCCTTACGGCTAGGCTTGGGCCGGCCCAGTCCAGGGGGTCCGGTCCACTGGAAGATGACGCGCGGCTCGGCCGATCTGCTCGGAGTCCCGCTCAAGGAGTCAAGACAGACTTGGAGATCAAGCAAGATCCTGGTCGGTTAGAATATGAATCCTTATCTGGCCACCTATGGCAATTGTAACCGGTTAGGATTAGTTTCCAGATCTGTAACCCTACTCCCCAGACTATATAAGGCGGGCAGGGGACCCCTCTAAAAACATCTTTCATTGACATACAACAATACAATCAGACGCAGGACGTAGGTATTATGCCTTCACGGCAGTCGAACCTGGATAAAACCTCGTGTCTGTCTTGCGTCACCATCTTGTTTGTAGCTTGCGCATCTGTCTGCCGACAATCTACTACCTTGGGCATACCCCTAGGTAGACTGCTGACCATATTTCGTCGACAGTGGCACGCTAGGTAGGGGGTGTGTGTACTGCTCTCTAGACAAACAAGATGGTCATCATCCCTGGTTCCATGGCTACGCCGAACGGCCTCACGTTCACCATCGGTCAGATCACCTGGATCACTGGCTCCGACAACTCCATCGCCATGACCATGGAGGAGGCGCGGATTCAATCTGCGTCGACCACTGCTTCACCTGCATCGGCTACGGCTCCAACCATGGTGGATCTGGCTCCGGCCACGTCAGCATCGTCTTCAGCCACGCCGACAACCCGTCGTCCGCTTCCTCGCTACAAAGGAAGGTAGATCGACAACACCAACCTGCTCGACTCCATCGATCGGGTCAGCACCAAACTTGCCGAAACCCTAGCTCTGGTAAGTTCGATTCAAAGTCAACCTAATGAGCAGGTAACCATTACCCACAATAGATCTACCTGACTAGCTCGGGCCAGTTGTCCTGCACGACTCGGTACGGATCTCGTGGTCACATCTACTCCTGAAGGGTGCTCCGTTCATCGCCGGCCAGCCCCCGCAATGGGTTTCCGGCTCTCCGAGTACAAAGCCTCGATGGAGAACTACCAGGCCCAGCCCTACGGCCTGCGCAACTTTGTCAACATGGTCTGGATTGAGGATTATCAAGAAGGATCCGTCCACATTGTTCAAGAGGGTGGCTCAAGCTCCTTGTCCGACATCGCATCTAATGCCTCCGTCCACACCGAGCTCCGGCATCATGACGATGAAGGCGTTGAATACGATCTGGATATCCCAGACCACGCCCCGGGGTTCCCACAATTCTCATCCTTCCCACCAAGGCGAGGGGACTTGATCAATGTTGTCAGTAATGACAAACCACCGGCAGTTGGCGAAACAGAACAAGAAAGGCTAGCACGCAAAGCACGCAATATTGACCGGTTTAATCACCGACAAATCGAAGCTGAAGTAGAAGAGGAGGCACGACACATAAGGGTCCAGCCACGCGACCTTAACAATGCCTTTGACAGGGTGGGGGACAAGCAGGTCTTCAGGACTCCAAGCGCCAACGTAGCTGTTGCTATGGCAATGATGCAACGACTACCCAATACCCCAGAAACCTAGGCAGTTCGTGATGATATACAAGCTTACCTGACAGCTGCTATGGCCCAGACCGCAGAAATTGTAAATCAAGCCCGGGCTCCATCCGTCTCAGTCGAATCAAGCCACAGCCGCCAGTACTCAAGTCGCTCACAGCCACCCAACCAACGTGGCTTGCGCAACAACGACCCATCAGACAATCGTCAAGGCGGAAACGGTGGCCATGATGGTGGTCGGGACGACAACCGCCGCAACTACCTGGACATCAACTGCCGAGACAACCGCGACAATTGCCGTGATAACCGCGGTCGCAGGGTTAACCAAGGTGGCAACCGGGATCGCTGTAATGGCAATAACGATCTCCGCCATTACCTCAGAGAACGCGATCTGCGCGAACGCATCAACCAAAGAGCTAATGATCGTGCATCCCACGAAAGCTATCGCCGTATGGAATATGATACTGCCCACGGCCCTCCGGGTTTGAAGCAGTTTACTCCACACCTTCGCCAAGTCATATGGCCCAAGAACTTCAAGCTCGAAAAACTTCAGAAGTATGATGGCAAGGAGAACCCCGAATTATGGGTCATGCTCTATGAAACCGCATGCAGATTAGCCATGGCTGACGAGCACGTCATGTCTAATTACTTCCCAGTCGCCGTCGGCCACGCAGGCCACCAATGGCTGGTCAGCTTGCCGGCGAACTACTTTGATTCTTGGCAGGAGCTCAAGCAAGCATTCATCGACAACTTCATTGCTACTTGGGAGCAACCCGGCAACAAATATGATCTGCAGCGGATTCGAGATCGCAAAGATGAGCCACTACGTGAGTACATCCGACGCTTTTCGGAGATGCGCATCAAGGTCCCATCAATCTTCGACAACAAGGCAATCGAGGCTTTCATCACTGGTCTTCGCTTCCATGATGCCCTAAGGGACAAGCTCCTCCGCAAGAGACCTGAATCAGTCACAGCGCTCCTAGCCACTGCTAAAAAATATGCGAATGCCGATGATGCTAAAAAGATAATTATCGAAGAAGCAGCAAGGGTTCCACGCTCCAACCACCCCCCACACCGCGACGACTACCATGGCAACCGTGGTCGGAACGACAATTTTGATCGCTGCAACCAGCGCAACAATTCCCGCGACCAGCGTAATCAGCGGCGTAATCGCCACGACTATTACAGGGGCAAGCGTGCTCAGGAAGACGACGGCGAGGTCAACACCGTTAAAAAAGGTGGCGGATATCGCAACTACGAAGATGACTACGCCAAAGCATTGAAAGGACCCTGCCAGCTCCATCCCAAGTCAAACCATACCATGGAGAATTGCCGCGTTCTCAAGTCTATCTACACGCGTCAACAGGCTCCAGATACATCCGACAAGCCTAACGACGCAGGGGAACAGCGCAACGAAGACAACGATGATGAAGACGCAGATCCCCGACACAAGTACGTCAAGCCAGCTGTGGCAGAACCTCCTAAGAAATCGGGCCCACGTGCATCTATCGTTGTCTCAACAGACCTTTGATAGCATACACGAGTTCCCAACAACTTAACAGGTCTGTCGGGTGTCCTCGGGAAACCCGAATCATCCATGATTCTTTTTCGAATAGGATCCCAATCATAGACATTGCAGATTACAACAGTTTATTCAAATATATACATCAGAGTAAAAGATAGCGGAAGTCTTAAGATAACATAGTTTATAAACCAGTTGTTTTCAAACTTACAATACCATAAGTGTCATAAAACCATAGTAGCTGGATAATATTACATTAACATTATTTATCATACAAACTAGTGCCTTGTCTAAAGGCCATTCATCACTCCTCATCATCATTGACTTCAAACACGGACATGCAACAGTGACCAAAACAAGCCTGCGCATGCGACTCACCTTCAACAAGGGTTAACAAACCCTGAGTACGAAAGTACTCAACAAGACTGACCCGACATAAAAGGGGGTGAAGGACTTTAGAGATGCAGGTGTTGGGTCAAGGTAAGGATGTAGCAAGATTCAAAAGTTCTTTGCTAAAAGCTTACTATTCTTGATTCTATTTTCAAGTTTTAACCCTAAGTACTTTAGTTCATTATCTCAAACTTAAGTGTTCATATCCCATATTCCAATCTTTCTCATTCCATTCCTTTTTCTCATGTTTTAGTAATTCACCAGTCCTGCATTGCTTCTGTAATGAAACGAGTCTCCATATCCGTGGAGCACCGGCAATTCAAATTGATTCAAGTCCCAGCTGGGGATTCCTTATCACACGACATATGTAGAACTGAATCTTGCATATATCAACCTCGCTACCGGATCCTCCTATACTAAGCCGTCTCCACGCCACCCGAGAGCACAGCACACCTCAAATCCGGCCACATTCCAGCCACGAGGGTACACGCTACTCCCGCCATCTCTCCACTCCCAGTGCGTAGGCATTCGTCTTAGTATTGGATTAGCCGAAGTAGGCTTACCGGAGTATGTGACCAGTACTACAAAGTGTCTAGTTCAGAAGATCCACAATGAGTGGCCTTTAAGCGACGTAGTCGGCAACATTACCCAACATTCAAGATAAGTCACCCGACTAGTCTCTAGTTCATTCTACCTTCTTTCTTTCTTTGGCCAGTATGTCATCTTTGATTGTATCGAAACTTTTACTTTGAAAACCTACCATAAGCATACTAAGCATTCTACGCCTTTGTAAATGAAATCATCTTCAAGGATGGTAAACAATTAACAAGGTAGGCAATGCATCAAGTAGGTAACATTTGAATAAATCAACTTAATGCAATAAGTAACATAAGTGATGAACTTTTCAAAGTAAACAAGGTAATGGTTTAATGCATAAACCGGAGCTTGCCTTCGTTGATGATCTCGGGTTCCAGATCAGTACCACAATTATCGAATCCCATGACAATCGGGGATTCTTCCACAACTTGTTCAACTAGAATCGTTTCACTCTCGGATTCTACACGAAATAATAGCATATGCTTCAACATGATGATAATGTAAACATGATGCTTTCATGGTGCATGAAATGTAAAAACACCTTGAATACGACTTTCCTTCACGGTACAGTTACAAGCCAACAACACCAACTTGCAATTCTACCATCAAGGACCACATAAGTGACTTGACCAAATTGATCTTGAAACCCTACTGGTCACAAAACATGACCAAAATAAGATCAAACACTAATCTAACACTTAGGGTTTACTTTCATCCATTTTTTATTTAATTTGGAAATAAGCCCAAAAATAAACTTGTTCCAAATGACCTCAAAATTTTATGTAAGCTTCCTCATGACAAATTAGTGTACCAAAATAAATTTCATAATTTTTGGAATTATACAATGGCCTACAAAAATCATGGAAATTGCATTTATCAATTAATTGACTGAATTTTTGAACATTAAAAATTTATTCAAATTTCAAGATTCATATTTTTAAACCATGATATAATATGTACAGAAGCTACACATAAATTTTCAGAATTTTTAGAGCTGTAATTAATTTCCTATAAATTTTCAAAGTTGCTACACTATTCAAAAATGAGAAATAACAAAACTTCACTGTTCTCTTTCTCTCTCTCACTGACAGCCAGGCCCCGCTCATCGGTGACATAGAACAGGGATACGGCGGCGCTGCCATCACTGGTCGGCCAAAATGTGCCGACGGCGAGTCTCCGACGAGACGGATAGCACCAACATGATCTACAACATCCCGCGAATCTATCCCAGTCCTCAGAACGGCAGCAGGCGCACCAGAGGGAGCTCCACGCTGGGCATGGCGGCGTGGGCATGACGGCGCACGGCGTAATCCCGACCACGGTGCGGTAGAGCCTAAAGTGAAGCGAGCATCATGCTCAGGAGCTCACCACGATCACGCCGGTGTGCTTGGTGAAGACAGAGACGGGCTGGAATGACGTGGCCATGGTGAGGTCGACGGTGGCGGAGCTTCGGTCGGTCTCGGGGAAGAACGCGTTGCGCCGGGCGATTCCGGCCAACACAAGCGACGTGAGCAAGCCGAAGAGGAGCGCAAGGTCAAGGCGATCACGCTGGCATAGCTAGGCATGATGGACGTGGTTCGACGGTGGCTACGGCGAGCGGCGGAGCTGCGCGGTGGCGGAGCAGAGCAGAGGGGAAAAACGGAGGACGGCGGCGGCGGTGCTCCTATTTATAGCCGGGGAGAACGCGCCCGGCGTCGACAGCTCACGCACGAGCTCGCCACGGAGCTTGCTGCGTGTCACCGTGCGAGAAAGCGGCGCAAAACGATCAGCGGCGGCAGCTGCGTGGCGCCGGCGGCAATCAGGGAGGTGGCGCTCGGCTGGATTTTGATTTTTGAACTATTTACAGAATTGCCACTGTGTTTAATTTGCAAATTACTCACAAATATTTTAAAGAAGTTGAAAATCTCCAAAAATGAAAGTTGCTCAGCTTTTCAAACTCTACAACTTTGCTTCAAGGAATATTTTCAAATTCTGCCTCCATTTTGAAATTTGAAATTGGGGTGCATTTGAGCATTTGCATCATTTCAAAATTACTCCAAATTTTATATGTAAACTTGAAAAACTTTGAATACCAAAGTTGATCCTTATAAAATAAGCTTCAACTTTGCTTTTTGTCACAACCCCAAATTCCAAATAGATTTTGAATTAGACAAAAGGGGCAAAAAAGACTTTTATGGTTTGAAATTGAATTCAAATTTGATTTGTATACCTTTTTACTTAACTTTGATTTTTGACCAGTAACATGGCCCATTAGGGTTATTTGAGTCAATTGACACATGGTCTCACATGATCACATGAAATTTGACCCTTGTGGTCTTGATCTTTATTTAAGGTTTTGAATCACATCACATAAAATAACAACATTATGAAATAAAGCTTATTTAGTGAATGCATTCAAAATTTTCTACTTTATGAATGCTTTGCAATGCATATGATGACATGTCAAGTTTTAGTGCTAGGTCAAAACACCAGAGGTGTTACATCAACCGATCGCGTCCACACCATCATTGGGGGCAAAGTGTCCATTGAGACCAAACGAGAACGCAAGCTGCTCACCCGCGCTTGCTTGAACGTGGCCAATGTCGACAACCTCATCGTCGATCCGTGGCTTCCTCCTTGGTCTCACCGTGAGATCTCCTTTAGCAGAAAGGACAATGGGCTGCTATACCTGAGCCAGGGCATTTTCCCCTAGTTCTCGATCTGTGTATCAACAAGGTTCAGTTTGACAGAGTGCTGGTTGACGGTGGCAGTTCCATCGATATACTGTTCAAGAATGGTTTGCCAGCTCTGAAGATAACCTAGGCTGATCTCAAGCCATACGAGGCACAGTTCTGGGGTGTTCTCCCTAGACATAGCTCTACACCTCTCGGGCAGATCATGCTACCTCTACAATTTGGTACCCCAGACCACTTCCGCACTGACTACGTCAACTTCGTGGTCGCTGACTTCGAAGGCACCTACCATGCTATCCTTGGCCGACCAGCGCTCACCAAGTTCATGGCCATACCTCACTACAGGTATTTGGTGCTCAAGATACCTACTGAGAAGGGGGTTCTAACTCTCAGGGGCAATGTGTACGCAGCTTACACTTGCGAGGATGACAGCTTCAAAATAGCATAGGCTCACGACCTCTCTATTCGCATGGCCAAGACCATGCTCGATGCCAAGAAGACGCCAGCCGACCACCAGGAGATCCTAGAGCTTGAGGCCCCACGCAAGAACATCAAGTCCAAAGAGCACAAAGCGATCCAGCTGGTCGACGGTGATCCCAGCAAAACGGCCCTCATCGAGGCCAACCTGGATCCTAAATAGGAAGACGCGCTCGTCAGGTTCTTGAGGAGCAACGTGAGTGTGTTCGCATGGAAACCCGCTGACATGCCCGGTGTGCCTCGGAACTTGATCGAGCACTCCTTAAATGTCGACGGCAAGGCCAAACCTATCAAGCAGAAGCTACGACGGTTCGCTCGCGACAAAAAGGAGGCTATGAGGGTAGAAGTTACACGGCTTTTGGCAGCTGGATTTTTCATAGAAGTGTATCATCCAGAGTGGTTAGCCAACTCGGTTCTTATACGCAAAAAGAATAATGAATGGAGAATGTGCGTTGATTACACTCATCTCAACAAACACTGCCCTAAAGACCCCTTTGGCTTACCTCACATAGACGAGGTCGTAGATTCAACTGCCGGTTGCGAGTTGCTGTCCTTTCTCGATTGCTACTCTGGTTATCACTAGATCGCTCTCAAAAAGGACGACAAGATCAAGACATCCTTCATCACGCCCTTCGGCGCTTACTGCTACATGACCATGTCATTCAGGCTCAAGAACGCCGGGGCTACCTACCAACGCGCCATACAGGCCTGCCTCAACGACGAGATAAAAGACGACCTCATCGAGGCTTATGTTGATGACGTAGTTGTTAAAACCAAGGAAGCATACACCCTTGTTGACGACCTCGAACGTACCTTTACAGCTCTTAACACATTCCAATGGAAATTAAACCCAAAGAAGTGTATCTTTGGTGTTCCATCTGGTATATTGCTCGGCAACATCGTCAGTCATGACGGCATACTACCTAACCCAGAGAAGGTAAAAGCTGTCTTGGACATGAAGCCACCTAAGAAGGTGAAGGAAGTTCGGAAGCTCACCGGATGCATGGCTGCCCTCAGTCGTTTTATATCAAGATTAGATGAAAAGGGACTGTCGTTTTTCAAGCTGCTTAAAGCAACTACGAAGTTTGAGTGGTCAGAGGAGGCAGACGTTGCTTTTACACAGCTAAAGCAATTCCTTACATCACCTCCGGTCCTCACTGCTCCCAGAGAAGACGAAACCCTCCTGTTTTACATTGCGACAACTAATCGGGTGGTCTCCACTGCCATGGTGGTCGAGCGTGACGAGCCCGGGCACGTCTACAAGGTACAGCGACCAATCTATTTCATCAGTGAGGTACTCAATGAATCCAAGACCAGGTACCCACAGATTTAGAAACTGGTCTACGCCACACTGATTATATCCCGAAAGTTGAAACACTACTTCGACGGATATCGTGTGGTGGTCATGACCGAGTACCCTCTGGGAGACATCATTCACAACAAGGATGCGAATGGGCGCATCGTCAAATGGGCAATGGAGTTGTGCCCTTTCTCCTTGGAATTTGCCAGCCGTACTACAATCAAGTCTCAGGCACTTGTCGATTTCATCGTCGAGTGGACAGACTTAAGCACACCTACCTCTCAGGGCCCGCTGAGTATTGGAAGATGTACTTCGATGGCTCTCTCAACATCAATGGTGCAAAAGCAGGAGTCCTTTTCGTGTCACCATCCAAGGAGCAGCTCCAATACGTCCTCAGGATTTATTTCCTGGCGTCTAATAACACCACCGAGTACGAAGCACGCCTACATGGTCTGCGCATTGCTGTCGAGATCAGTGTCA
The DNA here is from genome assembly GCA_904845875.1 of Miscanthus lutarioriparius. NCBI lineage: Eukaryota > Viridiplantae > Streptophyta > Magnoliopsida > Poales > Poaceae > Miscanthus > Miscanthus lutarioriparius. Next base: position 85,704,600 of record CAJGYO010000009.1, on the reverse strand, counting down.
AACGTCTCTATATCTATGGAGACTCGGCTCTGGTCATCAATCAACTCAACAAGGACTGGGATACGACCAGCGAAAAGATGGATGCATACTGCAAAGCGATCAGAAAGCTGGAAGGCAAGTTCTATGGCATCGAGTACACACATGTGGTACGGGACAAAAATCAAGCAGCAGATGCGCTATCAAAGTTAGGATCATCCCGAGCCAAAGTCCCACATGGCGTATTTGTTCAAGACTTGCTCACGCCTTCCATCGAAGAGGAAGATCCCACGGTTGACAAGCCCCTAGATCAGCTATTGGTGGCTACGGTTCTGGCGTCAAACATCACCGAACCACCTCCGACCACTAAGGATCCTGACTGGAGAGTACCTTTCATTAAGTACCTGACAGATGGTAGCGGTTACACCGATCGGATAGAAAACAAACGCCTGATGCGTTGCAGTAAGCAGTATCTGCTCGTCGATGGCAAATTGTGGCACAAGAACGCAAAGGAGGAAATCTTGATGAAGTGTATAACCCAGGAGGATGGTGAACATCTCCTGGACCAAATCCACTCTGGCTCTTGCGGCAACCACGCGGCCTCGAGAACGCTGGTTGGCAAGGCTTTCCGAGCAGGGTTCTATTGGCCGTCAGCCGTAGCCGATGCAGAGAAACTAGCCTGCCATTGTGAGGATTGTCAGTTCTTCGCCAAGAGAATCCACGTACCAGCACATGAGATTCAGACAATACTAGCCTCTTGGCCCTTCGCATGCTGGGGACTGGATATGATTGGGCCCTTCAAACCGGCTCCTGGGAAATTTACATGTGTCTTTGTGCTGATCGACAAATTTTCCAAGTGGATAGAGTACATGCCTCTAGTACAGGCATCTTTAGAAAAGGCTGTCACGTTCATCGACTAGGTCATCCACCGCTTCGGCATACCCAACAGCATCATCACTGATCTGGGTACTCAGTTCACCGGGAACGCTTTTTGGGACTTCTACGATGAAAGGAGCATAGTAGTAAAATACGTCTCGGTGGCGTACCCTAGGGCTAATGGATAGGTCGAGTGGGCAAATGGTATGATCTTGGACGCACTTAAAAAGAGGATGTACAGGGAAAATGATAAAGCTCCCAAAAGATGGCTCAAAGAGTTACCAGCCGTGGTCTGGGGTCTCAGAACCCAGCCCAGTCGCAATACCGGCGTATCACCATACTTTATGGTTTATGGCGCTGAGACAGTGCTTCCAACAGATATAGCCTTTAGATCAGCACGGGTAGAGAACTTCGACGAAGACAAGGCCAATGAAGTACGGGAGCTAGAAGTGAATAGTGCATAAGAGAAGCGGCTCGATTCTTGTGTACGTACAGCCAAATACCTTGCTGTTTTGCGTAGGTACTACAACAAGAACGTCAAGGAGCGGTTCTTCGTGGTCGGGGACCTGGTCCTGAAGTGGAAGACGAATCAGGCTAGCGTCCACAAACTCGCAACCCCATGGGAAGGGCCCTTCATGATCAAGGAGGTTACACGACCAACGTCTTACAGGTTAGCTCACTTGGACGGTACAGACGTACCCAATTCATGGCACATCGACAAGCTTAGGCGTTTCTATGCTTAACTACTAAGATATGTACTCATCTTGTACTTTTGATTTAATAAAGCTATTATGATTTCTCCGACCACTCTAATGTGTCATTTCGAAGTCTATTGATATTCTAACTCTACCAGTTAAAACTGACCACCAATCCTTATCGGGTTTTCGGAGCAGGCCCTATCTCTGGTTTCTCTCAACGCATGCATGGGATCCGCTCTCTACGCTACGGGTGATCGGCAGGTGCTTTCTGGTTTGACTTGTGTGTTTCTACGTGTGCACAAACACTCCGACCGCAAGATAAACCAGGGCCATACAAACCTTTCAAGATGACATGTCAACTAAACTGGTACAACTAAATAGAACGTCAACATGTTCTAACTTAGTTACATCGGTACGATGTCCGGGCTTAAAAATGTTTTCTACAAAACAAACAAGCTCATGTTGTTATACAGTTACGTTATTACAAGCTTGCCTGAAAAGGACCAAGTTTACAATAACACAACTACATCTTCTTCTACAGCTATAGCCTACACTAATGGCTGGTCAGGGCACGCAGCACCTACTACTCGCTAGGCCTGACATCGTGCTCAAGTCTCGGGGACTCTTGCACTGGTCGAGCTGAAGAAGATGGCCCCGCCGATGCCTGGCTGGTTGAGACCGCAGGCTTCGCCGGTTGGCTTGAAAATAAAGGCATTTCCAGCTGACTTGTCGATGGCGTTCCCTGTACGGATGGCGTCGCACCTCCACACAGGTTAATGTCGTCAATTATTTTCACCGACAAGTCTAGTTGGGCCATCCGTAGCTCCTCAGCCTTGTCTGGATCTACCTCCTTCGGGTATCCAGCCTCCAGGCGCTTGAGATTGATCAAGGGGTAGTGAGCACGTACCATGCTTAGCACATGTGCGCCTGTGTACTTACCCGCCTCCTTCACAAACTCCTGGAACCATGCCCATGCCTTTTGGCATCTATCGATCAATCCTAGATGCGGCGTCCTTGGCACGTTTTCCGTTAGCACTGGGTCGATGAGGTTAAGGACCAGCAAAATGCACGTTGCCACCTCCTGGCACCGGTTTTTCTAGGTGTCCCGATCCTTGGTGATCTCTTGGCACTGTGCCTTCCAGCCGTCACACTCTTTTATCACGGCTTCCAGATGCTTCTTGGCATTGACTTTTAAAACTACAAACCGCACAAGCTATCAAAACATCATACCACGGCAAAATAAGGCGGGCAACAAAAGTGAGCAAAGGGGTTTGGAAAACTTACTTTTTAGTTCCTCTGTCATCTTGGTCGTGTGGTCCCGGAGCTACGACTGGTCATGCGCCAGTTTTTTGTTGTCCTCTTTCAGGCGATCACACTCCACGACCGCACGACTGTTCTCCTCTCGGAGACGGACCACTTCGGCTTCTAAGCCTGCACTACAGCTCTTACTACCAACAACGCAACAACACTTGTCAGTATTCGTTGTGATAAAGGGGCTACTTACTTGTTCTTTCCTGCTCCTTATTACTGAGCTGGACGACCAGGTTCTGGTTCTAGGACTCTTGCTCCGTCTTCTCATGGTTGGTGGCTTCAAGTCGGTGGTGCAAGCATTCCACCTCTGCCGTCAGCTCCTTGTTGCTTGCAGTGATCCCCTCGATCTGGTCGAAGCATCTCTTACGGTACCGTGCGGTCTTCATTAAGTCCTGTGTGCAGATAGCTAAGTAAGATAGCTTGACTAGACAGCAAGATCAAGTGGTGAAGCAAAGCCTACCTGGACCTCCGTCACCAGCCGTTTCGCTGCCTGTTCAACTTTTTTGGTCTCTTCGACCTCCGAGATTTCCACATGGACAACCCATTCGTCGTTCCACCAACGCGAAACATACACATGTTGTCGCTTGTCTTGCGAATGGCCTAGGACCTCCTCCACTTCGTCCTCTTTGGGCTCTTCTTCGGATCTCGGTGCTGGTCCGGCGTTAGCAGCTTCTGCGATCACTATGGCCTTCCCAGGGGCTGCAGCATCAACTAACGTGCTCTATGCTCTCACCTTCGGCCGCTGCTCCTCGGTCTGTTCCGTTACCCTCGATGCTGAGGTGCTGCCCTCAGCAGGTTTAGCGCTCGGAGCACTCGTGCTCGGCTCGGCTCTTCCCTCGACCCCCTGCTCGGGGACTGTTGTTTGACTGTTTGTTTGCTGAGGCCCCGACAGATCTTCTGCTATGGTTTCCTCGATGGCCGGCTGCTGGGCAGTCTGCTCTAAAATTAATGGTGGAGCCACGCCGCTTCCGGCTAGCTGGTCCGGACTTTCGGTGGACACCGAGCTAGTACATCCGAGATAAGTTTAGAAGTTAATCATATTCAATGCAAATTGCTAGCTTACATCAAGGTTACAAATACTTACATGTTGGAAGCACGGAATGATGTGGCGAAGGCGCATCTCTTCGGCCGCGCTTGCTCCACATGCTGTGCGGGTGACTCCTGGTCTCCCTCTACATCCAGCACTATCGCTGGGCCTTGGTGCTTGACCCCTCCGCCGCTTGTCCTTCGCGCTGCAGTGGTCGGCGATGTAGGTCCCACCAGCACGGAGGAGCCACCTTGCTCCATTGACTCCAGTTGCATCCTCCTCTTTCGAGGGACGAGTCGAAAGGTGTCTGCATCCTCTCCCTCCTCTGCTTCATCGTCTGACAAAGCAAAAATCGCCTGACGATGCTTGCTGGCCGCCGGCCGTTTACTAGCAGCTTTGGCTACTGCCTCCTCTCTAGCTCCGAGCACCGCCCAGTCGACGTCCTCAATCCCGACGTTGGTCTGGGTGGTTGGGTCAGCTCCTTGCGGCCAATCTACTCCAGGGGGTAGCAACACAAACACTGTCGCTCTATCCCGACCATTAATCTGGGAAACAAATGGGAGTGAACACAGTAAGTTTCTACCACAATATAAGACTACGGGTACAAGGAAAGATGAGTTACCTTTGGGGGAGGTCGGGCGAGCTTGAAAGCGTGCTCGATGTCGCTCAATCTGACATAATTTGGATCAGCTAAGTTAAATAGCTCTCCAATTCTGGCTCTAACTTCGTTTTTATCAAGCGCCCCCTGCCTCGTCCTCGTCGGGTCCGCGCTACCTTGATACTCGTAGCCAGGATGTACCCTCCTCTAGCAGGGCTGGATCCATCGGCTGATGAAGCTCCCGACCACGCTCGGACCATCCAGTTTTTTCCACGGGATCATCCCAAATATTTCTAGAATCTGTTCCAGGTGCTCGGGTTTCTCTGACCAGCTTGCCCTCTTCTCTGGAATGTACCCCACTTCGCATAGCGTGATCGTGTTTGGCTCTTCGCGGATGTAGAACCATTTCTTGTACCAGTCATCAAGCGACGTGTTCCATGGGCAGTGCAGGTACTGGGCTTTCATGCCATCATGGAGGTTGAGGTACACACCTCCGGCAATCTTCAAGCCGCCGCTTCCTTTCTTCTGCAGACAGAAAAGGTGGCGGAAAAAATCGAAATGGGGCTGGAAGCCACCATATGCTTCGCAAAGATGAATGAAAGTGGCGACAAGGAGGATCGAGTTGGGATGCAGATTGCAAATCCCAATCTCGTAGTAAAGACAGAGCCCCTGAAGAATAGGATGAACAGGAACCCCAAATCCCCGCTTAAAGAAGTCTTCGAACACCACGATCTCCCCTAGTTGTGGATCGGGGTACCCCTCGCCCTCCGGTGCATGCCATCCTACGAGCTCCTTGTTGTGGAGTACCCCCATGGTGACGAGGTCTCCAATGGTCTACTCGTTGCTTCTCGATTTCCACCACTCCTTTGCCATGACTCCTACTTTCTTCTGCGCGTCACTTTTTGCCATGAATCTGACCTTGCTGATGAACGAGGAATTGGCGGAGGATTGATTGGTGGTGATTTCGGAGATATTAGGGTTGGCAAGAGGAAGAAGAAGGCTGCGGCTGTGAATGGCAATGGGGTTCAGTAAAAAGTAACTTATCTATCATATACTGTATTTAACCCAAGAGTTACGCCATTTCGTCCGCCCAAGATTCTTGGGAGACGTGTGCATGCGCCGCATACGGTTGTTTTCACAGCCTCGAGATCTATGCCAATATATGCGCCGCTTCGTTGCCAGTGTATGTGCCTCTTCATTGCCAGTGTGAGAGGGCCCATGCTGACGCACCTACTTACAGGTGCCACGCAACTGTTTGCTTGAAAGGGCAAGAAGGCAGTATGACGAGCTATACCCATCTACTTTTTTTACCAGACATGTCAGATTGGACTTGACAGGGCCAGTAATTAAATAAATACAAAAGATAATAGTACAAGTGGCATATGGTTTTTCGCCGTACTTCTCGTGCTCAGGGACTGTTCAGACCACCGTTGTGCTCGGGGACTGTCCAGACCACCGTCGTGCTTAGGGACTGTTCAGACCACCGTTGTGCTCGGGGCCTGTCCAGACCACCATCGTGCACGGGGATTGTCCAGACCACCATTGTGCTCGGGGACTGTCCAGACCACCGCCGTGCTCGGGGCCTATCCAGACCACTATCGTGCACGGGGATTGTCCAGACCACTATCATGCTCGGGGACTGCCCCGACCACTCTCCAAACATTGCTCGAAGAGAGCTCTCCTCGGCTACATGTGATTTGTACTCACATACAGTCGAGAGGCATTTATTTAGACCTTGCTACAAGGCTGATACCTCGCCTTCCAGCAAGCTCGGGGACTACATCGGTACGATGCACCTGCCGGTGCATCTGGTATTGCTTGTATGATGATTGGATTTTCAACTTAATTGGGAATTCTTTTTAGACCCTGGCACCATGTGCCTGCGTCACCTACTACCAGGCTCGGGGACTAAGTGGACACACTTCACCTTGCGGTGAATGTGTTTATTTTATCGACCCCTACGCTCTGACTGTTGGCCATAACAACTACTGTACAAGGGTCACTTACATTTCTTTTCAGAAATACAAGTGGGCACACTTGATCAAGAAAGAAATATTTTTCTTTTTTCTTTAGAGCGCCATGCATTCTTCGGACAACCGGAATTTTCGGCTATAATCGTGGTTTACTGCTCTTTGTGCAGACCAGAATACTAGCATATTTGCTTGGTCGATGTTTCAACCAGTTGGAGATAACATGAAGACAGACTGCATTAGCCAAAGAAGATCAAACGGCGTGTTGCAACATAATACATGGTGCTCGGGGACTAGCTATGGAGGTATTAACCCCTATACCCTTACGGCTAGGCTTGGGCCAGCCCAGTCTAGGGGGTCCAGTCCACTGGAAGACGACGCGCGGCTCGGCCGATCTACTCGGAGTCCCGCGCAAGGAGTCAAGACAGACTTGGAGATCAAGCAAGATCCTAGTCGGTTAGAATAGGAATTCTTATCTAGCCACCTATGGCAATTGTAACCGGTTAGGATTAGTTTCCAGATCTGTAACCCTGCTCCCCAGACTATATAAGGCGGGCAGGGGACCCCTCTAAAAACATCTCTCATTGACATACAGCAATACAATCAGACGCAGGACGTAGGAATTACGCCTTCACGGCGGCCGAACCTGGATAAAACCTCGTGTCTGTCTTGCGTCACCATCTTGTTTGTAGCTTGCGCATCTGTCTGCCGACAATCTACTACCTTGGGCATACCCCTAGGTAGACTACCGACCATATTTCGTCGACACCATTCTCCTATAAGAACCTTGCAAAAGGTCCAGGAACTTGGCCATATGGGGTATGCCGACCGTAGAACTCCCCCACGGTCGGACCTGACTATCTTAATCTTTAAATTGTGTTGGTTTTCAACTTCTGTCTTAAATATCTTATATTTATCCAATGCTTCTTTTCTTTCTTTGATTGGATAAATGTACCCATAATGGGAGTAATCATTTGTGAATGTTAGGAACAAATCATAACCATCCACACTCTTTACAGAAAACTAACCACAGATGTCTGTGTGAATAATCTGTAAAATTCCTGCGCTTCGTTTGACATCTTTCTTAATTTTCTTTACATACTTTCCTTTTATGTATTCTCTGCATTGTTCTAAATCTGAGAGCTCTAATGGAGGAAGAATATTATTCTTAACTAGTCTTTCTATTCTCCCCCTTGAAATATGGCCTAAACGACAGTGCTATAATTTCGACGACGCATCGTGAGCTCTCTTATGCCACCATTTCCAGATTAACTCTCTATCACCAGCTGCTTTATCAGCTGAGTAGCATATGTCTTTGAAGAGCCAATGAACTGACTCTTTATTCTATCGAGGTACTCGGTAACCGTGTCACACTCTTGGATTGAGCCCATAATTGCAGGCTTAATCGTATTCTTTATCACAGCCAAACACTTCTTGTTGGCAGTAACCCACTTCCTATGCTCAAGGTCATAGGGTTTGACTCACTGGAGTCACTGTTCTTCTTCCCCAGTGAGTGCTTTGTGAGTTAGGGTTCGGCTTCACGTGCCGAAACCTCTTTCTCTCCTCTTCTCAGATCCGAACTAGGTCAGTTCTTTTCTTGCCATGCGCCGGCGATGACGGTGGTGTGGCACCTTTCCCCACGCGGTGGCGGTGGTGACCGTCAGTCAGTGATGTCCGCCACCCCCGGTCTCTTTTCACTTTACTTTTACCCGGTTAGGGTTAGGGTTTCAATCCGAAACGGATTGAACCCTTGTTCTTTGTTTGATTTTTTTTCAATGCTTTACCCCATACTAGATCTACACACTGGCAACCTAGTTCTGATACCATTGTTAGAAACAACAGTGCCTCTAAACCGTAGATCAGGGTAAGCATCTTACTTAGGGTTCCACTACTTCGCCCTGGCGTAGTTGCGCCGTAGCCGCATGGACGCCGGTGTCGAGGAAGCTCGGCGCGGTGGAGTCCGGCGTAGAGGTGGCGAGGTCCAGTGGCGATGCAGAGGCGACGGCGGTGTCGGTGGGGTTTCCCGTCGCTGGCAGCACTCTTCTTTAGATCGGATTAGTGTTTCTCTATAGGTGGTTACGACGGCTCAGGTCAACCTCGTAGTTAGAGCCGTGATCCCTACCTATCTTTTATAGTGCTGTGCGACAGGGACCCACCAACCATATTAGGGTTGGGCGCCCCCGATCAGGGCGCAGATCCAAGGGTCCAATAAGTCGTTGGGACTATTGGTGGAGATCAACTAACAATAATAAGTTATCAATCTTTGTAAACTAAATTGGAAAATCACTTGTTGCATGTCTGCATCTGACGGCAGGCCCCTCGAAGGTCAATTATTGGAGACTTGGCATATGATTATTTGTATTGTTGTTTAGCTGTTAACATCTTTAGCTATCTAGCCAGCATGATAGCATTTTATGGTCAGTCGGACCAATACTCATGTTGTAGAGTTCTTTATCTAACAAGTCAGCATTAAGTAATATGTTTATTGTAGTGTTCTGGTGATGTTCCTTGTAGTTCGGCTGTACTCTCTCTTCTTAATGAAATGAAGCTCCTGCTATCCACCTAGTGGACCAAACCTCATATTTGAGTTTCAGTACAATCGCTGAAGAAGATAAGTCATGATGGAGTTATGCATGAAAAATATATGTTCTGGTCGAATTTGAATTGTAAATTTAAATTTTTTTTGAGAAAAAATATATTGTAGGGGCGGTTCTAGATTGAACCACCTCTATAAACAGGTATTATAGGGGCGTCTGGTACTACAGCCGTTCCTACAAATCGATTTTGTAGAGGCGGCTCCCCTACAAATTAATTTATAGGGGCGGTCTAGGAACCGCCCCTACAAATACATGATTTGTAGATGCGCTTGGGTAGGGACGGCTGGACAAACCGCCCTTACAAAGCTTTTAGAGGCGCCCCTACTAACACTATATGGCGTCCTTGTTGCTGCTGTCTTCCGCAGGCGGGCCCGTGATTTAGGGCCTGTTTGGCAGGGCTCTGGCTTCTCTAAAAATGGCTCCGGCTCTGGCTTCTTTGAAGGAGTAGCTCCTCTGGAGGAGCTGAATCCGTTCTGGAAAACGTTTGGCAAAACGGCTCCTTCACACTAGACGACGTGAACCCACAGTAAGGAGCCGCGCAAAGCTCGTTTTTTAGGCTTTTCTTGCGCAGGCAAAAAATAGCTCTGGCTCTTGACCGACTTCTCATGTGGAGCTCTTTTCAAAACAGACGTTTAGCACAGCTCCTGCAGGAGCCGGAGCTGAAGCCCCTGCAGGAGCCCTGCCAAAGAGGCTCTTATGCTCACCGTTTGGGTAGCTGCGAAATTGGTATAATGTCGTCCTGCACAAGTAACGACGTCGACGACTCGCCGTCGTTCGTCGTGGCTGAACTTCAGATGTGGCGGGGGAACGGCAACGACGTCCGCCTGTTCCGGTCTGGGTCCGGCCAGTGTGAGTCCTTCCAGAACTTGCACGTCCACGCCGCCAACGGCGGCCGTGACCTACGCTGGTGGTCAACGGACGCGGTGGTGCCATACGGACGCCGGTACATGATCTGGGCAGATTACTACCGCGGTATGGTGATCTGGGAGACGACGAACCCGCCGCCGCCGCCGCGGCTCCGGTACGTGCCCCTTCCGGTGGACACGGTTGGGGACCCCGAATGGGGCAGCCGAGGATGCCCTAAAGCTTCGCGCGGCGTGTGCGTCACGCGCCACGGCGTCAAGTTCGTCAGCGTCGACACCCAGCACTGGAGCAACTTTGGAGTTGGGAACCACCACGTGCTGACGTGGAGCCACAGGTTCCGAATCACCACCTGGTCGCTGCGCCAACACGTGGAGCAACGAGCAAGAGTTCTGGGACGCCTTCGGTGGCGGAGACCGAATCCGTTTCCCACACGTCCAGCCAAGGTTCCCCGTCGTCGACGTGGACAATCCAGACGTCGTCGTCTTCCGACTAGAGGAGCCATATGCATGTCCTGACGAGCCGAAATGGATGATCGAGGTCGACTTGAGGAAGAAGGTTCTGCTGGCAGCCACTGCTTACTCTGCTAGAATGAAATCTGGTTTTGATCCCATCCCCAGTGAGTTGTCACGGTACCTGGATGGTGGGCAAGCCTGCAAGAAGAGGAGGCAATGCCATCTCATCAGTGCTACATTTTTTCGTCTCCTTTTCGAGCAAATGCTAGATTTATGGGGCGGCTCTATACCTTGTAATCACACATCAATGTGATACGTAGTATTACTACTTGTATTCTAGACCAAACATGGGTTTATTCATACAAGTTGCCCTTTTTATGGCTCTGTTTGGAGCAGAGCGTTGAGCAAAATATCACCGATTCCCCAGCGGAGTACCGACGCCTCCCTTCTCTTCCTTCTCCCCGCGCTCATCTTCCGTGCTGCCAGCGTCCTCCTCTTCCTCACGTTCATCTTCCGCGTTACCGACGACCTCCTCTCCTCGCGCTTGTCCTCCACGCCGCCGTCGCCGGGCTAGTCCTCCCCGTGCTTGACCTCCGTGCCACTAGCGGGCTTGCTGTGCTCGACCTTCGCGCGCTGCCGGCTGGCTCCCCATGCTCAACCTCCGCGCTACCGATGGGCTCATCCTCCGCACGCTCGTCCCCCGTGCCATCAGCGAGCTCATCATCCCCGCGCTCAACCTCCGCACCGCCGGCGGTCTCATCGTCCCCGGCCTCGTCATCCATGGGCTCGTCCTTGAGGAGCCTGTCGTCCATGGCGGAGAAGATGAAATGCTGCCTTGGAGTACCCAAACGGTGCGATTTCTTTGATCCAGATTTTTACGGAAGCTAGCTGCGGGAGGAAGCCAGCTTGATCCGAAGCGAGGTGGCAATAAGTTATCCACACAATTAGGCCCGGTTTGTTACAGCTTTAGCTTCAAGAATCTCATGGAGTTGGGATGCTTGTCCACACAATTGGTCGACAAGATTTGACATATTATTTTTTTTAGTAAATTTTGGATGTTTGTATAGCATTTGAAAATAACAAAGCATTCCTTCCATCTATTGTTTTCACAAAGTCAAGTGCGCAGCAAAACTGATATGTCAGTTTATCGTCACGGACCGATATTTAACTTGTATTGGTAAAAACATTTGGGAATTTAAATTTGACCCACCAGAATTTGGTCCTACAAACGCGTGCCAGCCAAAAACAAGTGGGTAAAACTTTCATGGTAGCCTAACCCTAAAAATCTATCTATTTACACACCTCCTCTTCCTTTCAAAGCCAAGCCACTCTGTTCTCTCCTGGTGGCGTGCTGAGCTCTAAAGTGTTATATACTTATTATTTTCATACTATTTTGTATTACTTTTTATATCAAATGGTTCCGATATATATTACGCGATTTTTCTATGAATTAAGGGCTTTAATATAATATAAATTCTGGCAGAAAATTTTCTTGTATCACCAAAAAAATTCTAATTTTTTTTAATTTTTATATTCCTGTTTATGCGTGACCAAACCGTACTGATATTTTAAAAGAATATCTATAGTCTAAACCCTTGACAAAACAGGTCCTTAGTAACTTAGTATAATTCCTTTACCGGTGAACGAATGAGAGTGCATTGCAATGCTATTATTTTACACATCTCCTTTATTTCAGATGTCTAAATTTTCAGAAGATTTCAGACAACACTCTTGTACTACCAATTAGTACAAGTAAATTGTCACTTTGGTGGTTTGTTATTTGTCTTTGTGTCATAACATATCAAACTTGTGTCCTTGTCTGACTATAAAAATAATTATAAATTGTTAAATTGTCTTTATGCCAACACATATCAGATTTTCTTGGGTCTGTGGTTTTAGTCTAACGGGTTTTTTTATTCTTGAAACAAAAAATTACGGATTGTGTCTACAGAAATTACAACGAACTAAAACTGATATTTTAATATAAAATATATGCAATAACCCCATCGTCTGAAACCAAACTAAAATTCGGGCATCTGAAATTTAGCAAATCCGATTATTTTAACTGCTGGTAAAATTCTAAACTATGTTACGCACATTGACACTGATTGGCCCCTGCCACGTCTTGGTAACTTTTTTATGCTACCAATGAATAATTCTGATTTCCTTATTATAGATATATAGGGCATTCAATGATTAATTTATGCGATAACTGCACAAATTATATATCTAAGCACTCGATTTGAAGTGCCAGGTATACAAACAAGAACCCCAAAAAAATAGCCATCGAAACCTTCTCAAAAACAACATAACACACAATATATACGTACCTACAAAATGTTTTCCCATCATCTACATATCACTCAGGTTTTCCTTTCTCTTTTCTGTGATACAAGGACTAGCGCACTCAGTTATTGCAATCCTGCAGCACCAAGTGTGTCGATCTCACAACCTGTTCTGTACGTACGTGCTCCCAAACAACTACACGGCTAGGTCATCTGCTCTCGATTTCCGTGGGCCGCCACGTCGTCTTCCTGGCGCACAGCATTGCCTCCTTGTTCTTGGAGACGGTCATCCTGACCTCCCACTGCAACGACCTCACCACGCCCTGGATCTCGTCCACCGTCTCCTTGTCGTCCCGCACGATGAGCTTGCCGTTCGGCCTCAGGATCCGGTCCACCTCCACGATCACCGGCAACACCTTGCACCTGCCAATGATCCAAACAACAGAGCAACGGATTCGTGTTCATGTCGATCGTCATCCGCGCGCTTGAGCGATGGATAACCATGGCCTCCGTTCTCTTCCTACACCTATACCTGGGCTTGAGCTTGGAGAAGAGGTGGTCAGCATGGAGGAGGTCGTAGGACCTCGGGTAGGTGCTGAAGGACTCGCACCAGTCATGGTAGATCCCGAACAGCCCGCGCTCGTAGATCACCGGCAGCGTGTCCGGCGAGTCGATGGTGACCACGTTCATGACCCACACCTTCATCTCCCGCAGCACCGCCGCGAACCCTCCGTAGACGGCCCTCATGTCCATGACGTTCCGGACGGTCTTCCAGTCGATGCCCATGCCGGCGAGGTACGAGCTCCGGACCACCTTCCTCCAGTGCTGCAGGTCCGCCGCGAAGTCGTCCGGAGCCGGCTTGCCGTACACGCCCACCTGGCTGCGGTCCAGCCAGTAGGGCGCCTTCCGCAGCCTCTCCGGCCACAGCGCCGGCCACCGGGCGCCGCGCACTGACTGGTCCTCGGGAACACGGTGCATACACGCCCGGAACTTTATGTTCCTGCATGCATGTCAAGGTTCGTTGTCGTCAGTTTCCGGTCTGACGTGGCAAGTAGTAGTTCAGACAGTGGTCTTTGTCTTGTTACCATGCAGCGTTGGGGTCGTCGGAGGGCTCGCACAACGCCGGCTCCTTCTCTGGCCTCTTGTCATAGCAGACGTTGTTCACCGGCTTCTGGAAGATGACAAGGCCGACCAGGTCGACGGTGTCCCTGGTCTTCGCCACCATCTCCCAGCACATCGCCTTGGTCAGCTTCACCATTTCTGCAAGACCCACCAGACCAACAACGTTGTGACCAACTCACGATCGATCGATCTTGTTTGTCTCGATCGGCAGTGGCGGCGGCGTCCATGCATGCATATATAATGCCTTTGCGGCCTTGCAAGGGGGAAAAACGAGCGAGAGCTGACCGTCCCAGATCTCCACGTCCTCCGGGAGCTTCTGGTACACCGGCGTGGCGGACCAGACGAAGAAGCCGCCGGGGCGGAGCAGGCGGTTGAGCTCGAGGAGGAGCATGCCGCCGTCGATGTGCCACGGCACGCGGCACCGCGCGCAGTGAACGACGTCGAAGACGTTGGCGGGGAACGGGAGGCGCTGCGTGCCCATCACGGCTGAGATGGCCGGGATGCCGCGCTCCAGCGCGAACTGCACCTGCGCCTCGTGCTCGTCCTGGGCGCCAGCGACATGGTCAGCGTGTCGCGGTCGAACAGGTACCCGCCGAAGCTGGCCACGCCGCAGCCGACGTCCAGCACCACGCGGCTGCGCCTGCCCCACGCCACGTCCGGGAACGAGTTCTGGATCAGCTCGATGTAGTGCAGCGCGCCGTGCTTGAACTGCGTGCCGCCGCCCGGGAACGTCAGGTACTCGCCGGAGACCTTCACCCAGTTCTGGTGCCCCTTGTACTCCGCCAGCTTGGTGTGCGGCACATTGTAGTACCAGATCTTGTCGCGGCTGTGCGGCCACCGGATCGGCTCCCGGTACTCCGGCGGCGCCGGGACCAGGCACGTCGGCGCCTCCTCGGGGCAGTGCCGCTCCCGGTGCTCGTAGTGCTTGTCCGTCTTGAGCTTCTTGATGGCCGCCACGTTGTCCAGGCACGGGATGTAGTCTGCGCCGGCGCTCGAGTTGCACAGTTTCCACGCCACCGTGGCGACGGTGCCGGCCACCTTGTTCTTTCCTTTCTTCCCCTTCTTCTCGGCGCGCTTCTTCTTCTCCTCGGTGGACTCCGCCGCCTGCGTCGTGAACGATCCGTTCTGTGCCGCGCGCTCCGTTAGTAGCTCTGACTGGACGTTCGGCTGCGCCTCCGCTGCTGCAGGCAGCTGCTGCTCGACACCGTCCTGTTTCTTCTCGTCTTCGGAAGTCGTTGTGGATGCGGTGGTGGTGTCGTCAGTGGCGACCGCCGATGCCTCGTCCTGCTTGTCAGTGTCGGTGGCTGTCGCGGTCGCCGTCGCTGCTTTGGCCGACGGCTTCACCGTCAACGCGGCGCCTTCGACCTTGGCACTCTCCTCCGAGATGCGAGTCTTGTTACCGTCGTCCTTCACAAGGTCGACGCCGTCCATCTTGCCGTTCTCGTCATCGAACGTGAGCTTCTTGGCCGTGCCACCGCCAGCCTCCGCGCTGCTCTCCTTGACGACGCCGGTCGCCGCCGCCTGCTCTGTTGCGCTCGCCTTCGTGTCCGTGGCTTTCTGCTCGGCGGCGCTCTGATCCAGACCGCCGGCATCCTTGGTGTCGATCGGCGCCTGCTCCTTGGCGGCGGCATCGACCTTGGCATCGTTCTCCATCTCCGCCTCCTCGCCGGTGCCCTTGTCCTGCCCCGCAGCGGCGGCGTCCGTCTCGCCGCCGCCCGGCTTGACGAGCTCCCCGGCCTCGGTCCTGCCGTTCTCGTCGTCGAACGACTGGTCCTTGGACGACGACGCCGCCTTCCCGCCGTCGCCTTCTGCTGCTCCGCTGTCACCGGGCTTGCCCGGGACGTCGACATCTTCGGCGCCCTCGGCGGCGGCGGCGGCACCGGCCGTGGCCACCTCCGCGACGACGTTGGCGCTGTCCTGCTTGACGGTGTTGGTGGCGTCGATGGAGCTGTCCTCCTCCTTGACGTCGGCCTTGACGGCCGCCTTCTCCGAGGACAGGGAAATGGCCGCCGGGACGGTCTCCGGCGAGGACATCATCCACAGGCCGAGGAGGCAGAGCGCGACGAACACGACGAAGGTCGCCGTGGAGTAGAACGACGACCTCTGCCTCTGGTTCCGATCGAACAGGGCCATCCTCTCCTCTGTTTTGGATCAGCTCATGCAAATCCCCTCTGAATCCGAGTGCGGAGTGCGGAGATTAGTAATGAAATTTGGTCGAGAACTACAACCAAATCAAAAAATTCAGTCATCCATTGTTACCTAATTTGGATCAATCTCCCTAACAAGTCCCAACGAGAAACAAATCCATTCACACCTGCAGCAGTGGTCTGTGTTGTTTCATGATTCCGGATTCTCCCGAAGGCGAGTGTGCATGCGCGTTCTTAAGGGCGCCGCGGGTGGCAAGTTTGGACGAAGGGAAGAGAGCGTAAAGCGGGGGAGGGAGCGAGAGACAGGCGGGGCCAACACACAGGACACTCCGCGGCTTTGGTGCGCCATGCCCATGCATGCAGAAATTGCAGATACAGTACGAGGAAGACGACGATCTACAACTAGGCCAGCCCAAGGTCCGTGGGCAGTAGATCCTGTGCTGTCCCCAGTACAGGGTTTTGCTTTCCTCCGGCGGCGCCGTCGGAGTCCACCAAAAGCGAGCGATCTACGTGATCACTCTATCCGATCCCTGTGTCCGGGACGTCCTCTCCTCCGCAAGGAGCCGGGGAGTCATCTACGCAGGTTACATGGCTGATAGTTCGAAGAAGGAGAAGGCGAAGGGCGTGGAGATGGGTGATGATGGAGATGTGCCGAGCCTAGAAGAGCGTCTGGAGGGGCTGAATCTACAAGGCGAGGAAGACGAAGACCTCGATTTCTCGGGGGAACTTGACGAACTTGTGAAGGATGTTCGCTGGATTGCTTTGTTTAGGGTTAACACCCTGAAGCCTTTCAGTCACGCAGCGTTGTTCAGCGCCATGAGGAACGCATGGTCTGCGGCGAAAGAGGTGACTTTCAAGGCCAAAGGGCCGAATCTGTTTCTAGCACAATTGAACTGTCTTGGTGATTGGACAAGGGTGATGGAAGGGAGTCCCTGGCTGTTTCATGGAGCAGCAATTGTGCTTGAGGAATATGATGGTTTCTCCAATGTTTTTGAGTACAAGCTGAACAGGATCCCTGTGTGGACTAGAATTCAAGGAGTACCAGAGGTGTTGATGAAGAGAAGGGATTTAGCGGAGAGGGTAGCGAAGAAGGTTGGAGATATTATCACGGTGGTGGTAAATGAGGGCCAAATTAATTCTACAGCATATTTGCGTGCAAGGGTGTGGCTTGACCTGAACAAACCCCTAGTGAGAGTGGTGCCGATCACACTGAAGGAAAGGAAACAATATTTGGTGCAATATGAAAAACTCCCAAGTTTTTGTTTCTTTTGTGGCTGCATGGGGCATGAAGTAACGGAATGTGGAGACGGAGTGCACAGCAAAGCCAGTTGTCAATGGGGCGATTGGCTGCGAATTCCATTCCAGGCGATGGTCCCAGGGCGAGAGGATTTTAGCAGTGGAAGAGGCAGAGGACGTGGGAGAGGGCGAGGAAGAGGTGGTGGAAGGGGTCAGTGGTTTGATGAGGATGCTGAAGAGATGGAAACTTCTATTGGGGACGAGGAAAAGTTAGAGAAATCTCTGACTGATAAGAAGGACGACTCAGGGGGAGGAGGAGCAGAAGATATGCAAGTTGTGTTGGCTGATCCAAATGCTTCTATCAGTCCTATAAAGGAACAGGAGAAAAAGAGACTTTGAAGGGATGGAGAGGGGGAGGATGGTTCAAATAATACAAATGTGAGATCGGCGCTCTCCTTCGAGGAGAGTGGTCGGGCGCAATGAAAATCTTAGCTTGGAACTACCAGGGCCTTGCTAGTGCCCGGGCAGTTCGAGCGCTTCTGGAAATCCAGAAGCGGGAGAGACCAGATGTGTTTTTTCTGTCTGAGACACATCTAGGTAAGGTAAAGGCAGAGAATTTGAAAAGAAAGTTAGGTTGTGATCAATTCATTATTCATGAAAGTGATGGACGAAGTGGAGGTCTACTTATGTTGTGGAAGAAGGAGACTGTGATTCAGTGCAAAGGTATTTCACAGTATTTTATTGATGTGGTGATTCGGGGTTCTGAGGACTGGAGGTTAA
This sequence comes from Miscanthus lutarioriparius, assembly GCA_904845875.1. Taxonomy (NCBI): domain Eukaryota; kingdom Viridiplantae; phylum Streptophyta; class Magnoliopsida; order Poales; family Poaceae; genus Miscanthus; species Miscanthus lutarioriparius. The sequence goes on along the minus strand of CAJGYO010000009.1, from coordinate 85,686,661 downwards.
CTGGTATATATGGAGAGCCGAGATGGGATCATAAACATTTGACCTGGGAGGCTCTACGGGATTTGCATGGCAATTTGAACCTCCCATGGTTGGCGGTAGGAGATTTTATATCATCATGAAAAGGAGGGAGGTAGAGTGAGATCACAAGCACAGATGCAAGCATTCCAGGATGCACTTATGGACTGTGAATTAGCTGATATTGGTTTTTTGGGTGATGTTTTTACGTGGCAACGAGGGAAGATAAGAGAAAGATTAGATCGGGGAGTTGCTAATACACAGTGGAATATTTTATTTCCAGAAGCTCAGCTAACTAATGGGGAGATGGTGAAATCTGACCACCGCCCTCTTATCATCAATACAGAGGCTTCTGGTGGGCAATACCACCAAAGGGAAGGGAAAAAAATTTGAAGCTAGATGGTTGAAAGAGGAGACAGTAGAGGAGATTGTACAGGCAGCCTGGGCACGTGCTATGGCGCAGGGCAGCAGGCCAAGTCTGATGACAAAGGTGAATGCAGTGCATAATAATTTACATGATTGGGATAGAGAGGTTTTGAAAAAACCTGTTCAGCGAATGAAAAAACTGAAAAGGGAACTTGAGATGTTGAGACGTGGACCGCTAACGGTTGAAACGCTAGCGGCACAAAAAGAGATTCTTCTGCGGCTGGAATTATTACTGGAGCAGGAAGAAATTTTCTGGGTTCAGCGTGCTAGAGCAAATTGGCTCAAACATGGGGATCGAAACACTAACTTTTTTCATCACTATGCGTCGACCCGAAGGAGGAGAAACATGATTAAGGGGTTAGTAGATGAGTTTGGGGTAAGACATGAGAATATTGGGGAGATGAAGGTGATGGTGAAGGATTTTTTTTAAATCTCTTTACATCCGAAGTGCACGAAGTCGATCAGGAGGTCTTGAGAGATATAAATTGCAGGGTTTCCAGTGATATGAATCATCTACTCCTAGCTCCTTTTTCTAGGGAGGAGGTGAAAAAAGCTTTGTTTAGCATTGGTGATCTTAAAGCCCCAGGACCTGATGGGCTCCATGCAATTTTCTTTAAGCGGTTCTGGAACATGTTGGGAGAAGAGTTGACTGATGAGGTGCTACAGGCCATAAACTCCTCTACTATCCCAGAAGGGTGGAATGACACTACTATTGTCATGATTCCTAAAGTGGATAATCCAGATAAAGTCGCTCAATTCAGACCAATTTCTCTTTGCAATGTGGTTTACAAGGTAATCTCAAAGATCTTATCAAGTAGACTAAAAGTTATCTTACCAGATATCATAAGCCACCATCAAAGTGCTTTTATTTCGGGGAGACTGATTACAGATAATATTTTATTGGCGTATGAATGCATACATACCATGAAAAAGAAAAAAAGGAAATAGAGGTTTATGTGCTGTTAAGCTGGATATGCAGAAGGCTTATGATAGGGTTGAATGGGGTTTCCTTGAAAAAATTATGATGAAACTTGGTTTTGACCAAAGATGGGTCAAGCTTATTATGGCTTGTGTAAAATCGGTCAAGTATACGATTCGTTTCAATTCCGTGGAAACTGACGCCATCGTACCAACAAGGGGTTTGAGGCAGGGTGATCCATTGTCACCATACCTCTTCCTTCTAGTTGCAGAAGGCCTATCTACTATGTTAAAGGGTGCTGAGGAAAGAGGGGAATTGGAGGGTGTCAAGGTGTGTAGGGCAGCTCCTATTATCTCACATTTACTATTTGCAGATGACTCTCTCATTTTAATGCATGCTGATAAGAAGAATGCGGACTGCTTGATTGATATTTTGAATAGATATTGTGCAAATTCGGGGCAGAAGGTCAGTGAAGCAAAGTCAAGTATTTTCTTCTCAAACAACACTAATGTTGAGGCAAAAGTGGAGGTCTGTGAAGCCCTGAATATCATGACTGAAGCTCTTGGCGATAAATATTTGGGCTTACTAGCGATGGTGGGGACTAATCGAAGTGACTGCTTCCGGCATCTTATTGATCGGGTGAATTCTAGAATCAATGGATGGAAGGAGAAGCTTCTGAGTCTAGGAGGCAAGGAGATCCTGATAAAATCTATTGCTCAAGCTATACCGGTGTATGCGATGATGGTATTCAAAATTCCTAATAAAATTTGCAAAGGAATAACAAATGCTATTTCGCAGTATTGGTGGGGTGATGACAATAATCATAAGAGGATCCATCGGCAAGAATGGTGGAAAATGTGTATGCCAAAGGGATCAGGAGGTATGGGATTTAGAGATATACAATCTTTTAATTTGGCAATGTTGGCAAAGCAAGTATGGAGACTGTTAAGGAGCCTGATTCATTATGTGCTAAAGTATTGAGAGCACGCTATTATTCTGATGGTAAATTGCTAAATGCAAAAATGAAAAGTGGTAGTTCTTATACTTGGCAAAGTATTTTAGCCGGCCTTGATTGTTTTAAATTGGGATATATCTGGAGGGTTAGTGATGGAACACAGATAAAAATATGAGAGGACAATTGGATACCTGGCAGCCATAACATGAAAGTTCAGACACGTAGAGGCAACAATCTAGTCAGTACGGTGGATGAGCTTATTAATCCAGTGAGTGCTTCATGGGATGAGGATCTGGTACGCTCTATCCTGGAGGTTGATGCCAATCGCATTTTACAGATACCTATTACTTCAGGGAGAGATGATTGCGTTGCTTGGCACTATAATAGAAACGGTATGTTCTCAGTCAGACCAGCTTATCATGTCCAATGGAAAAAGAAATTTGGAGCTAGAATGGCTACTATGCAGGATAGTGGTACTAGCAATTGCCGGATTTGAAAGAATCTTTGGAAGCTCGATTTGCCGGGGAAGATAAATTTTTTTGCTTGGAGAGCTATTAAGGAAATGATGCCGTGCAATGCTATATTAGCAAATAGGCATATTGTTCCTAATGGAGGATGCCCGGTCTGTCAGAATGGAGCAGAAAACATTAAACACCTGATCTTCACTTGTGATCGAGCCAAAGAAGTATGGAGATCGATAGGAATCTGGGAGAAAATTTGATATCTGCTGGAGGCTGACCAATCGGGATCTGTTGTGTTGGAAGAAATAATTAATAGAGGTGAGCAGATTTATGATCTAAATGTGGGTTTTGCTGAACTTCTCTTGACTGGTGGATGGTACCTGTGGTGGGAACGAAGACAGCTAACTCATGGAGAAACAGTACAGCCACGTTCAAGATCAGGATTAGCGATTGTTTCTTTAACAAAGAATTACAAGTTGGCAATGAAGAAAGATGCTAAGATAAAACAGGAATGGAAAAAACCAAGGGAGGGTTATATCTCACTGAATATTGATGCTTCCTTTGATGAGGATAATGGCTGCGGCAGTACGGGTGCTATTATTCGAGATGGTTCTGGGGGTATGATCGCAGCTTCAAATACCTTTATCCCCTATCTTGTTGATGCACCAATGGCCGAAGCTTTTGCTCTTAAGGAGGGACTGATGCTAGCTCAACAGATTGGAGGTAATCGATTGTTTGTTCAATCTGATTGTTTGGAGGTCGTTGAAACTATGGAGAATGGAGGATTTACTGCGAACTCAGCTGCTGCAATTTATGATGAGTGCAGTATAGTCTGGAATGGATTCCAAGAGATTTCCATTGAGCACTTAAATAGGGAAGCAAACAAAGTGGCACATGAGCTAGCTAGGCAAGCTATGATTTCTAGAACAAATTGTATCTGGGACGATGATCTCCCTAGTTTTATTCTTCAATTATTATCAGACGATGTAACTATCTTCAATCAATAAAGCTTGCCTCAGGGCTATCATAAAAAAAGGCCAGCCCAAGGTCCGTTCTGTTTATAAGAAACTAGCAACCCAAAGTACACCTTGTTCATGTTATCTATTCTAATATGTATTTGAATTAGACTTTGTATCATCGCTGGAAGCACAAATACGTATGATTCTAAAGCAATGTTCATGCGGCATGATCCAAGCGAGATAATGAGATACGTATAGGCATTGTGGGACGTAAAAAGACGAATGGAAGAATCCTAGCCGGATTCGAGAGGGAGAGAGAGTAGAGATGGGAACGGACCAGGTTGACCCATTGGATAGTTAACTTGACCTATAAAAGTAAGGCCAATGGATCATATGGATCGGTCTCAAAGTCTACAATAGGTCAATCTAATAGTCATATAATAACCTTTTAAAATTTTCAGTTTTTTCTTCATCTTTTATAAGCATGGTTCATCGTAACTTCATCTTTTATAAGCATGGTTCATCATAACTTATAAGTACATCTATGGTTTAAAGTAGTTTGAGGAATATCATATTTCAGAACTAAAAGCAGATAAAATTAAGTACATCTATAGTAAGCAAGGAAGGAAGGATGGCTACCTAAGAGCATCTCTAGCAGTACTACCTAAATCAGACTACCTAAATGTCTGTTTGGTAGCCATCTAATTTTCTACTACCCATATTTTGCTTCCGACTACAGCAGTACTACCTAAAATAGGCTACCCAAACCGATGCTAGTAGACAATGACAGGTGGGTCCCTTGTGTCATTCTCATTCGTGTTTTCTCGCCGGAGCAGATGGAGCACCGGGGACAAGGCAGGCCACCGCGCCGGTGCTGGCAAGGGCAAAGGATGCCGATTGGGAGGGCAGGTGCTGGGGGCCGCGCCTGTGCCCACGCCGCGCCGGAGAAGTGGCCAGCGGCGGCCACCGTGGTGGCTCCCCTGCTGCTCACTAGGGCGGAGCAGAGGGCCGGTGGGAGCTGGGGCCGTCTGCCGGTGAGAGGTCCCTTGCAGCTCACCGGGGCGAAGCTCGCGCCGAAGGGGCTGCTGTTTTTGCGCTGGAGGGAGCAGGAGGAGGCGGCACTAGGTAGGGGAGGGAGGATCCTGCCGGCTAGATCCGCGGGGAGGAGCGCCGCCGGCGCGGACATGGCAGGGAGGAGCACCGTCGGCGAGGGCCACTCGCGTCGCCCGTGGGGAGGAGCATCGCTGGCACAAACAGGGGACGGAGGAGCGCTGCCAGTGCGGACGAGCGCGTGCGTGCGAGCGCAATGGAGAGAGAGGCGCATGGGGGTGGGAGAAAAATAGGTAGTGTGATTTGTTGGCCTAACATATGTAGGTAGTTAGAGGGGAAATTTGTTGGCCAACAAAAATAGATAGTTTGATAGGTAGCCGTTGAAGTAGATTTTTTAACCTCCAGTCGAACAGAGCCATTTTCTTGTTTATTAGACGGTCTCCAATAGACCCAACCCAAACACAAGACGCATTCGCCGGTTTGCGTTGCGCACAGTAAAAAGGGTCCGTGACCCATAACCGCCCTTCTCCAACAGCGGACGCAACAGAGTGTCCTCTTCCCTTCCTCCCCTCACGAGCCCCGCCGCCTCTTCCCTTCATCCTCTCGCACACAGGTACATCCCCTTCGTCACCGATGGCGGCGGCCTTTGGGCGGCGGCGCGGCCCCCGATGGGGACCGAGGACGCCATGGCTGCGCCATCTCCCAGCGACGATGGGAGCGCCTCCCTCCTCGCCAAGCGCCGAGGTCGCCGGCGACTCCATCCGCAGGCCCGCCTAGCCAAGCGCCCCCGTCGGCAGTGCCGCCTGGCCGAGCGCCCCCCTCCGCGGGCCCGCCGGCGCCGCGGTCCCGCCTTGCCGTCGTCGTTCGCGGGCTGCTCCGACCTCCTCCCTCCGCTCCGGTCGGCCTCCTCGACTTGCTCCTCCTCTCCTCCCTCCGCTCCGACCTCCAGGTGGAGGTGGGAATCAGCGCCGCGCGCCCGGGCGGATGGCTGGCGGGAGTGGGAGTGGGGGTGGGAGAAGAGGAGGAAGAGGGAGAGGTAGGAGGACCCCGGCGCCGACCGCTTCACCCAGATTTGCGTCGCGGAGAGAGGTGACGCGTTTTTGCGTTCTGGTTCATCTGCTACACAAAATGGATGTCCTGAATGCGTCTTCTGTTGGAGCACGTTTCTTTCAGCTAAAACACTGTGGAGGACGCATTTTACGTTTGCGTCGCTGTTTGCCAACTCTGTTGGAGACAGTCTTAATTAGCGAACATTGAATTCAAGTCTTGCATCGCTCACTGTTCTCTCAGCTTTGGCATGGCGAGCTGCAGTGGTAAGACCGACGCTTGGATTACAGTTTTTTTTTCAAATTACATAGTACAATGTTCACACTTACAATGTACGCATACTTAGCATCAACAGCCAGGGGCAAAATCGTCATTTCACAGCTGTTTTCTCCCCTTATTTTAGGCTGTGTTTGGCTCGGCTCTCCGGGGCTCCGGCTCCTCCATGCAGCGATTGTGCAACCCTGTAGATCACTGTAGCGGCTAAAAAAACAGCTCCGGCTCCTATACAAATGAACGTGGATTGAGAAGGAGCTGTCGGAGCTACGTTTGTAGTGCTCCGCCGGCTCCGCCACAGTACCTGCACAGTGGCAGAGCCGGAGCCGGCGCGAGCTCCACCAAACGCGTCCTTAATCCGTTCAGTGTCCTCCGACAAATTTTGTATAGAGTAGAATGTTCACCAGGAAATCGATTTATTTTCAGTATCCGCTGACAAAGCAACGTCACTTTCAGTGTCCACTAGCGTTTTTTTTTCAAAAGAGTTCCAGCAAGAGCCAGGTGTTCTTTTTTTTAAAAAAATGATTAAATTAAATCTAAAGTAAGGCCATGTTTAGTTCCCACATTTTCCAGAATTTGGCACTATGCAAAAAGAAGATTCCCCGTCACATCAAACTTGCGGTACATGTATGGAGTACTAAATGTTGACGAAATCAAAAACTAATTACACAGTTTGGTTGTACTTTGCGAGACGAATGTTTTAAGCCTAATTAGTCAACGATCGAACAATTATTATCAAATACAAACAAAATGTTAGAATCTGGGCACCAACTAAACGCGGCCTAAAATGAGACAAAGGCGTATCCGAAGTTCAGACTCCCACGAGCCAGTCGCTGTTCATCCCCTTTCCTCAATTCAATCCTCCGCCACAACCAAACCCTCACCGTCATGGCGCCACCACGCTCGCTGCCGGAGCTCATCGAAGACACCGCCGCGGAGGTCCTCCTCCGTGTCCCCCCGTACGAGCCCGCGCACCTCGTCCGCGCCTCTCTAGTCTGCAAGCTTTGGCGCCGCATCCTCCTCGACCCCGCCTTCCTCCGCCGCTACCGCGAGTTCCACCGGATACCACCGCTGCTCGGCTTCCTCCGCAACTCAATCACCGCTAGCCTCACCCAATCATTCCGCTTCGTCCCCGCAACATCAGCATCCCCCATCTCCCAGCCGCCGTTCGATTGCGCCGGATGGCGAGCGCTCAGTTGCCGCCATGGGCGTGTCCTCCTTGACACGGGCTTAGACGGCATCGACCTCGTTGTCTGGGATCCCATCAGAGGCGATCTGCAGAGGCTGCCCAAGTGCAGCATCACCTTCTCCTTTTACAGCTCCGCCGCGGTTCTGTGCGCCGCGGGTACCTGCAACCACCTCGATTGCCATGGCGGCCCCTTCCTCGTGGTCTCCGTGTGCTCCGATGAAAACCGTGCCGGTGAGATGTTCGCTCGGGTGGGTGTGTATTCGTCAGAAACTGGTGCGTGGGACACTCCCGCCCCTCTTAACTTAGTCAAAAACAGTTGCGAGGTCGACCGCAACAAGAGTGGTGCTCTTATTGGAGATAACATCTATTTCTCCCTTGAGCTTGGTGAAAAAATTCTGAAATTTGATTTGGGCAATAATTCCGTGTCTATGATGGATCCGCCGGACTTGTACAACACTGGTGTTCTCCTCATGCCAACAGAGGAGGGTTCGCTTGGGCTTGCTGGCATTAGGGGTTCAAGGCTTTACCTATGGTCAAGAGGGGTGGATCCAAAGGGAGATGCTGGCTGGGTACCACGAAGGGTCATCAAGATTCAGAAACTGTTCCCCAATAACAACCCCCGTTACAGACGTAGTGTGATTGGTTTTGCTGATGGTGTTGGTGTCATATTTGTGAAGACAGATGTTGGTATCTTCATGATGGAGCTCAAGTCAGGTCGGAAGAGGAAGGTAAGCGAGCCTGATGATTGCTGCGGTGTCATCCCATTTATGAGCTTCTACACTCCAGGTACAGTGCCACCCCGTTGCTTAGATTTAATCCTGCACAAGGGCTTTCATGTACGGTTGCAATTAATGTTTATCTATTAAACTGAATATTGATGACGACGTTAGTCAGTTCAAAACTAAATACATGGCACTATCTGAAGATCTCGCTTGATTTTGGTTAGGTCAGAATTTTAAGTGCTATTACTGAAAACGGCACCACGTGCCCTAGAAGTTTTTGTTTTCTTCCTTTTTTCACAAACCAGAATGTTTTGATTGTTGTGTTGATATCTCCTATGGCTGTTCTGAAGTTCACATGCCAATACCCAAACCTTTTATACCTGTGGGATTGCACCAATAAATCATAAACTAATGTTTTATCACATTTTGGATTGTTCGTTATTTTACCCTACTTTGTAAATACTACACAATTGGCAGTTTGCACTATTCATCTTTAAGAACTGTTTGTGTGAGCAAAATAATTTCAACTTATATGCTGCTGCATGGTGCTTTTCAGATTGTGCTAGCAAAAAACTACAATCATCATCAGAGACAAATTAATCACTGTTGCACCAAGGTATGGCAGTGCCTGGCCAGTGTACAAATTTACCAAGTTGAATCTGCTGCAGTTAGCGTCTTTGCAGGTTGGTGCTTTGGAATGTCCACTGTTTTCTCTTGGGTAGTTTAATTTATGGTGGTGTGAACCATCATTGGACCTATGATGTTACGATCATGGCTGTGGCAACTATATTTCAGTTTTAATTAGTCTTGTGTACGATGGTGTTTCATTAATGTTTTTTTTCTCGAACAGCGCAGGAGAACTGCGTGTCATTTCATTAAGGTAGAAAAATGTTTCATTAATGTTTAATATTTTCGTTTTAATCAGAAGCTATATTGTGGCTGTTTTGACTGGAAAAGGAAGCTGGGTACTTCAGTTTAATTTTCATTTCTGTAAGAAGGGTAGCAGTTACTGGCTTTCCATGTACTCAGGAATCCACTCAGAACTGGAAAGAAGTTAGGATGAGTTCAGTGTCTCTCTGAAATATTGGTCGTCTCTCTGGTTGCATACAGGTTTAAACTTCATTTATTGTACTTCATGAGCCAGAGCGTGCTCCAGCTTTTGTTATTAGAACACTAGTATGCATCTGTTGATTGGAGCTTGTTTGTTCTGTTGCAAGAGTGCGAGAACGCAGTGGAAAAGGATGGTAAACAACTTTTTCTAGCAGTGACATGGGAGCTGACCCTGTGTTGTAGTTCGGTCAATGGCCATTTCCTTTGTCTTGATATCCACTTTTTTGCTTCAAAGGCTGAACTGAATCTTTCATAGTCAGAATCCAGTGTAACCTTGTGGAAATGTATGAGTTAGTCACATGTTTTACACATGCTTGTTTTGAGGCAGTGGTGGTTTGTCATCACTAGCAGAGTAGCAGGGACTAATTTTAAGTTCCAAGCCTGAAGTTGTACAGTTTTAGTTTCTATTCAGGGCAGGCAGACTGCTATCTGTATCTAGTATTTGAGTGTTGGTTTGGTTTCAGTACAGTCAAGTGGTTCACACAGTGAATGAAGTCAACACTGTACTAAAGACCTAAACAAACATGGAAAACATGGGAAGATGGAACCGAAGACTATGTTTCAGGTCTGTAGTTAAACACTTAAACTTATTTAAGTTTATGTGGTGTTCATGATTGAAAACTCCACTTGGAACCAAACATGTATTGGGTCATAACTTATGTACTGAAACCTGAGTTTGCTTTACTTATTCATTTATCAGAATCCGTTAGGAGTTTCCGCTCTCTAAGGAATATACCAGGAAGTGAAATTACACAATTTTTTTGTTTACTTTCTGTTTTTATGTACATAAACTTGCTTATTTGGCAGATTGCTTACAGTTTGAAGCTTTATTTGTTGGACTGTGTCTTTGTTTGCTAGCTACTTCACAAATTCATTCAAGTAGGGTCTGCTGCTATTGAAATGTGCTGGGCATATTAACCTGAAATATTGTTTTTGAGGAAATAAAAAACTATGTATCACACTGTCCATGGAAACAAACAAACTGACACATTACTTAAACTATGTTGACTCCATGTTGATTTCATTTCCTGAAACATTAATCTTACATCCAATCTTGGTTACATGTTCTCAAGACAGTTGTCCAAGTAGAAGTTTCATACTTTTCAGGAATACACTTGGAAATCATAAGCTAATAACGTTTTATGGTATTTTGGCTTGTACTACATTATTTTACTCTGCTTGTTACTACACAATAGGCAGCCTGCATTGTTTCATCTTTAAGAACTGTTTGGGTGAGCAACAAAACAATTTTAACTTGTGTGCTATTGGAAGGTGGTGTCGAGTTAAAATATTGCTTGTTAAGTAAACCTTATAAATCACACTGAAATATCATCAACCATCAATGTGATCAATATTGCATGGTAGGCACTTCCCTGCCGACTGCTGTCACCCTCCCCTTCTTTCTGAAAAAAATGCAAGTATTCAGCAGAGCTATAAAATAATTGATACCTTTTCTGCATGGTTCCTTTTTTTGGGAGGGGGAAGATCTGCGTGGTTGGTTTTCAGATTGCACCTGGAGAGTAATCTAAGTACGGGTAAAACAATCAACCTGTGACATTGCTCTGAAGGGTTCTGCTTTCTGATGTAGGCCTAACTTATGGGTCATAGCTGACTGAAAACTATGTTCAGGTTTACCGTTGAGCATAATTTTTTTTTCGACCAAAGGCATTTCGCCCAGCTTATATTGAAAGCTTAACAGAGGTTTCTACCGGGGTTACCGGCTTACAATGCATGAGTTCAGATACAAGAAAAACTCCATGGAAACTACAACCTCCTAACAGTTCAGACCAAAACATAGACCTCTCCTACGACCAGCTCCTAACCTCTTCACAAGACTTTAACTGAAAGCCAGAAACATAGAACGCTACAGAACTTGGGCTGCAACCAGAAGAACACATGACAGCGAAACGCCTGCATTAAGCACAGGTCACCAGTGCTCCATCCCTGCCATCAGCTTCTCCACCGCTGCTTCCTTCTTTGCTCCGTCCTTTCGTGCCAGTTTGATCCACTGCTTCATAAAGCCGAGAGATTTATAAGCTACATGTTTAAGCGATTTAATCACAATGTTAGAAAAAACTAAGTCGTTTCTAGTTTTCCAAAGCGACCACCCCACAGCCGCCATCACCCACCACACAATCTCATGTTCATCCCCACCCCCTTGTACTAGGAACAGATCTTGAAATTTAGTGGCTGATGTTGGAGCACTCGGCCATCCTAAACTGTCCCTGACCCAGCACCATACAGCCCTTGCAATTGGGCATTGAAAAAGCAAATGGTTAACTGTTTCCTCTTTCCCACAGAATTTACACACATCTGCTTTGTCCCAGTTTCTCTTCTTCAGTTGATGAGTTGTTTGAATTCTGTCATGCCATGCCATCCACAGAAAAATCTTCACTTTTAAAGGGATTTTGGTGTTCCAGATTTCCATCATTCTAACATCCACCACCCCAGCGAAAGTAATGTATCTGTACATGCTCCTTGTAGAGAATTTTCTTGACTTATTCAGTTTCCAAGTCACTCTGTCATCCTCCTCTGTGAGATTGATCCTCTCCAGTTTAGTCATCATTTCTCTCCACTCCTCCAACTCAGCCTCTCCAAAACATCTCCTGTAGCTAAAATTCCATGCCAATTCACCTGCTGTTTGAACTGAAACTTCTTGGTCATGGCATATACTGTATAATTTAGGGAAGCTAACTTTTAGAGGGCATTCACCTAACCATACATCCTTCCAAAACCTTGTTTGCTTGCCACTCCCCACTATGTGACCCTTCCCCTTTTCATACCAGTGCTTAACAGAATGCAAGCCCTGCCAAAACTGTGAAGATCCCGCCCCCTTACTCTGACAGAAACCCAGGTTTCCCAAGTATTTCCTCCTTAAGAGCTTCATACACATACTCTCATCTCCACTTTCCAATCTGAATATCCATTTGCACAGTAAGGCAGTGTTCATTGCTCTGGTGTCAATAAAACCCAAACCCCCAAATTCTTTTGGTTTGTCTAATGCTTCCCCACTTAATCATGTGAAACTTCTTATTATTACCAAACCCCTCCCAGAAAAATTTCCCTCTACTCGAGTCAAACTTCTGGTGATTTCCTTCGTAGAGCCAATAGAAACCCATAGTATACATAGGGATACTTGTGAGACTTGAATTAATCAAGATGGATTTGCCTGCATAAGATAAGTGCCCACACTTCCATGTTTGAAGTCTCTTCTCAATTTTGGTTGCTGCTCCACTCAATTAAGCTTTGCTCAACCTTCTGCCTCAGTCATACCAACAGTGAAGATTTCACTTTTGGAGTAATTGATCTTCGTCCCAGACTGTTCCTCATAACAGAACAGAAGGAATTTGAGATTGATAATGTCCTGCTCAAAGTTTTGCACAAACAGAATTGTATCATCGGCATACTTAAGATGAGTCAGGCCTCCCTCCACCAACTCAGGTAATAAACCAGTAATCAACCCCTTCTCTTTGGCTGTAATCAGTATCTCTGAAAGAGCATCTACAATTAGGCTGAACAGCAGAGGGGACATAGGATCACCCTGCCTCAAGCCTTTGAAACTTCTGAAATAATTGCCTAGTTCCCCATTTAGATTCACTGCTACTTTCCCTCCTTGTACTGCCCTTAACATCCAATCTATCCATTTCTCATCAAAGTTTTTCCTCCTCAATACATCTTCTAGGAACTTCCAATTTACTTTATCATATGCTTTTTCGAAATCTAGCTTCAAAATGATCCCCATCTTTTTCTTCACCCTTAACTCATGCAGAATTTCATGAACCACTAGAACCCCATCTAAAATAAAACGCCCTGGAATGAAAGCTGTCTGTGCTTCATTGATCACCTTATTAATGACTAAATTCAATCTGAGTGTAAGCACTTTGGTGATAATTTTATATATGACATTCAAAAGGCATATGGGCCTATATTGCTTTATCTGGTTGGCACCCTTGACTTTTGGCAGCAGTACCAGAATACCAAAGTTCAGCCTTGCCAAATCCAACTGCCCCCTGTGTAAAGCTTGTAGCATCTCAAAGATGTCCCCCTTAATTTTCCCCCAAAATTTCTTGAAAAACCTGTAGAGAACCCATCTGGGCCAGGAGCTGTATTTGTCTTCATGTCACTGACTGCAGCTTCTAATTCCTCCATTGAGAAAGGTCTAATCAACAGTTGGTTATCAACCTCCTCTAATCTGCCTCTGCCACTCCAGAAATTCTGACCCAATTTGATTCTTGGGTCAGGTTCACTTGCAAACAACACTTTGTAGAAACTGGTTTTCATAAATCTTCATCAACTCCTTCTCCTTGTCATATCTATCTAACCACTCATTGCTTGATAAGGTTCTTGATTCAGCCAGACTGTCCCATGCTTCTATCTGAATAAGAAGATTTTGTTTTAATTTCCTTTGGTCACTTCCCCAATTTCTGCTCCACCCTTTCAAAACCCTCCTCAACAGTTGAGATACAATATTCCAGTGATCTAGAATATTTTGTTTCCTTCTCCCAGGCCATTTGTTAATAACCCACTCCATAAAGCCTTCCTGGGAAAACCAAGCAGGCTCAACTCTAAATATGGTAGATCTAATACTTCACTTTCTGTTTCCACCAAAAGAGGGTTGTGATTAGATCCTACCCTTGTAAGTGATCTAGTTGTAGCAAGGGGAAAACGGCCCTCCCAATCATTTGACACAAACACTCTATCTAGAACAGCCATAATTGGGATTTCCTGTTTATTTGTCCATGTGAAACTTCCTCCCTGTCTGTGCATCTCTCTCAGACTCACATCATCAATGAAATGATTGAAAAGTTGAACCAAACTGTCATTCACATTACCAGTTGATTTTTCTGCAGCTTCCCTGACAAGGTTGAAATCACCCCCCACAATCAAAGGAACCTCCATTGACATAATCACTTCCATGAGCTCTCTCAAAAAATCAGGTTTCAAGTCCAATTGCACAGGACCATATACATTGATAATACCCCAACTGAAACCAGAGCCTCTGTTTTTCAGAACTGATGAACATTGGTGATACCTGCCATGATTATACTGTTCCACATCTAATATATCTGTATTTGTCCCTAGCAGTAAGCCACCAGACCTCCCTTCTGGTGGAACCCAATTCCAAGACATCTCCTGACCTCTAGCTAAACCTGCTAGTTCTCTAACAGTAAAGTTCTGCTTAATAGTTTCTTGAAGACACACCACATCCACTTGGTGTTTGGCCATCAGATCCCCTAACTGTCTTCTTCTCCCTCCACTATTCAGCCCTCTGATATTCCAGAATAATATCTTCATTTGATTTTTGCTTTCTTCTTCCCCTTGCTGGCTTCATGGATGGTTGAGGTCCCATCTCCCAGCAAGGGGTCATCACTGGGTGACTCAATTACTTTGGTCAGCTCCTCCACTACCATAACATGTCCCTCAGGACCCTCATCCTCACTGTCACTCACCTCCTCCACAATCACAATCTCTTTTTGAGAAAGTTTAGCTTGTTCCAGTCTGAAAATCTCAGCTTGAGCAAGTTCTTTAGCTTTTAAAATCTCAATGAAACCATCAATCTCCTCTTCATTTTCACCTAGCTCTAGGGCTACTTTAGCTAACTGAGAATTAGTAACAGATTGAAAAATAGAGAAGGGATTGTTTGGTATACCTTGTAGCTCCTTCTTAGCTTTGATCTTTTCAGCTTTGTCTTGGACTGGAGTAGTGCTACCCCCCCAACCTTGTGCTCCTCCTCTCAGCTTGTGTAGGCTCCACAGCAGCTTGCTTAAGTTGCACAGTATGAATCAACTATTTTCCTGAGAAACTTTGTCTTCAGCCAGGTTCAGAGTCTCTCCCATCATTATATCTGAATTCTGGGATTGCACCATAATTTGGTCTTCAGAATCCAGGCATAATTCCATTTGCTCGATCACTGATCCCTCCAATTCCATTGTAACCCCACCAGAGGGAGGCATCTGCTCCTGTATCAGTACTGAGACTTTATCTTTGATCAACTGTGATTTATCTCCTTCATACTGGTGAGATTCAGAGTTCACAATCTCCCCTCCCTGCTTTTTGGTTCTGTACTCCCCTTGTCTGCTTGATTCAGGGGGTTGGCCACTTGCATCAACATGGCCACCATCCTCTTTGACTGGAAAATAGTGATCAGATTCTTCCTCTTCTTCCTCCTCTTCATCATCTCTGTTTTCTGGGGGAGCCTTGCTCTTGTTCTTCAAGTTTTGTGTTTTCTCGGTCTCCACTAACCAAGAAACCATGAAACCCCTCTTGTTAAAATACACTTTTGAAGCTCCTTTGATCTCCTTAGGGTCTTTGCATGACACTTCAACCCTGATTGGGCCTAATCCTGGTAAGGATGTCTTGTCTAATTCTTCAAAATCACCTACCAGATAGGCCACCTCCTCCACTGCCCTCTCTTTCCTGGCCCAATGTGGGACACCCATCAGCTGTACCCAAGCAGATGTAAGCATGTCACTGCACCCCCACCATCAGATCAGATTTTTCTACTGACACCACCATATCAGAAATTTTGCACTTAAATTCCTTCAATTTGGTCTGGAACTCCAAATCCTTGACTGAGGGAACTACAAACATAAACTCATTTGTGCCCATTTTCTTCACTTGCTAGTCCCAAGTGGAATTGATCAGATATTGTAATTCTGTTGTCACCTTACTCACTGCCCCCTTTCCTTGAATTATAGTCATGACTGCTGTCAGAGGACTCTTGATTTTCTCTTCCTCCTCAATTGGGACATGGATACTGTAAAAGAGCTGGCCAGGCAGACCAAATCCACACAACCTCATTCCCTTGTTTTCCTTGGGCCAAAGGCAATTTGGAGCTAGGTGTCCTTTATCCTTGCAATTGTAACAGATTGGTGGATTGGGGCAATTAAAGCTTTTGTGCCCTGTTTCATTGCATCTGAAACACCTCTCCAGAAAAACTCCTCCACTATCATCTCTACCATAACCCCCTCTGTTGTGTTGGTCTCTCATGAGCTTGAAACGTAAATCTTCTTCTTCAGCATAACCAGCACCCTGATCTTGTGGCCTCCTCTTCGCGCCCCTGTTATCATCTCTCCACCCGTACTCATCCCTACCCTGATCCCAGTAGCCCTCTCTGTTTCGCCCATCCCTCCTGTAATCTTGACGATAATTGGGGGCATTGTAGCGCTCACCTTGTCGATCAAACTCACCATCCATCGGGCGGTTGCGGAATCTGTCTTCCTGATTGTAATCCTTGCGCTCCTCCTCACGCCCACCACTGAATTTTCCTCTGCCGCCGCCTCTGTTGTCCATCTCGGCTTCAGCCACCACCTCCATGAAAGATCTTGAATCTGTGGTTTTGGCTTGAATCGCCTTGATTTTCCTTGCCGTTGCCCCAAAACGGCGGACGCAGGGCCGGCCCTGAGATTTTGGTGGCCCAGGGCAACACTAAAAATTGAGGGCCCTTATAACATATTTACATCTGTTATCGCTTGTATTAGTTTGGATGCTAAGCTAAGAATAGTTACCTAGCATGCATTACCTATTCTCAAAAAATTTATCTGGTCACATACTCACTCCATCCTAAAATAAGTACAAACAACGTGAACTTTGACTAAATTTATATAAAAAAATACGAACATTCATGATACAAAATAAGTGTCATTAGACTAGTTATAGAAATATATATTTTCATTATAAATTTATTTAAAGATATAAATGCTAATATTATTTACTATTTTGATCAAACTTGAGCTTGATTGATCGACACAGATACCATAATTGCATTCTTTCGTGGATGACAGGTGCTGAAATTTTTAAAATACATTTAATAATTGAAAACTAGCACAATGCATATATACCCTACAAGGCATAATGTTACAGTGAGCATCCCTACCGCCGCATGGCAAAAAAAAAAAGAAAACAGAGAGAGAATTGATGCACACGTTGCGCTCCTGGCCTTTAGGCCTCTCATACTACACAACACGTTGCACTCCTGTACACAGTAATACATTCATACGCCACCTATAGTCTGCGGTACTTCAGCTAAACTCTAAAATACTACTACTACACAGTACACACCTACACCGTATACATACAGGGTTGGGAGCCCTTATGGCTCGGGGGGCCAGGGCGGCCGCCCCTCTCGCCCGCCCCCAGGGCCGGGCCTGGGCGGACGTCTACTTTCGTGGCTGGAATTTCGATTTGTGCGGCTTCGACAACTCTAGCTCGCGGCACCCACACCCACCTGGATGTGGTCGGTCTCTGATAAGAGTGGTCGAAAAGCTCCTCTACGTTGGACCCAAAACAGCTCGGTTGGGCCGGCCCTTTTTCCACTTTCGGATGGGCTTGCTCAGGTTCTCGCGGCCCAGTATCATGTTTCGTCCCCAACTCCGACAACCGACACATTGCCGCCTCCAACGCCATTGTCGACCTCAAGCTCCTCCACCTCCTTCTCCCTTAGGAGCTTCTCCTCCACCATCCTTGATCTGTTCCTCTCCTCCTCCAAATTCGCCCGAGCCTTCTCTGCATACGACTCAAAGTTGAAGAGGGATTTTCTGATTTCATCGGCTTGTCTTTTCTTCTGCTGTTTGGAATTCCATTTCGTCAGCCTTCTGCCACTAGCTCGACCTCCTGGATCACTCCACACCTCATCCGGAATCCAGGGATCAGAAACAGGGCTCTCCGCAGGGTTCCCGTGCACCTTCCAAGGGCAACTCCCCGCCTGAACAGCCATTGTGAGTCTCCTGTTCCGATTCATGGTTGAAACTCGCCCCGACAAAAATGGCAATCCTCCTCCACTAGCCACGGTATCTCTGCGGTGCTGATGTGCGAGACAACCCACATCTCCCCGTCGCCAGCGAAAAACACTCTCCCTGAAAGAAACCGCAAAACACATACCGCGAAAACGCCTGCCGCGACAACCGGGAGCACGAGGAAGTACCTCGAGATGAGGGTCAGAACCGGCGTCGTCTCCTCTCCTGATCCTTTTCGCCTACTTTTCTCCGGTCGTCGCCGGTGCGAGGACGAGGACGGGCTTGTTGAAGGGCCGCCGCCCACGAGTCGCCTTTCTATCGCCTATCGCCCCTGAACCGACTTTGTTCATCGGTTCCTGTTGAGCATAAATTTCAGGTTCTGCACGAAAAGGAGACGAAAAAAAATGTGTAACTGATGAGGTGCTGTCATTGCGTCCCTTTCTTGAAGCTAGGCTTGCCCACCATCCATGTAACGCGGTAACTCACTGGGGATGGGATTATAATGAGACACTCTAGCAGAGTTGATGGCTGCCAGCAGAACATTCTTCCTCAAGTCGACCTCGATCATCCATCTCGGCTCGTCGCAGTCACAGTAATCAGGCTTCTCTAGCCAGAAGACGACGACGTCAGGATTGTCCACGTCGACGACGGGGAACTCCGGCTAGACGTGTGGGAAAGGGAATGGGTCTCCGCCATGGAAGGCGTCCCAGAACTCTTCCTCGTGCATCGTCAAGTCTTTCTTCCACGAGTAGTTGTCTTCGCGCAGCGACCAGGTGGTGATTCGGAACCTGTGGCTCCACTTGAGCACGTGCCGGTTCCCAACTCCAGAGTTGCTCATCCAGTGCTGGGTGTCGACGCTGATGAACTTGATGCCGAAGCGCGTGACGGACACGCTGCGGCAAGCTTTAGGGCATCCTCGGTGGCCGTGTTTGTCCTCGGGGTAACTAACCCTGTCCACCGGAAGCGGCACGTACCGGAGCCTTGGCGGCGGGTTCATCGTCGTCTCCGAGTCCGACTGCGAGGAGAGGTCCATGATCACCATATACCACGGTAGTAATCTGCCCAGATCATGTACCGGCGGCCTCCGTACGGCACAACCGCGTCCGTCGACCACCAGCGTAGGTCACGGCAGCCATTGGCGCCACGGACGTGCAAGTTCTCGAAGGCCTCCCACTGGCCGGAACCAGACCTGAACAGGCGGACGTTGCCCGTCCCCTGCGTCGTCATCCGAAGTTCAGCCACAACGAACGACGGCGAGTCGTCGACGCCGTCGTTGCTTGTGCAGGACATTATACCAATTTCTTGGGGACACATATTGCGAGAATCAATCCTAGGCCCGCCTGCGGAAGGTAGCAGCAGCAAGGACGGCCGCCGGCGCTGGGAGGGGTCGTCGCGGAACGAACAAGTCAACGAAAGTATGGAACTGGATCGTGATCACGAGTAGCACGACGTCGCGGTGCGCGGCGATGACGTTCCCCTCGGACTCTTTGGATTTCCTCCTCAGACCCCTGCGGGCAGTCGACGGTGAGGACGGAAATTCCGGGCGGTTCCACGAGCTCGAACGTACGAGACGGAGATCTCCTTGCCTTTGGATGTGCGGGAGGTCGCGGACGTCGTTCGGTCGCCTGGGAAATCGTCCCGCTGGGCACCAGCTCGGTTCAGGAGCATCCAGCTGTGGTTTGAAGCCGGCGAACGCGCCTGCACAACTCCTTATCTAGGCTCCTCTAATACATGTATAAGACTTTATGCAGCATAGCACTCTCCTCAAAGCAATACAATCCTTCATCCCGTTATACGCGAAAAAATAGCGTATCCAGCTTATGCAAGAAGCACCAGCACCCGCTCTGCAGGCAACGGTCCATTCCTTGCAGCCGCTGTACAAGCCCCTGCACCCGTTGTGCAGTCTCCACCGGCGACTAACACCCGCCCGCATGGAGCTACAGGAGGCGGACCTGGTGTCTGATGACCAACTCTCTACGCCTATAACGCCGCCGGTGGCTGGACATCTTTGTGTCTCCGTGGTGGTCCAGATAGATCCGTGTGCCAAGGTTTTATTTATTTTTTGGTGGCGTCGGGGCAAGTTGAAGCGGGAAGAGGTATTATGGAGTATATATATATATTTGCTGCTTCGAGCCGAAGGAAGTTCGGTTTCGAGCTTTGGTAGAATTAATTAATCTGGCTCGTCAATTTTTGCAGTTTCTAGATATGCTCCTCGCTACTTAGGCCCAGTTTACATGTAAATTTTTTTGCAAAATGAGCACTGTAGTATTTTCGTTGTTATTTGATAATTAGTGTCCAATCATAATCTAATTAGGCTTAAAAGATTCATCTCGTGGATTTCGTCTAAACTGTGTAATTAGTTTTATTTTTTATTTATATTTAATGTTTCATGCATGCGTCTAAAGATTCAATGTGACGGAGAATCTTGAAAAATTTGGCAAAACGAAGTGAAACTAAACAGGGCCTTATTTGGAAACATAGTATGTACCTCTCCTAGTTGATGGGTTATAAATTTTGGTCGCCATGATATGTAACCACATTTGATTGCGAGGATATGTAACCACATTTTGATAGCTTTGGCCCCTTTGGATGGGAATAGAACGAACTCTGTATAGTTTAGCTGGTTAGATTCGTTTGTTATGGATTTAAATTCTTGACTTAAAGTAGGTGCTTGTATTTCTATTCTAATATGTATTTGAATTAGACTTTATATCATCGCTAGACGCACAAATACGCTCGATTCTGACTCATATAAGCAATGTTCATGAGGCAGGTGCCAAACGAGATAATGAGATATGTATAGGCATTGTGGGATATATATATATATATATATATATATATATATATATATATATAGAGAGAGAGAGAGAGAGAGAGAGAGAGAGAGAGAGAGAGAGAGAGAGAGAGAGAGAGATGCGAATGGACCGAGTTGACCCATTGGATAGTTAACATGACCTTAAAGTAAGGCCAATGGATCATACGGGTTGGTCTCAAAGTCAAAAACTAATCAATCTAATAATCATATAATAACTTTTGAATTTTCATTTTTTCTTCATCTTTTATGAGCAGTAACTTGTAAGTACATCTATAGTTATAAGTAGATTGAGGAATACCATAAGATAAATTATCATGGTTCGCTTGCAAACTTATTTAGTTCGATGCATTGCTAATAACCTTAATATATTATTATGATACTTCTCAATCTTGTATCTCATTTTCTAGAAGTGTTGATAGTATTCATAACCCATGATATACGAGAAAAATATTTGGACCGATTCATGCTAGCCATTTTTAAGGGGGGTTATAGCCTTTATTATGTACTAGGTAGCATGCCCGTGCGTTGCTACGGGACTGTCGATGCGGGACCCACAGGATACCCCGCAAGAGAGAGAAGATCTAGTTCAACTAGGATTCTTCCCATGTAATCTTAGTAATAGAACTATTAAGTAATCCTACTAGGAAATCTCATTGTAAACCGATTAGGACTCGGCCCGACTATATAAAGGAGGCGGGGCTCTCAAGAGGGACAATTGGTACGACATAACACTTCATAATCAATCCAACGCAAAAGGCAAACGCCGACTGGACGTAGGGTCGTTACTCGATCTACGATCGAGGACTGAACCAGGATAAATCGACTGTCTCTTGCGTTCACCATCGAGTTCAGCATACGCCGAGACCCGAACGATACTACCACGGTACCCCCGTGGTAGGCTATCGATGGTAAAACATCGACAGCTGGCGCGCCAGGTAGGGCCTTCGGCGACTTTGCATCCGAGAGCTCGATGGACCTCAATAACATGATCTTCCCGACGGGATCGATTTTCATCTTCGGCTCGTGGATCTGCGAGGCAGACAACTACGGCAAGCTTCAAAGTCATCTCCTCAAAGATCCGGATCATCATGAAGAATCCTCTATTTCGACAACTACGACAGATCAACTCATCAGAAGATTCGCGCAGCTCATAATACCCGATTCGAATAAGATTCCATCCGACTCGAATTCAAGCTCCGTATCCGAGATGAAGTCTTATTCGAGTGCTTTCAAGAAGTCGAGTTCTTGTTTGGCAAGATTCCAGAATACAAACCAAAACAACTCGGATCACCCTCAGAGTTTTTTCAAAAGGCCGAGTTCTTTTCCATTTGGGCTGGACAACACGACAAAATCCTATCAGGGACAGTTTGAAAGGTCTTTCAAATCAACACTTGGGATACCACTGACAGGAGCTCAGGAGGGCCTCGTTCTAACGATAACATCGCAAGACTGTATCATCCACTGGCCAGGATCTGTTCCTGAGGATAGCGAAACCCAACTACTCGGCACAACGACAACAGCTATTCTACCTTACCAAGAGGGAGACTCAATCTACGACGTCGAGGCACACACTGAAGTCATCAGCAACTCCGACAGTATGACAACTAACGACAATAACGGAACAGCTCACGCACGGAAAGTACTGATGGTTCGACGCCCTCGGTCGCCATTAAACCCCCCAGAAGCACCCGATGTCAGGTCATCAAATGAATCAGAATCCAACATATCACCCTTTGCTCGGAGGCTACGATGGAGAAACCGAAAGTCGAGCGAGGCTCGAGAAAGGAAAAACAAGTTGAAACAAAGGCGCGCAAAGACCGCGCGCTCGACAACAGAGAGAAGCTGGACTAGATCTGAATCGAAATTGGTGAATACGACAAAAGAAAATCACAACAAGAGGCGAAGGGAGACGACAGTGAGTACGCCTTACGATAAGATTCGAGAAGCATTAGAAGAACTCAGGGCAACTTCACATCACGGGAGAAGCACGAACAGCTCCAGGACTTGCTCGGTCAGCGATCCCAAGAACACATGAAGAGAGAACCCGATCAAGAATACCGCCGGATCAACAACCCATAGGCAAGAAGATCAAAATCAAAGGAAGTCCGCTTTTGAAAGACTTGGACCAAAGCGGAAGCCATAACGGGAAGCGAGGAGAGAACATAGTCGGGGCCATCAATTTGAACAACCAAGGAAGACGGGGAGTAGAGGCCTACCAGCATGACCTCGCAGAATTATTCCCATCAAAACAACACTTGGCCAGAAGAAGGAGCCGAATCCGAATTCAAGGAAGCCGGAACGCATGACAGATTCCCCTGTTTTGCAAACAGGTTGGCATCAGTTCGATTACCTCACAAATTCAAACCGTCTAATCACTCCAAGTATGATGGCAAAACCGAACCAAGACAATGGCTCAGAATATATTCACAATCAATTGAACTAGCCGGAGGAGACGATGATATTAAAACCTTGTTCTTCCCCATGGCACTGGAAACGATGCCCCTCCAATGGTTTGATAAATTGAACCCAGGATCGATCAGAACTTGGGAAGACTTGCAAAGAGCTTTCTGCGAAAATTTCGCAGGTATCATCACACACCCGATCACTCATGCCGAACTGAAAGGACTCAAGCAAAAAGGGGGCGAAAGTCTCAGAAATTACTATCGGCGATTCGGTGAACTGCGGGCTCAAGTGCATGACATCACCGAACGAGAAGTAATTGAAGCTTTCTCTCATGGAATCATGGCAAGGTGGCAATTTCAAGATTTCTGCAAAGAAAATCCGAGAAACAATGAAGAATTCAGACGAACAGTAGAAAAAATGATTACTGCAGAAGAAAAAACACGAGAAAGGTTCCCGGATAGAAGCAATCAAGACAACCCGGATAGGCAAAATCATCGAAGCAACAGACATCAAGAAAGAAAGCGTAGACCAGACAATACCGTGGCAATGGCCGACAAATCAAAGAAGTTTTCTAAACCCAGAAGATATGAAGACATTGAAAACATACGTTGCCCATTACACCCTAACAGGAGACACACCATCGGAAACTGCTACACTTTCAATGATCGATACACGAGAAAAGATAGTAAGGAGAACACCAAAGAGGACAATCACAAGAAAGATGAAGACAACCACGAGGACAAAGGATTTCAAAAACCCAGGGGAACGGTAGCAGTAATCTTCTCAGGAGCTCCAGATTGCACAAGCAAACGTCAAGAAAAACTAGCACTACGAACCATCATGACAGCAGAACCGGCTACACCAAGGTATCTCAATTGGTCGCAATATCCAATCCAATTTTCAAGAGAAGACCAATGGACTAGCGTAGGGAACGCAGGCCATTACCCACTGGTTTTAGACCCAACTATTGCCGGGATGACTGTCACCAAAGTACTAATTGATGGGGGAGCTAGACTCAACATCATCTTTTCAGAAACTCTAAGGAAGATGGGACTACAACTCGCTGGGATGATTACACCAACAAGCACCCCCTTTTACGGAATAGTACCCGGCAAAGCAGCCATGCCACTCGGACAAGTTACTTTACCCGTCACTTTCGGAACTCCTACGAACTATCGAACAGAATTTATCAAATTTGAGGTTGCGGACTTCGATTCGTCATATCATGCGATCCTCGGACGCCTAGCACTGGCAAAATTCATGGCAATACCACATTACCCGTACTTATTGCTAAAGATGCCAGGACCTAACGGTATCCTTTCTCTTCGAAGCGATTTGAAGCGTGCTTTTAACTGCGACGTTCAGGCAATCCAAATTGCGGCAAAAGCGCAGGCCGACAATGGGAGAAAACAAATAGCCACAATTGCTGCAGAGATAAGCCAAGAAGAATTAGAAATACCGGCTAAAAAGCCCAGCATCATCACACCACCAAAAGAAGCCGACGTCAAGCAAATTGATTTGGGCACTGGCGATACCTCCAAGACAGCAACCATCAGTGCTCACCTCTCGGCAAAATAGGAACTCGCGCTCACCAACTTTCTCCGGGACAACAAAGATATCTTCGCCTGGAAGCCGGCCGACATGCCAGGTGTCCCAAGAGAGTTGGTCGAAAGCACGTAATTGATGTTAATGAAAACTCCAAGCACAGTAAAGCGGTGACTCTGACGATTCTCACCCGACAAAAGGCAGCGATTAAAAAGAAATCACAAAACCGATGGCGGCCGGATTCATCGAGAAATCCTTCATCCGGATGGCTATAGCAAACCCGGTCCTTGTGCAAAAGAAGAACACGAGATGAGTGGCGCGTGTGTGTCGACTACATGGATCTCAACAAGCATTGCCCAAAAGATCCATTGAGCTACCGCGCATTGACAGATAGTCGACTCAACAATGGGTCCGTGACTGTTATCCTTTCTCGATTGCTATTCAGGGTATCACCAGATTGCATTAAAAGAACAAGACCGAGCAAGACTTCTTTTATTACCCGTTCGGTGCTTCTTGTTACAAGACCATGTCGTTTGGACTAAAGAACGGCGGTGCCACGTACCAAAGAGCTATACAAACTTGCCTTGGAGATCAAATCGGTGAAAATGTGGAGGCATACGTGGATGATGTAGTGGTAAAACAAAGAACCCGAATAAAGCATGATTGAAGATTTAAAGCAAACATTTGAAAACTTGAAGAGATGGAGATGGAAATTGAACCCAAATAAATGTGTATTCGGAGTTCCTTCAGGCAACTACTCGGATTTTTGGTCGGTCGGCATGGGATTGAAGCCGGCACCAAGCAAATTCGAGCTATAATGAAATGAGGCAACCTAGGACTATCAAGATGTTCAGAAACTAACGGGATGCATGGCAGCCCTCAATCGTTTTCATATCAAGACTCTGGAGAAAAGGGGTTACCCTTCTTTAAACTAAAAAGAAGGCAGACAAGTTTGAATGGACAAAGGAGGGCGACGAAGCTTTCAAGAAACTTAAGGCATATCTCACATCCTCACCAATTCTCACACCCCCAAGGAAAGATGAAGACATGATGCTATACATTGCGGCGACTACTATCAGTAGTCGACACGACAATAGTCGTGGAAAAGAGAAGAAGAAGGACGTGTGTACAAAGTACAATGACGACGGTATACTACATCAATAAGTATTGTGCGAATCAAAAATCCGGTACCGCATGTACAAAAACTACTCTCGCCCTACTTATCACCTCACAAGCTTCGCCACTATTTGAAAAGCCACAAAATTACCGTGGTGACAGACTTCCCACTCGGAGACATTTTACACAATGAGAGATGCGACGGGGCGATATCAAAGTGGGCGATTGAACTTGGAGCTCTTAACATCGACTTTACCCCACTGAAAGCAATCAAATCTCAAGCCCTTGCCGATTTTGTGGCCGAGTGGACGAAATTCAGCGACCTTTATCGATACAATCCTTGATCTTTGGAAGATGTACTTTGATGGGTCGCTCAAACTAGGCGGAGCAGTGCAGCAAAGCGTTCTCCTCATTTCCCCAGAAGGAAAACAACTCAAGTACGTCCTTCAGATATTATGGCAAGCTACAAATAACAAAGCAGAATATGAAGCCCTCATCCACGGGCTACGAGTGGCAATTACCCTCGGAGTAAAGAGATTACTTGTATATGGCGATTCAGCAGTAGTCATCAACCAAGTAAACAAAGATTGGGATTGCACAAAAGAAAACATGGCAGATGTCCTTGCCAAGCTCGGATCAGACAGAGCAAAGGTTCCACCCGGCGTATTTATAGAAGAGCTATCAGTTCCCTCTATCAAACAACCCGGTGAGACATCCAACGAAATTCAGGCTAAAGGCGTTCAGATCTTGGTAATCAACACCTCATGGACCCAAGTTTTCATCGACTATATCAAAGAAAATAAACTACCAGCAGATAAAGCGGAAGCTGCCCAAGTTGTTCGCAGAAGCAAAAACTACGTTTTAGTAGGAGAGAGACTCTATAGAAGAGCAGCTTCATCAGGAGTACTCCTGAAATGTGTTTCATTTGAAGAAGGCAAAGAGATCCTAGACGAGATACACTCAAAGTTGTCATGGAAATCATGTCGCTTCAAGGACCTTTGGTTGGAAAAGCATTTTGACCGGATTCTCTTCGCCAACCGCTCTAAAAGACGCAGAAGAACTTGTCAGAAAATGCAAAGGTTGCCAAATGTTTGCAAGACAAGCCCATGTGCCAGCTCACAATCTTATCTGCATCCCACCCGCTTGGCCTTTTTCCTGCTGGGGGCTGGATCAAGTGGGACCCCTGAAGAAAGCAAAGGGCGGTTTCGAGTACATCTTTGTGGCAATCGACAAGTTCACCAAGTGGATTGAATACAAACCACTCGCGAAGTATAGCGCAACCAAAGCAGTCGAATTCATCCAAGAAATTACGCACCGCTTTGGCATGCCCAATCGAATCATCACAGATCTAGGCTCCCCCTTCACAGCTACAGAATTCAGAAGCTAGGCACAAGACTGTGGTTTCAGTATAGACTATGCATCTGTTGCACATCCAGAAGCCAACGGACAAGTAGAAAGGGCCAATGGACTCATACTAGCCGGATTAAAACCAAGGTTATATGAAGAACTAATTGATTATGGATCCAAATGGATTGAAGAATTGCCAAAAGTAGTATGGGGGCTACGAACTCAAATAAGCAGAGCAACAGGCCATTCACCTTTCTTCCTAGTTTACGGATCAGAAGCCGTACTGCCTGCCGACTTGATCTGGACATCACCAAAGATAGAACAATACGATGAAGGAGAGGCAGAACAAACAAGAAGATTAGAACTCGACAGCTCAGAAGAAGTCAGAGTAAATGCCACCCTCCAATCAGCCAGATACCTACAAGGTTTAAGGCGGCACTACAACAAAAGTACCCATCCTCGATCATTACAAGTTGGAGACTTAGTACTAAGAAGGATACAAAAGACTGACGGACGACATAAGCTTCTCAGTCCATGGGAAGGTCCGTTCATTGTCACAAAAGTCACCGGACCGGGCACATACAAGTTAATAACTGAAGATGGAAAGGAAGTAAGCA
Source organism: Miscanthus lutarioriparius (assembly GCA_904845875.1). Lineage (NCBI taxonomy): Eukaryota > Viridiplantae > Streptophyta > Magnoliopsida > Poales > Poaceae > Miscanthus > Miscanthus lutarioriparius. Next base: position 85,658,957 of record CAJGYO010000009.1, on the reverse strand, counting down.
ATACATGGCACATCAGTCAGCTAAGAAGATTCTACGCGTAAAAACAAGATATGCAAGCCACAAGGGACCAACATTCACAATCGACGAAAGACGATATTCTTCGACAACATATGTATTTGTTCATATTCATGATCAATAAAGATGATATTCATCCACAGCATGTCTTATCATGACTTCCAACGAGTTGTTTACCCGAAATAAAAAGCAAAATGGCTGAAAACACGCCTGAGCTTCCCGGCCGAGAGCAAAATAGCTGAAAACACGCTTGAGCCCGCCGATGAGGGTAGCTAAAAGCTAACACCCGAAACAAAAAGCAAAATGGCTGAAAGCACGCCTGAGCTTCCCGGCCGAGAGCAAAATAGCTGAAAATACGCTTGAGCCCGCCGATGAGGGTAGCTAAAAGCTAACACCCGAAACAAAAAGCAAAATGGCTGAAAGTACGCCTGAGCTTCCCGGCCGAGAGCAAAATAGCTGAAAACACGCTTGAGCCAGCCGATGAGGGTAGCTAAAAGCTAACACCCGAAACAAAAAGCAAAATGGCTGAAAGCACGCCTGAGCTTCCCGGCCGAGAGCAAAATAGCTGAAAACACGCTTGAGCCAGCCGATGAGGGTAGCTAAAAGCTAACACCCGAAACAAAAAGCAAAATGGCTGAAAGCACGCCTGAGCTTCCCGGCCGAGAGCAAAATAGCTGAAAATACGCTTGAGCCCGCCGATGAGGGTAGCTAAAAGCTAACACCCGAAACAAAGAGCAAAATAGCTGAAAACATGCTTGAGCCCGCCGATGAAGCCAAAACTAGTCAACCAAAACTGAACTCTAAAAGACCCTCCAGCTCCTCGTTCCGAAAAGCAAGAGGCTCGGGGGCTACACTACATCCAGATACAGAAAAAGCACAAGCGCCACTCAAAAGGCAACATTCTATGCATTCTATGCCGAAGTCGTTTCTCATAAGCGGTGTCAACACAAGTCACAACATGCGGCCAAAGCACTCGACAAATCGAGGGTCTCGTCGGGATAACACATGAGTCGTTTTGTGAAGCGAGAGACGAAAACAGGACAAAATACTCAGCAGGACAAGTAACTTCGACCACACCCAGGCAAACAATACATCAACGAAAACAAAGAATCTTCATTTAAAGAGGAGTGTAATATTACAAGAAGCTTTACAAGAAGCCGGTCAGTCGGGTCAGGCATTATCATCGGGAAGGAAATGTCAATATCTAGATTTTACGCAACCCCTCTTGGCTAAAACCGTCGACCTAAGGGCTCCATCCTCTCAACGGCGTCAAGGTATTCTTGGCTTTCGGCTTCCTCTGCTATCTTGGACAGAGGAGCCTCAGAGCAAGGACCCGGACTGGCTAGCACATTTTGGTACATATTTGGGCACACTTCTTCGCAAATTCTTGAAACGACCCGAATCCGGGAATGAATCTGCGCCTTAAGATTGCCCGTCATCCGCTGGAGTCCGGAGAACATCGGCTACTGAACGAAAAGATTTCCACAGAACATTCCAATTTTCAGTGGCCGTCGCCAGCTTCTCGGTCAAGCTTTCAATAGTTCTTTGGGCCTGCACAAGATCTCTATCACTCCGCGCCTAATCGCCTTAGCAAGGGCAAGTTCTTCCTCAAGATGAGTAATTACCTCCTCAGCCTTATTATGGCTAGAACGGACTAGAGCCTTCATCTCATCGATGCTCTCCGAGAGTTTCAGCTTCTCGGCTCGGAGAACTAGACATGACACCCAAGAACAAGTCAGCAAAGAAAAAGAAATCAAAATACAAGATGCAGGCAGAGCCCACGGCACCTTTGCATTCATTTTTTCATGAGACTCGCCACGGTCTCCGACTCCATTACGGGCACGAAGGGTTTTCTCCTCCTTTGGTGCATCGACGTTCATCTCCAACTCAGCCCGGAGAAGGTCAAGATCGGCCTTTAGAACACTCACCTCGAGACAACTTTCTCTCATTTTCGAGGATGAGAAAAAGAAGCGAGAATGATCACGGAGAAAGATCGAGCCAAAAGCAGATAAGAAAAAATAAAGCGTAAGGACAGAGGAAAAACGAGCATGCAAAAAAGGAGCGGCAAAGAAACCTACCTAAAGTTTTTCACCAAAAAAAAGTCGATAGGCTCCCCAGTGCTGCGGTCAGCTCCGATAACCGATGGGTGGCATCAAACTGTTGCACCACGTCATTGGAAAAAGAAGGACCGCCGGAAGCAAGAGTAGGGGAAGGAGAAGCCGAATGGAGCGAAGAAGGAACGACCAAAGCAACCTTTAGGGAAGCCGGAGTCAAACCCTCAGAAGGACCCGGCGCGACGGCCACAGTCACCTCCGGAGCGGCCAAGGCCGCAACTTCGCCAGGTAGCTCTGAAGCCCCCACAGCGACTCCATCAACAGAATGCTGTGAGTCCTGAGGCTCAGAACTCGTTGGCACGGCGGGAGGCAGAGAAGAAGTCGAGGAAGGAGTAAGAGAAGATGAAACACTGAAAAGTGATAAAAAGGAGCGCCGATAAGAACCAGAGGAAGGAAAATAAAAGCCAAAAAGATAAAGCTGGAATCTACTCACCCGACCACTTTCTTCTTTGCAAAGCCGAGAGAAGGTCTCGCAGGGGGAACCATGACGGTAAAAACGCCCCTGCCACCCGGCGACGAGAGCGGAACGGCTGGCAACAGAGCCGCGGAAGGAGCCGGAGCTGGAGCCGCGGAAGGAGCCGGAGCTGGAGACGTGGAAGAGCTCCGTACTAAAGGAGCGGTAGAACTCGGTACCGGAGCTTCCAAAGAACTCGACACCAGAGTTTCAGAAGAGGTCGACACGGGAGCCTCGGAAAAACTCACTCCCGGCCTCCGATTACTTCAAAAAAGATCAATACTAAAGGTCAAGACCAAGAAGAGAAATTCAATGCAACAGGAATAGAAAAAGCAACTCACCGCCGCATGATGAGGGGTACTTCATCATCTTCTTCCTCCTCAGCCAAGGAAACCAGAGCACCTGCTGAAAAGAGGGTAATAAGTACTCGGATCATGAGAGAAACAAGAAAATAAAAGAACAAAGAGTATTAAATGTGCTCACCTAAGAGCATGCTAGCAACAACTGGAGTACCTGGGAGAGTACTTGGTTTGCGAGGCTTCTTGGAAACAGGCAGACCAGATGAAGACCCATCCGTTCGCCCTCTCTTCGAGACACTGCGAGGACCGCGAGGGACTAGACGAGGAACATATTCTTCATATACATCAACAAATCCGGAAGAAACCCCAGGAAGGGCGGCAGAGGTTTGGGACTTACTAAATGCAGAAGTTCCTGCAAGTCTATCTCAAGTCTCCGCCGCAACAGGGAAAGCGTCAGGAGAGACCGGGTCGACAAAGTTCCGCCCAAACTCCTGCGAAAACGGATAAAACACCGAATCAAAGGAAAGCTAAGCAAGAGCAAACGCAGCTAGAGTGCATAAAGTACTCAAACAAAAAATAGACAACTCACAGATGGGGGCGGGTTGTTGGCTGAGAACTCGGTGACAGCTGGGGGAATAACGCTCACCCCTTTCAGCATCTTCTGAAGACGCTCGAGTACCTCCTCACCGGTCAGCTCAAGAGCTGGGACCATGCGTGAAGGATCCTCGGCCCCAGAATACTCAAAGCCGAGATGTTCCCGCTCCTTCAAAGGCTGAACCCGGCGACGAAGAAAACTCGAGACGATGCCAAAGCCGGTCAAACCTGCCGCTTCAAGAGATGTTAATCCTATCAAGGAGTGATTTGGATCACTTGAATCTCAAAGTGAGCGATTCAAGTTTCTTGTCCCATCGGTCATTCACCAGGCGGACCGGGATGAATGGCAAGGAAGAAGGATTAAATTGGCAGCATAAAACCACTCGGTAGCGCCAATCTTTTCTGTAATCGACGGATCATAGTCAAAAAACTTAATTTTGAGACCACGATTGGCCTGAATTCCACAACCGCCAAGAACCTTTGGTCTCTTCACGGCGGGGCTGAGGTTTCAAAGCGAAAGAAAAGCGAAAAAGAGACAGAAGAAGGAGGATTCAAGGAAAGCTTCGCAAAGGTGAACGAAAACAGAAAGATGGAGAATGGCATTGGGGGTTAGGTGGTTCAGACTAATCCCAAAATAACCAAGGAACTGATGAAGGAAAGCGGAAGCAGAAGGCAAAAGTCCGGTAGCGGACAAAAGAAACGAAGAGGACAATCTCACGGGACCCGGAGCTGGAACCCGATGTTCACCGGAACCCTCCATTCAGCGATGACTTTGCTTTGGATCAAGCCATCGCTAACGAGCTCAGGCACTGGTCTTCGTTGTTGTTGGGGCCGGCCAAACCTTTCGAGCAGCCCTCATAGCCACAAACTCCCGATTTTGGATCAATGAAAGGGATGATTCCTCGCTCACGAAGGTCGCTGAGACTTGCTTGCGGTCTTCTTCTTTCCCATGAACTGGTGGAAGCAAGAGAGGCGCTAAATAGGATGAAGGATGATGATGCTAGGGTTACAAGAGAGCGGTGCCATGGCGGATTTTAAAGCTAGGGTTTAAAGGCAAGAGTTGGGCAGCAAAGGGTCTTTAAATATTTTTCAACAATACAAAGCGGCCCACAAGGCCCGATAAAACACAATGTGGGAATGCGACGGTCCATTTACCGACGCAGTTAAAACAATGGAGGGCACAAATCCATACAACAGTACAAACCAACAGGCAGATTTTAGACTTATCCGTCCAAAGACCACGGCAGGTTTATCGAGATCACTACAAGAACAACTCGCCAAAACAAGAAGAAAGAAGGAAGAAAGAAAGGCTACCTCACAAAGGAACAAGAGAACCCGGTTATTTGAGAAAGAACCCGGTAATCTCATGGATAACGGGATCGCATAGCAGAAAAGTAAGAGACAACTCGAAGACAAGATTAGTTACATTACAAGCGAAGATTACAAACCTTAAAGACAAGATTCGTTTACATTACAAGCGACTTCAAAAATAGAAGATTACAAATCTTACAAGACCCAACGAACTCGGTACTAAGAAAAGCGAGGTAGCAAAGAGGAACACACACAGCTGGGCTAGGCTGGAACGACTCGTGTCCCAAATTGCTACTCGGAAGGACAAACCGCCATCACCATTTCTGTTTTTTTTCTTCAAAGGAAGGACGCAGTGCACTCAAGGCGGGAAATCAAAGAAGACAAAGAGACAACTTGGAGCAGAGAAGGCCGGCGGGCATCTGTCTACCCAAGACCGATGTGATACCGCATATGGTGTTGATCTGCACCGGACAGTCTCAAGACAGGCGACGAGGATCAACCCAGTAATCTGTCGAGATGAAGAAACGAAGCCCGCATCACAAGACTTCCTCCAACTACCACCACATACATCCCGGCATTTAATGTCGCCATGGATTAGCCTACCTCTAATCCCTATCACAAGACTTCCTCCAGCTACAACAAAACACACAGGAACTACAAAATATGCCCGGGGGTTGCTCTACTTCACAAACTACCATGCTCATACCCATGAAGGTTTCAACGGAATATCCAATAGATGAAAACTAGCACTCCGGGACTGTATTTATAGACCAAAGGATGGCGCACATGGACCAGGAGCACCGATGAAATAAGCCTCGACAAAGAACACAGTGAAAGGACAGGACTCAATAATGGACGACTCAGTGTGAGAGGAAAACAGTGCTCAAGACGAGCATATTCGGAAGGATATACCATCACAGTACAACCCGTGAACAAAAAGCATTTACACTCAACCACCACCATACAACTACATATGATGCCAGCAGAGACTATCAAAGAATACGCCAAGACCTCGTCATCCGAAGTTCTTCCTGAACAAAACAAAGACGGGTATACGCTCGGGGCTCGGCTAGCATCACAGATTAATCAACACTAAGCCAGGGAATCCGGCACCCATTTCAACTACTCCGGGGACTCAGAACCAAAGACAAAAGACAAAAAGTACAAGAAACTCAAGACTACAATGACGACAACGCATCAAGACTCTTCAACCGACTTTTTTCAAAAGAAAAGAACTCGGAGAAAGCACGAGGTGCGGGATACATAGCCCTGAAATTTTTGAAGATAGAATCTAGACCCTCCAACTTTTGCAAGCAAAAGCAAGAGGCTCGGGGGCTACACTCAGTGAGTGCAATTTTTATAAAAAATTGCACCCACCCAAAAAGAACCCGGACATAGGCTCAGAGGCTGCACACCACGAAACTACTCGGATGATGGCTTAATCCAGGACTAAGGGACCGCTTCGGAAAGATACCACAAAAACTACTCGGATGATGGCTTAATCCAGGACTAAAGAACCGCTTCGGAAAGATACCACAAAAACTACTCGGATTAGAACAAGATTCAAATCTCAGGGATTACTTCAGAGCACGGATTTTCAAACAAACATAAAGGATCAAGACCCTCCAACTTTTTGTTCCAAATAGCAAGAGGCTCGGGGGCTACACTCAGTGAGTGCACTTTTTCTCCGAAAAAGCGCACGCCATCAAAAGACTTCCTCAACGCAGACTACTTCAAGACATTATGACAAAAAGAACCCGGAACGAGCCATATTCGAGTTCTTTTTGACAAAACTTCAACGAACAATCAGTGCAACTTCAAGACAAGATCCTCCAGCTCCTTGTTCCAAATAGCAAGAGGCTCGGGGGCTACAACCAGATGGATGTACTTTTTCTTCACAAAACACTCACCACTCGAAGGTTCCAAGAAGCGCTACAAGGTTTCACTCCAGAAAGCACTCGGATAACATTTTGTTCCTACCCAACAAGACTTGAAGGAGCAAAGCGAGACTTTCAGAGCTCAACCATGAAGTGCTCGGGGGCTTGTCGATGCGGGACCCACAGGATACCCCGCAAGAGAGAGAGAAGATCTAGTTCAACTAGGATTCTTCCCATGTAATCTTAGTAATAGAACTATTAAGTAATCCTACTAGGAAATCTCATTGTAAACCGATTAGGACTCTGGCCTCCTGACTATATAAAGGAGGGCAGGGCTCCTGAAGAAGGACAATTGGTACGACATAACACTTCATAATCAATCCAACGCAAAAGGCAAACGCCGACTGGACGTAGGGTCGTTACTCGATCTACGATCGAGGGCCTGAACCAGGATAAATCGACTGTCTCTTGCGTTCACCATCGAGTTCAGCATACGCCGAGACCCGAACGATACTACCACGGTACCCCCGTGGTAGGCTATCGGTGGTAAAACATCGACAGGGACAACTAAATCTTTTATACTAAAAACACACGGATCACACGATAAGATAACAATACTGTTAAATTAAATACCGACGTTAAAATGATATTTAATTCAAAAAGCAAAGTTCGTGAAATTAACACAGTCACGAAGAGCGCGGCGTCGCAGGCTCACAAACTCTACTATATAGACTTTTTCGTGATATGGCTAAGATAATATTTTATATTGGCAGAAAGAATTCTCCGATATCTATTTCTTTCATGCGCCAATAAATCCATGAATAAGTTCCGCTGCATCACCATATAATCCTGTACACACAGGTTCGAGTATATATATAAATATTAGTGCCTGTCACATGAATAATACTGCGTGTCTTAAAAAATCTCTCATAAAATTTTAAAACAAAGTATGTTATACTCACATAATAAATATGTGTGGCTTTAGAACTATTCCACACAGACATATATTGTAGAATATGGTATCCACTTGAGTGTCTGTTCCAAGATGTTGAATTAGGTGTTGTAATTCTTAATTTCGACATATTTTTCAGGTCAAGGCAACCAATGGTGACACTTTTTTAGTGGTGCATAATTTTATGGTGCACCTCTTGACTATCTAAGTAAGGACAAGTTAGCACTGCAAAGGTTTAGAAAAGCTGCTGAGAACGCCAAGGTTGAGTTTTCCTCCACTATGCATACTAAAACCTATGTCCCCGTTTATCATTGCCGATGCTTTTGATGCAAAGCAATTCAACATTACCATGATCAGATATAAGTTTAAGTCTCTTGTGAGCAATCTCATAAAGGGACTCTCATCCTTTATGTGATCTGCCTCAAGGATATTGGCAGAACGATAGACCCATGTTAGAATATCGCACCAAAAAGTGTCCACGTTTTATCCACAATTTATTTCCCATACATACATGCGGGTACTATGATAACACTAACTACACCAAATAAAAGATTAGAGAGAACTTGCATTGCATCTAGAAGGATTTATTTAATAAGGATTTATTTATTAAGTTCTTTGGACTCTACAGGTAGTTTTGAAATATCTGTTTACATGTCTTACTTCATATCCTAATTCAAAATTTTGTAGTTTAATTAGAATATGGGGAAATGATTCAAAATGAACAGACCCAAGGGCAATTTCAGCAAGAAACAGCAAATGAGGGCGATGGAACACGTGAGCGTGAAACTAAATGAAAGGAGGAAAAAGATGTCCCTTTTACAAATGCAAAGAGAGAAAGTAATTAAATGTATGCAGATTTTGCAAGGTTCTCAGAAATGCAAAGATGTTCCTTTTATCTTAATTCTCTTTCCTTCTGTGTTAATTCTCTTTTCTTTTGCTCGTTGCCATGTATGCTGATGCATGTAAACATGCAATGTGTATATGGATAGCACAATAATTTTCTACTTCCTATTTTACCGTGATTCATCTATCACATGACAGGCAATATTCAATCAAGGAGAATCACACCAAAGGACGCAACATGCGGGAGATGTCGTGGGATCGCAGGCGTGGACAAACAGACGAACCAAAACAAATGTCGCACCAAAAAATATCCACACTTTGTTCTTTTTAGTTGTAGGAGATGAATATATGCGGGTACTATGATAACACTAACTACACCAAATAAAAGATTAAAGAGAATTTGCATTGCCTACAGAAGGATTTATTTATTAACTTCTTTGGACTCTACAGGTAGTTTTGAAATATCTGTTTGCATGTCTTACCTCGTATCCTAATTCAAAATTTTATAGTTTAATTAGAATATGGGGAAATGATTCAAAATGAACAGACCCAAGGGCAATTTCAGCAAGAAACAGCAAGCAAGGGTGATGGAACACGTGAGCGTGAAACCAAATGAAAGGAGAAAAAAGCTGTCCCTTTTGTAAATGCAAGAAAAAAGTCTACTTAACCCCCCACCTTTCATACTTGGTCTACTTCACCTCCAACTATGAAACCGTCTGTTTTACCCCCTGAACTTTATAAAACTGTCTATTTTACCCCACAGGCGGTTTTATTGTACGGTTTTGCTTTCTGATAATAGCGGGTTTGCTACAATAACAGTGGTTTTGATTTTTTTTATTTTCGGTGAATTTTTGAAAAATCATAGAAAAATCATAAAATGAAAAATCTAATTTTGTTGGACTCCACGTGAGTAGATCTACATAGTGAATATATAATACGGTATGCTTTAGTACAAATTTTTTTTACTGTAGCCTTAGATTAATTGGAAAATCTAATTTTGTTTGTAATTAATTGGAATAATTCATAGCTGCAGCTTCTATGGTCCAATTGTGGTGAAATTTTTATGGTACGCTAATTATTATATGCTTGAACTATAATAAAAATTTCGTACTCGTTGGACTATGTATAACTTAGTTATAGATAAATTCTAATTAATTACAAACAAAATTGGATTTTCCAATTAATCTAAAGCTAAAAAAAAATTGTACTAAAGCATACCATATTATATATTCACTCTGTAGATCTACTCATGTGGAATCCAATAAAATTAGATTTTTCATTTTATGATTTTTCTATGATTAAAATGATTTTTCAAAAATTCACCGAAAATAAATTAAAAAAAAAGAAAATTCAAAACCACGGTTACTGTAGCAACCTGTTGTTGCTGTAGCAAACCGCCGTTGAAAACCACCCAGGGGGTAAAATAGACGGTTTTAGAAAGTTCAGGGGGTAAAACAGACGGTTTCATAGTTGGGGGTGAAGTAGACCAAGTATGAAAGATGGGGGGTTAAGTAGACTTTTTCCGTAAATGCAAAGAGGGGAAGTAATTAAATATAGACATATTTGACAAGGTTCTCAGAAATATAAAGAGGTTCCTTTTGTCTTAATTCTCTTTACTTCTGTGTTAATTCTCTTTCCTTTTACTCGTTGCCATGTCTGCTGGTGCATGCAAATATGCAATGTGTATATGGATAGCACAATAATTTTCTACTTCCTATTTTGCCGTGATTCCTCTATCACATGATAGGCAATATTCAATCAAGGAGAATCGCACCAAAGGACGCAGCATGCAGGAGATGTCATGGGATCGCAGACGTGGACAGACGGACGAACCAAAATAAATGTCGTATCAAAAAAATGTCCACACTTTATTTTTTTTTTAGTTGTAGAAGAAAATGGGTCAATCAATGACGCTTGGCATTGAGGCCACGGATCCGGGTCCAAGACTAGGAACGGGACAGCCTACTCCCATCCCTAGGAGAGAGGCTCGAGAGCGGACGGGCTAGGCCTACTTACCAGTGAGTAGAATAAAAGGAGTTTTTTAGATGAAAGGCTCAGCTTAGCTTTATTAGAAAGCTTAAGTTTGAACCTCAATTCAACACTGTTGACTCCTCTAAAACGACGAACCTCAAACTCCTATTACACCACTCGTCCACGCCTACCGTCAAAAAGGTCAATAATCCAAACAGTCAAAACAACCCTGTTCTCCTCACTGACCAAAAGAACACAAAAACAACTAAACCCTCCGGATTGTCTTAAGGCAAGTGTCACTCCCTGCTTCATCTTGTCAATGAGTTCGTCTCCCATCCATAGAGGAGGCATCGGCTTGAGAAGCATGATTCTGGACAAGCCAAAATGTTGTTGTTGAAGACAACATTGTTTCTTGTTTTCCACAGCGTCCAAAGAGCCCGCACATACAAAAAAAAAGCATTACATTTCTCACTTCACTATTCACATGATCAAACACCTCAACAAACAACCCCTCTACACTTGTAGGGTAGACCGGCCAATCAAAAGACACACGATGAAAGGTCCAAATATAGGATGCAGATGGACATTGGAAAGGACTAGTTAGAACAAACAACATGAGCGCATGATACTTGCTAGTTCATCAAAAAGTGCCTCAAAGCAAAATTACTTGCAATAAGCCTAATTATGTTTAAATGAATCCAAGCTTCGCTACTCAGAACACCTCATCCTTCTTTATACTAACTTTAATCCCTGCATGTTTCGAATCAAGCAGTATAAAACAAAATGGATACGGGCATACGGCCTGCTCCACCGGAAAAAAAAATTGCATACGGATGGGCCGTATGCGTTCCCGTGCGGACGTCCACAGAGATGACGACGCGTGGACTTCTAATCGACCGGCTGGCTCTCTGACTCCCTCGGCTAAGGCTTGGCTAGCTAGCAATTGTGGTCGTACGCTCCAGCCTGGCTAATCAGCCCCAGACGCTCAGGACTCATCTGCAACCGGCGCCGCTGCTGATTTTTTCTCCGCTCGATTCCAAACGCTCCGCCGCCGCCGACCTCCAGACGCGTGACCACCGCCGACGACCTCCTCTGCGCTGAGCTTTTCCGCCTAACTCCAGACGCGTCACCACCGCCGACGAACTCCTCTGCCTCAACTCCAGAGGCGCCGCCAGCGTCGGGTACCTCCTCTCTGCGCGCAGCTCCTCCACCTCTCGATTCCAGATGTGCCATCAGCGCCGGCGACCTCCTCTGCGCCCAGCCCTAGCAAATCTGGTAAGCGCTTTTCCCAACTCAGCAGATTGTACGGCCATCTGATTGTATTGGATGGATTATTAAATTATCCTTTGCTGGTGCATATGGTTCATGCCTTGGATCCGTGCAATAAACTGAGTTATGCCTGGTTGTATGGAATCATGATATGTGTATCCTGATGGACTGCAGGTTTCTGAAGGGAGTGAAGGAAGAGACAGGACTGTCTACCATCAGATGCAAGGAAGTCTACGAGCTTGTTGTCCCTCGGGTTCAGGTAACTCCAAAACAGACGTACGTAGTCGCAGGTAATATGGATGGCAACATCCACATGGGCATGGCATTTGGATTGACGTTACCCTGCAGAAAGCACGTGTTCACATGTTCTAATGAATAGACCATTAAAAAAACACTAGCACAAACGCCTATAGCAATCTATACATACCTGCACTGCATCACAAATGGTGTCGTCGGAGGAATTCGCTTTTGCCGCGTCGGCATCACCGTCCGGAGCAGCAGCACTGAGGGCAGGGTTAACCTCCATGGCGCTTGATGGCTGCGTTGTTGCCGTGTAACTGCAGCGGCGGCGAAGATCGCTCTCGATATCTCCCGCCGCAAGATAACACAATTTTTTTTTCCGCTCCACCCCACGGCTTTTGTTCGCCGTATCCATGCAGAAGAAAACGATTAATTAATCCGTTGTAAAATACTTCATCGGATCCCGATATAACTTCCATCCATCGAACTGCCTACAGCTGGGCCGGCCCATTGTCCGTGACAAACGTAGACATCTGCGCAGCGCGCGCAGGGTCATTCAGGACGAATGTTCATACCACATCAGCCGTTGAGAGCCAGTTTCACCAATTGATAAATGGCAATGGCAACACTGGTGTCAACCGCGTGGAAAGCGTGGTTAGCAATCACCCCATATTATTGGATTTTGATATATATACGTGTGAGCACACTACATGTGTGCTTAGCTTTTTAATAATTTTTTAGGATTAGGATTTTCTGGTTGTTTATTAGCTTTTTAATAGTTTTATTTATAGGATTTTCTGGATGTTTATTATTTTTAGTGAAGTGGTAGCTACTTTTTCGGTGCCTTGCTTTTCTAATTGCAGCATTGTGGTGACAAGAAAGATCGCATCGTCTTCGCTTGTTGCACATTGGAGCTGCGGCAATGGCCTTCTTTGTCTCCCATGGGTGTCCTTATGTCTTTAGGCTTATAAACTAAATAATTTTGGCATGGGGAAGTAAGAGGAGAGGAGGAAAAGAAAAAGGAGAAAGAAAAAAGAAAACAAGGCTATATTGGTCATCTCGTCCTTTTAATTAATCAGTAGTTCAGCAAAACAGTTTAACTCTATTGATAGAGAGTTTTTAGCTAAAGCAAAAAAATAAATAAAATAAAGCTACTTCGCCAATGAAATTGAGCTGTATCATGCCCATAGAGTTTCTTACGAGGTGGAAAGCATGAAAACAACTACTCCCTCTGTCCTGAATAAGTGCTTACCTTGCATCCTATGAAGTGAATAAATCGTAAGCTTGACCAAATATATATAAATATATTAGTATTTATGATATCAAAAGAATCATTAGATTAATCATGGCATATATTTTTATAGCAAACCTATGTTTTTTTATAAATTTAGTTAAATTTAAAATTGATTGATTTTTTGGGAAGCAAGATATGCATTTATTTTAAAACCAAGGGAGTAGATGGTTTTATTATAGACGCCAAGTAATGGCTTCTTTGACACTAAGGGCACTCACAATTCAGAAAACTAGAATAAATATTCATAGCTTAGGACCCTGTGTCAAGAAACTATCTTCTAGTGCAACCTTTTTTATCCGGAGTCTTCCCAACCATTTATCCCTTTTCCTCTCTAGATCCTCTGCTCCAGCTTTCGTATGCAGGCCCGGCCCAGGGGTTCGAGCTGTGTGTAACACTTGAAAGAAAAAAATAGGAATGGGAAGGGGCATGCTTGCTAGGTCAGCCATGGGCAGGCCCAAGCCCATCCAACCAGCCCAGTGAAATTTTTGCATTTTGGCCCCTTTTAAAAACATTTTTTACAAATAGCTTCCTGTCGAAACGTTTTATGATAATAGACCATTTTTCGGCGTATTAGGACACGACGCCAAGGTACGAGGCTCGGCGCTGTGTCAGACAACGCCGAACTTTTGCCACGTCAGCGCGGACTCCGGTCGCAGTTGCCACGAAGGCGTTGGGCCCCGCGTACCTCGGCGCTGTGTTACTCCACGCTGAGCCGCAGATCTCGGCTCGGCGCTGTGTTACTCCACGCCGAGCCGCAGACCTCGGCGTGGCACTGCTCGACGCCGGAGGTCTGGGTAGTACAGTGTGTACACGCATGCATGACCGGCCTAGCTACATCTACATACCCTGCTGCTGCCTCTATGATCTCATAATTATACGCAGGGTAGATGGAATCTCATTCAAGTCAGTATCCAGCAGAAGCATTCGACAGTTCCTGTTTTCTTTCAGAAACTTTTACGTACGCAAGATCTTTTCTCTCTCATAGTAGCAGCCAGTAGCTGCAGACCTCTTTCTGAGAAACAGGCAACTGGTGCCTGTATGTAGTACATGTATATATAAATAAATACAAAACCAAAAGGCTAGGTCGTTGTACATATATATACGTCCCTTCAACCGATTGCAACTTCTGTCGTACACAAATTACAACCTTGGTGGTAGGCCAGTTGCAACTTGAGTCGTACATGCATGGAGTAGTTGCAACTGACCTACCACCAAGGTTGCAATTTGTGTACGACGGAAGTTGCAATCGGTTGAAGGGATGAGTTGCAACTGGCTTGCGGCCGAGGGGCGGCACCCGGGGCCTATACAGGCACGCGGGGTCTCGGAATATGCAGGCGCGCGGGTCAACCGGGTCGGACTCCGCGCCGGTACGGCTCGCGCTCGTCGCTCCCTGCGCTCCGCGCGTCTCGTGCTCGCGGTTGGGTGCATTTGCTATACAGAATGCACCCAGGTGCATTTTAACCTATATATATATATATATATATATATATATATATATATATATATATATAAGCTTTGCATGCCTTGGCAGACGAAACTGCAGCCCTACGTACGCTCCATTGCGCTGCTTGTGGATGCATGGCCGGCGCTAGCTTTCTGTTCGATCGATGTACGTTTAGCTAGATAGGTAGATGTATATATATGCACAACGACCTAGCCTTTTGGTTTTGTATTTATTTATATATACATGTACTACATACAGGCACCAGTTGCCTGTTTCTCAGAAAGAGGTCTGCAGCTACTGGCTGCTACTATGAGAGAGAAAAGATCTTGCATACGTAAAAGTTTCTGAAAGAAAACAGGAACTGTCGAATGCTTCTGCTGGATACTGACTTGAATGAGATTCCATCTACCCTGCGTATAATTATGAGATCATAGAGGCAGCAGCAGGGTATGTAGATGTAGCTAGGCCGGGTCATGCATGCGTGCACACACTGTACTACCCAGACCTCCGGCGTCGAGCAGTGCCACGCCGAGGTCTGCGGCTCGGCGTGGAGTAACACAGCGCCGAGGTACGCGGGGCCCAACGCCTTCGTGGCAACTGCGACCGGAGTCCGCGCTGACGTGGCAAAAGTTCGGCGTTGTCTGACACAGCGCCGAGCCTCATACTTTGGCGTCGTGTCCTAATACGCCGAAAAATAATGTCCTAATACGCCGAAAAATAGTCTATTGTTATAAAACGTTTCGACAGAAAGCTATTTATAAAAAATGTTTTTAAAAAGGACCAAAATACAAAAATTTCGCACCAGCCCACATCCCTCTAAGCGCGTGTTTAGTTGAGACCCCAAATTTCAAAAAAGTGCTACAGTATCCATCACATCGAATCTTACGATACGTGCATGGAGCATTAAATGTAGATTGAAAAAAAAAACTAATTGCACAGTTTGGTTAGAAATTACGAGACGAACGTTTTGAACCTAATTAGTCCATGATTAAACACTAATTATCAAATAAAAACGAAAGTACTACAGTAACCCAAATTCCCAAATTCACCCAACTAAACATACCCTAACTCCTTTAGACCGGCGACCAGCGCACCCTCCTCTTTCTCGTTCGACCTCCAGACCAGCCACCTCTTTTTTTTACGTTCTCTGCTTCCTCCCCTTCTGTCCCATGGATTCCCTCCCACAAATCTCTCCACTGCAGCACCAAACCCTTGGGGGAATCTAGCAAATCGGATAGGGGAAATCAAGAGGAGCAAGAAGAGGTGCATCTTCCATGGAGATCGGTCCTTCCCCATCTCTTCCCGCTGCTCTAGGGTTTGGGAGTAACCAAGGTCAGTAGGATTCCGTCCTTCCCTGCACAAATTAGATGTCTATGTTGGGTTTGGCCTTGGGTATAAGTGGAATAGAGTGGAGGAAATGTTGTTGGGATGTCAATCCTTGTATTTCAGTTGTGCAGTTCCAATAGCTTTTATTGGGGGAGCGATTAGGGCCAATTGGAATCTGAACTGAGTGTTGTGATGAACTACAAAGTTGTAGAGTACCTTCAGATCTGTTACCTTGTGAAATTTCATGATTTTATCCCGAACAGTTTGGGAGATATGAGTTTTCTAAGTTAGCTGTCATGTTCTGACAAAGTTTTGGACAGAACTGGATCTAGGTGGATTTTGAGAACCTTAGAAGCATGATGGGACTTTCAAAATTATAAGAGACTTGTAGCACTTTCATTTAGCTTTACAGATTGGTAAGAATCATGATTTTTGGATAATGGAAGCTCTAGGTATAGAGTTTCAAAGCTCAATGTATTGTTTCCTCAGCAGGATTCGCAGCTAAGATTGGGTCTTGCTTAGGTCCATTTAATTGGCTCTTTCTGCAAATATGAATAGTACCAACGTTGTTGAATATAGAGTTATCTGATCGCTGGTTAAATTTCATAATTTTTGGACTTAAGTATTTGGAGATATAAAAATATGAAACTTGCTATCTCAATTCTCGAGCAGATTCTGAAATCTGTTTTCTATTAAGGATTAGGCCATCTTAAAAGCTTGGTAAAAATATGGCTCCTATATGAAAGTTGTAAGCCTTCGTCGGTAGATTATGAAAATGTATTTTTCTGGCATCATATCCCTTATGGATTAAAACATATAAAAAGGTGAAGCAGCACTGCTGCATTTGATTTGTCGCTTTGTGTGTTGTTTTACTTGTATGTCGGGTTGGGGAGTAGGAGTGCTTTGTCTACTGTTTGTACTTGTTGAAATGAGTTCTACCTCTGACATTATACTACTTAAGCAGGTGATAGTGCTTCGAATCACACATAGAGCGATCATCACTTCATTGGAGGCAAGTAAACGTAGCGGTGGTTTGCTACATGCTTTAACTTGTTATTTGTTCTACCTCCATCTTAAAACTTCAGAACCTCAACTAATATAATCTAGCCTTTCAAACCATGTTTAATTCATTGATTCATTGACTTGCCCTCTATTCTTTCTATGTGAATATTTAAGTTCCTCTACTTATGGTGTTAAGTTTATGGTTTTATGATGATCATGTTGGTATAATGGAATATGGCTTGTTGTCTACATGGAGAGATGCTTATGGTGTTATGTGATTATTTATCTTTCTTTCTGCGGCATTTGCATTGCATCTCATTCATGCATTGGCATATGGAGTTATGTCGCCGCTTGCTAGCTAGCTGCGATCAGATTTGCACAACATCGTTTATTGGGCTAACGATGCAAACTTCATACCTTGTTGGGTATGAAGGCAGGAGACATGGCATTTGCATTGCATATGCACTTTTTGGCCTATGGCATGATGGTCTTGGACTAAGGCTGTGGATGAGTTTGTGAGAAGCTATGCTTCTCCAAGGTTTGGTGGTTATTAATCTTTACCATATATGGGGTTGTATCAATTGTTGGACGCATCTCATTGCTTATTGTTGGTGCACATATAAATTATGCTTCTCCAAAGTTTGGTGGTTATTAAACTTTACCATGTATGGGGTTGTATCAATTGTTGGACACATCTCATTGCTTATTGTTGGCTTACATATAAATGAGGTTTAAATCGATGCTTAATGATCTTGTAGTTTAAATAGCTTGTTAAAGCAGTTTACTTGCTGAGATTTTTATATCTCACCCACATTTCTATATTTCCAGGTACTCAAGTGGCTTTTGCTTGAAGGGTGGGAAAGTAGGAGCACCTTGCACATTAATGCCATATAATCCAATGTAAAAATATGTATGGATTGTAGTAATAACATGATTAGAAGTGGAGCTTATACTTATGGTTCTTGTTGGGTTATTTCCTGTAGGCTGTTGTTTATGCTTATCTGCTCATTAGGATGCTATTTTGTTGGTTGAGCTTATTTATATTTCTTTATATGTTGTTGTATTTCCGCAATGCTCCGGTTTAAAGGAGGGGAGATGTTGCCAAAATTATTGTTGATCGCTTTAGTTTCCAACTCTTGTGGTGGCATATTAGGTAGTGAGGTTTTAGGGTGTTACACTGTGCTTGCGCACGGGCCCCTCGACTTCAAGGGGCCCATCCCCATATATGTAAGCTGTCGGTATAGAAGCTCAATAGCCCATGGGAAAGCCAGGAGCCCAGGACATGGACAGGCACATATGTGAAAGTGAAATGTGTCCGTCATTTTGGCTTCCGCATCGGTGCGTCGAGTTTTGCCCTTCCGCCGTTCTGCCGCTGTTTCTTCACCGCTGGGACCTGCAACTGCGCGTTGTACTCGTGCCATCATCGGTCGGTCGTGCGCCCCTACGTCGAGGTCTCGTGGAGCAACCAGCAAATGGCTGCCGGCCGGCGGCGCCCAGCCCACTCTCCGTTTAGGCACTAGGGCAATCGCAGACAAGACATCCAAGTCTTGTACGGAGGTAGCCAATTGCTCCCTTTTGATTGATGTATGCTAAGAATATATATTTAATCAAGATTTAATTTGCTTTTGTCTCCAATATTTTTTATTAGAAGACAGGGATTTAGGAATCCTTACGGAGTTACGGTGTAACTAGGGCAGCGATTAATCATTTACTAGATGAATTGATATTAATGCCATCATCAATGACTTCGCATTAGTAAATGTTAGAAAAAAAATTAAGGTAAGGTATAACTTGTTTGATAAGACTTTTTGTATATATTATTGAAATTGTATTAAAAGGCCCATCCTTCTAAGTTCAGGAAACATTGTCTGTGGAGAGGTTCAAATGTTAATGGGAGAACACAACCCAAAGCTGCATGGGAAGTGGTTTGCATCCCAAAAGAAGGAGGGTTAGGTGTAATCAATATTGAAGCTCAAAATCAGTCTTTGTTAATGAAGAACTTGGATAAATTTTATAATAAAAAAGACATCCCTGGGTGAACTTAATCTGGGAGAAACACTACAGGAATGGAAAGTTACCAAACCACGTAAAAAAGAAGTCATTCTGGTGGAGAGATATCCTTAAATTAATTCAACAATTCAAGAAAATAACAATCATCCAGATCAAGAATGGGAGACCTGTATGTTTTGGAAGGACAAATGGTTAACTCAGACACTACAACAAGATCTTCCTGAATTTTATTCTTTTGCAAAAAAACAAATCAATCTCTGTTAGCAAGGTTTTCAGTCTAATGTCAATCCTTGAGATGTTCAACCTGCCTCTGTCACAAATAGCCTATGATCAAGTGCAGACAATACAACAACTGATGGTCACAACAAGCCTAGAAGACAATGTGGACATTTGGGCCTATACAGGGGATCCATCAAGTTCTCTTCAGCAAGAACTGATTGTGGGACATGACCAACCTGACCAAGCTTTCAGATGGGTTTGGAAAAGCTTCTGTCAGCCAAAGCACAAAGTCTTCTGCTGGCTGCTCTTGAAAGATAGACTTAGTACAAGAAATATTCTAAGGAGGAAAAACATGCAACTAGAATCCTACAACTGTGAATTGTGCAACCAGGGGACTGAAGAAACTATTGATCATCTTTTCCTCCACTGTACATTTGCACAACAGTGCTGGGGGATAATTAATTCAGCAGTTTCAAATAATAGTGGGATAGATCTTCCGCAATCTCAATGTCCTAAAGAGTTGGTGGACAATCTGGGTTGCCAGAAATGAGTTGATCTTCAACAACAACCAAGTCACTATACAAGAGTGCAGAAGATATTTCTTCAGAGAAGTGAATTTAGTTGGATTAAGAGTAAAGTCAGGCCTTTCACCACAGTTTGACCAATGGCTACAAACTTAAGGAATGATTTACTCCGTGTTTGCTTGACTTATAATCCGTATTTTTTCAACGAATGAATAGTATTTTTCTCTCACAACAAATCAGCCAATAGTACTTTCAGCCATGGCTTATCAGCCAAGCGAACATGGCATTAAGCCCTAGATTTTGTCTAATTTTGTTTGTCTCTTCCTTTGTTTCTTAGAATCCTTCTCTGCCTTCTTGTTGTTTTTCTTGCAATAAAATTTCTGTAGGGGCCTTGAACCCTCTAGGTTCAAAAAAAAAAAAGCCCCATCATTCTAGGTTCGCTCCAGGCCTAAGAACTGATAGGACCGGGCCTGTTCGTATGTACAGTACATACCTCCCTCCTTCTCGTTGTACATGGGGGATCTGGAGTTCTGGACGAGCACGGAGCACCATGGTATAGCTCTGGGATGCAAGCTTCATCACGGAGCTGACCGTGCCCAGGAACCACCTTCTCGGCTAGCACAACCATCGACGGGGCGGCGGCATGAGCAGCCTGGCTTTGACCTCCGCCCACGCCTGGAGGAAAGGGCACGCGACGGCGCACAACGCCCGGCCACCATGACACGCGCACGCGAGCTCTGTAGGAAAGGGCGCGTGTAGCGGGGCAGGGCTGGGCGCGCGCGGCGGCGGGCGCACTGGCAGCCAGGACGGCGACGGGGATGGGCGTCGAGCACTCGAGCCTCGACGGGGAAGGCAGTGTGGTGGCGTCGGGCCGAGACCGGAGCTCCGGCATACTCGGTCAGCTCGCCGAGACCCGCGAAGGAGAGCTGACGGCCGGGAAGGGAAAGCGGCGGCGTGCGGGAGAGCGGGCGGGGAGGGAAAGCAGCCGGCGCGGAAGGAGGATGCAGGAGCACACTGCACGGGATCTAGAGCAAGGGAATAGAAACGAAGGTGTCGTCCCCAACGGAGTTCCCGTCGTTTCTTCCGCTCTCGGTTCCTGTGAAGACAGTTTGTTCTTTACACGTCGTTTCTTCATATTTTCATCTCTTTCATAGCTAAATCGGTTGCCACATCAGATTTTTATTTATGTGACAGGTTCATTTAATTCCTATAGAAACTACTAGGTTCTGTGTTGGGAGTGCCCTAATAATACTACAGTTCGACGGATTACTGGACATTAGCGCGCCTCAGTTGTTTTGTTGCTTTTAGCGCAAGGATCGATGCCAAGGCAAACGAGTTTCCGTGGTTCTAAAAAATAAACGCCTAGTCTTGTGTTTAACTGGCCTTAAACTGCTCGACGGTTGGGCTTGAGCCCAAGTGTACATGACGGGGCGGGCAAATTATAAAGCCGTGTGCCAAATCGTCTTCGAAGCCGTGAACTCAGTAGTTGAAAAACAGCGTACGTGATCGACTGATCACCGCGTGGCAAGCGCGGAGAGCACTATCTACAATTTTTTTAGCAGAGAGCACTCTCTACATGAAATTCAAATCGGTAACGCTTTGTTTAGGGCGTTCGGATGCTCCTTTCCCATCGGACACACACGGACAAAAGCTCCTCTCGCCTCTTATCACAAAAAAAAAAAAAAATCCGCTCGCTCCCACCCGCGTAGCTTGCTCCTGTCCACGCGCCTGCGTAGATTTGCCCCGTGCTGCTATAGTGGAACGACGGTGACGATGCTATGGGCCACACCACCATCTTCGTCGCCAAGCTCTTCGCCCACGTCGGCCCTGTCCTTCGACACCGCCGTCCCCGAGCCGCAACGCCCAGGTAGGCCACAAGTACTTCATACAGATGTTGTAAAAGTAGATCGGAATGTTGTAACGGTTTTTGTACACGTATGTCGTAAGTATCCGTTTCTAATGTTTCATCTATTTTTTCAGACGTATATTGCAAGCGTGTTTATCTGCATGTTGCATATGTTTCACACGTATGTTGCAAGTGTTTTATCTGGACGTTGCGTACGTTTGCAATGGTTTTCATGTATTTTTTTATGTATCTTTGCAAGTGTTTCTGACATATGTTTTAATTATTTTATCTATCTTTTTTTGTATGTTGCGAGTATTGTATTAGGATATTCCAAAACTACATCGACATGTTGCAAATAGGATGCACGTGGGAAGCGGGAGGGTGCACGAGCGGTCCCCGTGCTGCACGGGCCCCCCGTGAGCGCATGGAACACAGGCGCAGGCGGGCGACATCCGAGCGGCGCGAGCCCTCGTGTTTCGCATGGAAACGGACTACAGCCTTGAGCGTCTGTTCGAACGTCCAAGCGCTAGCCCAATTCAAATAGAATTCATATTGAATACAAGCCGTCACGGCTTGACACGCGATATGTCCATCTCACTTTTTTATATTTTAGTAGCAAAAAATACAAAAACATATCGCTCAATGCACTTGGATTTTTTTTCATTCTTATTAGTATCATATTGTCTCACCTATAGCAAATCTCTTGCTTCCCTTTTGGAAAATATTGTCTCATCTAGATTAAATTGGGTGTAATCTTATTCGAAAACTTGAAATGAATATTCAATGTTGGGGTTGTTGGCAAAATTTTCATTTTATTTTTTATGATCCTCCAACGCTACGACGAATAGCCTATAAAACAAGACAATGACACTAGGTATTAGATGTTGGCTCTTTGTTTTATTAACACAAAGTACTATAAATGATGTGGCATCCTGACGAATATCTAACACAAGGTTGGCTTAAACCATTTACTAAACGCCTTTATGAAAAGAGTATGTTGAAGCTTAATAGGTCAACGTACCGGTAAGGAGCTTGTGGGGGGTACGACCTCAGATACCCACGACAAACTACATGGGCTGCGCCCCCAGGGGCGGCCCAGCCCACCAGACGAAGCCTTGCGGGGCACGACTCTGCTCGGCGCCTCCCGCAAGACACCGAAAAGATATCTTGAAGATACTACTAGATCTGTTAGGATACGTATGATCCCAAGATTCCTGTAATCTGTTATTACTTTCCGGTTATCTCTCAGATCTAACCGACTTATAACCCTGCCCCCCAGATTATATAAGGCGGGCAGGGACCCCCTCCAAACTCACACAATATCATACAATAGCTAATACAAACCAACAAACCACAAGAGTAGGGTATTACGTCATACTGACGGCCTGAACCTGTCTAACTCATGTGTCTCTGTTGCCTTCTTGTTCTTGATCACACGCTTCTCTGCCGATCAATCTACCTTCGTGGGGTACCCCTCGGAGGACTGCCGACGATATTCTGTCGACAGTTGGCGCGCCAGGTAGGGGTCTGCGTGCTGTTTCCTTGTTGAACAAGATGGCTTTTTCCGTAGGTTCTTCGTCCCTCCCGCAGCCCGGCCAGATCTTCATGGTCGGATCGATCTCGTGGATCATCAACGCTGATGGAGTCGGAGGGCTCATTGAGCCAGTGCAGATCGATTCTGCGCCGATAACCCCCGCACCTGCGACTGCAGATCCAATCTCGGAACCACCTCCGAGGTCGCCTTCATCGACGACTCACCGCCCGCTTCCTCGCTATCAGAGGAGGCATATCAACAACGACGATTTGATCGCATCCATCGATCAGGTTGGCTTGAAGCTCGTCGATTGCCTCTCCATCGCCGAATCGGCTCTGGACACTCTGGTTCAGCGCCGACCACCTTCCGATCCAGAACTGTCGGAGGCTGCTCGAAAAACTCTAGGAGTTGCGGCTCTGCCCTTAGGGCTCACCAACGTCGCTGCCACCTTCCAGGATGCCATAAGGGGCAAATTCATCGACCAGGTGGGAGATGTCCATCCTCACGCCGACCAGATCGCTGACCAGCTCCTGCCGGCTGTCAACATGCTACACGTCGGCCGATGCCCCAGAGTGTCCCTCTAGACCGTCTTGGAGAAGAATCTAGACTCCAAGTCCCAGGGCTCTACGGAGACCCTCGTCGAAACCACCACCGAGCTACTTCCTCTCCCACCCTTCTGGGGGGCGATCTTCAACATCAGCGTCGACAGCCCCCCTTGGAACGACGAAACCGAGGAGGAACGTGCCGCTTGTGAGAACCGGAACGTCAACCGCGCACAACGCCGAGCAAACAAGATTACCCTCGCGATGGCCGAACAGCAGCTTGACTCGCAAGGAAGGCCATGCCAACTCCACCGCAACCTCGACGATGAGTTTGTTCGTGTTGACGACCACGACGTCTACAAGACCCCAAGCGCCAACCTGGCCGTGGCCGCCAATGAGCTCACCCGGCTCCCACAGACATCGGAGGTCACCAAGGTCGCCGCCATGCTAAAAGCGGCGCACTACCAGGTCAATGAGATCCGCCAGGATCAGAGGCCTTCGTACTCCACAAACTCGATTCGCCGATCAGCCACGACAAGATCCGATCGCCACCCAAGTCCCTTCACCGACCAACACCGAGACGATAGGTGACCCCTCCAGGGCAGAGCAGGGGGCAACCGCATTGAACATCATCGCCAGCACGACCAGGAGGTCAACCAAGACGTTCGAGTGCACCTCAACAATCTCTGAGATGCACGATGACGTTTCGACGAACGCCGCTTCGGTCGCCATGAAGAAGAAGTACGCCACCGCCAAGAGTACGAGCAAGAGCACGGTAACCCGGACTCAGCTCTAGAGCCGCTCACCGCCAATAATGCTGTGGATGACGGTGCCGACGATCCCGAGGCGCCCAGAGCTTTTACAAGAGCACTTCGAACACTCCCGTGGCCCCGTGGTTTCAAAATCACTGGGGTCGAGCCCTACGAGGGACGGATGAACCCCACACAGTGGCTGCAGGCTTATGCCACTGCTGTGCGCGCCTCCGGGGGAGATACTAGCATCATGGCGAATTATCTTCCCGTCATGCTTACACCGGCTGTGATGAGCTGGCTGACGAGCCTTGCCCCAGACTCCATTGGATCCTGGGAAGAGCTGAAGAAGGTCTTCACCGACAACTACATGGCTACTTGTGTTTGGCCGGGCACCAAACATGATCTGAACTGCATCAACCAAAAGCCGTCCGAGCTCCTTCGTAGCTACATCAGACGCTTTTTCGAGATGAGGAATTCTATTCCCAACATCATGGAAGCCGAGGTCATCACCGCCTTCATCCAAGGACTCTATCACCGTGAGCTTTGCTCCAAGTTCAACCGCAAGCCGCCCACCAGGATTGGCGAGATGATCATGACCGCCAACTAGTACGCCGACGCCGAGGAAGCTGAGGTGCGCTTCAAATAGGATGCGGGCACTCATCGCCCAATACGCCGCTACGACGACCGCCCCGATGACCGACGCCACAACGATCGCCGCTACGACGATCGCAGTTACCATCGTGACAGCGGCCGTGATCGGCCAGAAGAACCCAAGTCTGGTCAAAATCGTCGCCGCTGGCCATACCACATCATTGCCGCCATCAATGAACCTCACGCCAAGCGCAACTACGATGAGCAATACAAGAAGATTCTCGAGGGCCCGTGCCCTCTCCACAAGAACACCAGACATAAGATGAAGGATTGCCTTGGCTTGGCTAAGGAGTTCCAGGACAAAAAACTAGACAACGACAACAACGACAAAGCCGGAGGCCGCCGACCACCTGGGGGCAATAACAATGCTTTCCAAGACCACGACAAGGTGGTCGCCACCATCTTCGGGGGACTCGCGTCCACTGAGAACAGAAGAGAACAGAAGCTCGCCCCCCGACGGGTGCTCGCCGTCACTACAGAAGACGCCACCGCCAACCCCTGCTATCGCCCATGGTTTGAGGTCCCCATCACCTTCAGTAGGGCCGACCAGTGGGCGGACATCCCCTACACAGCGCGTTTCCCCCTCGTCCTCGACGCAACCGTCCAGAAAGTCCTTTTCAGAAAAGTGCTCGTCAACGGTGGGAGTGCTCTGAATCTCCTCTTCACCGGGCCCTAAAGGAGTGTGGTACCTGGCAGGGCATCAAAACCGCTTGGAGAGATCACCCTACCAGTACAGTTTGGCACGGCAAGCAACTACCGCGTCGAGCACATCAACTTCTACGTCACCAACTTCAACACCGCCTACCATGCCATACTTGGTCGGCCAGCTCTAGCCAAGTTCATGGCCATACCGCACTACGCTTATCTGGTGCTGAAGATGCCTTTGCCTGCAGGAGTCCTGGCCTTGCAGGCCAACCTCTCCATCGCCTACGCCTGCGAGACAGATAGTCTCGCCCTCGCCGAAGCCACTGACTTCTCCATCCAGATGGCTAGCGTGGTCACCGAAGCCAAGACAGCGCCCGCCGACGACATGGAGATCCCAGAGCTGGAGCCTCCTCGCGCCTCCGCCAAGTCCAAGGAAATAAAGGAGGTCGGTCTCGGCCTCGACGACCCCTCCAAGACCGTGAAGATTGGGGCTCACCTTGATCCCAAATAGGAAAATGCGCTCGTCTCCTTCCTACGTGCCAACGCCGACGTGTTTGCTTGGAAACCCACAGACATGCCGGGGGTACCGTGGGAGAAGATCGAGCACTCCTTGAATGTCTCGCCGATCGCTAAACCGATCAAGCAGAAACTCTACCGATTTACACCAGATAAGAAGGAGGCTATTAGGGTAGAAATAAAATGGCTCCTAGCTGCCGGATTCATAAAAGAAGTGTATTGTAATACCTCTGGTGTTACGAGCTTATTTAGCACCGTGATTTAGGCCTAAGAAAAATTTCCAAAACGAGTTTCTCGGGTTTTTAATTTAAAACGTACTTGCTGCAATAAGTGAATCCCATGTGACTTAGTTTTGTGGACTTAGATAAATGCCCAAGTTAAATTACTCAGTGCGTAAAGATATTTAGCAATGTCGAACGACGATTCTAACGAACGGTTTGTTCTGTTAGATTAAGCATGAAAAGCAACTTTTATAAATAAAATAAAATCTATTAATAAATAGAACTATATATATATACTCACGGGTGTATTTTGTTAAGCACGATCTGACGAGAAAGAGAGTGCAGTAGCTTCGTTTATTTTTTTTTCCGGCGTTCGGCGTACTCGTCTTGCTTTGCAATTATGCACCGCCTCGTCTTCCGTCGTGACTCTGCACCCCGGCGCGTCGTTTTGCCTATGTCACTGTCCTTTACTCCCTCGCTTGCGTCGTGAAGTCCAAGTTGCCCTTCCAGCACGTCATCTCTCTCTACGT
Organism: Miscanthus lutarioriparius; assembly: GCA_904845875.1. NCBI lineage: Eukaryota > Viridiplantae > Streptophyta > Magnoliopsida > Poales > Poaceae > Miscanthus > Miscanthus lutarioriparius. The sequence continues at coordinate 85,631,962 of CAJGYO010000009.1, read as the reverse complement.
GAGAGCTCCATAGCCACAAAGTCAAATGACAAATTATTGTCATTCACTAATTATTAGCATACCACTTGGCAAGATTTATATCTCCATCAATCTCGCGACGTGCCACTGTCCCCTCTCGTTGTTCTAATCACCCCCGCCTTTACTTCGCTTGCTAATCGCCTTGCAAAATTGTCAGCGCACGTCGCGCTGTCGCTGCCATAGTGTGTCGCACACGCTACACATTAATCTCAATCACAAGCTTTGCCCGCTGCGCACGCCGCTTGCTCGCTGCTCAGTTGCTTTGCAAGCGTAGCTTAGACACATTTCCACGCGACAGCACTGCAGCAACGTAGAACACTGTTCACCGTGGAAAAATACTGCTCGCTGCACGAAAACACTGTTCATCCGAGCAGCACGTCGTGCACAAGCAGCACTTTAGTACGTTTGCTTCTCCATTCCCGCGTCTCCCTGTTTTTAAAAGGACACGCTGAGCCCGCCGAGCCGTCCCACTCCGCTGCTCACCATCTTACTCTCTAAATCAAGTTCCTCTGTTCTTGCCTGGGAAAGCTGCGCTCCGTCGATCTCCCTCCCGAGCTGCAATAATCAACTGAGGTAGCTAGTCTGCAAATGATCTTCTCCTTCACTATTATTTCCTTGACCTGTAGTCTCCTTCTCCCTTCTTAATTTAATTAGCACACATACACTCTTTATTGCTGATCAGCCTCGTTGACACGTCGAAAGACCAAAGACCACTCAAGTCCATCATGAATCCACTAGCCCAGTTAACACGATGAAAGACCAAAGACCACTCAAGTCCATCATGAATCCACTAGCCCAGTTGACACGTCAAAAGACCAAAGACCACTCAAGTCCATCACGTGAAATCCAAACACTGTCCACCGTAGAAGGCACTGTTCACCATAGGAAACGCTGTTCATCGTAGAAAACACTGTTCATCCGAGCAGCACGTCATGCACACGTAGCGCTTTATTACCTTTAAGCAAGCTAGTTAGCCACTAACCTTGCGACGCGTCGCTGTCGCGCCTTGGCTTCTGCTGCCTATAAAAGGGCGACACTGAGCTCGCCGCCGTCCTGCGCCGTTGCTCGCTCCTCTTGCGTCTCCAGTCTCTCTCTTCGAGCTCTAGCTCACCCTGTCAATCTCCCTCTCCGAGCTGTAATCGACCGAGGTAGCTAACCTGCAAGGATTCCTTCATTCTCCTTCTCCATTATTTCTAGACTCACAGTCACGTGCTCGTCAACAAGTCCAATAGCATGATAAGTGTGTTCTTATTTTAAGAGTTGCGGTTGTCTAAATATTAATTATTGCATCATCATCGCTGCATGCATATAGAGAACGAGCCACTAGAGATCATGATCTTCGGCGAGTAGGAGTACGACGAAGTCGTCGAAGAGTACGAGGAGGAGATCCTTGTGCAGGAGGACGTTTCGGAGCCGCCCATCACTGACTTTGCTGACACCACACCTGCCCAAGGCAAGCCCCGGTGCATAACCCCTACTTTGTGCAGTTTTATCTATTTTTTGTGCATTAAGTTTTAAGGAGTTGAATGAAACCCACTTGCATATATATATCTTTATCCTATGAGTCTTACTAGTATGACAGGATCGTGTAGATTGCTATGCTACAGGACTCCGGTAGAAGTCGAGTGATTGTCTGTCACTCGTGAGATATAGGAAATATATTACTGTATTATTATCACCTGGAAAATATAAATGGTGGAAAGGAAAAATGGTGACCAGGCAGGAATATGGTTTGGGTATTGGTGGGTGTAAGAGGTTGTGTCGCCGTGGACGCGGGCCATGGCTTGGTTACAATGCTTTTCCTGTCTGTGTCGGTTAAGGACCGACCATTGCATAAGGCTCTAGGCAAGTCACAAACTTATTATCCCGAGCACATACTTGGGTATGGGCGCTTGGAAGACTTATTGCTCTCTTGTTGTGGATCCGGCTCTTTCCGGACCGACTGTCAGGGTTTCTTTTTGGTGGAGGAGGTCCTTGCACCGCACTGAGTCCGGGACTCAGGGGCGGGGGCTTGGAGTCCCAGTTTGGACGGGGACCTGGACACCCAGGACAGGAGGGTGATGGGTTGGTCCTGCTTGTGCCTTGGGTACAAGTGGGGCGTGTGTTTTCGGGGTACCTAGCTGGGGGCATTAATTCGCGAATCGCCGGAAAATCCGGTACGGCTTGTCTACGGTTTAGCATCGTAGTAAGAACTGAAAGATGAAAGATGGAAAAAGAAAATCTGATTGCTTACCACCTGCTTGAAAGTAGCACAGGTGCTTACATCGAATGGTTAGTTAATGAACCAATGCGGCTGTTAATAAAAATCGAATATAAGGACGCACGCTTAGTAATGCTTCCTGCAAATGCAATAAACCCACAAGCCAGATAGCCTTGCATATCCTTGGAGTCTTTTCTTTCCTCCTGTCGGGTAAGTCTTGCTGAGTACAATTGAGTACTCAGGGTTTTATTTCCCCTGTTGCAGGTGACCGGTGGATGATAGAGCTGACCCTTGTGTGTGGATACCTCCTGGTGGGCTCAACGAGGATTTCTTTACGTTGCGATCGTAGTTTTTATTTATAACTCTTACCAAATGCTTTTATAAATGAAAGTTTCATAATCTGTTGTCGTAGTTTATATATCAACACTGCATCATGTCATGATTAGATATTTATTTCCGCCGTAATTCTGATCACATGTTTATATTCCGCTGTTACATTAAAGTGTTCATAACTCTGATAATATGATTACATTCCGCTGTTGTAATAATAAATATTATACTCTGATGTTGTATTAAAAGTGATGTAAGAAATGGTTAAGAATGATGTAAGCTTTATTCTCTTATTTGTGATCCTGATGGCAAAAATGTGGATTTTCGAGTTCTCCCCTAGGGTGTGCCCGACGGAACCGAGTAATTTAGTGTTCTCCCCTGAGTGCTTAGTGTCTAATGGAAGACAAGCACTCCTAGTAGGCATTAGATTAGGCGGTTCTGCCACATATATCATCCTGAGTGGTTAGCAAACCTTGTTCTCGTTCAAAAAAAATAAAGAATGGAGAATGTGTGTTGATTACACTGATCTTAACAAACACTACCCTAAAGACCCCTTCGGTCTGCCTCGAATAGATGAGGTTGTAGATTCCACCGCCGGCTGCGAACTGCTCTCCTTCCTCGATTGTTACTCCGGCTATCACTAGATATCCCTCAAGGAGGAAGACCAGATCAAGACATCGTTCATCACGCCCTTCAGTGTGTACTGCTACACTACCATGTCCTTCGGACTCAAGAACGCCGGGGTGACTTATCAAAGGGTTATCTAGATGTGCCTCAATCAACAGATCGGCCGCAATGTCGAAGCTTACATCGATGATGTGGTCGTCAAGTCCAAGACCGCCGACAATCTTATCGCCGACCTCGAGGAAACTTTTGCCAACCTAAAAAAGTACCGATGGAAGCTGAACCCTTCAAAGTGCATCTTTGGAGTTCCATCCGGTATACTGCTAGGCTACATCGTCAGCGCTCGCGGCATCGAACCCAACCCAGACAAGGTCTCCGCCATCACCAACATGAAATGGCCAACAGGCGTCAAGGATATATAGAAGCTTATAGGCTGCATGGCTGCTTTAAGCCGCTTCATATCGCGCCTCGGCGAAAAGGGACTACCTTTCTTCAAACTCCTTAAGGCCTCCGAGCACTTTTCCTGGTCAGAGGAGGCAAACATAGCTTTCGAGTAGCTCAACTTGTTCTTAACAAAGCCTTCGATCATGACAGCGCCTCGGCCAGACAAAACTCTACTGATTTACATAGCCGCCACTTCTTGCGTCGTTAGCACAGCTATCATCGTCGAACGTGAGGAAGCCGGGCATGCCTACAAGGTCCAACGCCCGGTCTACTTCATCAGCGAGGTACTTAATGAGCCTAAGACTCGTTATCCTTAGGTCCAAAAGCTGTTATACGCCATCCTGATCACGTCACGCAAGCTCCGTCATTACTTCGATTATTACAAGATCGCCGTGGTCACTGAGTTCCCTCTAGGGGACATTCTCCGTAACAAAGAGGCCAACGGCCGCATCATCAAGTGGGCTATCGAGCTCAGCACTTACTCTATCGAATTCAGAAGCAGGCCAACCATCAAGTCTCAGGCGCTCGCTGATTTTGCCACTGAGTGGACCGAGATCCAAGAGCCCATTGCCGCTACTTGCCCCGAGCACTGGGTGATGTACTTCGATGGCGCCCTCAACATCAATGGTGCTAGAGTGGGTATTCTGTTCATTACGTCGACTAAGGATAAGCTCCGATACGTTCTCCGGATACACTTTCCGGCCTCCAACAACGCCGCCGAATATGAAGCATGTCTCCACAGACTCCGTATAGCCGTTGAGCTCGACGTCAAATGCCTCATGGTATACGGGGACTCCGCGCTGGTCATCAACCAGCTCAACAAAGATTGGTCTTGCTCTAGTGAGAAGATGGATGCATACTGCGCTGAAATCAAGAAGCTTAAAGGGAAGTTCTATGGTATCGAGTATCACCACGTGGTACGAGATCAAAATCAACTCGCCGACCACCTATCCAAGTTAGGCTCCTCTCACACCGCGATTCCACCGAGGGTCTTCGTTCAAGATCTCTTGGCGCCATCCATTAAGGAAGAGAAAGAAGTTCAGGAAAATCCACCCGCCGAGCAGCTGGTACTTACGGTGCCGTTGCCGGCCGCCGATTGGAGGGAATAGTTCATCAAGTACCTCACCAGCGCTGAAGTACCCACCGACAAGACCGAAATCGAATGCCTAATTCGCCAAAGCAAGCATTACGTATTGGTGGATGGCAACTTGATGAGGAAAAGTGCTACGGAAGGGATACTACAGAAATGCATCACCCAAGAAGAGGAGGTGAAGCTGCTTCTCGAAATTCACTCTGGTTCCTACGGCAACCACACGGTCTCGAGAAACCTGGTCGGCAAAGCTTTTTGAGCTAGTTTTTACTGGCCCATGACCATCTCTGACGCAGAAGACCTCGTCCGACGTTGTGAAGGATGCCAATTTTTCGCCAAACAAATACACATGCCGGCACAAGAGCTGCAGACCATCCTAGCTTCCTAGCCCTTCACATGCTGGGGACTGGATATGATTGGGCCTTTCAAACCAGCGCCAGGTGGCTTCCGGTATGTATACATCGCCATCGACAAGTTCTCCAAGTGGATCGAGTATAAACCGCTCATCTCGGCTACTACAAAGAAAGCAGTCGAGCTCTTTGAAGATATCATCCACAGATTCGGTCTCCCGAACAGCATTATCACCGACCTCGAAACTATGTTTACTGGCCATCACTTTTGGGACTTCTACGAAGACTGATGCATCTCCATCAAATACGTCTCTGTTGCCCTTCCTAGAGCCAATGGCCAGGTCGAACGGGCGAACGGCATGATCGTTGATGCCCTCAAAAAGAGGCTATATTAGAAAGAAGAAAAGCATCCGGGCAGATGGCTTAAAGAGCTACCAGATGTGGTCTGGGGTCTGCGCACTCAAGCTAGTCGCAGCACCGATGTGTCTTCATATTTCTTGGTCTATGGCTCAGAAGCCATACTACCAGCGGATATTGCCTTCCGAGCGCCTAGGGTGGAAAATTATGATGAAGAGCATGCCACCGCTGTTCGGACAGAGGACGTCGATAGGGCCGAGGAGGAACACCTGATCACCTACGTCCGCACAGCCAAATATCTAGAAGGCTTGTGGAGATACTACAATCACAACATCGAAGGTCGTTTATTTGCTGTCGGCGACCTCGTTCTCCGCAGAAAACAAAAGACCGAAGGGATGCACAAGCTCTCCTCCCCCTAGGAAGGGCCTTACATCGTCAAAGAGGTTACCCGACCAGGGTCTTATCACCTATGTGACTTAGATAGAATTGATGTCCCAAACTCATGGCACAACGAGCACCTTATACGTTTCTATCCTTGAAACGCTCCAGATATGTATTCTTCGCTCTATGATGAATAAAGTTTTTGTCGCCATAATTTGTCTCCACTATTTTTCCACTATGGTTTGATCTCCACTTACGGTCGCCAAGCTCTAAGTTACTCCATAATGAACTCCAATACGAAATCGCCATAACTGCACCAACCACGTTTCTCCAAATCTCCAACGTTTTCACCGAACGAGTTTCTCCAAATCGCCGACCACGTTTCGCCAACTCTCCAACGTTTTCGCCGAACAGGTTTCTCCAAATCACCGAACACTTTTCTCCAAATCTCCAAGATGTTTCGCCGATCACCGAGCAGCACACGTTCTGCTCTGCGCTCTATGGAGAAGACCCAGTCTCCGATCTCTCCCTACACGTGCTACGGGCTCCACGCTCTGCGTTATGGGTGGTCGACTGTGGTTTGTTGGTCATGCCTGTTCCGCCTACACGTGCATGGGCTCCGCGCTCGACATTATGGATTATGGGAGCCAAGGCCGAGAGCTCAGTAAAGAACTAACTGCTCGAATGCCATTTATACTATGTTTATCTCCAACTTATTTCACCAACCGCCGAGCAGCACACATTCCGCTCTGCGCTCTATGGAGAAGACCCAGTCTCCGATCTATCCCTACATGTGCTACGGGCTCCGTGCTCTGCATTATGGGTGGTCGGCTGTGGTTCCTTGGTCATGCCTATTCCTCCTACACGTGCACGGGCTCCGCGCTCGATGTTATGGATTATGGGCTAGGCAAGGCCGAGAGCTCGATAAAGAACTAACTGCTCGGACGCCATTTATACTACGTTTATCTCCAAGTTATTTCACCAACCGCCGAGCAACACACGTTCTGCTCTGCGCGCTATGGAGAAGACCCAGTCTTTGATCTCTCCCTACATGTGCTACGGGCTCCGCGCTCTGCGTTATGGGTGGTCAGCTGTGGTTCCTTGGTGACGCCTGTTCCTCCTACACGTGCACGGGCTCCGCGCTCGACGTTATGGACTATGGGCTAGCTAAGGCCAAAGAGTTCAGTAACAAACTAACTGCTCGGACGCTACTTATACTACGTATAATTGCATTAGGGTTATTACTATAATGATTTTTCACCACAAATACCAGCAAGCTGCATAAGCATGCACTTTATAACATTTATACAATTACATAAATGTTTTCTGTGCTCCCGCGTGCTCTAGCTACCCTCTCCAGATGTTATAGATAATATTATCCGAGCAGATCACCAAGCACCGCCATCGTCGTCCGTCTCGCCGAACAGGTCTATGTCGCCGGCCAGTTTCTTCACCGTGTCCTCCACCTCATCCTCCAGCTGTTGGGTCTCCGCCTTGCCCATCCCTTCAGTGAATCCGGCCCCTATCGCCTGAAGGTCAACGGATTGATAGTGGGACCGAACCACCGCAAGGGCATGAGTAATGGCGGTAACAACGACGTCACGATTGAAGCTCTTGAAGCTCTCCCACGCCGCCTTGCACTTTTGGATGATAGTGTTTGAACACGGTGGCCTGCCGTCGAGCTGAGGAGCCACCTCTAGGTTGATGCAGTCGAGCACCGGTTTAACTCCAGTGACTACGGTGTCGAACTTCTCCCTTTGGGTCCTGGCCTCCTGCACTAGCACATCAAACTGTGCCTTGACCCTTCGACGGTAGTCTGCAAGCATTATAAGGTTCCATCAAGCAAGGAAACTACTATAGCAGTACTCCGACCAGGAAGTACTCACCATTCAGCTCCTCGGCCAGTTTGTCCACTCGCCCTGTCGCCTTCATCTTCTCCTCTCAGAGTTGTTCGACGGCTTGGCGTAGCTGGCCGAGCTCCGCATCTTGCTCTACAAGCACAATAGTCATCACCAAAGATATAGCTATTCAGCAATACAAAGCACATTCGTCGATAAATCATACCCGCTTTCTACTCGGATACGCTTCTGAGCTGCTCGGACTTCTGCTCCAGTTGCGTGGAAGCAGTCGCTAGCTCCTCGGACTTGCACCGCAGCTGCTTGGACGCAGCCGCTAGCTGCTCGGACAGGACCCCGTTCTGGTATTCCAGGTCCTACGCGTTTGACTTAGTGAGGTTTCGCTCACGCTGGGCCCTCTGGATGTTTCTCTCCGTGAGGTTGATCGCCTCCTTGAGTTTTTTGTTCTCCTCGACGAGGGGCTCCATCCTCTTTATCAGCTAGTGCCGCTGCTCGACAGTCCGAGTTATCCCCTGCAAATGCACAATGACAATGACGAACTCCGATCTCCAACATCAAAGATGAGCACTCTAGATGCAGTACTGACCTCGATTTGTTTCATCACTCTGGCAAGGGCGGTCTTCAGTCTCCTCATCTCCTTGGTGGTGTCCTCCTCCTCGACAACCACCACCTCGTCGCCGCGCTTGTGGAGGATTCGAATAGATTGGGGTCGAGGTTCAGCACGCTCGATCTCTTCCACCTCGTCCTCCTCCGCCATAGCTGGAGTCACCACCTGGGGCCTCAGGGGCTGGATAGCGTGTCCGACCACACCCTCCGACGCCTCAGGCAGTGCCGTCTGCTCCTCCGGCACCACAGGCCTCTCTGGTCTCGACGCCGGTGCAATGCCGACAACTCCAGCCTCTGCTCCCAAGGACTCGGCGATTACTGTCGTTGCCCCGGGCATCGTCGTCGACCTGTCTGCTGTTGGCGCTAATTGTTCGCTGCCATCAAGTCCGCCAGCAGCAGCAGTTGACTCCTCCACAGGCCGCCAGCACCCGGGGACTCTGGGATGAGGTCTACCGGCACCTCCTCCGCTCTAGGACCAGACTTCAGTTGCTCGACAGTCTGGACGGGCGGGGTCGGATCCTCTGCATGCTTCGCACTGCATCAGATCAGCTCGTCAGTCACCAAAAAAGCTAAGAAATGACAATAAAGTAACTCCAGGGCAAGGATACTTACTGTTTGGTCTGCCGGTACACTTTCTTGAACCGACGCTGCTTACTCGATCCTCCAGGCGTGGCCGTGGAGTTGTTTCCCACGCTCTGGGGTGGAGGTCCCACCCTCTCCACCGTCGGCCTCTCCTCCGCTTGCCGCTCTAGGACTTCCTCCGCCCGCCGCTCGGGGACTCCCGTCGCCTGCTGCTCGGGGACGTCCTCTGCCCGTCGCTCCGGGGCTCCCCTTGCCTGCTACTCGGGGACTTCCTCCACCTACCACTCATGGGCTCCCCTTGCCTGCTGCTCGGGGACTGCCGTCGCCTGTTGTTGGGGAACTTCCTCCCCTCCCATCGACTGTTCCTCCGCGCGCATGCTGCACGGAGGTGCCTTCGTGCTCGGTGGCAGAGCAACCGGAACTTTGTCGTCATTCGACCACTCGAACACCACGGTCCTTCACATCCGAGTGGTCTGGTCACCACCAAGCGAGATGCCACCCGGCTTAAGGGGGGTGGCGCCCACCGTCTTTCTCTTTTTCTAGGCCGGCTCATCTGCCGCTGCCCTCTTCCCCTGGATTTTCTCTGACACTGGGGATGGACTCTCCGACGAGATGGTGACGGCTTCCTCCTCAAGCTACGGCGGTGGCCGGGCATCTACTCCCTTCGGCCAATCGCTCCTTGGCACGCCCAAGAAGTACACCGCTCTTTCCTACGAATGGATCTTCGCATGAGTAAATCAGTCAACTGCTCCGCAATGACAAAAGATGAAAAAAGCATCAGGAACACACAACTGAGATATTTACCTGAGGAAGCAGATTTTTGCAGTGAAAGGGTTTCGTCTGCCCTGGCAAGTTGAATGAGGCAAGTGGAGCAAACTGCTCTGTGGCCCGCTCCTGCACAACATCCCTCGATAGCATCTCCGACCTCTCCCGGGTACCGTCGGTCTCTCCCTTGAACTCAAAGGCGGGGTGGGCCCTCTCCTTGCAGGGCTGGATACGGCGCACTATAAAGCTTGCCACCACTAATCCACAGTTGGTCTTCACGCCCTTTATTAAGCGAAGAGCTCCTTCACTTGCTCCATATCAGTGCTGCTTGGTGTCTCCGACCAGCTCTTCTGTCTCTCCAGTATGTGGTCGGCGTTGTAGCGGACTGCAGGGTGACTTTGCTTCATGTAGAACCACATGGTGTTCCACCCCTTCAGCGATGTGCTTAGCGGAACAGTAAGGTATTCCCCCACCATTTCATCGTGCAGCTGAAGATACACTCCGCCAACCACCTTGGAACCACCGTCGCCTCTCTTCTTCAGCCAGAACAGGTGACGGAAGAGATTGAAGTGTGGAAGGATTCCGAGATACGCCTCATAGAAATAGATGAAGATAGATATGTGCAATATGGTATTTGGGTGGAGGTTGCACAAACTAACCACCTAGAGCTCCAATAGATCCCTTAGGAATGGATGAACAGGAAATCCCAACCCGTGCCAGAAATAATCCTCAAATACCACCACTTCATCAGTATGAGGCATTGGGAAGGGCTCACCGAGGGTCGGCCGCCATCCGACGGTAGCACGGTTAGGAAGAATGCCTGCCTCCACTAATCTATTGAGCTCCACCTCTCCCGTTCGTGATGGCACCCACTCTTCGTCATGCCGGGCTTCGGCGCTCGCCTTCTTGGGGCTCATCTTCTTCGGTTTCGTAGCTCCCTTCTTCTGCGCCATCTCTCAGATCTGGTTAGGGTTTGGCGGCAAAAACAAGTGTAGATGTGAATCTAGAAATGCGATGGCTGAGGAGGAAGATGAAATGGCAAAGGGGCAAAGGTATGAGCGCGGGGTGCGGCGGCGTAGTTATAAAGCACTTCCCCCACCTTTTCGCATTCGAGGGTTTTTGGGAAACCGTTCCTGTGGTTTGCGCTTCTCTGAATTCTCCTCTACTGAAGGTGGGCCGTTACCTGGGCCTTCGTGCAACCCCGGCCTGTATCGCTGATTTATCTCTACAATTTGTTACGGCTACCCGAATATTCACCGACATCTCCGCCAACCATTACGGCTCAGTAATTACTACTGTACAGCCATTACTCTGGTGTTTTCTCCGTGATTCTATTTTCTCCAAGTTGACTGTTGTTTCTGACCCTGGCACCACGTGACTATGTCACCTACTGTCAGGCTTGGGGACTAAGTGGGCACACTTCACCGTGCTGGTCTTCTACTTTTCTTCTACTTTGAACCCTAGCACCACATGACTACGTCATCTACTGTTAGGCTTGGGGACTAAGTGGGCACACTTCTCCTAGCGGTGAATGTGTTTGCTTTATTCTGGAAGACTCCGCGACTCTTGAAGCTGAAGAAGACTATCTCCTTTTCTTGTGGTAGGACTCTAAGTGGGCACACTTGGTCCACTGCGAAGAAATTTTCGATTCTGAATTTGAGCTCCTTACACCCTTATGGCAAGCCGTACTTGGGTTATACTGCTCGGCTATGGTTCACGCTGCTCAGCGACGGTTCACGCTGCTCGGCTACGGCTCATGCTGCTCGACGATGGTTCACGCTGCTCGGCAACTGCTCACAACTTGAGTTTGACTGCTCGACTTTGTTCGCACCTGCTCGGACAAGCTCAAGACGGCGTTGCACAACGGGTACAAGGCGCTCGGGGACTAGCTGTAGGGGGTATGACCCCGGATACCCATGGTAGACCACATGGGCTGCGCCCCTAGGGGCGGCGCAGGCCTCAAGACGAAGCCTTGCGGGGCACGACTCTTCTCGGTGCCTCCCGCAAGACACCGGGAAGATATCCTGAGGATACTACGAGATCTGTTAGAATACGTATGATCCCAAGATTCTTGTAATATGTTATTACTTTTCAATTATCTCTCAGATCTAACCGACTTGTAACCCTACCCCCCATACTATATAAGGCAGGCAGGGACCCCTCCAAACTCACGCAATATCATACGATAGCTAATACAAACCAACAGACCACAGGAGTAGGGTATTACGTCATACTGATGGCCTGAACATGTCTAACTCGTGTGTCTCTGTTGCCTTCTTGTTCTTGATCACATGCTTCTCTGCCGATCAATCTACCTTCGTAGGATACCCCTCGGAGGACTGCCGACGATATTCTGTCGACAGAGCTAGATTGCTCGATGTAGGGCTTAGCTGACTTTTAGGTCGGCCGGTGCCTAGGGTTTGTTCGCACTCGAACCTGGTGCCTCCAGTGATGAGCGTGATACGCAAGACACATCACTGGAGGAGCCTCGTCAGGAGCGCAATACGCCAGACATGCTGGCGAGGTCTCTTAAAACCCGAAACCCCACACGTCCAGGACAGATCCCGGCGTGGTGTGCGGCGGCTATGGGCTGCCGTAGCTAGCCTGACCGCTCTAGAGTTTCACTGTCGTCGATCCACCAGACATGCAACGGCTATGAAGAACGAGAAGAAGTAGATGGTGAAAGAGAGTAAAAGAGAGGTGGTAAATTGGTTTTGTGTCCATTGTGTGTATTGGGCACCTCAATTGGTTGTGGCCCTTATAGGGGCTGGTCTTATCCCACAAGGGGTCGAAAACCCTTCCAAAATGCATCAAAACACGAAGTAGATTAGATCTAGGCTTGTCCTAACCGACTTGGCCGATTTTTGCCGGTCTAGGGCTGAATACCTTTCGAAAATCATAATTCATCCATACTTTAAACAAGGCGATCCTTATATATTTTTCAATTAGCTTGATGAGAGGAATGCAATGGTCCAATCCGTTCTTCCATTTGAGGAAGTCAAAAAATCCAGCTTGGCTGGTTTTGGGAACTGACTAGGCCAGTCCCCCCTGGAAAAGTTGCCTTCTACGTCTGGGCTCCAAATGAGGTGATCCAAGTATGCTTTCTGACCGTCTCATAGAAACATGATGGCGGAGTCCATTACACACTTTGGATAATTTTGGCTATAAACAAGTAGCCCCCTAGTTGATTCTACTAATCAATTAGTAGCTTAGGGTTATACCCAGCTGGTGTGCTCGTGCACTCCTGCTGGACATCGATCGAAGCCCTGAGGGCTCAGACTACCCTGAGAAACGGATGGCCCACTCAACTCCTCATTGATCTTGGGCTTTTTTTAGCAACGAAAGGGGGGGGGGACGATGAGTTCCCACCCGATTATATTACCACTGATTCCAGACAAGTCGTGCCGCCAATTACATGAGCACGATACATGAACCAAGGGAAAGATAGAGGTTACATTACATCCAAACTATTGAGCTCCAGAAGTAAGATAGCAGGGGAGCGTTTCTACGGAAGCGGCGGTTCGGTGGACGGGTGGCTAGAGCTCCTTGCTCGAGCCCACTCGACTCTCCATCAGTTAGGGGATCCAACTGACCGAATGTGGTTCGGTGGATGGGGGCCAGAGCTCCTCACTTAGGCCCACTCCATTTCCCATCGGTCGGGGGCTCTGACCAAACAAAATGTGGCTGAGCGGACAGGGACCCGGAGCCTGCTGCTTAGGCCATCTCATGAAAGGGTTCAGTCGGACGAAGGTTCCTCATAGCGCGGTCCGTGGAGAAGCCGACACGGATTTCATAGGAGAGATCTGGAGTACACACCTAGGGATGTGGGGCAGCCGCATGACACCAGAGTAGGAGTGCACTAATGTCAGTTTGGTAGGGCGTTGTTCCCTGCTTTAGCAGGACGCCACTTTCCTGCTTTGGCAAGGGTCATACCAAAGCGTGACGAAACACAACAAGGGGCTCACGCACTGGCCTCTTCGCCCCCAGGGAAGCTGAATATGCGAGCACCACGCGTCAGCGTTTTCAGGACCTCACACCCCTAGCGTGCAATGAGCGCCAAGGACAAGCAGACCGGGGACGGGTGGACTGAAGAGCCTGCCGAGGCCACCTGCAAAGGCTCTGGCATCATGAAAGGAGCTAATCAGCCACGACCGTCGGGGCAGAGTCGGATGACACCCCGAACTGCTCGAACACCAGGGCAGTGAGGCAGAGGACCTTCCTTGCCGGCCAATGGAAACCGCCTTCCTTGCCAGCCAAGAAAGCCATCATATGACTTTTGTAATCCCCTTGCCCGCCGGAGATATAAGGTTGGACAAGGGGCACCATAGATGCATGGGCCATTGGAGGCATCGCTCAATAGATCGCTATCCCATTAGAGAACTGGCTCATCTCTCTTCTACCCCAAGTGTAAACTCTCTCGAACACTCTAACACGAAATCTCCCTTTGCTGGACTTAGAGCCTGGAGCCCGAACCAGGATAAACCTTCTCGTGTCTTGAGTATTAACCTCCAAAGTTTCACACATCGATCACCTAAATCACTAGCCATGGTTATGAAACCACTATACATCCTTTACCAAAGATGTATGTAACTAATGGAATTTTCCAATCACTAGTGCATCGTTTCATTAATATTGTTTACCATTTTCGATCGTATCCATATATAAAATACAATATTTTTTTATTTCTTTTCATGTTTTATAGCAATAGGGGCTAAATAAATAAATAAGCAAATGGTAGTACAGAAACAGTTTCCACTTATGTCCCTTGTTTTTTTTTGCACTGATCGTACGACCCATGGCTAAAACATCATGGATAACCATTCCCACCAGCTGAGACAGTGGATGCTCAAGTAGCGTGCTTGATGCCTTCACATTTTTCATCCGTAATAGGGAACAGAACACCACAGATATGTGCCTTCAACCCACTATTTTTTATTTCGAAAAGGGCAGCAAACAAACAAGAAACACACCACCGAATGGTGTGGCTGTTGATTCAATTACCTGCCTCGGCAGACGTTTGCTTCCTCTTTTCTTATTAATAAAGAAATGCATTCTTCTTAATACAAAGATATGATGATCTTAAGATATTCTAGTAAACAACAAACACATAGAACAAGATGAAACGTATATAAATTGGAATTCATCAAGCTCTTCATTCGAAACATTAGCTAGCTGATGGACTGCTCCTCCAATTTCCTCTGATATATGCATCCTGGATCCCATGTAGTTTGGCAGCCACCTCCTCCATGCTGATGCGCTCGTTGGGGGATGCCTTGGTGCAACAGAGTCCAATGCTCAGCACAGACTGCAGAATTTGTGGTCCACTGTCCCTGATCGCCATTGGAATGTCCTCACTGTGATTCATCTCTTGCAGCAACTGTGGATCAACAATCTGCAACACATTATCAGACAAGTTGATCTCTGCTAACTTTGCAATGTCCATCCCATCTTTGAACATTTCATCTGTTGGGCTCCTACGGATGAACATCTCGAGAAGAATAACTCCGAAGCTGTAGACATCTGCCGCAGTCGAAGCTTGACCGTCCACAGCACATTCTGTATATAACATATAGGATGTAGTTTAGTTCAAGTAAAATACAGAAGTTGTACAATTCATCATTATTTAGTTAGACAACACAATGTGTAAGGGATGGTACCTGGAGCAATGTATCCAATGGTTCCCTTGATTGCAACTGAAGAACTACAACTTGAGTCAACAAAAGATGATGCTGTTGAGTCAATTTTGAACCTTGCTAACCCAAAGTCTCCAACATGAGCTACCATATTATCATCCAGAAGAATGTTACTAGGTTTCAGATCACAATGTACAATGGTTCCTTGGTGGTTATGGTGTAGATACGCCAGAGCTTCTGATACATCCAGCATGATGCTTAATCTCTGAGCTAGTGGGATAAAATATGGAGAGCCTTCACTGTCTCGAGCCGAGTACAACAAGTTATGCAGGTCTCCTCGTGGCATGAACTCATACACCAAAGCTTTGAAATCATTTCCATTAGGATGAATGCTTGAGCATGCAGTTAGGATACGAACTAGATTGCGATGCCGCACATTTCTCAAAGCGCTGCACTCTGCAATGAAGCTCTTTTGTGCTCCTCTTGTCTCTAGACTGAAGACTTTGACAGCAACGGATTTTCCGTCTGGAGACAATTTTCCTTGATAGACGGAACCATATCTTCCCTGACCAATTAGATTGGATGTTGCAAAGCCTTCTGTCGCTCTAACAAGATCACTGTAAGAATTCTGGGGAATTCACCAACAGAGGGTAAAGAGATAGCATTTGCCTTCTGTTTTCGCCTACGAAGCAACAAAATAGCAAAGACTGCTGCAAATACCAGCACTATGGCTGCCAGGATTTTCGGATAACTGAAAGCTTGTGCTTAGCTGAATTTGGTTGCATGGTAGGACATGCAAGTAGGTGTAAGCCCAGTGGTCCACCACAAAGCCCCTGATTTCCATCAATCCATAAAGCTGTCACATTCTTGAAGATTCCTTTTGTTGGCACCTCACCCTTTAGATGGTTGAATGACAAATCAAGTTGCTCAAGGAACTGTAGGCCACTAAGAGCTACTGGTATTGACCCAGTCAGGTTATTATGAGATAAGTTGAGATTATTTAGGTTACTTATATTACCAAGCAAAGGCGGGATGCTTCCACTGAAAAAATTATTTCCCAGCTCGATAATTTGCAAACTTTCACAATTACCCAAAGTACTAGGTATCTCTCCAGACAGATTGTTTGATGAGATTTCCAAATATGTGAGTTGTTTGGCATTCCCAATGTCGGCATGAAGTGGTCCATGTAGGCTGTTAAAGGATAAGCTAATTCTCACTATTGTTGGAATTGCAAAGATTTCTTTCGGTATAGTGCCATGAAGATTGTTGAAAGAAATGAGTAGTGCCTGAAGCACTTGGAGGTTCCCTAGGCTTGGCGGTATCTCTCCATTTAACTGGTTCGATTCTAGAGCGAGCGACACCAATTGAGACAGGTTTGAGAAGGATGATGGAATGGGCCCTGTAAAGAAATTGTTGGTTAACTGTACTACTTGCAGACTGTGAATAGTCCCAAGCCACTCTGGAAGCACACTGGTGAATTTATTGTCAAACAAACTGACAGTGACTAGGTTACGAAGGTTTGCTATACCAGAAGGAAAATCCCCTGTGAGTTGGTTTCCTCCCAAGTATAGACCCTGGAGCTGACTGGAAAGATTACCTACAGAATTCGGCACTTTACCCGTAAGATAGTTATATCCTACCGAGAATGCATTTAGACCAGTGCAATTGGCTAAGCTGTCCATAAACCTCCAGTCTTGTTTGTTTTGCGCTTGGAGATTATTGCGTTCAAGATTTAGACTTAATAGTTTAGAAAGTTTTCCAAAGGAGCTAGGCACCACGCCTGTGAAGTTATTGCGTGATATATCAATAACGATCAGTTTGGAAGCGTTTGTCAAAGAAGATGGCATATGCCCATGAAAGAAGTTGACATCCAATAATATTGCCTCAAGATCAGGCAGAGAGTTACCGATACCAGATGGTACAACACCAGAGAAATTGTTTACAGCAAGTGAAAGTACAGCAAGATTTGAAAGATTCAGGACTGCCTGTGGAAACTGACCAGACAACTGATTGATACTGACGCGGAGGATCCGCAGCCCCAGCAAGTTTGCAAACTCATTTGGAATGTTCCCCTCGATTTCATTCATGGCACAGCTAAATAATTGTAGCCTTGTGAGATTGGCAACAGAATCAGGGATGGTTCCAGTAAGATTATTTGTGGTGAGATCAAGACTCTCAAGGCTCTGAGGAAAATCTGCAGGAATCTGTCCGGTTAGTTGGTTGTTTGCCAACCATAGCTCTGTTAGTTTTGAGCAGTTTGCAAGAGCAGGTATCCTTCCTTGCAGCATGTTATTTTCCATGCTGAGGATCTGGAGGCGATTCAAGTGACCAAGGGAGATAGGGATCTCTCCACTGAATGAATTAGCCGATAGGACAAGGACTTTGAGGAATGTTAGGTTCCCAAGTGAAGGGGATATTTGCCCTACTAGACCTCGATTAGTGAGGTTAAGAGAAGTGACACGACTTGGGTTCTTGACTGAACACAGGACACCTTCCCAACTGCAGAGATGGGTGCTGCCATTCCAAGACATCAAAGCTTGCTGTGGATCAAGACTTATTGTCTTTTTTGAACTCCAGTAGTGAGAGCCTATCTTTGTAGTTTCCATTGGAAGAGCAGATGACAACATGTGTGCAGCTCGCTATTATTATCACCAAGAAACACTGTCCGACTGTAGTAGGCTTCATGGCCACTTTTGCTACCCTGGTTTAATAGACCATGGTTATGTGCATACACAGAAAAAAAAAGAAATATCAGGTAACAATGAACCAAACTCCATTTAGCAAGTTTGGGGCACTGGATATGCAAATTTGAAGCTCGAAACTTAGATGGCACCACTGCGCAAGTTTAGTTACTGAACCCAACACCAACATGTTAGATTCACGTCAGCACTGAGTTAGTATTCCAAGTCGGCGTATAGAGTGGGTCAAAACCTATTTGCACTAGTACGGAATCTCATGACAAGTTAAGAGAACCATAAATAAAAAAAAATTGAAGTTTGATATCTAGATGCCACGTCTTTCGGATTTAGAAACCACCACTGTATTTTACTCATTTTGTTATGTTGTGGGCTTCTGCCGCTTGAGATACGAACTAGAGAAATCGAAAACCATATTCATTTTCATGTGTTATTGATTGCGTGTATTGTTTTTTCCTGTTGAATTTTCCTTCTTCTACCCATGTTGTCAGCTTTGCCATTAACCCTTATTAATTAACACAGTAACATATATGTTCTCCAGTCGCAGAGGCAGGAAAAAAACATATATGTTTTCTACTCCCTCTATCGTAAAATATAAGTATTGAAGCATTCAAAATTTGGCCCAAATTACAAAGTATTCTAGATGAATTAACTACCCCAAAGTCCCAATCATATGTGTGCCTACACCAAGCTTCAAATATGGTAAGTGCAAAGTTTTTCTATAGTTAAGAGGGTTACATGCATCATTTGTAGTACCTCATATGATATGTCCTAAAATTCCTAAGGTAGGGAGTAACAAGCTGCCGATGATCGGCATGCAGCGTGGATTTGTTTCCTTTTTTTCAACATAATCTGATGGCCACACGAATGAGAGACAATCAAGATTCAAGAGAGCTTTAACAAGTGTGATGATGCTTACATGCACTTAGACGTCGGCCAATGCGGGGAGGAGGAGACCTGAAGAATGTTGCACTATTCACCCAGGTAGGCAGCCAACACCGGGCGTTGGAAACAACGCACTGTCCGGCCCATTGGCAAGCATCATTGCTCTATTTATACTGCTCGCTGAATAGATGCTGATGCTCGATCGCCTCCTCCTTCAGCAAATATAAGTCAAAAGTGGCGTACCAGGATTTTAGCTGTCATCTGTCGTCGCTATTATAAAGAAGAAGAAACAGTGATGATGCCCAGACTTCCTGAGTCACCAATAATGGAGTACCAGGATGACTTGGGGGTCAAGGTCAAGCAACAAACGTGGCCGGCACGATGTCACCTACATCAGGACCCATATATGACAAATGCAATAATATATGTTGACGAAAAACAGTGGATCAACCAGACGTGCTTGACGCTCCGCTCCGGACCCCTAGTTACGTTCCTTCCATTTACACTAGAAAAGGCCTCGTCAACCTGGCTGGGTGGCCCCAAATAATTCATTACATTAACCCTCGCTATACGCACAAGAAAAATAAATTAAAATTCTCTGATTAATCAGAAGGATCTTACTTTTAATTTTGTAAATTTTTATAATCATCATCAATAATAGTCATTTGATCTATTCTGTGTTAGAGATTTAGGCATTTTAATGTTAAATTTAATCCAGAAATACCATAGCAAAATATGTGATGACATGTATATGCATGTGTGAACTATTACTACTTGCAACGGTAGCAACCACATACAAGACAAACATATTGATCAATCACTACAGGAAAACGCCTCTTTGCCGACTGCTTGCCCCGGTCGGCAAAGGCATAAACCCAGTCGGCAAAGGCTTTGCCGACCGCAAAGCTCACGTGGCGGCTTCTAAGAAGAGCAATCGGCAAAGTTCGGGTCGGCAAAAGCGGATTTGCCGATCGCCACGCGGCACACTGATCAACAAATCCTTTGCCAAGCGCCACGCCTTTGATCGGCATAGCCACGCATGGCGTGTCGACTGACGAAGCTTTGCCGATCTGGCGGTTCCTCGGCGATCGGCAAAGAATTATTTTTCAAAAATTGTTTGCCGGTGGCCGCCCAACTTCGGCGGTCGGCAAAGAAAGAATTTTTTTTGAAATGTTCTTTTTGCCGATCGCTTTGAGTTGCGATCGGCAAAGATTCTTCTGTTTTTGCCCGACTTTGCTTTTTGTAAGCAATCGGCAAAAAGCGGATTTTTTTTTTTTGCTTTTGTTTTCTATTTTCTCGCATCAAAACCCTGCAAAATCACAAATTATAATCCAATTTCACCAGAAGCACCGGTAGCACCATTTATATCACAATTTCATCACATTTGTCGCCAACATCACCACATATATCACAATAACGCACAACATCACATATATGTCACAATAACAACCACACAAGTGCATTACAACCATCACATGAAGTCCAACACGTCGAACACCACAAGTCGACGTCCATCACACGAAGTTCAACATAACAAGTCTAGGTCCATAACGAAGAAAAGAAATACATGACAACAACTTCGACGATACGGTGGATACATGATAACAGAATCGACAAGTACCTAGCTCGTCGCGCCGTCCCCGGTCTCGTCGTCGCCCGCTCCGCCCAGAGAGCCCCTGTGGTTTGCCCACGGAAACCCCTTGGACCAAACCGAGGCGCTGCAGCGTCTTGCCACTCCCAAGCGCTTGCCGTGCCACGATCACGTCGGAGGAGGGCCCCATGAGGTGGATACGGTGGATAGGGTGTAGGTGGTGGATACGACATCATCGATGGCGGGACCTCCGAGGAGACGGGTTCGAACTCGCCGACCGTACTGCACAAGTTAAACGCCAAGTGATGTCATTAGTATCTGCAGACATGGACGCGCAAGTTAAAGCAAGAGTCAATATACTCACGGGGTCCCTCCAGGAAGCGGCAGAGGTGAGGTGCATGTGAAAAAACTCGGAGGAGGAGGCGGTGGAGCGAACATTGGAAGAGGAGGCGGTGTAGACGCCCCAAGGCGTCTGCATGGATTTGGAAGAAGCTGGCCATGTTACGCATCTCGAGTGTTGTGCTCCTCCGGCTAGCCTCCAATGGGAGCCCTCTGAAAAAAAAAAAACAATTAGTGAGAACGAAAAATTTTGGCAAAGACCTCCTCATGCGGGAAGGTTACCAAACTGCAAGAAAAGACAGCACGATGGCCGACAAACACATATACATGTCGTGCACGATGGCCGACAACCACAAATGTATTTCCAATCCATGCGAGAAGAATATAAGCGGTATTAACAAAGTAAACTACTACTACTAGTAGTACTACTACCTCGTCGTCACGGACGGCGCCACCGGCGTGGCAGGAGAGAGGAGGCAGGAGCGAGGACGGCGAGGCGAGGCGAGGGCGGGCGAGGCGGACAGGGCGAGGGCAGGGCGAAGCCTTGGATGGACGGGCGGACGGAGCGGGCACGCCGGATCGGGTGGGTGGGCTGACGGCGCCGGCGAAGGGCGAGGGGCGAGCCGCGGGCCGACGCCGGAGTCAGACTGGGCTGCACTGGCTGGCCGGGCCGGATCAAGCGGGCAGCGCCGGTGAGGGCTCTGGAGGGCGGATGGGCGCCGGAGGGGCCATGCCATGGGTGGCCCACATGGGGGGCGCTGGGAGGGGGCGCCACTGGGATGGCTGGCACGGGAGGGACCAACAGGGGGCGCCCTGGGAGGGCCATGTGGGAGGGGGCGCCGCCGCTGGAGAGGGTGGCATGGCCGGGGGAGGATGTGTGGGCCATGGGGAGGGGGGTGGGGAGGGCGACGCGATGGGATGACCAACATGGGCGCCGTGGGGCCCGCCATGGGAGGGCGGGCCATGTGGAGGGGGCATGTGCGGGGGGGGAATGGCACGGGAGGGGCATGTGTGCACGGGGGGGAGGCGCTGTGACGGAGGGGGAGGACCTGGTGGCTTGGGGCGCCGTGGGAGAGCTGGCCATGTGGGAGGGCGCCTTGTGGAGGGCACACGGGGGGGGGCCACGGGGAGGAGGAGGAGGGATTTTGGGGGTGGGCGGGATTTTGGGGAGGGGAGGGCGGGCCGAGCGGATAAGGCGACGTTTTTTTTTTTATTTTTTTTCTTTTTGTTGCCTTGACATGTGACGTGATCAAGCAAAAGGTCTATTTATTTTTTCAAAAAAAAAATTTTTAATTTTTTTTTAAAAATACTTTGCCGACTCTCTGCTCCTCCCCGGCGGCAAAGGTTATTTTGATTTTTCTCGAAATTCTTTTGTCAATCCTTGCCATCCTCCACAGCGATGGCGGCAAAGGCTCTCTTCTGCCAATCTTGATGGCGATCGGCAAAAAATTAATTTGTTTTTTCGATTTTTTTATCCAGATTTTTTTTTTTGTGTTGCCCTTTCTGATGTAAGTACATGATATATTCCAAGTTTGGGGTCATTTTGATTTATTTTGCTATATTCCATTGATTTTTTACATTTCTTTGATTTTTTTCAAATTTGACAAATTTCTCCAGTTTGAGCTGCGGTACATGAAATAATGGAATCGGCCACATTTTGAAAATGATATTCATGAAATTTAAAGCATGATTTTCAGGCCGTGTCTTGGGGCCTCGCGTGAAAACACGGCCGAATTTTGGTGCCGAGGCCACGTAGACACGGCCTCAACATGCTCCAAACATCATGAATATCATTTTATAAAAATCGATTCCATTATTTCATGTAAAACAAGCAGCTCGGCGTGAGTTGTCATAAAAATCAAAGAAACAGGAAAAATCTTGAAAGTTTGTTATCACAATAAATGTCAAAATGATCCCAAACTTGAAATATATCATGTACTTTATCAGATCAAGGCAACACAAAAACTCTGGATCGAAAAAAAAAAATAAAATTTTTTGCCGATCGCTGGGGAGGATGGCGATTAGCAAAGTCGCGCTTTTGCCGATCTGGCGACGGAGTGGCAATCGGCAAAGGTGACTTGTGTGGATGGCGTCAACCATGGCCCGCCTTTGCCGATCATGCAATTCTTTGCCAAGCGCTCGGCGGTCGGCAAATCATGGCTTTTGCCAACCGCGCTGGCAAAGAAAGTCGAGCGATCGACAAATCGCTTTGCCGATTGCAGGAAATTCCGGTTGGCAAAGGGACCTCTTTGCCGAGTGTCGAAAAAAAACAGTTGGCAAAGAAAATTGCAGTCGGCAAAGAGCCAGTTTCCTGTAGTGAATATGTATAAACTACTGAATTGACCAGAGAGCCTCGGCTCTGGTGGCTTCAGGCACACTAGTCGACATAGTAGGTTGCTCAAAGTCGTGAACCACAATCGATGCAGGTCGATGTTCGTAGTGCAGTCCCACGAACGTCCACCAGAAAGTAGACGATGCAGAAGCAACAGCAGTCATGCCGTTGACTCCCCAAACACCTGATCGCTCAGCACACCTGAGAATATGTCACAAACGCAGACGACGGTTCCGAAGGCTTGTTGTCCAATCTTCTATGCGTGCAGAAGACTAGATTGGGGAAATTCGGGAGAAACTCAATAGAGAGATGTGCTTGGCTAGTAAGGATGGAGTGCTTAGGCGAGCGGAGAGAAGACGGAGCGTTGGGGAATGAATCGATGGAGTAATATAATCACCGAAGCGTTACGGACGCAGGGAGTTACAAATAGAAATAGAAACTCCTGCTATTACTTCATGGAACCAACAATGCTCTCAATCCCAGTAATACCTCCAGTAATCATTCATCAATTAGTTCGAGCGGTAAAACCAAGCCGAACCCGCACAACATCATATCATGGAGTGGCACGTCACGCTCCTCACGCTCAGCTCATGGCACGTCCTTAGCCTCTCGCAACTTTTTAATAGGAGCACACTCAGTTCACATATTTAAGTTGAGTCAATATTTAGTCAAAATCTCATATGAGACTAAAACGGCACCACAACATTAAATATGGACCTAGTATTTATTTAATTTAATTTAATAATATATGGGTCAGGTCCACATTAAATCCAACATTCTATTCATGTAGTGATAGCCTGCTACTAATACACCTCCACAACTACACGAAGGAAGGAATGTTTTCTTTTAAAACCCAGAACTTTAGTGACAGCCTGTGCCCTCGTTCCGTGTGTACTAGGTCTGCCCCTGGTGTTGGACCCACACACTGAAGCACAAAATCATCTCTAACAATCTAGCCTGCGGCTAGCTATTTGATGCCAACTCATCCATATCGGTCCTACATGTAAGAAATTTTTTATTCCTATCTTCTCTCTCCTAAATATGTTGAATCCATGCTGCAAGAAGAGGAGAGCGGCTTGGACCAACCACCGTGCTTGCATTCTTGGGTAACGCACTCCTAGCTAGTGACCGAGGAAGCACTAACTAGTTGATTTTTGCGCTCTCTCCTCTCCAATTCACTCTCGGCTAGATCCCGATCCTAGTCAGCTAGCAACATCATATCGATGGTTGTTGGGGACGCCCAGAGAGGGAGAGCACCTACTAGCCAGTTACTACTGTATTTTCTTTCTTATTTTATTCATCTAGATGGAAACCGTGATGGGACAGATAGACTAGCTGGTATGACTAGACACCATAGAACAAGGCTATAGCTTCAAGTATTATTATAGAACAAATTTAAGAGGTTGTTTAGATCTCCGCCGCCACATATGGCCACGCCAAAAGTGCGGCAAGTCGTGCACGGTGGCGTGGTTTCTCGGCGCCACACTTTGTGGCGGGATTTTTGCCGTAAAAATCTATAGCTAAGGCCCCGTTTAGTTCCAAGGCAAAAACCAAAAATTTTCAAGATTCTCCGTCACATCAAATCTTGCGGCACATGCATGTAGTACTAAATGTAGACGAAAAAAAACTAATTACACAGTTAGCCGAGAAATCGTGAGACGAATCTTTTAAGCCTAAATAGTCCATAATTGGACAATTTTTGCCAAATAAAAACGAAAGTGCTACAGTAGCCAAAAGCCAAAAATTTTCGGAACTAAACGGGGCCTAACTCGTTTAAATCACCAATGAACTGAGTGCTCTGATTCTCGTGACGAGCCATAACTATGGCGTGTAGCCGTCAACCAAAAAGCCTCTTAATTTTAATTTCTATGGCATCAAGGATTAATGGATTATAGTAGGAAGAGAGTACCACGATAGTTGTAGGTGAAACATAAGTGAGTAGTACGGTAGAGAGGCTGACAGGCAAGCAGGTTCCTAACATCGTACTAGCAGGAAAAGATCATGGCTTCCGTCCAACGGTTGTCAGCACTCCATCGGGCTAGCCGACTTGTCAGAACACGCCATCCCATGAAGTCCCATCGACAGTTCAGTTCAGCCCTTGTTTAGTTGGACCTTAAATTCTAAAAAGTTGCTGCAATACCTGTCACATCGAATGTTTACGGCCCGTGCATGGAGCATTAAATGTAGACAAAAAAAACTAATTGTACAGTTTGGTGGGAAATTGCGAGACGAACGTTTTGAGCCTAATTAGTCCATAATTGAACACTATTTGCCAAATAAAAATGAACATGCTACAATAGCCCCAAAATCCAACTTTGGGGAACTAAACGCGCGCTCAGTAAACCTTTTTCACAACCAGTCTCTCACAGGCAGGTGCAGTGGCCGAGTCGCAGCAGACAACAAGAACCACACCTACACGGCGCTCCCGCTCCCCGTCCGCGCCGGCGACGACAACGGGGACACGGAGAGACGCGGGCGCAGCCACAGCCAGGAAAAAGAAGAAGAAAAACGCCGTGTGACGCCACACCAGCAGCCTGGCTTGTGCGGCGGGTTGCGTCGCGTCGCGGACGTCGACCGACCCGTTATCGCGACGGCTTTGACCGTGGACCGACCGGGCCTCACGCCTGCTGGTGCTGGGCCTCAGAATAATTCCAAAAACGAAGCACCACAGCAGATTTGCTTTCGTTGGCAGTGTGTGGAAAATGAAGACTGGACCAGGGGTCCAGACCACGACACAAACTGGACCAGAGGAATTGTTGAAAGCCCAGAGTCCAGGTCGGCGCACGAGAAGCTGGAGACCATCGAGGAGCGCTCCGACCGTCTGCTACAGGACACAGGACTCCGATCGAGGAGCAGTCGAGCGAGATCGCGGCCGGCCGGCCGGCGGACGACGGGTTGAGGCGTGTCCTACCGCATGCCTCGGCGACGGGATGAACATGGCAACAGGCTCAGGTAAACTGGACCAGAAGAATTGTTGCCGGCCCAAAATCCAAGTCTGGCGGCCCAAACAGCGCGGTGGATGTTTAATTAGTGCCACATTGTCCGTCCAGTCCTTATTGCACGAGCTAATAAACTGCGATTGTGACAGCCTGAGCACGCGTGGCAAGCGCGTAGAACAATTACCAAACATGAATGGACAATTCTGATTAAATTGCTGCCACCGGCTAGTGATTCGAGAATAAGGTTTCCCACTGGTGGCCCCACAGGCGCACCGTCTTGCTTTTAATTTTTTTATATTATTATTTATTATTATTGTTAGTCACAAAATGAGAATTTTTATTATTACTAATTACTATTTATTATTATTGTTAGTCACAAAATGAGAGAATATTTTATTATCTTATATGTATCTATATACCAATACATCACACTATAAAAGAGCGAATCTTTCGTTATCTCTCAGTATTAGCCGTTGGATCCGTCCTTCGTCGCATCCGGGCCTTCCATCCAACAGGTAAGATGTAAGATTGTGTCCGAATCATCTTCCGTGGTTGAGTCTCCAACCTGTCTACGTTCTTTTTCCTATCTTGTGCACCTTCATAATACAATCCGTCCGTGTCCTAGCCGTTGTGTCCGTGTCCGAATCATCTTCCGTGGTTGAGTCTCCAACCTGTCTACGTTCCTTTTCCTATCTTGTGCACCTTCATAATACGATCCGTCCGTGTCCTAGCCGTTGTGTCCGAGTCATCTTCCGTGGTTGAGACTCCAACCTGTCTACGTTTATGTTTTTTTCTCTTTCCTTTTCCTATCTTGTGCACCTTCGTAACCCATTTTCTAAACATCGTCCGTGGTCAAGTCTCCAACATGTCTTATGTTTTTTCTCTTTCCTTTTCCTATCTTGTGCACCTTCATAATCTGATCGACTAATCGACCTGTTACACTATATTTTTTCTATTTGGCTAGGGCTTCTTACAATACATCTTGTGCACGTTTACTTCCTAGATGCATTGCCTTGAACCTGTCTACCACACACAAGAAGGCAATTCCGTGCTTGCCTGGAGGCATTGCCGTGGTCGAACGGCCAAGGGCGGCGCAGACTCTGAGCATCGCAGATTTGGAGGAGCAGCTGCGCATATGAGAGGCATCAACTCTTTCCCTTCTTGCAATCACACTCCAAATTTGTGCAAAGCACCACCTGGTCCATGGATTTGTTAAAGGTTAGTCAAAACATGTAAAGTCTGATTTCACAAGTATTTTTGGTGGTGCAGAAACAATCAGCTTCTATGGATGTAAATCTAGGAACCATTGATCACAAGAAAGAGGAACAACGTGCACGGAATCGTGAGTACCAGCGACGATATCGAGAGAGAAAAAGAGCCAAAGCATATAGTGAAAATACGAGAGAACAAGATTGCAATATTCCGGCTAAAAAATGCAAACTTGATATGCAAGTTGGAGAGCAAAAATTTCGTCAAAACATGTAAAGTCTGATTTCACAAGTATTTTTGGTGGTGCAGAAACAATCAGCTTCTATGGATGTAAATCTAGGAACCATTGATCACAAGAAAGAGGAACAACGTGCACGGAATCGTGAGTACCAGCGACGATATCGAGAGAGAAAAAGAGCCAAAGCATATAGTGAAAATACGAGAGAACAAGATTGCAATATTCGGCTAAAAATGCAAACTTGATATGCAAGTTGGAGAGCAAAAATTTCCTAATTTTTCAGAACCCGCAGACTTCCGTCCGGATGAATCGTGATGAGAACAATTTCCTTAACATAGATGACAAGGTTAGTCGGGACCCCGACCCTCTTTCTATCACTAAATACAAAATCACTTTTGTAATTGACATTTGTCTTAATTATGTAGCTCATGTCCATAGATGCAAATCAAAAGGAGTGCGGACAGATATTGAACAGCGTTACTACTTTGGGGACCATTGACAAGAAGAAAGATGAACTACGCGCAAGAAATCGTGAGTACCAGCGACAATATCGAGAAAGAAGAAAAAACAAAGTATGTATTGGTGATCAAAATCTTGCCCCTGGCAACAATCCGATTACCAAAGAGAAAAAACACGACAATCAAGTGTCGCGGATCGTAAGGCGTACCTTGGTAGGGTTGGGTGTGGAACAATCTTGCCAAAACTCTATCCCGGTGGAGCATTGTGTAAATACTTGTGTTCCATTCAAGAAAACTGATAAAGAGCCATATAACTCGGGTATTTTTGAACCTGAGAATCCAATACATGGGATAGAGGGTAAGTTTAAAATTTTATCAAATTAAATTTGATAAATGGAAAAATTACATATTTTAAATTTACTAATTTTATCTCTAATTTTTTTCGAGCAGAAAATGATTTAGATTGTCTCGATCCAACTCAAGGTGATCATGACATATACGAGGACGATGAGGCAAGGGTTTTCAATGACAAAGGTGAGTGCTTACATTCAGTTAATTTTATTAGTGTGCTAACAATAGTAAGTGTCCTAACAAGAGTGGAATTTAATACATCCTTCATGATCGTACACAGATTTTCAATATGAGTGCTATATGGAATCTGAATCAGTGGCAAAGAAACCCGATCGTTATGACTTTGTATATAACAATCTTCCTAAAGATCATTTTGTGTTAAGAAAGGTGCCCAATTGTGCATTCTGTCATGCTAAAAGGTTCCCTGGTGAAGGTCACGATTACATTGCGTAAAGGGACTTGTCAATATATTTATACCGAAGTGCCCGATGAACTTCAACAATTGTTCACCAATCAAACGGATGCTGATGCAAAGTATTTTAGAAATCACATAAGGTACTTCAATTCACACTTCTCATTCACCAGTTTTTGGTGTCTCAGTTGATCGCCGATCGCCTTTGCTAGAGGAACTGGTATATATACATTCAAAGCTCATGGTCAAATATATCACAAGCTAGATCCACTCATACCTGGTGGTCAAGGTCCACGACATATGCAGCTATATTTTTATGACATGCACAATTCTATATCTCATAGGATTAAGAGGTCTCCACATCTTGATGCTCGATTGATCATAAAAATACTGAACATCCTAGAGAACAATCCTTATGTGCAAACGTTCAGAGTCTAGGCACCTGCCTAACCTGCAAGCCTACACAATTGCTCTCAATACGAAGATATATGTTGATCAAAGGAGATTCAATGCGCCTACAATGGGACAAGTGGCTGCGATATGGATGGATGGAAATGATCCCCA
Organism: Miscanthus lutarioriparius; assembly: GCA_904845875.1. Taxonomy (NCBI): domain Eukaryota; kingdom Viridiplantae; phylum Streptophyta; class Magnoliopsida; order Poales; family Poaceae; genus Miscanthus; species Miscanthus lutarioriparius. The sequence continues at coordinate 85,602,712 of CAJGYO010000009.1, read as the reverse complement.
ACACAGATTTGAGAGGAGCATAATAATATATGGCCACGAGAACCATCCCCATTATATCAGGGCTTATCATGGCTGCTATGATCCTTTGGCCTATCCTTTATTTTATCCAAACGGTGAAACTGGTTGGGAGGATAAAATGATACTGTACCAAGATCAGCCTGTTTCAAAGCCGAGGAGAAAATATACAAAACGTAAAAAACAAGGTTTGTCTTTTATAGCGTGATATATATTTTTTATTCCTCTATATGTAAATGCAAAATGTTTTATTTATACAACAATATTTTTTTAGTGGACGATGATAACGATGCTGATGATGGAAACAATGAGGATATTGAAATTCGAGGTTTGACTTTTTTTAAAAACAAAGTTTTTTATATAAACAAATAAGTCCCTTAATGGAACTTTGGTTACCAAACTAAATAAAAGTAAACATGCTTCTGTCAACAGATAAAGAATCTCGACGTTACGTGAGCGCCAGAGAATACTTATGTTTTAGGCTACAAATTCGTGAAGGGGAATTTAACATCTTCTTTTGGGGTGGCCGTCTTTTCCAACAATGGGCCGTGGACATGTACGTGAAAGTTGAGTCAATGCGTTTAGACTGGTACTCAAAACCGAGCATCAAGATCTAATCCGTGCTGATCTTTACCAGGTGAGGTCAATTAAAAGTTACATTTCACATTCTTATCAAATTGTGATCTATTGACATTTCTTTAACCCTAGGGTCTAATCGACACACTTGTCTGCTTTGGAGAGGCCCGTGCTTGTAAGGGAAAAAGAATTGTCTTATCCAAAGATTTCCATGGAAGTGATAGAGATGTTCATGCGAGATTTATGGATGCAATGACTTTAGTTACCAGATTTGGAAAGCCTGATCTTTTTATAACAATGACATGCAACCCTTATTGGAATGAAATAATGGAAGAGTTATTGCCTGGACAGACCGCTCAAGATCGTCCTGATGTGGTGACAAGAGTTTACAGAGCCAGATTACTAAACTTGCATGACGATTTGATTAAAAAGGGAGTCCTTGGAAAGGTTGCAGCATATGCTCATGTGACGGAGTTTTAAGAGAGGCCTACCACATGAACACTTCCTTTTGATTATGGAACCAAATACTAAGTTGAGGAGTCCAGATGACTATGATAAGTTTATATCGCGGAGCTACTGACCCAGATTAAATATCCAGTGTTACATAAGTTGGTTTGCAAGCATATGATGCATGGTCCTTGTGGTACGTTGAACCGAAACTGTCTGTGCATGGTAGATGGAGAATGTCGCTTTCGGTATCCTCGTCAGTTTTGTGATACCACCCAGCAAGGAAAAGACTCATATCCGATTTATAGGAGAAGGGATAATGGTCAAAGTGTAAAAGTAAGAGGAGTGAAAAATTTTTAGATAACAGATGGGTTGTTCCATATAACCCAATGCTCTTGATGAAGTATAACTGCCATATTAATGTTGAAGTTTGCTGCAGTATTCAATCTATTAAGTACTCGTATAAGTACATATATAAAGGTCATGATTGTGTATCTGTTAGTGTTGATCCTTCAGATACTCATGCACAAAAAATTGATGAGATTAAGCAATACAGAAATGCAAGATGCATAACTGCTATAGAGGCGATGTACAGGCTGTATGGATTTCCTTTGTATTCTATGTCACCACCTGTACTACAGATGCAAGTGCACCTACCAGGTATGCATATGGTGTCATTCAAATCTAGAGATGATCTAAATGATGTTGTCAAGAGAGAAAGGTCAAAGAGGTCAATGCTTACAGAGTATTTCGTAACAAACATGGACAATCCTAGAGCTCGAAAATATTTATACAGGGAGTTCCCAGAATACTTCATTTGGAACAAGTCTCATAAACGCTGGGAGCCTAGAAAAAACGCATACAGATTGGCAGACTTGTGTATGCGCACCCTGCTGAAGGTGAAAGATACTACCTACGGGTGCTCTTAAACCATGTGAGGGGTGCAACCTCATTTGAGGATCTTAGAACTTGGCATGGTGCTACATATCCTACGTTTAGACAGGCTTGTGAGGTCATGGGCTTTGTGGAAACCGATGAAACACTAGATGCATGCTTATCTGAATCTGCAGTATTCCAAATGCCTTGTGCTCTTAGGAGGTTATTTGCAACTATTATGGTTTTTTGTGAGTGCGCCAATGTTCGTAGTCTCTGGGACAAGCATTTTGAATCAATGGCTGAGGACTACCGTCGATCCCATGGGAAGTCTAGCTTGGTTGAGCAAAAGGTTCTTAGAGACATATCGAATCATCTTGCTTCAATGGGCAGAGATATTAGAAACTATGGCCTTCCAGAACTGGAGGAATTAGGTGAAGTATTTGACTTTGATTAATGGTATTATTTATATATACTTTATTCTGTGGCTCCTTCATGCTCATATTACTTACTCTTTTTTTTCTTTAAATTTGATAGATGATTTATCAAGAGACTATTATAGAGAGTTTACTGAGGAGATGAAGGTTGGTTTTGACAAAGATCATTTAAAACTTATTGATACACTAAATGTACAGCAACGGGCTGCTTTCGATGAGATACTAGATCATGTGCTCAACAAACGAAGCTGTGTATTCTTTGTTGATGGTCCTGGAGGCACCGGAAAGACATATCTTTATAAGGCTTTGTTGGCTAAGGTTCGATCATTGAATCTTATTGCCATTGCTACTGCGACGTCTGGTATAGCAGCGTCTATTATGCCCGGTGGCCGCACTGCTCACTCGCGATTCAAGGTTCCTATCAAGCTAGATGCTAATTCCATGTGTAACTTTACAAAACAAAGTGGGACTGCTATGTTGCTTAGAGAGGCATCTTTGATAATATGGGATGAAGTTGCTATGACAAAGAGGCAAGCAATAGAAACACTTGATAGAACATTTCAGGATATAATGGGTTGCGATCAACCTTTTGGGGGTAAGGTCATGTTGTTTGGAGGTGACTTTAGGCAGGTTCTTCCTGTTGTGCCACGAGGTACACGAGCCCAAATCACAGATGCTACTTTGCTCAAATCATATTTATGGGAAAATGTTCGAAGGATTCGGCTTACTCAAAATATGCGAGCTCGAAATGACAAATGGTTCTCAGAATACCTATTAAGAATTGGAAATGGCACGGAAGAAACATATGATGATGGATATGTTCAGCTGCCTGATGACATTCTGATTGGATGCAACGATGAAGATTTCACAGAGAATTCCGTAAAAAATAAAAAGATAAGTTCAGAAGATGCTTCCATTAACATTCTTATCGATCGAGTGTTTCCAAATCTACAAGCGAATTGCAAATCTACAGAATATATGCGCGAGCGTGCGATTCTTTCTACGAGGAATGAGTACGTCGATGCAGTAAATGCATTAATGATTGACAGATTTCCTGGAGAAGAAAAGGTGTACTACAGTTTTGACTCGGTCGATGATGATTCAAGAAATAATTATCCTATTGATTTCCTTAACACCATTACTCCAAATGGGTTGCCTCCACATGAGCTCAAGGTTAAAAAGAATTGCCCTGTTATCTTGCTGCGCAACCTAGATCCTCACAATGGGCTTTGCAATGGGACACGGCTGATAATCAGAGGATTTCAAAACAACTCAATCGACGCTGAAATTGTTAATGGGCAGTTTGAAGGAACTAGAGTGTTCATACCAAGGATTCCTATGTCACCTTCTGAGGACCTTTCATTGCCATTCAAATTTAAGAGGAAGCAATTTCCAATCAGATTGAGTTTCGCGATGACAATAAATAAAGCCCAAGGTCAAACCATACCTAATGTAGGTATTTACCTACCTGAGCCAGTATTCTCTCATGGCCAACTCTATGTAGCATTATCAAGGGGTGTTTCATGAAAAGTACATGGGTGTTGACAAAAACAAACAAAGCTATTGATCCAACAGGAAAGAGGACAAAAAATATTGTATATAGAGATATTCTGGAGTTATGACAGATATATATACCCGAGCGATGACAACAATAAAATCCATCTCTATGATTTATAAGATGTACATGATGTGAATGTATTTAATCTATCGCACGACATGAATACTCTATATGTTTAGCTAACAAGTTATCCCCAAAACAGATATCGATAAAAAATTTCTAGAGTGCAATAATTACGATGGAAATTTTAGAAAAGGAATTTCCCACACCTGTCAGGATAGGGATGGCGCGTGCCCTACAGGATCGCAGGCCAAGAAATGGCCGTCGGCGCAGGGCCATGCGCATCCGCAGGCGTGAGGACGCCACGACCACGCTTCCACTCGGCTCTCCTTGAGACGCCTCTGCCTTGCCGACACCCGCCGCTCGACCCTGTTCTGTACAGCCTTTTTGAATAGGAATGTTCCAAATACAGAATCCATCAGATTGTTGCAACAAGTGTCCAGCCAGTTTCTGGGTCGCCCAGTATCTTTAACATTTTTTTAACACACAGCAAAACAATCAATGTTTGCTTATATATGCCCTTAATGCCTTAAAAAATTTCAGGATTTTTGTAATTAGATTATAAGATTTCCCGGAACTGTAAACAATAACTGATGCATATGAGTATAAATCATAAGCACTAAATTTTAGAAGTGCATCCTCCAGCTGTAACTATGCAATCGGAGAAGGGACTATCATCAGATTGGCTCGATTGCAAGTTATGAGATGACGAATTGGCAGGCAAATTACCTGGAGGAGGGACGCACAGCTCTCAGCATGTTCGACCTTGTCGAAGTGGCGGCTCAACCAGGTCCAGTCCCAGGCGGAGGGCCACGAGGCGAGGAGGCGGTGGTGCAGAAGCAGCAGCCGGCGTCGTGAGGAGGCGGCGATCTGAAGCAAATGGCGGCACGGCATGGGCGGCAAAGGCCGACGGCGAGGCTGGCCAAGGGCGGCGGTGGTCGATCGCGGATAGCAAGGGGCGGCGGTGGTGGACGGCGGCAAGGCAGCAGCAACAACCCAAGCACCAAGGTCCACCGAGGGGATATGATGCGCCATTTCTTCTTTTTTAATCTCGGATGCGCCATTTCAGATGTGGACAAGAGGATACGACATACGAGAGAAGAGAGAAAGAGTTACGATTCACAAGTCGACTTGTTGTTTTGGGCCTTGTGTCATGGGCCTTTGCTTTAGAAATACACGTAATAAAAGTTTAGACTCGCTAAAAAAAACGTACAAGGTTTACACTCTATTTGTATTTCCTTCTAGACGCACCGTACACGAACCGGACTCGTGTATGCGAAACGAACACGCACGCGCCCAAACGTATATAAAATCACCAAATCTGCTCGAGGCCTGATCTAAATTGATTCCAGCGTCTAAACCAAGTCTAGCTCACAAAGATGGAAAATCAAGGTGACGGTAACTGCACAACACCAGATGTGGACATCGAATCTTCAACAAGGGATAAAAAAGAGGAAATATGATCAAAGCTTTGGCTCGAACATTAACAAAGATTTAGAGTTGATGAAAGAGGTTCAACACAATGCATCAAGTGAGGACAATCCTTCGGATACATATCCGATTCAATTGTTTCCCAAGGTAATATTCCATCATAATATCAAGATTTTATATTTTTTAATATCTATAAATATTAAAAATCTTTTGGTTAAAATTACAGGCTATGTTTGTGAAGGTGATCAAATTTTCGATTCACAATCACAAATAAAAAAAGATTCAAAGATGATGGGAGAGGTTCGAGACAATGCAACAAGTGAGGAGATACATTCTCAATGCAAATTTGAATCAACCGTTTCCCAAGGTATATAAACCATCATAATGTTGTGTTTGATATCTTTTAATACACATAAATGTTTAAAAATTGGTTAAACTTCCATACTATGTTTGTGAAGATGATCAAAGTTCTGATTCACAAATCAAAAAGGATTCAGAGATCATGGAAGAGGTTCAAGCTAATGCAACAAGTGAGGATATACCTTCTCGACACAACAAGCCAAAAAAATGCATATTTGATTCAATTGTTTCGCAAGGTAATAGCATCATATATTTTTATATTTTTTAAATATCATCTAAGATTAAAAATAACTTTTGCTTAAACTTACAGACTATATTTGTGATGAAGAAGACACTGCTATTATAGAATCAATTACAAATTCGGATGACAAAAGAATAGTTGTAAGAGTGGGGGATTCATTTGTTTCTTTCTTCCACTTTAAATGTTTATTGAGCTCTACAGACCAAATATACGACGACGTGAGTTCAATTATCCTTACCTATATTACTAAAGTAAGGATCTTGTAAAACAATTAAAGTATTAACATTCTAAATGCAGGTCATGGATGCATACATCAACCTCCTTAAAGTTTAAAAGCATCTATTGTGTAGGGATGAAGGGTCAACAATTTACCTAGAGACTACATTAGGAACAGGAATCCTCCATCGTGATGGTCAGAATTGCCAAAAAGATATATCAAGTCGTAGAGATGATGAGATCGTGGACCGGGTGACCCAATATATAAATCATGATTTGGTAATTACGAAACTTATATCATATAACCAAATTTCGTATGTGCTTGAATTTTAACCCTATTTAATATTTCAACAGGTATTTATCCCTATTAACATTACCAAATGTCATTGGTACCTTGGTGTGATAAATAGCAAAAAACATCAGATTCAAATTCTAGACTCGTATGGATACATGAGAAGGAGCGACCTAAAATATGTTGTAAGTACTTGTTTACTCTATTCTTGTGTAATTCATCACAATTGTAAGTACTTATATATTATATTCTTTTGTAATTCAACTCAATATAAAAAATGTTAAATTTTGTAATTCAAATAATAGTTAAAAGGAGTGGAGCGTCAAATCGAAATAGCATCGAGGCATATGGAGCTAAAAGATTATAATTGGCCAGACCTAAAGGTAACATCATGGCCTTTTGACGAGGTATTTAAGGGGAAATTCAACAAAAGACAGGTAAACTCCTATGTTTAATTAATACAGTACAAATATAACCTTCTCACTTGCATTTTAAATAATAATTATGAAAATAAATTTATATATTAATTATGTATCTGCAGCTCATCATGTGGTCTGTTTGTACTAAATTACATGGAATATTGGACAGGAGACCAACTAACTGATGAGATTACTCAGGTAAATATCATTAAACAAATATATTGTACATTGCTTACAAGTTACAAATATAGCAAAATAATTGAATGAAAAATATACTTCTTTGCAGGAACACATGACAAAATTTAGATTAAAATTAGCTGCGATACTATTGGATTCACCACTAAACACCGCTGCAACATGTGAATACGAGAAAAGCAGTTCGGAAGAAGAAGTAGATCCTAATGACTGTGTCATGATAGAAAAACCTGAGCAAGCTTTGCATGAGTCAATATTACTAGAACCAAACAAACAGTTAAATACAATGTCGCCTGATGATGACATATACTATTCGATATGTGAATATATCTTATCGACGAATGATGAAGAAAATTTGAGGTACGTGACAAATTCTACTGTCCATCGTAAACGTTTAAATATATCAATATATTTATTATTGTGTTAACTACTAACATTTTAATGCATATACAATACTCTAATTACAGGAAAGAATGGGTCTTGAAGCTCTAATCCATACATTATAAGCTTAACATTGGAGAAAATAAAAGATATTTTACAACTAAATAGCTCTATGGATGTTGAATGTTTCAACCTAGGGGTGCGTATGGTCGCGAACAACAACGAAATGATGTATATGTGGGAACCATCTTGCCATATGCTAGACTTGAAGCTCAGTGTATGTATTTATCTATAACTAAATGCAAGTAATTATTTGAATATCTAATTTCAAAAGAATTAACATAATTTTCTTTGATACAGAAAATTTGTAACTACCGCAAATACTATTCATTTCGGGTCAAGTCTGAACCTGAAGATCTAAAAAGTATATTTCAGCCTTGGCCAGCAAACGGAATTGATCCATCTTCATGCCAATTGGTAAGTTTTCATTAAAAAATTATACATTCAATATATCATTATATATTATTATATAACAAAACATAATTTGGTTGCAGATACTGGTGCCTTTTTATTATAGTGGAGAGTACAGTCTATATTCATTTGATATGAGGAACAGATCAATTTCAAGTATAGATCCAACACCGAGGGAAGAATTAATTGAGAGAAATGCTATATACAAATTCTACTCTGATAGAATACAAAAAATTGGAAGAATTTTTGATACAGCCATGCAAATATCAAATCCCAAATGGAACGACGATGTATATGATTGGCGAAGACTGTTTCCAAAATGTGTTCCAAAGACAATAGACGTGTAAGCCTAATTTCATCATACAAAATATAAGTCTCGTCTGCTTAAATAATTCTGATTTTTTTAATTGTGTGCAGCAAATCAACTGGATATTTGGTCCTATATTTCATGAACACGTGGAATGGTCAAGGATTTATTTCGAAAATATGCATGGTACAAAAATAAATAAATTAATAGTTCTATTAATAACTTTATCGTATTGCATATTAGTGTTATATTATCATTAATATATTGGTCTTCATACAATAAACTAATTATTTTCTTCAAATTACCTGCAGGATCCAAACCTACTAAGGATGTGGTTTCTCGTCGATATCCTTAAATACGAAAGGAATGAATGCGCTGAAAACATTCCACTATATGTAAGAGAAGGACTTAAGAAGCTATCGATAACATTGCAATAGAGTACGTAATAAGCTATATAAACATGGTATTAATAAAGTTATTTAGTACCTATGACAAAGAATGTAAGTATATAGGAAATTGAAAGAGTTATTTTGTGGTTTTTTTAAAGTTTAAACCGGTTCGTATTTGTGTACCATACGAGCTTTATATTACTCAATCTTGAATTCTCTTTTTATAATTTTTTAAATTGAACCAATATTAAGAAATAATTAATATCTAAAAACACGTGCGTGCCGCACGTGCACTTTTACTAGTAATATTAAAGAGGCAAAATTTCAACCTCTTTTTTTGTCTGGCTACTTATAACGATGGTGGAGATCGGGTAAAAAAATTGCTTCGAACACAACAGAAACGGGAAGAAAGAAAACTCCTCTCCCAAATAAGACTCTTACAACCGTTGAAGTCCAATCCAGCCAATCCAATCCAAGTCCAAATCAAACCAAAGAAAAAATAAATATCCCACCAAATCGAATCCACCGTGGACAACCAGACCGAATCGAATAGAACATACAAGACATAAATCAAGGAGTGCTACGTACATGAGCGAACGACGGTGGCCACCGAGACACGGATCTGGTGCAGCACGTGGAAAATCAAGCTTGAGCCACAGTTGGGCAGTTGGGCTGCTGCGCACGAGGGGACACCCTGCTCCGACTAGCTGGCCTACGCGCTCGAGTCGCCACTCGCCGCCCTGCGCGAGCCGCTGCTCGGACGCCTTGCTCCGGCATAGCTAGCCTCCACGCACGAGTTGCCATCGGCCGCCCTGCGCAAGACGCACCACTGCACGCCCCCGCGCACAAGCCGCTGCAGCGCTGCTCGGCTCCGGCACAGCTGGCCACCGCCGACCACCCTACACGCGCCGCCACCCGCCCTACGTCACCCGCACCGGGAAGATGCGCGAACCACCCTGCTTCAACACAGGAAGCTGCCATGTGATTTTTGGTCAAGAAGCAAAAAGTGAAAAGCTTGCGGCACATGAGAGAGCTTACCTCTACTCCTTCCTCATACCTGTGTGCCCAGGGCAGATTTGCCCCGGTGTAGGCGTGCGCGCGCGAAGAAGACTGCTGCTGGGGTTGGCGCGGGCGCGGAGGAGTCGCTGCTGGGAGGACGGGTGCGGGCGCAGCGCGGCCACGGTCTCCGCTGCCAGGGCATGCGCGGAGGGTCCGGGTACGGTAAGCAAGGTGCAGCGCGGAGGTGCGGCAACGACCTGCAGCCGCGACGACGGCGCTTCCACGCCATGTGCGAGACCGGGAGGTGCGAAGCCGATATGCGTGTGCAATTGTGCGCACGTTGGTGGTAAGGTAAAGGTAGAGAGAGAGAATAATAAAGAAAAAAAGACGAGAAAAATGGAGGAAAAAAGAAAAAAAAAGATATTTTAGACCTTTCATTCTTTTTAACTAGGAGGAAAATATGTTTTACCAAACGTTTTTTAAAATATTGTGGTTATATATAATGTATGACTTATATTTATGGGTTCAAAAAATATTGTAACAATGTTCATCTTATTTATGTTTGATCCGTTTTGTATCAGATAGAAACAGAATACTACATAAAATGATATTCATGATTGATTTTAGCTAAATGCAAAACATCAAACAGCTCGCAGATAGTGAAATAGATAGGCCATAACTTATGTTTTGAATTGTCTATGTTAAGATTTAAAAAAATTGTAGATATGAGAGATACATGTTTTCTTGTTTTATTTCTACGGCCGAGAGTAGTCTAGGCCTAGCATTCTTTTATATTCTTTATTCTTCCTTCAAACGAGGGGTACTCTGATGTCTCATATTTGATTCAAAAAAAGTATTTGGTCTGAAGTTATATGAGCATGGCCCGCGAAGTTCAATCGTAATATGAATTAAAATATGACGTATCGTTGGATAAATCTTCAATCTTTTCATGTTTGTATAAGTTAGAGCAAAACACAGTTGATTTGAAGATGAATTGAAACACATGTCACTTTAGTTAAATATAAATTTCGAGTGACAAGTCATCTAAGTCACCATTTAATAAAACTGTGTGTCCCATTGCAACGCACGAGTATTTTTGCTAGTATACCATAAAAAAGCGAAGGAATTGAGAAATACCTGTTACCCACCTCTATTTGATCTATTGTCTTCAGATCGGACGGTATACATCAATCTTACGCTGACCGCAATATACCATTACGCGTTCCTGCCACTCAAAATCCCACCTTCGGTCTGCGTAGCTCTGTTTTTTTTTTCACCAGCCGCATTATACTCGCCTGCAGTACCCGCACGGCCGCACGGCAATCTCCGCTACATGCTCTCTCATATTACCTCGTGGGGGCCCACGGCTCTCGCCTTCCCTCGTGTGCGCCGCCGCTCCCTCGTTCTTCTTCGCGGCTTGCCCATATCCCATCGGCGCCGCTGCCGGAGGTTCAGCCCCTGGTGGCGTTGCGGCTCTCCTCGCGGAACGGTGCCTACGGCAGCGGCGACCCCAGGCATGAGCCCCCAACTGCCCATGGAGGCGCCGCTTGCAGGGTGTTGTGGAGGGTATCAAGCGACCCCTCGCCGGCAGGCGCGGTGGGTATGGTGCCCGTGCCGGTGGCTGCGTCCACCTCCTCTCCTCCTCCACCGCGCCTCCCTCTCTTCCGGTGACCCCGTCGTTGTCCCGTCTAGGCCCACCACCCTGCACCGCCTGCAGCGTCTCTGTCGTCCTTCCTCCTCGAGCAGGTGTAGCGCATCCACCTCTAGATCCAGGCGCTGGAGCTCTTCATCTGTGCTTCCCTCCTTCATCCTTGCTTGGTCATGTGCTAGCCTCCTCAGCTCCACACGACGGCCATTGGGTTCCCCAGCTCCTCACGGGATGCCATGCCTCGTGCATACCGCGCGACGATGATGGAGCAGAAGCAGAGGACAGCGATGATAGAGCGGAAGCAGAGGACGGAGGTGGTGTGGTGCTGTCCCTGCATCGCTCGCACAATCAAATCGCAACCTGCCATGGTAGGTGATTTCAAACTGCTTATGATCTCAGGTCTTTGCCTGTTTTTGTTGCCATCCACATGCTGTCCGTTCAAGAGGCACGAGGACCCTGACCACCTATCCTCTCCATGTCGAATGTGGTGCCATACTCTTCGTCTTCACCACGCCTATAACAGTAAGTAATCCTGATATGCTTCCTCTCCTGTTCTTGATAGCCAATGTAATGTGTTCGACAAAATGCCAAAGCCACAATATGTATATTTTGACTGTAGGTTCATACATGGCCTCGTCATGCATATCTATCGCCAAGCCATGAATAAAAAAGGGCATACCCAGTGCAGAGAGCTCCCGCTCTCTGTGCGTGGTCTGGAGAAGGGTGTAAGTGGCCAGCCTTACCCTCGCCTGTGCAATGCGAGGAGACCGCGACTCAAACCCGGAACCTTCCGGTCACAGACGGTAAGACTCTACCGCTTGCACCAGGCCCGCCCTTCATCGCCAAGCTATTAATAAATCAGGATATTTCAGATAACTTAATTTACCATTGCGCTGAGGCAATGTGCTGGTGCAGGTCACACACAAGTATTTTAGCTCATAGTAGCTTTTTCAAATTGGAGGTATTAGCACTACTATCGCCGTGTTTGGCTGGGGCTGGCTGGCCCCCTCACATGGACACTATTCACATGAACTAGCCAGCAGTACTTCTTTTTCATATAAACGAACCAGCAATAATACGAACCAGCCAACCGAACAGGCTGTATGTCTGTTACTGGTATTTCTGAAATTAATTTTAAGAAGCTTGTGGATCTGTATTTTTTTTGCTTTATTAGTTATAAGATAAGATGCAATACCTATTTATATGGTCCTATGTTGTGTTAGATAATCTTCTACATCCCTTGTATGAATGCGCAGCAGGGGAAGACGGTGTCGAAAAGGGCACCCTGTTGCTGCACTGTAGCAGCTGCAGGGGCAGGCGCCGAACGGCTCACCTGCCGCCTATAGCCACAGTAGGGGCAGGCGCCAAAGTGAGTCATGCTGTCATATCTAGTAACTGTAGCAGCATGACAGTTGTACTAGGACTAGATGGGTAGAATTGTATATATAGTTTGCCACTGCAACTCAATAATGAGAGTTCAGATTTGTCATCTCCTATACAGGGCTTCAGCCAACGCTGGTGCCTCTGTTGTGTGTGACTGCTTTGTTCTCCCTTCCTTCTTCTACCTCTAGCCATAGTGTGTAGTCGACAACGACGGTTCGTGGTCGGCAAGACTGGTGAGTGGTCGACTCACCTGAGCCGGTGATCTTGTGGGCCAACAAATGGTATCGGAGCCGTACAAGCGTCGTCTCCGAACTAACCGCTGGCGATGACGGAAGGTTCAGAGATGGGCGACAAAATTGGCACTATTGTGGCTGCCCAGCCACGACAGGAGGTCGTTGTTCGCACGGTGCGGGAGGTCAGCGGCACCATTTGGCTGACGCTGACTTGCACCAATTATGGAGAGTGGTCGGTGACCATGAAGGTCAAGCTCAGAGCCCGACGGCTCTGGAATGCTGTTGACAAGGGTACCGACAATGAGGAAGATGACATGTCAGCGTTGGAAGCTATCCTCGCTGCTGTACCGACGGAGTACAGTGAGCCGTTGGGGACGAAAAGCTCTACTAATGAGGCATGGGAGGCTATTGCGGCGATGCGCGTCGGTTCCGACCACGCAAAGAAGGCGACGGCCCAGCTTCTAAAGCAGGAGTACACTAACCTCAAGTTCAAGGATGGTGAATCAGTGGAGGACTTCTCCCTCCACCCGTAGACGCTCATTAGCAAGCTGAAGAGCCACGGCGTCTCCATCGATGAAGAGGAGGCGGTCTCCAAGTACCTCCACTCCGTGCCGGCAAAGTACATCCAGATCGCTCTCTCCATAGAGACGATGCTAGACTTGTCCACCCTCACCATTGAGGATATGACAGGCCGTCTGCGGTCGGTGGACGAGCGTTTGGAATAGGCAACAGCAACGAAGGACAACGACAAACTGCTGCTGACAGAGGAGGAGTGGGCTGCTCGAAGAAACTCCGGGGTAGCCTCCTCCAGCCGCGGTGGCGATGGCAAGCGATGTGGCAAGGCTTCTTCGGAGAAGAAGAAGCAGGTTGACCTCAATGCCTGTCGGCGCTGCGGGAAGACGGGCCATTGGGCACGGGAGTGCCCAAATCGCAAGCAGGAGAAGAAGGCTGAGGCTCATCTGGCGCAAGCTGATGATGATGATGAGGCCACTATCCTGATGGCGACGTTCTATGCACTGCACGATGTCAAGGCCGAGGAGAAGGGAGAGGTGACGACAGTAGAAGGACCTGGGAAGGCCCTAAAGGCCGTCAACCTCGACGAACCGCACGCCCAAGTCAACATCGGACATGTGGGCGGTGAGCAGGAGCAGCGGTGGTATCTGGACTCTGGTGCCAGCAACCACATGACGGGCTCCAAGGCAGCTTTCTTTGAGCTCGATGACGATGTTACCGGTACGGTGAAGTTTGGTGATGGCTCAAGGGTGGCTATCCGAGGGCGCGGCACCATCATCTTCAGGTGCTAGAACGGGGAGCACCGCGCGCTAACGGATGTATATTACATCCCGCAGCTGCGTTCTAGCATCATCAGCATTGGCTAGCTGGATGAGCGCGGTAGCGAGGTACTGATCAAGGACGGAGTCCTCAGGATTAAAGACCGGGAACAACGACTTCTTGCCAAGGTAAAGAGGTCCCAGAACCGGTTGTACCTGCTTGACTTGAAGGTAGAGTAGCTGGTGTGCCTGGCGGCAAGGCACATCGAGGAACCATGGCTGTGGCATGCCTGGTTCGAACATCTCAGCTTCGACGCACTTGGTCGGCTGGAGAAGATGGTTCGAGGGCTGCCCCATATCGAGCACGGAGGCGAGCTGTGTGATAGCTGCCTGGCCGGGAAGCAGAGGAGGCTGTCGTTCCCAAAGGCGGCCAAGTATCGCGCGGAGGTCGCTCTCGAGCTCGTCCACGGTGACCTCTGCGGGCCGATCATGCCAGCCACAAACGGTGGTCGGAGGTACTTCCTCCTGCTCGTGGATGATTGCAGTCACTACATGTGACTACAACTCCTGACGAGCAAGGATGAAGCAGCAGCGTCGATCAAGAAGTTCAAGATGCGCGTGGAGGCCGAGAGCGGCAAGAAGCTCCGTGTACTAAGGACTGATCGTGGCGGCGAATTCACTTCGGTGGAGTTCACTGCGTACTGCGTGTATCAGGGTGTGGTATGACACCACACCACGCCGTACTCGCCATAGCAGAATGGCGTGGTGGAGCGACGGAACCAGACAGTGGTCGGCATGGCTCGATCCATGATGAAGGCCAAAGGAATGCCGGCAAGGTTCTGGGGTGAAGCGGTGACCACGGCGGTGTTCATCCTCAACCGTGCTCCCACCAAGACCCTGAAGGGCAGGATGTTGTTCGAGGCTTGGTATGGGCGCAAACCGAGCATGTCCTTCCTTTGAACATTCGGTTGTATCGGCCACGTCAGGAAGACGAAGCCGATCCTCACCAAGCTAGAGGACAGGAGC
The DNA here is from genome assembly GCA_904845875.1 of Miscanthus lutarioriparius. NCBI lineage: Eukaryota > Viridiplantae > Streptophyta > Magnoliopsida > Poales > Poaceae > Miscanthus > Miscanthus lutarioriparius. Next base: position 85,587,484 of record CAJGYO010000009.1, on the reverse strand, counting down.
ACACCGATGGTGTTCCTGGGCTATGCGGAGGGTACCAAGGCGTACCGGCTCTATGACCCACGCGGAGATAAGGTACTTGTCTCGCGCGACGTCGTGTTCGATGAGAAGGCGGCTTGGGACTGGAACAGTCCGAGCATGGGGGAAGCTGACAGCTTTAGTAGCACCTTCGTCGTCGAGCACTTGGTCATCCATGGTGGTGGAGACGCCGGGGAAGAGGTGCCGAGCACTCCAACGACAAAGCCAAGCACTCCAGGAGGGGTGCCGAGCACTCTAGGAGTGGAGCCGGGAGGTCCTACAGTGGTGGCGACCACTCCAGGATGGGTGCCGAGCACTCCCGTAGCGGAACCAAGGGGTCTTCCATTGGTGCCGACCACTGCAAGACGGGTGCCGAGCACTCCGGGAGGGGTGCAGACCACTCTAGGAGTGGTGACGAGCGGTCCAGGAGTAATGCCGAGCACTATAGCTAGAGTGTCGAGCACTACAGCTAGGGTGCCGAGCACTCCAGGTGCTGTGTGGAGCACTCCGACGGAACAGGAAACTCCATCGACGCCGATCGAGTTCGCCTCACCTCCAAGTGACATTACTGAGTTCGTGGATGCCTTCCATGAAGGTGAGGAGGTGCGGTTCCGCAGGCTGGATGACATCGTCGGCGGCACAGGACCCTCAGGCCTGGCGGGTCGGCTGCTCAATGACCAAGAGCTGCTGCTCGTCAGTGCAGAGGAACCACCCATGTTCGCGCTGGCCGAGCGTGATGGGAATTCCCGGTGCGCGTATAAGGATGGACGCCCGAGTCAGAGTATTATCGTGTTCAGCTCAACTAGTAATTAGTTCTAGCTCATCTACGTAGGCCCTTATATTGCTGCTGCTGCCTCCTGCTAAGAAAAATATTGTTTCAGATATGAACCTACAGCCTAGTCATCGGGCACTACTGGAAACATGAAATTCCCTAACGGTTTCGAATTTTTTAACGGTTATTACATAAACCGTCAGGGAAAATACATTATCTTGACGGTTTTAGGAAAACACACAGAGAAAATAACATTACCTTGATGGTTCCTGGAAAACACATAGAGAAATTAAATCACCATCAGGGAGATTCATAATGAACTTATGAGTACACATTACCGACAGAAAAATTCATAATTCCCTGACAAGTTGGACTTTTTTTTGACGGTTATTGCATAATCCGTCAGGGTAATTAACATTAGAGTTAAATGCACTCTAGGTCCACAAACTTGATTAGGGGTGCCAGATAGGTCCATAAACTTGGAAAATGCATTTGTGGCACAGTAATCTTGAGTTTTGGTTCACTCTAGGTCAATGTTGCCAAATAAGCAGGTTTATACTGATGTGGCATGTCCAGGGTGGACTGAGCCTCCCAGCTGTGTCACGTGAGCGGCGCGTGATGCCACCATCCTCTTTGCCAATATACAGAAAGCCCCCGCCGCATCCTCCTTTTCCCCATTTGACCGAGTGTTTTGTTCTCGAGTTCGTCGTGCGGGAGGCAAAGAGACAGGCGAGCGGGAGAGGCGGCCGTGGAGTGAAATCGGCATCGCGATTGGAGTGTTGTGTGGCGACGACAGGTCATTCTCCCCGCGGCGAGGGCAGTCTTCCCCGGTGATCCTGGTGGAAGTGTAGAATGAAGGCTAGAGTGCGGCGGAAAGGGGAGCCACCCCCTGATTACAGTAAGTGCCTCCAAGGTCCAATCTTGGTTGTGTTTCATAGTGTTTATCGCTGATTTGTTGAGAAGGATTCATGGATGGGGTCATATAGAAGCTTTTTTGCCTAGGCTAGGGTTTCTGACTTGGTTGTTGTAGGTCGAATTAGATGGATGGATGCCTGAATATGTTCTGTTGTTGTTGATATAGGTGGAATTAGTGATCAGTTTACAGTTGAGATACATCACAATGGTTTCTTTGTTGGTCATGGTACGAATCGGTCATACATTGATGAGAGAGTGAGCTTTATCGATCATGTTCAAGCCCAAACTTTGTGTCCACAGACCTTTCATGACCTCAGTTTCATGCTTCACTATCCAAGGAATCCAGAATTGAAGGTGTTTTGGTTACTTCCTGGAAAGGATTTCCCAGATGGCATCAGGCTGATTGTTTCAGAAGAAGACACTTTAGTGATGGCTTCAGTTGTGCACAAAGTGAAGACACTTGTATTGTATTTTGATCATGAGGCCATTACATCAGGCTCAGATTGGGATGATGTAGTTGCAAACCCTGTTGCATCCTTGCCTAGAGTGATCAGCCCATCCAAAGGTCAGACAAGGTAGAGAAACAATGAGGCAGCAGATGATGAAGGCTCTGAAGATGCACATGACAGCTCAAGTGATGACAGTGATTTTGATGATAGTGATTATGACTTAGAGGATGATGATGACCTTTTTGTTGACAATGTTGATGAACATGTGACAGATGAAGGTGTTGCCAAAGGGAGGAAGATAGCTAAGGGAACCAAGAGGGTAGCAGGAAGGACCAGTACTAGAACTTCAGTAGTTGCTCATGATGATGATGAAAATGAGGAGTCAACTGATGATGATAGGCTAGAATTACCTCAGTCTGATGGTAAATGTGAACCAGCATTCAAATTCAAGTCATTCAAACCAGAGGACATGGCCCACCCAGTGCTTAAGGTGGGTATGATGTTTGACACTGTTGAGATGCTAAGGAAGGCTATAACTGAATACAGTCTTAGGAACAGAGTGGATATCAAGATGCCTAGGAATGAACAGAAAAGGCTTCAAGCTAACTATTCAGAGGATGTCCTTGGTTCCTTTATGCATCATATGATAAGAGGGCTAATGGCATGATGATCAAGACTTATACTGGGAAACACAGTTTTCAGAAGCAATGGGTCTTGAAGAGGTGCACATCTACTTGGCTTGCTGAGAAATACATTGAGACATTCAGAGCAGACCAAAAAATGTCACTATCCAACTTTTCTAGGATAGTGCAGAAGGAGTGAAATCTTACTCCATCAAGGACCAAGCTTGCTAGAGCTAGAAGGTTGGCTATGAAAAAGGTGCTAGGAGATGAAGAGGAACAATATAACATGCTTTGGGATTATGCACATGAGTTGAGGAAGACCAATCCTTACAGCACCTTCTACCTTAACCTAGATGGCAACATATTCAAGTCACTGTATGTGTCTCTGGGTGCTTGCAAAAGGGGATTTCTTGGAGGATGCAGACCTCTTATTTGTTTGGATGGGTGCCATTTGAAGACTAAGTATGGTGGTATAATGCTTACTGCAGTTGGAATTGATCCTAATGATTGCATCTTCCCTATTGCTTTTGGTGTAGTTGAGGTGGAATGTTTAGATTCTTGGAGATGGTTCTTGACAACACTGAAGCAAGATTTAGGGATTGAGAACACATACCCTTAGACACTAATGACTGACAAGCAGAAGGTGAGGAATCTTCCATTCATTGTAGTCCAAGTTATGTTAAATCTGTGAACTTATGACAACTATGTGTGATTGTTGTATACTTATGACAATCTGTGTACTTGAATTTTGTAGGGCCTAATTAAAGCTGTGGGTGAAGTATTTCCAGAGTCTGAGCATAGATTTTGTGTTAGACACATGTACTCCAACTTCCAACAGCACTTCAAAGGTGAGAACTTGAAAAAACAACTCTGGGCATGTGCAAGATCTAGTACTGTAGTTCAGTGGACAAAAAACATGGACAAACTTAGGTTGCTAGATGAAAAGGCTTATAAGTGGGTTGAGAAAATGCCCCCTAACACATGGTCTAGATCTTTTTTTAGTACTTACAGCAAGTGTGACATCCTATTGAATAACAGTTGTGAGGTTTTCAACAAATTCATCCTAGATGCTAGAGAAATGTCTATGTTGAGTATGATAGAGCAAATTAAGAATCAAATGATGGCAAGGCACTACTCTAAGGAGAAAGAACATGGAGATATGTGGCAGGGTCCAATATGTCCCAAAATAAGGAAAAAGGTCAATAAGATTTCTGAGTGGGCAAACACATGTTATGCCATCCCTTCTGGTAAAGGAATCTTTCAGGTTCAAGATAGGGACCATAGTTACATAATTGATATAGGACTCAAGAAATGTGAGTGCAAGAGATGGGATCTCACTGGAATACCTTGCTCCCATGCCATCTCATGTCTTAGGCATGAAAGAATTCCTACAAAATCAATGGTCCATGACTGTTACAGTTCTGCAAGGTTCCTTGTAGCATATGGTCCTAAGATCATGCCATGTAGTGATAAGACCACCTGGGAGAAGGTATCTGCACCCAAGGTTCTACCTCCCAAGTATGAGAAAAAGGTGGGTAGGCCTTCAAAGAATAGAAGGAAACTACCAACAGAAATAGAAACTGCTATAGGAAGTAAACTGTCAAAACATGGAGTGGCTATGACATGCAGCTACTGTGGAGACAAAGGCCACAATAAGAAGGGCTGCCAGCTTAGGAAAGCAGGACTGATGCCCAAAAAACAGCCAGAGACCAATGCTGAAGATGAAGAAATAAGACAGTCAGATCAAGGGGAAGCAATGCCAAGTAATATGCATGAAGAAGATATGTATGATTATGCAAGGGCTCACGTACTTGCAGTGCTACAAATTTGTCTCATTTCACTACCATGCAACAAATTTGTCTCATTTCACTGACATTATTCTGTTGCAGACTGTGTACCATTTTGTAGATGGGAGTCAGCCACCATGGTCTCAGATTACAGAAGGAAGTGTAGAGGTAATAGAGACAATGATTTCACATCTGGACCAAGAGGTATGTACAGAACATCATGACTGTTACTATTTTCCTTTGCATTTCACAACCTGACTATAGAATTGTACTAGTACACACAGGTTGCAACATCAAGCATCCAACCTCAACCTCTGCCTGACTCAACCTTCATCATGTCAAACCTGCCTGTTGCAAGACCTGTAGCACCATCTACCGCTACTAAGAAAGGAAGAGCCGCAGTAGGAAAGCGCAAGGTGCCTATAAATCCCAAGGAGATACCTCAGGTTGCAAAGAAGCCAGGGAAGAAGACTACTCCAACAGAAAAAACTTGTGTGTAAATATGTGATGTAGCACCCAAAACAATGTGATGTAACACTTGGATGCTGATATCATTTTGGTACTAGAGTAACTTAGTGGAAGTCATATTACTAGAGTAACTTAGTGGTGGTGGCACCAGTACACACAGCTGGTGATAGATGCTTTTGATTGACTGGTGGTGATACCAGTTACTCACAGATGACATGCTTTTGGTTCTGTAAGATGAAAGTGCTACTGTTGGTGACTTGGTTGCCATGAATGCTGCTTGTGAACTTTTTCAATGCAATGTCAAGCTCAGTTGGTGTCAAATATTTCCTGTGTCCACAATGTCTGTTAAAATTTTGCCTGGGTTCACATTGCCTGTCAAATATTTCTGTCAGCCTCAAAGATTACTGGGTTCACAATTTGTGTCAAATATTTCAAGATCAATGGCATGATACTAACTGCCATTCCATTGCATCATTATGGTTAACAAAAGTACAGACTAACAATTTACATGATGTCATTGACTACACTAACAGTACTAACACTACATGGTGCCATTCACTTCACTAACAACACTAACAAGATCAGCACCTGAACTACTAGCATACAAACACACACAAAACACAAAGCTTTCAATGTCACAAGCAGTTCTTTCCTAGGTGCTACTGCTAACACTCCTGACTCCTTCACCATTGGTTCTTTCCTAGGTGCTACCAGCCCAATATCCTTCATCTAAGAAGCTACTGCCTCCACTTTGGGAACTTCCCTGGCTAGCACCTTCAGATGCTCCTCATACTCATCTTCCCAGTACAAAAAAGGACAACCCGAATTCCTCTGCAGCCAAAATGAAATCAAGATCGAGATGCAGCTCACAGGCAACCAAGAATCAAACTTTCCAAACCCTAACTTACCTTATGGAAGGGGCAACAGTAAAAAACTTGCCCTCGGTTGTGCTCCTGCGTTGAAACCCGCCGCACCACCCTCCGCCGGCTGCAATCCGAGCATATGATGAGAGGGAGGTCAAGGTTGCGCCGATTCAGGACCGAGCCGATCCACTGTTGCGCCATGGAGGAGATCGACAGAGTGGAGGGTGCAGGCAAGGGCAGAGAGAATGAGGGGAGCAAGGGAGCCCGAGAGAGAGACAATGACTGAGAGAGAGCAAAGGAGGATGCGGCGGGGGCTTTCTGTATATTGGCAAAGAGGATGGTGGCATCACGCGCCGCTCACGTGACACAGCTGGGAGGCTCAGTCCACCCTGGACACGCCACATCAGTATAAACCTGTTTATTTGGCAACATGGACCTAGAGTGAACCAAAACTCAAGATTACTATGCCACAAATGCATTTTTCAAGTTTATGGATTTATCTGGCACCCCTAAACAAGTTTGTGGACCTAGAGTGCATTTAACTCTTAACATTATCTCGATGGTTTCCAAAAAAATTCGTAATTAACCTGGAAAACGTAGACATTTTGCAAGTCGAGCTAGCCCTGATGGTTATTCCCTGACGGTACACCGTCAGGAAAATTCATTTTTAATTTCCTTGTTGGTATTTTACATTTTCCAGTGGGGTAGGGTGCACGGGTTATCTTTACTCTTTCGATCCACCAAGAAACCTGACCGCCTGAATTCCTGATCACCATGTGCTCTTGCATTTGGTTTTGTGCTGTCCACTCTATTGATTCCGATCACATCGGCTTCATCGACCAGTTAACAGCAGTACATACACGTACTATGCGCCACCTCCATCAGAGGACAGAGATTCAGAGATACCACAACCACGCATCATATCCAAGTATCCATTCTGCACACTGAATAATTGACAGACAGATCACACTTATTTATACTACTCCCTGACGTACATGTCAATGTGACAATATATATCCATTATACAACCGTGTAACACAAGCACACGGCACAGTCGTTGTTGCCTCTAGGAGTATTTGACAGCATATGATGGTGTATTAATACTGTGCACCTGACGACGAACAGGGACAAAAGGCTGTACCGAACCGAGAAGAGGAGGCCGGATCATCTAACGCTTCTCCCTGGGGAAGCCCAGGAGGGCAAGGATGAGGGCGATGAAGCTGCCGTTGATGAGGCCCCTTAGGATCTTCTGCTTCTCCGTCGTATAGGGCGGGTACCTGGCGTTCGCCTCGCCGCCAAAGCCGCGGATCAGGACCCCCTTCTTGTGGCTGAAGCAGTCGAAGCCGAACTTGCCGTGGTAGCACCCCATCCCGCTGTCGCCCACGCCGCCGAAGGGCATGTACGGGTTGGCGAGCTGGGTTGCAGGATCAGGACGGGAGCAAAGTTAGACCATCACTGCAAACACTATGTTTTGCTTTTGCAGCTGTTCATTTTCATTTGGGAGAGTTTGCGGGGAAGCAGAGCTTACATGTAGCACGGTGTCGTTCACAAGCATCCCTCCTGCAGGGACGTTCGCCACAAACTCCTCTTGCAGTTTCTTGTTCTTGGTGAAAAGGTAGGCGGCAAGTGGCTTAGGCTTGGCGTTGATCAAGTCGAAGCTTTCCTCAATCTTTTCGACCTGGAAACACAATCCCGAAACAGATTCAGATAAAAGTTTTACGAGTTTATTCAACTACAAAACGAAAACATCACAGAATTTTTTTGCCCCTCAAACTAACATTCAAAACCAAACTTTCGAATTAAGACTACGTTTCAGTGTTGTACTCCTTTTAACAGTAAGTGCTGAACTTGAACTGCATTCCTATTGTGTTTATGTACACGTGGTTTTTAGTTATAAGCCCTTCAGAAGTAGGTTTCTGAGTACTAATGGTGATAGCAACATTATCAGTCAGAGTAACACAGGTGCCCAAGCACAGACTACTGCAAATTTACAGTTGTTCTATGAAGGGAGAGAAATATTACTGACCGTCACAATCGGAAGCAAGGGCCCGAATATTTCCCCCGTCATAATTGCTGAATCTTGGGGAACATCTAACAATAGTGTAGGAGCAATTTTTCTGTGACCCAAGAAAAAAAAATGTTAACATAAATCAAAGAGTTTGCACTACTGTATCTGTACCTGCAAAAGTCTGATTAACAATCCTTACAATTGCTCCTCATCAGCCTCGCCGCCATACACAATCTTGTCAGCAACTCTTTTTTCTTCTATCAAATCTTGCAATCTCTTGAATTGCTTCGAATTCACAATACGAGACAAGTCTGCTGATTGCAGAGGATCCTCCCCATAGAACCTTACCAAAACTCTTTTCAAAGAGGCCACCTGCCAACGATTTACATTTACTTCATGGATCAGATATTGGAAGTTTAGTTTCATGCTTTGTGCAAGAGATTCTGTGTCTGTAATGCTCATGGTTATCTATACCAGCTCTGGCGCGAATGATTTCGTCGTTATTATGTAATCTGGAGCAATGCACGCTTGGCCATTGTTGCATCCCCATTTGCCAACAACAATCCTCTTAACGGCAACCTACAGTGAAAATACCGGTTCTGTGATAACTAAATGATACTTTTTTTTAACAACATGATAGTTCACAGAGAGATGCATTTACATGAAGATCAACATTCGAATCCACAACAACAGGGCATTTCCACCAAGCTCCAGAGCCACCGGGGTTAGATGCTTTGAGGCTGCTGCCATCACTATGCGTGCTACAGTTCCATTACCTGGAAAAGATCATCAAAACATATACAAGTCAGAATCTCAAGAATAACGTACAGTTCTCTATCAAGGACTTTCGGATTATATTAGAAGAATCTCGTAATAACTGTGTGATGGCTAATGCCTGTACAAATGAAAAGTGCATGTGTCATAGCATTCAGAGTCCGCGATGATCTTTATTCAGTAAATTGTCTAAGAAACTGAAAGAATCACTGAGCCATGAAATTCATAAGTATTGTATTAAGAACTTGACCTGTGTAGAAGATCTTATCCCATCTCTGTTCCAAGAGTGCGGTTGTTTCTGGAACGCCTCCTCCACAACTTTAATACAGGAGTTATCAACATACTCGGGTAGCAGCTTTGCTAACAATGACGAGGTAGCTGGCGCTATTTCTGATGGCTTCAGAACAACAGCATTTCCAGCAGCGATTGCTCCAATGACTGGGTCAATAGAGAGTACTACAATGGAGAAGTACAAATAATTAGTACTATTTCTTTTTTTTTCCTTCTTTTGAATTATCAAGGAAAAGTCTATCAGGCCAAAGATATTTTCTTCACAGCATGCATATAGGAAATAATAAAAGGTCAAAGCATCGGTTCTTCTAGTGGAGTTTGCGTTGAAAACGAGCTCTAAATGAATGTTCAGATGTTGACTAGAGGCCAATTATGACTAGTGACGTGCCTGAAAGAAACTAGTGCGTTTGCGTACAGCTTGCTTTGTGGAAAAGGAAAGATACGAAATATCACATAATACAGCACACCCTCAAGCATGGGGCACGGAAGCATAAGAAATTCATGGCAGGATCTTCTAGCAGGCTCCAACTCCATCACGCAACAACGAACTGTTTAATAACTACCTTATCAGGTGTTTTTTTTAACGAACTAGCAGGAGACCCATCTATTTCTATTTGAAAAAGCTTTTGCACATTAGAATCATCAACTTACTGAAGGGGTAGTTCCAGGCTGAGATGATGAGCACGACACCGAGGGGCTCTGGCACGATTTGAGCGGAGGACGGGAATGTAGTTATGGACGCAGGTATCTGAGCAACGAATGAATTCCAAAAGGTTAGCTCCAGACCAGCAGCGAAACAGTGACAGCAGCAGGAGGAGAAATAAACATGTCTGCAAGCTGGAGTTCCGTGGCACAACAAATAAATACCTTCTCGGGCTTCATCCAGTTCTTGAGCCCGTTGAGCGCAAACTTGCACGATGACTTTGTCAGTGAGATCTGAGGAGGCACAAACAAACACAGGTGAAGCAACATGCGGTTCTCAGTTGGTACAGTACTCCTACTAGGTTAGGATGAAATCAATCTTGATGTGACTATTACTGAGAATTAGTAAACAATCTCTCAGATTTAACTATTTTTTACTGCTACCGTATGGTGCATGATTTGCTAAGTGCTGCTGCATTCGGAGACAAGTTCAGCGTGAAATCATTGTCAGAAACGACTGTTGACAAGCACGTCTCAGCTCCACCGTTTTTTTTTTGCTGTTTTTTTTTTACCACCGCTACTACTAGAGCACAGTACATGATAGCTTAGTACAGCAAATGTATCAGGCAAGGTATGGTAAATTTTGCGGAACCGGAAGACCAGGCTGAGGTTGAGTGAGACGCGCGAGACCGTGGAAGCAACGGCACCAAGAACCAATTTACACGCAACGCAAAAGCCTTTGCAGAGTCAGTCCCCACAGCGGTTGTGGGCATGCTTATAAGAAATTGACTGAAAAAGCACGCAGCTTTCCCAAAACACGGCGACAAGGAAGAGAGTCCGCCGAAAACAGGGAGTGGGATCATCACAATTCGCGATTCAGAACAGGAGCCCTGCCGCCCCCTGTCAGAAGAACAGGTCCAGGGCGCACGTCAGATGGAGTGGACGGAGTCCATGTCTATCCGAGAAGAGAGGGGATCACATCGGAATCCAAGGCCTCGTCACTCGAACGAAGATGAGCATCAGCGGTTTGGTTTGGATTGGATTACGAATTGGAATGAATGCCCGAGAGAGAGCGCGCGTGCAAGCCCGGCCAACAACAAACACTAAACCCAGAGGAATCGGAGGACTCCGAAAGTACGAAGCAGAGCACTAGTAGCACTAATCCTGTCCCCACGACGAACAAGAAGAATCAATCAGCAGCGCCCGGGGAACAGGAGGAATCATTGGGGAGCGAATCAATAATTTTATTTTACCTCGTGGAGGTAGGACTCCATGTGCGGCTTGGCGAGGTCCTCGTGGAGCGCGGCGCTGATCTCGGCCTCCTTCTCGTCGATCATCCGGATGAGCCCCTTGAGCTGCTCCGCGCGCCACTCCGCCGGGCGCGTCCGCCCCGCCGCGAAGCTCGCGCGCAGCTCCCGCACCGTCTCCTCCGCCATCACCGCCTCTCCTTCCTCCCTTCCTTCCTCCTTGGCCCTTCCTCCCTTCCTCCCTGCCTCCGGGTCCCGGCAATAGCGGAGCAGAGCAGCAACAAGGGAAGGGGAGTTCGGTGGCGGTAGGAGCGACGCCTGCTGCGGCGGCGGTCGTGTGTGTATATATATACACGCACACCCACGCGCTCACCGGATGGATGGATTGCCCGAGGGGTTGGATTGGACTGTTCGTTTGGTTTGAAAAAGTTATCTCTCGCTTGCGGGGCCGCCAGCAATCCCTTGTTGAGGTTGGACTTTGCAGGGGAAGAAGATAATTGCCAAGAGGGAGAAGACAGGAGAGACGAGAAGAAGAGAGAGGTTAAATTAAAAAAAAATTCTAATCTTTTTCAGTCTTCTCCGCTCGACAAGATCCGCGGCGCGCAGAGATAGCCACGTCATTGATCAACGTCCAGATCGCTGCCACGTCAGCAGTTCTAACGCGTCGCCATATATGACGCGGCAGAGTAGTTTGGCCGCGCCACGGCAAAAGACGCGGCTAAAAATGTTAGATTTGAAAATAAAAAATAAATAATGTAAAATTTAAAAATAGTTTTAAAAAAGTGTAAAAAATAATAAAAAAATTCCATGTCGTGATGTGCGGTGGTGGGCGATGGCATCTGTTTGGACTTTGGGGGATGGCGGTTGATATTTTCGTCCCCCTCTCCATCGCCTCTGAGTCTCGTGTAGTACTCTCTCGGTCCCACACGAAAACCAATACACTGTATGAAATTACAAAAATGTTTCCTTTTCTTTTTTTATGACTTTTTTTTTTATTTTCTTGACCCCACTCGCTGGCAGCAGGGACGTGCTACTGCTGTTACGTACAGTACGTCTACGGATGGATACCTATAAGTGAACTTTAATTTGAGAAAAAAATTAAATCACATATAAAATTTTATTTTGGGACGGAGAGTACAATTCTAGAGCAGTGAAGGGGACGGACACCTGGCTTGTCTGTTCCCTTCAAAATTCTAAGTTTTTTCACTCTCTCTCTATCACATCAATTTTTAGCCGCTTACATAGAGTATTAAATGTAGGTAAAAAAAAAACTAATTACACAGTTTAGTTGGAAATCACGAGATGAATCTTTTGAGCCTAGTTGGTCCACGATTGGATAATATTTACCAAAAAAGATGAAAATAGTACTATTCATCAGGTTGAAAAAACTTTCAATCTAAACATGGCCACGGGCCTGTAAAAACAATCGTCACCTGTCACCTCTCTCTCTCTCGGTTTCGGTGGCGTTTCAGGTTATTACTAGTTTACATCTTGTCTCGGTAGTACTATCTATATTCCCTCTAGCACAGTATAATGATTTAGTATTTTACGTTCGATCAATTATACAAAAAAATATTAATTTTATAATATTAAATAAATATTATTAGATTAATTATAAAATATATTTTTATAATAAATTATTTTGGAACCATAGATTTGAAAAACATTCATTAAAAAATAGGAGTAATAAACAAAATAGTAGGTTCGAAGGGGGAGAGAGTGTGTGTGGACGTGGATTAAACAAGTCGTTCTGTTCGTTTGATTTATAAATCATGATTGAAAATACTGTTGACTAATTTATTATGAGAGAAAAATATTATTACGTGCGTAATTACGGGGCTGGCGTAATCGCGACAGGCTCTGTTCCTGATATGGCGGAGGCCCCGTCCAATCCCACCCAACTGTCCGCCAGCGACAGCACTGTTTCGTGTGGTTTGCGCGTGATAAGAGATGTAGTTATATACTCTATATACGAGTAGTCTCTGATTGATATACGAGTACTCCTGTACTGTGCGCTTGTTGCAGATGAAATGAAATGGAATGAGCGACAACGGGTACGGTGGAGGCGGAAATGAACATTGCGATGAACCAGATCTTCTTGTCCGCGACCGATCCGTCGGCCTCTAGCACTAGCAGCGACTGGCTGTGTATGGGGCCTGGCTTGGCGTTGAGGCCGTGCTGCCAGTAATGCCGGAAAACGAGATTACGACCATTGCACACGGCTCTGGTCGCTGGCGCTGTCATGCATGCCCGTCTCAACGACGTGGCTGTTTTGCATCCACCCGTGTGGCGTGCGTGAGCTGACCTGAGCGGCCTCGCCCCCACTCTCCCGCAACGGCCGGAAACCCCACCCACCCACCCACGTGTGGTGTGTGTGGACGGGAACCTCTGCCGCCGACTGGGGACAGTTCGTTAACGGTGGGCCCGACGTCGGGCCACGGAATCACGGTCACGGGTGGGGTGCTGGGAGCCTGGGACCGGCGGCGACGGCTTCGCGCCAGGCCAGGCGAGGCGGACCCGATCGATCACAGAGAGGCCCAAACAGGTTCCGAGCCCCCATCGCAGCACACGTCACGCGGCGCCGGCCTAAACAGACCCGCGCGTCTGTTACGCTCGCCTCCACCAGCTGTCTGCTCACGCGAGATAGAGTCATTAATTCAGCCTGCTCGCTGCAGCTGGTTGACTGTTTCTAGTATTAATTCCAAGTATTTCGCTACAGTAACCCCGTTGGCTCTTCTCCTCCGGCCACAGCGTACAGTTGCAGCTGAAAGAGTGAGTCGATCGCTAAACAAACGGATCTTCTATATATAAGAAAAAAGGGTAGTAACAGACCGAAGTAGTGAACTGTAAGGCCCCCTTTGGACCATAGAAAATTTGCTTGTTTCCTACGCCTTGTTTAATTCCGGGGTGTAAAGTTTTAGGATGTCAAATCAAATGTTACATGGAGGTGTCGTATGGGATGTTCGGATACTAATAAAAAAACAAATTACAGAATCCGTCAATAAACCGCGAGACGAATTTATTAAGACTAAGCATCCGTCATTAGCACACATGTTGCTGTAGCACTTTATTGTCAAATCATGGACTAATTAGGCTTAAAAGATTCGTCTCGCAAATTAGTCGCAATCTGTATAATTATTTATTTATTTAGTCTTGTCGACGAAATATGGTCGGCAGTCTACCTAGGGGTATGCCCAAGGTAGTAGATTATCGGCAGACAGATGCGCAAGCCTCAAACAAGACGGTGACGCAAGACAGACACGAGGTTTTATCCAGGTTCGGCCGCCAAGAAGGCGTAATACCTACGTCCTGCGTCTGATTGTATTGCTGTATGTTAATGAGAGATGCTTTTTAGAGGGATCCCCCCCGCCTTTTATATAGTCCAGGCGGGGTTATAGATCTGAAACTAATCCTAGCTGATTACAATTGCCATATGTGGCGGATAAGGATTCCTATTCTAACCGACCAGGATCCTCGCTTGATCGCCAAATCCGCCTTAACTCCTTGCGCAGACTCAACCGGGTTGCATTTGGGGGTAGCGTCGTCTTTCGGATGGACCGGACCCATCGATCCGGGCCGGCCCAAGCTTAGCTGTAAGGGTATAGGGGTTAATACCTCCACAGCTAGTCCCCGAGCACCATGTATTATGCTGCGACACGCCATTTCGACCTTCTCCGACAAGTTATGCACGAGTCCTTGACATCTTCCGACCACCACCGTCGCCGGAGAAATAGGTTGTCCGAAGAATGTATGGTGCTCTTAAGAAAAAAGAAAAAGATTGTCCCGGAAGTGTGCCCACTTGTATTTCTGAAAAGAAATGTAAGTGCGTCTTGAAGCGTAGATCATCAGAGGCGTAGTGGTCGAAAAACAAACACATTCACCGCAAGGTGAAGTGTGCCCACTTAGTCCCCGAGCTGGTAGTAGGTGAAGTAAGCACGTGGTGCCGTGGTCTAAAAAAGAATTCCCAATTAAGTTGAGAACCCAATCGTAGACAAAGCGATACGAGATGCACCGGCAGTGCATCGCATCGATGTAGTCCCCGAGCTTCTTTGGAAGGCGAAGTATGAGCCTTGTAGTAAGGTGTAAATAAAAGTCTCTCAATTGTATGTGAGTACAAATCACATGTAGCCGAGGAGAACAATTCTTCGATCGGTGGTGGGATATCCCCGAGCACACCCGGTTATCGGAGCGATCTCGAAAGCACGATAGTGGTCGTAGTAGTCCCGAGCACGTTAGTGGTCGGAGCGATCCCGAGCACTTCGGTGGTGCAGGCGATCCACACAGCACGGCGTTGGTGCATGCGATCCCGAGCACAACAAATGGTCAGGCGGTCCCCCAGCACAAGCCAGTCCGGGGCGCGCCCCCGAAAACACGATGAGTGGTGCAGGCGTCCACGATCCATCCTTAGCGCCAAACGGGCATCTAAAACGCTTAACGCCATTGATGTATTTATTCAATGTATTTATTTATCTCTATTCTCGCCAAGTCGATCGACACGCCCTGGTCAAAAAGCAAATGGGTATAGCACGTCATTTCGTCTTCTTACTCTTTTTCGGCAAAAAACCGCTTAGCACTTTTGTGATGGAGGCGCGTCGGTGTGGGCCCTCTTACACTATTAACGAAGAGGCGCGTAGACATTTGGTAACGAAGAGCGTGTTTATTGGCGAGATCTCGAGGTTGTGTGAACAACCGCGTCTGCGGCGTAGCGTGCGCACATCTCCCAATAATCTCGGGCGGACAAAACGACGGAGCTCTTTGTTTTACATAATGTAGATCTGGTAAGTTACTCACACCGTTCCCCATTGTCATTCGCCGCCGCAACCCTCTTCTTCCTCCTGTCAAACCCTATTCCTCCGAAAATCATCGTCAATCCCCTTGCCACCGCATCCACCCCCTTAGTAAGGGCAGACTAATGGCGAAGAGAGACGCTCAGAAGAAAGGCGGGGTCATGGCGAAGGAATGGTGGAAGTCGCGGAGCAATGAGCAGACCATCGAGGACCTCGTCGCCATGGGAGTGCTCCACAACAAGGCACTCGCGGGATGGCGTGCGCCAGAAGGAGAAAACTTCCCCAATCCACAACCAGGTGAGATTGTGGTTTTCAAAGACTTCTTCAAACGGGGTTTCGGGATACCAGTGCACCCTTTCCTTCAGGGTCTCTGCTTGTACTACGAGATTGGGATTTGCAATCTGCATCCCAATTCGATTCTCCTTATCTCCACCTTCATTCATCTCTGCGAGTCTTATGGTGGCTTCCAGCCCCATTTCGACCTCTTTCGCCACCTGTTGTCTTCGGAAGAAAGGGAGCGGTGGCTCGAAGATAGCCGGAGGCGCCTACCTGAATCTGCGTGACGGCATGAAAGCACAATACTTGTAATCGCCTCGAACACCTCATTTGGATGAGTGGTACAAGAAGTGGTTCTACATCCGTGAAGAGCCGAACACCATCACCACAATGTGACGTGGGACTGATTCGAGAGAAGAAGAATAGCTGGACAGAAAAGCCCAAGAACACCGGAGCAGATCGCCGAATCGCCGGGATGATCCGTGGGGAAAGCTAGATGGCCCAAGTGTGGTCGGGAACTTCATCACCGAAGGATCCAGCCCGCCAAAGAGGGTTCATCCGGAAGCTTCGAGTACCAAGGAAGCGCCGATCCGACAAGGACCAGGAAGGAGCCGCTCTACAAGACAGAAATCAAAGCCAGGATTGGGGAGCTATTCAACCTGGCCGATCCCAATTACGTCAGGCTGAACGACATCGAGCACGCCTTCAAGCCTGGCCCGACCTCCCCAAAGGTAATTGATGCCTCCTTTTAGCTGTAGAGTCATATTGTAACAAGAAATTGACTGTTGCCCCGCTTTGTGTCGTGATGTAATGGTCGTGACCGGCAAAGCAGCGATGTTCGTGTCGCCTCCCGGTGTAGATTGGCATAAATCGCCGACCCAGCCGCCAGATCAGCCAGCGCGCCGGGGACCGGACGACGTCCACTAGGCAAAGACTCGAGACTGTGGAGGACACACCGACCAGAGCCGCTGGCAAGCGTCCGGCTGCCAGCAAATGACGCCAAGCTATCTTCCCCTATCGGACGACGAAGCGAGGATGCGGACATCTTCCGCTCGTCCCTCGAAAGAGGAGAAGACAAATGGGGTCTTTGAGCAGGTGGCTCCTCCGTGCCAACAAGTGGTCGCATCACCACCACTACAACACAGAGTACAAGCGAGGGAAACATCGGGCATCAAACCTCGACGCCTGTACCGGAGGTGGAAAAAGACCCGGTGGAGCCTGCCGAGCACGCGGAGCAGGGACGGTCAAGGCGACGCACCTTTGCCACATCATTCCGCAAATCGAAGCTGTAAGTATCTATATCTTTGATGTAAGCTTGTAATTTGCATTGGATACTATTATCTTCTGAAATTGTCTCTGATATATTAGGTCGGCGTCCACCGAGAAACCCGACCAGCTAGCCGGGTGCGGCTTTAACCGCCAATGACGGCGGGACAAACCGCCCAATGACCCACCGTGGAGGAGCTCATAGTAGGAACTCCGCTGGACCTCAAAGAGCCGGACGACAGACGCCGATCCCCAAGCGGCTGGTCGAGAAGAAAATGACCAGCAGAGTACAAGTGCTCGAGCACGAACCCCGCTAAGCGGATACCATGGCGCCAAGGGAGCCGGATCTAGCCGAGGAGCAAGCGGCTAGAAGTGGCCCCGAGCATTACGGCCGACGTAGCGATGGCTCGTGGAAAAGCCACAGTGGTTGTGGAGTCTGCAGACTCAGACCGGCCGCCGCCTCGAACAGGAGGCTGAAGAGGAAGAAGTAGAAGAGGTCCTGGGCCGTCCCCAAGATAGGCGACAACATGTATATGTGTCACGCTATCGGAACGACGGATGGGTTATGCACGAAGAAATCCCAGAGGTCGAAGAGACCCTAAGAGTCGAACGGGCGCCAAGCGCCCGGTGATGTAAGTCGTGTACGTTTGGCTTGAATCCTTGACCCTGTTATGTAGTCGAACTGTCTGACTTAGCTTGTCTGTATGCAGGACCTGATGAAAACCGCAAAATACCGAAAGAGGTGCTTCGACCAGATTGAAGGAATCGCGGCGACCAATAAAGAACTGGCGGCCAAAGTGGAACGCTTGCGGTGCCAACTTGAAACCGCCGACCAGGAGAGGATAGATCGAGAAACACAGAACCAAAACCTGGTCGGCCAGCTCAACAACAAAGAGCTGGAAAAAACAAGTAAAGTTTCATCTTATCATAACAAGTGCAGGACTTGTGTTGTTGTATTCTTGGTAGTAACAGCTGTAAGGCAGGTTTAGAAGCTGAAGTGGCCCGCCTCAAAGGGGAAAATAACCGTGTGACCGCAGAGTGTGGTCGCCTGAAGGAGGACAACGTGAAGCTAGCACGCAGCCAGTCTCAACTCCAAGACCACACCAACAAAATGAAGGAGGAACTAAAAGGTAAGTATTCCAGATCACCTTTCACATTCTGTTGCCCACCTTGCCATGTCGTGTTTTCACATTTGATGTCTTGTACTGTGTTCAGTTTTGAAAGTCAATGCCAAGAAGCACCTAGAGGCCGTGATCAGAGAGCGTGATGACTGGAAAGCACGATGCCTCAAGGCCGCCGAGGAGCGGGACACGTGGGAGAAACGGTGCCAAGAAGTGGCAACTGGCATTGTGCCCGTCCTCGACCTTATAGACCCGGTGCTCACAGAGGAAGAGCCGAGGACGCGCCAGCTCGGGCTGGTCGAGAGATGCAGACAAGCGTGGGGATGGTTCCAGGAGTTCGTGAAGGAGGCTGGTGAGTACACGGGTGCCCATGTACTAAGCATGGTGCGTGCCCACTATCCCCTGATCGATCTCAAGCGCCTGGAGGCTGGGTACCCGAAGGAGGTAGACCCAGACAAGGCAGAGGAGCTTCGGATGGCCCAGCTGGACTTGTCGTCAAAGATAATTGGCGATATTAACCTGTGTGGAGGTGGGACAGCACCTGTACAGGGTACGCCATCGACGAGTCAGCTGGAAATGCCATCAGCTGCGAGCCAACCAACGAAGCCTGCGGTCTCGACCAGCCAGGCACCGGCGGGGCCATCCCCTTCAGCTCAACTAGCACAAGAGTCCCCGAGACTCGAGTAGGGTATCGGAAGCGGCGAGCAGTAAGTGCCATGCGCCCCGACCAGCCAATGTAATAGGCTCAGAGCTGTAGAAGGAGGACATAGTTGTGTTATTGTGAACTTGAGCCTCTTCAGGCAAGCTTGTAATAACGTAACTGTATATTATTATAAACTTGTTTGCTTTGTATAAAGCGTATTTAAGCTTGATACTTTATGTTGGTGTAACTAAGTAAAAACGTATTAACGTTCTGTTTAGTTGTACCATCGTGCTCGACACATCATCCCGAAAAGTTTGTGCGGCCCTGGTTTTCCATGTGGTCGGAGTGTGAGGTCTGGTGACCTGTGCACACGTAGACGCAGACAAGTTAAACCAAGGGGGACCTGCCGATCACCCGTAACGTAGAGAATGGATCCCATGCACGTATTGGGAGGAACCGGAGACAGAGCCTGCTCCGAAAACCGGAGAAGGGGTGGTGGTCGGCTTTTACTGGCTGAGTTAGAATAACCATAAAACTCGAAGTGACACATTAGAGTGCTCGGAGAAATCATAATTGCTTTATCGAAATAAATCGGAAGTACAAAAGGAGTACATATCTCAGTAGTTAAGCATAGAAACGTCTAAGCTTGTCGATGTGCCAAGAGTTTGGTACGTCCGTACCGTCCAGGCGAGCTAACCTATAAGACGTTGGTCGTGTGACTTCCTTGATCATGAATGGTCCCTCCCATGGGGTTGCAAGTTTGTGGACACCAGCCTGGTTCGTCTTCCACTTTAGGACCAAATCTTCGACCACGAAGAACCGCTCTTTAACATTTTTGTTGTAGTACCTGCGCAAAACAGCAAGGTATTTGGCGGTACGTACACAAGAATCGAGCCTTTTCTCTTCTGCGCTGTTTACTTCTAGCTCCCGTACTTCATTGACCTTGCCCTCGTCGAAGTTCTCTACCCTTGCTGGTCTGAAAGCTATATCTGATGGGAGGACTGCCTCAGCGCCGTAAACCATAAAGTATGGTGAGACGCCGGTGTTACGACTGGGCTGAGTTCGGAGGCCCCAGACCATGCTGGTAACTCCTTGAGCCATCTTCCGGGGGCTTTGTCGTTTTCTCTGTACATCCTCTTCTTCAATGCGTCCAAGATCATGCCATTTGCCCGCTCGACTTGTCCATTAGCTCTAGGGTGCGCCACCGAGACGTATTTTACTACTATGCTCCTTTCATCGCAGAAGTCCCAAAAAGCGTTCCCGGTGAACTGAGTACCCAGATCGGTGATGATGCTGTTGGGTATGCCGAAACGGTGGATGACCTAGTCAAGGAACATGACAGCCTTTTCTGAAGATGCCTGCACCAAAGGCATGTATTCTATCCACTTAGAAAATTTGTCAATCAGCACAAAAACACATGTAAATTTCCCAGGAGCCGGTTTGAAGGGCCCGATCATATCCAGTCCCCAGCATGCAAAGGGCCAAGAGGCTGGTATCGTCTGAATCTCGTGTGCTGGTACGTGGATTCTTTTGGCAAAGAACTGACAACCCTCACAGTGGCGGACTAGCTTCTCTGCTTTGGCTACTGCTGACGGCCAATAAAACCCTGCTCGGAAAGCCTTACCGACCAGTGTTCTTGAGGCCGCGTGGTTGCCACAGGAGCCAGAGTGGATTTGGTCCAGGAGACGTTCGCCTTCTTCCTAGGTATACACTTCATCAAGATTTCTTCCTTTGCGTTTTTGCGCCATAACTTGCCATCAACGAAGCAGATATCGCCATCGCGACGCATTAAGCGCTCGTTTTTCGTCCGATCAAGATATACCGCCGCCATCGTTAAGTACTTGATGAAGGGTACTCTCGACCGGCTCATGAGTGGTTGGAGGCGCCTCGGTTGTGCTTGGCGCCGGAACCGTAGCCACCAATTGCTGGTCCGGAACTTTGTCGACCGTGGAATCTTCCTCTTCGATGGAAGGCGTGAGCAGGTCTTGGACGAATACACCATGTGGGATTTTGGCTCGAGATGATCCTAACTTTGACAGCGCATCCGCTGCTTGGTTCTTGTCCCGGACCACGTGTATGTACTCGATGCCATAGAACCTGCCTTCCAGCTTTCTTATCGATTTACAGTATGCGTCCATCTTTTCGCTGGTCGTGTCCCAGTCCTTGTTGAGTTGGTTAATGACCAGAGCCGAGTCTCCGTAGACATAGAGATGTTTGACACCAAGCTCAACCGCAATGCGTAAACCATGCAGGCATGCTTCATACTCGGCGGCGTTATTAGATGCTAGGAAATAAATCCTGAGCACGTACCGGAGCTGCTCCTTGGATGGTGACACAAAAAGAACCCCTGCTCCCGCACCGTCAATTGTGAGAGAGCCGTTGAAGTACATCGTCCAATATTCATCGGATTCCGAAGAGGCAGGCGTGCTTAAGTCTGTCCACTCGACGATGAAATCGACGAGTGCCTGAGACTTGATTGTAGTACGGCTTGCGAATTCCAAGGAGAAGGGGCATAGCTCCATTGCCCATTTGACGATGTGCCCGTTCGCATCCTTATTGCGAATGATGTCCCCCAAAGGGTACTCGGTCATGACCACCACACGATATCCGTCGAAGTAATGTCTCAACTTTCGGGATGTTATCAGTATGGCGTAGAGCAGTTTCTGAATCTGTGGGTACCTGGTCTTAGATTCGTTGAGTACCTCACTGACGAAATAAATTGGCCGCTGTACCTTATAGGCGTGGCCCGGCTCGTCGCGCTCGACCACCATGGTAGTGGAGACCACCCGATTGGTTGCTGCAATGTAAAGTAGGAGGGTTTCGTCTTCTCTAGGAGCAGTGAGGACTGGAGGCGATGTAAGGTAATGTTTTAGCTGCGTGAAGGCAGCGTCTGCTTCTTCCGACCACTCAAACTTCTCGGATGCTTTGAGTAGTTTAAAAAATGGTAACCCTTTTTCTCCTAATCTTGATATGAAACGGCTTAGAGCGGCCATGCATTCGGTAAGCTTTTGGACATCATTCACCTTTTTAGGAGGCTTCATGTCTAAGACAGCTTTGACTTTCTTCAGATTAGGGCGTATGTCGTCATAATCGATTTACGCGTTGCCTAGCAATATACTGAAGGAACACCAAAGATGCACTTCTTTGGGTTTAACTTCCATTGGAATGTATTGAGGGCCATGAAGGTACGTTTGAGGTTGTCAACAAGGGTATGTGCTTCCTTGGTTTTGACAACTACATCATCCACATAGGCCTCTACTAGGTCATCTTTTATCTATCTCGTCTGCGAGGCAAGCCCGAATATAGCGTTGGTATGTAGCCCGGCGTTCTTGAGCCCGAACGACATAGTCGTCGTAGTAGCGATGGCGCCAAAAGGCGTGATGAAAGACGTCTTGATCTGATCGTCCTTTTTGAGAGCGATCTGGTGATAACCAGAGTAGCAATCGAGAAAGGAAAGCAGCTCGCAACCGGCGGTTGAATCTACGACCTCGTCTATGCGCGAGAGGTAAGTCAAGGGGTCCTTAGGGCGTGTTTGTTGAGATCGGTGTAATCAACGCACATTCTCCATTCATTATTCTTTTTGCGTACAAGAACCGGGTTGACTAACCACTCCGGATGATACACTTCTTTAATGAATCCGGCTGCTAAAAGCCGTGTAACTTCTACCCTAATCGCCTCCTTTTTGTCACGAGCGAAACGTCGAAGCTTCTGCTTGATAGGTTTGGCCTTGCTGTTGACATTCAAGGAGTGCTCGATCAAGTTCCGAGGTACACCGGGCATGTCGGTAGGTTTCCATGCGAACACATCCACGTTGCTCCTCAAAAACCCGACGAGCGCGTCTTCCTATTTGGGATCCAGGTTGGCCCCGATAAGGGCCGTTTTGCTGGGGTCGCCGTCGACCAGCTGGATCACCTTGTGCTCCTTTGACTTGATGTTTTTGCATGGAGTCTCGAGCTCTAGGATCTCTAGGTGGTCGGCTGAGGTCTTCTTAGCGTCGAGCATGGTCTCGGTCATGCAAATAGAGAGGTCGTGGGCCTCTGCTATTTTGAAACTGTCGTCTTCGCAGGTGTAGGCGGCGTACACGTTACCTCGGAGAGTTAGGACTCCTTTCTCGGTAGGCATCTTGAGCACTAGATACCTATAATGAGGTATGGCCATGAACTTGGTGAGCGATGGTCGACCAAGAATAGCATGGTAGGTGCCGTCGAAGTCAGCGACCACAAAGTTGACGTAATCGGTGCAGAAGTGGTCCGAGGTCCCAAACTGCACCGGTAGCGTGATCTGCCCGAGAGGTGTAGAGCTCTGTCCAGGAAGAACACCCCAGAACTGTGCCTCGTATGGCTTAAGATCCGCCTAAGCTAACTTCAGGGCGGGCAGACTGTTCTTGAATAGTATATCAATGGAGCTACCGCCGTCGATCAGTACTCTGTCGAACTGGACCTTGTTGATACAAGGATTGAGGACCAGGGGAAAACGTCCTGGCTCTGGTATTGCGGCCCATTGGTCCTTCCTACTGAAAGAGATTTCGCGGTGAGACCACGGAGGGAGCCGGGGATCGGCGAGCAGGTTATCGGTGTTGGCCACGTTCAAACAAGCACAGGCGAGCAGCTTGCGTTCCCGCTTGGTCTCGATGGACACTTTGCCTCCGATGATGGTGTGCACGCGATCGGTTGGCTTGACGTACTTGTGACGAGGGTCTGCATCGTCGTATTCGTTATCCTCGTTGCGCTGTTCTGCTACATCGTTAGGCTTGTCGGATGTATCCGGAGCCTGTTGATGTGTATAGATAGACTTGAGAATGCGACAATTCTCCATGGTATGGTTTGACTTAGGATGGAGCTGGCTGGGCCCCTTCAATGCTTTGGCGTAGTCGTCTTCATAGTTACGACGTCCGCCACCCTTTTTAACAGTATTGACCTCGCCGTCGTCTTCCCGAGCACGCTTGCTCCTGTAATCGTTACGGCGGTTACGCTGCTGATTACGTCGGTCGCGGTGGTCGTGGGAGTCGTTGCGCTGGTTGCGGCGGTCAAAACTGTCGCTCCGACCACGGTTGCCACGGTAGTCGTCGCGGTGTGAGGGGTGGTCGGAGCGTGGAACCCTTGCTGCTTCTTCAATAATTATCTTCTTGGCGTCGTCGGCGTCCGCATATTTCTTAGCGGTGGATAAGAGCGCTGTGACCGACTCAGGTCTGTTCCAGAGGAGCTTGTCTCTTAGGGCGTCGTGGAAACGGAGGCCAGTGATGAAAGCCTCGATTGCCTCGTGGTCGGAGATTGATGGGACCTTGATGCGCATCTCTGAGAAACGCCGGACGTATTTCGCAATGCGGTGGCTCATCTTTCCGATCTCGGATCCGTTGCTGATCGTACTTGTTGCCCGGTTGTTCACAAGTAGCGATGAAATTGTCAATGAAGGCTTGCTTAAGCTCCTGCCAAGAATCAAAGTAGCTCGCCGGTAAGCTGACCAACCATTGGTGACCTGCATGGCCAACAGCGACTGGGAAGTAGTTAGACATGACGTGCTCATCAGCTATGGCTGATCTGCACTTGATTTTCGTAGAACATGACCCATAATTCGGGTTTTCTTTGCCGTCATACTTCGAAGTTTCTCGAGCTTAAAATTCTTGGGCCATATGACTTGGCGAAGGTGTGGAGTAAAGCGCTTCAAACCCGGGCGGACCGTGGGCAGTGTCATACTCCATACGGCGATAGCTTTCGTGGGATGCTCGATCGTCAGCTCTCTGGTTGATGCGAGCGCGCAGATCGCGTCCACCGAGGTAATGGCGAAGATCGTTATTGCCATTGCGGCGATCTCGATTGCCATCTGGATTAGCCCTGCGACCGCAGTTATCGCGATGATTGTCGCGGTTGTCTTGGTGATTATCGTCCCGGATATCGCGACGGTTGTCCTCCCGACGGTGGTTACCACCGTCATGGCCACCGTTTCCGCCTCGATGGTTGTCTGACGGGTCGTTGTTGCGCGAGCCACGTGGGTTGAGTGGCTGTGAGCGGCTTGGAAGCTGGCGACTGTGGCTTGACTCGACTGAGACGGATGGAGCCCGGACTTGATTTACAATCTCTGCGGTCTGGGCCATGGCAGCCGTTAGATAGGCTTGTATTTCATCGTGAACCGCTTGGGTTTCCGGGGTGTTGGGTAGCCGTTGCATTGTTCCCATGGCAACGACTACATTGGCACTTGGAGTTCTGAAGACCTGTTTGTCCCCACCCCGCCGAAAAGCATCGTTGAGGTCGCGTGGTGGACCACGCGCGCGTCGCGCCTCTGGTCCGCTTCGACCGATTTGTCGGTGATTGAATCGGTCAATATTGCATGCTTCGCGCGTGGTCTTTTCTTGTTCTGTTTCGCCAACCGTCGGCGGTTCGTCATTGCTGACAACATGGATCAAATCCCCTCGTCTTGGTGGGAAAGATGGGAATTGTGAAAACCCTGGAGCGTGGTCTGGCAGATCCAGATCGTACTTGGTGCCGTCATCTTCGTGATGCTGAAGCTCGGTGTGTACAAATGCTTTAGATGCGATGCCAGACGAGGAGGTGGAGTCGCCCTCTTGAACTGTGTGGACGGATCCTTCCTGATAATCTTCAGTCCGGATCATGTTGACGAAGTCGCACGGCTTCGGCCGAGGTCGGTGCATAAAACATAGATCCAAGCAGCGTTGTGGGTTATATGCGTAGCTGGAGGCAGCGTTTCGCAGGCCGTAAGGGTGGACCTGGTGGTTCTCCGTCGAGGCTGCGTACTCGGAGAGCCGGAGACCCGTCGCGAGGTTGGCGGCGGATGGCGAGCGGAGCGCCTTTAGAGTAGATAAGACCACGAGATCTGTACCAAGTCGTGCAGGACGACTGGTCCGAGCTGGTCGGGTAGATCTGTTGTGGGGAGCGGTTACCTGCTCGTTAGGTTGACTTTGAATCGTACTTACCAGAGCTAGGGTTTCAGCGAGTTTGGTGCCGACCCGATCGATGGAGTTGAGCAGGTCGGTGTTGTCGATCTGCTTCCCTTTGTAGCGGGGAAGCGGACGATGAGTCGTCGGCGTGGCTGAAGATGATGTAGGCGTGGTCGGAGCCAGATGTACCGTGGTCGGAGCCAGATCCATCGTGGTCGGAGCCAGACGTACCGTGGTCGGAGCCCGATCCATCATTGTCGGAGCCAGATGTACCGTGGTCGGAGCCAGATCCATCGTGGTCGGAGCCGTAGCCGATGTAGGTGAAGCAGTGGTCGGCGCAGACTGAATCCACGCCTCCTCTGTGGTCATGCGACGATGAAGCCGCGTCGAGCCGGTGGTCCAGTGATCTCGCCGACGGTGAACATGAGGCCGTTTGGCGTAGCCATGGAGCCGAGGTGATGACCGTCTTGTTTGCTTGGAGAAGCGACACACACCCCTACTGGCGCGCGCCATCGCCGATTTAAATATGGTGGCGGTCTACCTAGGGGTATGCCCAAGGTAGTAGATTATTGGCGATGTGATGCGCAAGCCTCAAACAAGACGGTGACGCAAGATGACCACGAGGTTTTATCGAGTTCGGCCGCCAAGAAGGCGTAATACCTACGTCCTGCGTCGATTCGATTCTTTGTATGTTAATGAGAGATGTTTTTAGAGGATCCCCGCCCGCCTTTATATAGTCCGGGGCGGGGTTATAGATCCTGAAACTAATCCTAGCCGATTACAATTGCCATATGTGGCGGATAAGGATTCCTATTCTAACCGACCGAGATCACGCTTGATCGCCAAATTCGCCTTAACTCCTTGCGCAGGACTCCAACCGGGTTGGCTGGGCCGCGCGTCGTCTTTCGGATGGACCGGACCCATCGATCCGGGCCGGCCCAAGCTTAGCCGTAAGGGTATAGGGGTTAATACCCCCACAAGTCTATATTTAATACTCCATGCATGTGTCCAAACATTCAATGTGATAGGATTTAAAGTTTGGAGGTGTGAACTAAACAAGGGCTACGTTTCCCCGCGGAAATGAACTTAACTCTCGTGAAAATCCTTGTACAAAATCATGTGAAATTCCTGCCTTCCAGAAGGAATCTCAAGAGAGTACTAGCCCTGCACGTATACAGGTGCATATATTCATATTGGCATTGGACCCATACAGATGCGCAAATACGATGGGCCTATTTGGTACCTGTAAAGTCAGCAGCTGTACGATGGACCTGTTGAGTACCTGTAAAGTCAGCAGCTGTTTCTAGTTTTGTGAGAGATATCCAAAGCTGAAAATATCGAACAGCCAACAGGTCCGATAGTACTTACCTCTGTCCGGTTAAGAATGCAATTCTAGGTCTTTTTTTTCTATGTCCAAAGTTTGACCGAATATATAGATAAAAATATTAATATTTATGATACTAAATAAATGTATTATGAAAATATATCTCATGACAAATCTAATGATGCTAATTTTATGTCATAATTATTTATATTTTTTTTACATATAATTGGTCAAACTTGATAAACTAAAATATTACACTGTATTATAATTGTATTCTTTTGCGAACGGAGGGAGTAATTATACTATTCCACCGTCCAATCTTAGCGACGCGCAAACAATTTAACGAAGTCCAAGGATCTCGGCACGTAAACGACGATACTCTACTCACTTCTTACTCATATTCAAGAAGCTTGTTTGATTAACCGTATGAACGTACAAGTCGTTGTGGTTGGGGGGCCGTCAATGAATGAACTTTTCCTGCATGAATGATGAATCTGTGCTGCGTATTCCTTAGGGCTGGTATGGTACAGCTCAAGCTTCATCAGTGAATCAGTTTTGTTGGTTTTAGCTTTAAAACTAGTTTTTGTGATAGAGTTGAATTTGTTTTGATGAATCATTTGCTAAAATAGCCTCACCTAGTGTGCAAAATTGTGAAGTATACATACTAACCCTATCTTTTTTTTTTGTGTTTTCTTTTTTTTCCTTTTTCTTTCCCTCTTTCCTCCTCCTTATCCGCTCATGCGGTATGCCCGCAGCACTGCACGTATCTCCTTCCGCCCAAGCAACCCGCCCCAGGCACCGTTGTCCTCGCTGTCCCGTCATCGGCGACCCGCCCCAACACCCTCTGCTCCCGCGCCGAGTTCCACCCCAGCGCCGGCCAGCCTCCGCTCTCCGCCCCAATGCCGCCCGCCCTCCCCCCAGCGCCGGCCAGCCTCCACTCTCGGCCCCAACGCCGCCCGCCCCCTGCTCTTGTGCTGGTCGGGCTCTGCTCCCGCGCGCCACCCGCCACCGAGCGGCGCGCCACCACCTGCTGCCGAGCGTCACGCCACGCCGCGCTACCCCTCCCTTCCTGCCCTCTCCACCGCAATCTCACATTCATGCCTCGTCTTGCCGTCCCGCCCACCGGCGACTCCGCCCAGCTGGGGACAAAAGAGCCCATGGCCAAGCTCAATCCCAGCAGTGTCAGAGGAAGTTGGGGCAAGCTGTTTTTTTTTCAGTTTCGCCTCCCTCATTGCGCTCCTCTCAGCGGAAACCCCGGGACTTCATAGGCGAAGCTGAGAGACAGGGGGTTGTTTGGTAGGCACACAAGCGAAGCGGCTCGCGAAGCAGCTAATGAGGCAGTACCAAACAGACCCTTAGTTTGCTACCCTACCGGATACGAGAGGTGAGAGGACGATCGTCATACAGTGCTCGTCCCCACTCCCCACATGTCCTCTTAAATAAACTGTCCAAAAGAAGTAGATTTCAAATCTTTTAGCAACAGTCACCCTAAAAATTAAATCTGCTGACTATTGTTTGGGAAACGACTCATCATCAGTGAGGCTATGGGCGGCTCCGGCTAATACACCTTTTTTTTATTTCGGTGTGCTTTCAGCTATTTTGGAAAAGACTTGGGGAGCACCAGAAGCCAGGGAATTGAAGCTACGGTTTTGGAGCTATGTTCGGCAGGATTTACTGTTGCTGCGGCTGATTTGTAAGACTGATTTGTTGTGAGAGAAAAACAATGTTACATGACTGAAAAAGTAAGGTTGATTCTAGCTTATAAGCTCAAGCGAACAGAGCCTATATAATAGTAAAGCTGGAGCCAGTTCCTCTAAACGAACCCTTAAGATTCACTCTCACATACATGTCCTCAAGTTTCTACTGTGACGAGCGTGATGTGATAGGACAAAGGTTAAAAGTGTGAATTTGAAGAGACCATCCAAGTCAACAAAAAAAGAAAGAAAGAAAAGAGAAATGTCCTATATTAATTATGAAACCATGGAAGCGTGTGCTTTGCCCGGCTTCCACACGGACTCTAGAGCTACATTTTTCAGCTCTGCTCTACAGCTCTACAACTCTATCTGTAGTAGAGTCACCGCCTGTGTAGGTGTTTGGCTAGCAAGAGGTTGATCCATATATATACACGTACAAGTCATGGGTTGATCCATAGATAAATAGATAGTTAAATAAATACGAGTAGTACTACATCCATGAAGTTAATAAAGGGGATCAACATCGTTGTCGTTGAACGGACTAGCATGGGTCCTGCAGCACCAAAGCACACCCGGCCGGCCGCCGTCCGCCCACCGCCCTCCGCCCTCCGCCCTCCGCCCGACCCTTTTCTCTGCCTCTGCCTCTCTTGCTTGCTGCCTCGCTCTTCTCATACCCACACAACCACACCACACCTGGTAGTCTCCCTTGTGCCGCAGCGCATGCACATGCCGTCAGTTAGCTCAAAGTCCAGAGCAGTGCCGAATCTAGGATTTTAGCTTAGGGTATGTTGTCCAAAAATTTTTATATACAATTCGGTAAATCTATTTTAGTAATTCGGTAATAATTGTAAATTTTGTAATATGATTTGGTAAAATCAAGGATTAAGTTGAAATCATCCATTAAATACATTATAAATAGTTCAAATATAGGCATAAAAGAGTACCATAGACTTGTAATGCTATTTTTCTGACTGTTTTATTTGACACTTTCGAAAAGACAACAACTCCATATTACTCTGCCAAGAGTCTGCTCTTCCACCACAGGTTCGACCGGATCAAGGGAACATTTAAAAGTAGCAGCAGCAGCCACCACCACCTTCTTTGTTTCATGTTTCTGAAAAAGAGATGCAATATCCGAGTTTCTCTTCATAAAAGCACAAATAGTAAAAACAAAACTAAATAACTAAACAGTTTATTATTTGTGATATTTGCAAATTGCTATTGAAGTACACAATAATTTTCTAAAAAATAGAATAGCACAAGAGACCGAATAACAAATTTTGGACTTCATCTAAACAAAATAACGAATCAAGAATCAAGACGGGCAGATGACGAACCTCCGTGAGACTGTGACTATCTGGTAATCTAATTAGTGCTACCGTTCAGGCGGCACGGCATGAGGTGGCGTGTTCTATCACTTCGATGTTCTGTCTTCTCTCTCCGTCGCCTCCGATCGAGATTAGAGTAGGCCATTAGGGATAGATTAGGGAAATTGGAAAAGTCTCCCGTACTCGTGTGGGCAATGGGATTGCGTAACTGCGTATGCACGGCGGCACTAGGTGGCCAGGCCATCAGAGTGTTTCGTGGTCCTTTGGTGGACTTATCGCGTGGGCCGCCTCACGTGGGCCTTTCTTGGCGTCGTGATCCAGGATTCCACCTGGTAAGTCATTTTCTTTTCTTTTACAATACAGATGCTTATACATTATACGATATACCTATATACTATAATACTATGCTTGCCCGTGATGCAGGGTATGCCAGTGCATACCTGGCATACCATGTGGTCCCGCCACTGGTTCAGAGACCATCCACAGATCCACTAATGATTGATCCATGAGCAGCCAACAGATGATCGAGTTCTGCTAGGCTCGGCCCATGAGGCGACGGCAGTGCAGCACTGTGGCATAGAGGGGCGCGGAGAGGTGCGTGACGGAAGGGGGCGCGAGAGAGGGCACGACGCCGTCGCCGGCCCGTGGCCTGGCGCAGCCCCAGGCGCGGGCGACGGTGGGATGAGCGCGCGGCGTCCAGAGGTAGGAGAAGAGACGCGACCCTCGAGGGTGTAACACCCCGGGTGTTAGTCACGAGTTAAGCAGCGGAATTGGACTTAAGTAGGATATGTCAAGCAATGATTATGATCTCTAGTTCATAATTTTGAAGTGATGATGAAGGTGTTGTGGTCTAATCTACGAAATTGAGTCCTAACTTGAACTTGGATAACACACCTTTGCTTACACATATACCCTTGTTAAGATTTCACAAGAGTAATGTTAAACATGCTTGTTTTATGTACATTACATCAACATGCATCCATCTTGAACATTGGAAAAGTTTCATGAAGATTGGAGCTAAAAAGTCATATGAAATAATAAGTTACATTTTTTGCTTAAATTACTTCATTTAGCAAATGGAAACATGGGATGTCGACCAAACCTTGCAATCTTGCTCAAACAACTCTAATTCAACTCATGAACAAAAGTCATGAAGGATTCGTGTTGAGCAAATGTCAAGAAAATGCTTCTAAGTGTGGGAATGGCTAAAATTGTCTTTTTCATGGTATTGTTTTGACCTGTGTTTACCAACTATTTAGAATGTTTGCATGGAGTTGGACCTTAAATAAAAGTTGGAGTTTGAGTGGAGTAGAACAAACTTTATTTTTGGACCAAGCCCTGATTCAACTCCTAAGTGGCTTTAATAGTGGCTTCAAGTCTGAATACAGTGTTGTTTTGGCCTCTTAGAAATATTTCTAAGTCCCTGATTGTGCGGCGCTGATCGAACCCACGAATTGGATCTGAGTTGTACCAAAGGTGACCTAAGATTACCTTGACCCAGGTATGTCTGGGTTTGTGTTAGGAATAACTCCCCAGCTGGTTGGAATTGATTCGAATCGTCGTCTCTCCCGGATAGTGAGAAACTCTGACTCACATCAACATCGTAGTAATTGAATTATAGAATAAGATGGTTATGATGAACATGAAATTATTACACCGGCTATGGTTACTATTGTTTTGCTACTAAATGATATACCACATGTTTGGCACATGTTAGTTGCTAATCTAGAGATGAATAACTATAATTAAATTGATCACCGAATTATAAAATGTATAGCTGAATTAGTGGCTTTTTTATACAAAATGTTGTCAAGCTAGCTCCACTTATAAAGCCTTGCATGATCCTTGGAGTCACTTTATTTTTGGTTTATGATGGGTAAGTCTAGCTGAGTACATTCGAGTACTCAGGGTTTATCCCAACATGTTGCAGGTGAAATTTTTGGCCTAAGGAAGATGGTGGCTAACCACCGGTGGGCTCAATGGCTATATTTATTTCTCATCTATATGCTTTTGTCAGAGGATGTCACTTATGCTAGCAATATATTTGGAACTTATATTAATGTAATCATTGAAAGCTATATTGTTTCCCTTAACCGGTTTTGAAATCTAAACTTGTAATATTATTTCCGCTGCAACTCTATGTATGTGATGGGTATTTGCTTAATCATGCGATTTTGGTTGTGAAGTTGATTTACCGAGGTCCTTCGTGACACTCGGCGGACTACCGGATTTATATAATTGAAAGTATGCGCGTGTCAACGTGTTTAACGTGGACAGTCGTACTTGATCTTGTATAAATTGGGCGGTTCTGTCACAGAGGGTCATGTATTGGTTCGACATGAGCGACGGGTAAGGTTGGAAAAATAATAGAAAAGGAAAGAAAAGAAAGAAAAAAATAAGAAAAGAAGAGAAAAATAGAAAAAAACAGAAGGGCACTATCAACCGTCTGATAAAGCTGTTTTACCCAACGTTTTATTCAAAACTGCTTCTGGTGATATGCCACCACAGAAGCCAAAGCTGGGCTATTTTTGTCACAGCTGTAGCTCTCTACGGGCCCTAAAAAGAAAGAGCATAAATAAAGGAGAAAAAATAAAAAGAAAAAAGGACAAATTTCCATTTACAAGTACAAGTGTACAACCCATCTTAGTAGTTTGGCACCACAGCCGCTGATAAAAAGAAATTATTAAAAATATTTATTAAATTTTTGTACCAATTATTGCAAATAATTTGAATACCAATTAAATTGGTGTTGATAAAATAATTTATTAAAATTTGGCACCATAATAGTTTGGACAATTGGCACTAGAGGAAAGGAAAGAAAATTAGTACTTTAACTGACTTGGGGGCAAAATTATCATTTCATCCACTTTTTTTTTTGATACCGTTAGAGATAAAAGTGAACGGAGTAGGGAGGAGAGAAAAAAAGGGTACCAATGTCCAGTTAACTTTTTTAATGGCACATGAAATTTGAAACTTTTATAATAACACAGGAAAAAGATCATATAAGAAGCAGTCATGACTAACCATACTGCGCCTCCTCCACCGGTGAATCATGGTTAAAAGGTTTAAATAGAATCCAAAACGAATCGAAATTGAGAAGACAAAACACTACTACTTACACATAAAAGTTTTAGGAACAAAAAAAAAATGAAGCTGACGATTGGATCTATCCGACTTCGGTGAAGTTTGAGATGTCGTGCTCCAGCCCATTTTGTGGGAGGTTGCTTCCCTGCAAATCTGTGCACATAAAGACCCGGCCATAAGGATCGGGCCCGTCACGCTGCTTGCGAGCAATAATGTCTGCACAAGCTCACCGCTGACAGTACGTGGCTCTTGCGTCTTGGCGTGCAAATTGCAAAATGAAAAGGGATCAACATCTAGCCCGTGGGTCCCACAAAAAATAGTGAAGCCACTTGGAATCTACACCTAATAATAAACAAAATAAAAGGTGAAAGTTGACGGCAAAATGCATGCAAAACTAGCTACCCTTTCCATGATTTCTATATCTATATAGTATCTATAACACGTAATATATATAGAGTAGGCTACAAAACCACTCATATCATGTCTCATCCAGGCGTGCACATGGACGTGTATCTCATATTCTAGGCTTCCACCTTTCTTAGATCACAACACAATAGCCATTCTATTTAAATTGAGCTAATCTCTTGTCAGTTTATCATACGTTGTTAATCTTTTGTTGCTTTAGCATTTATTATAGGTCAACGACTTTTTAATTTAAAATTAGGTCAATCTCAATTAAATCTAATATAAAAAAGCTATTTTATTCTCACTAGCATGGCTGTTCTTTCGGCATTCCCACTTCTTCTTAATGAAATACACGTTAATGCGTGTTCTCGAAAAAAAATTCTCATTAGCATGAGCACCGTAGAATAACTTGTGCTTCCCGTTGCAACGCACGGACATATTTGCTAGTAATAATAAAGAGGTAAAATTTTCGACCATTTTTTTTTGTCCATCATCCCCCTAACTAACTCAATGAATATGGAAACTATCTCTATTGGTCTGTCTATAGCTCTCCTGATTTATATGATGTCTATATAGCTCTTCCTGCTTTATATGATATATAGGTTCTGGATAGCTACGAATCCAAATCCAAATAGATCTATGCGATTCCAAATAAGTTGAATATAGGACTCCTAATCTCATACGGGTACATGAATCTACTCGCGCTAGCTATACCAGCGCCTAGCAACAACCGAGAACCAAAGCTTCCTTATTCGCTTGGCCACTCGAAATTTCTCAACATACATATCTCGCCTTGTTAGTCTGATTTTTGATCTGGTCGAGGTGTCGAGCGCTGTGATTTGGAGGCGTGCTATCAATGACAACCAAGAGGATGAAGACCGAGGTACTCATCAGCAAATGGGCAGAGCGGCCGGATGAGATCATGACGGAGTTTTTGCTGCGGCTGCCGGTCAAGTCCACCCTTCTCGTTTCCGCGCCATGTGCCATGCTAGGCACCGACCCCTTTCCACATGGCGAGGGCAGAGGCAGGCGCTGCTTCGGCTCGGGGCAGTCACGCGGCTACCCCCTGGTCAGGACGTGCTCAACTTCAGCGCTAGCCTTAGCAGGCTAAACCATCCAGACGGTCAATATGGGTTGAAGCGTAGATGAAACTCTTAACGCGAAGGCGGTCAGGAGGATGAGACTCGGCGAGCTAGCAAGACCCAAGCGCACCATCATACCCCACGCCGCCGCCGGCTACAAGCAGCACTCCGGACATCAGGATAAGGCCCATTTTTTATTGGAAATCTAATTTGTTGGTTATAATTATCAATTTGGTGAGTTAATTTATGAACGACAATAAAAGCAAATTAAGTAAAGATGAACATGCAAGATAAAAAAAATTCCCATGGATACTTCACCATGCCCTGATTACATTGGTGACCTCAGTGCCGGACTGGTCACGCCCTACAGATGCCCCAGCATGGCGTCCCGGTTCATGAGGAAGTCGTCGTCGTACTGTTGCTGGCAATACACATCACGGTGTCTCCCGGCTGAGCCCAGGAAGTTGGTGCTGTCATACGCACGTAGCATCCTTTATCATCAATGTCCGTTTGAATATGGACAATTTCACTACTTAATTAAATTAAATATAGAGATATTCATCATGTTATCTATATCTTATATTCCGTAACTACTTATTTAATACCCAAATATTCCATCAACCAAACTCATCATATGACTCATGCCCATACGAGTTACAATAACTTAGTTCTATTGCAACATACGGACAAGTTTCCTAATAAATAATAAAGGAGGAAAATCTCGGTAGCCAGAATCTGGCTTACTTGGCAAGTTGTGGCCTTGAGGGCCAGGCTCGGCCCTTTGTGACTTTGAAGCCTACCAGCCAAGCCGAAGGGACTAAGGCCTGGGTGCCGGTGGGGGCACGATCGTACGGGAGAGGCCTGTTCGGTTGTCACACAACCTCGCCTCAACAGGCATAAAAAAAACCGTAGCCTCAACAAACCACGTTTCCCCTTCTTGCCTCAACAGTCATACCTGAACAAAATCTCAAAAAAAAGAAAAACAGTCATGCCTGAACAAGTTGCTACCGTTACACTGACCAGGAAATGCAAAAGATGCTCAACTTTAGCAAACATGGATGTGTTGACAACCATTTTAGGCCTAGGATAGCAAAACCAGTCAGGATCGGTTAGGGAGTCAGCTAGGCCGACTTTGCTATTGTTCCTTGACTGAAACAAGGGAAGTTGGCTAGGCTAGATTCTGAAGCCAACTACGACGACAGGTTTGGCTTAGTACATGACAAACTTAGGAAACATGTATAAATGTTTGCTAATGGGATAAGACCACGTCACCCTGTAAATATGAAGGGGTCACAGCTGTGGTATCCAATCGATCAAAAACACAATCGATCTAATATTTTATCTTTTCCAAACTATATCTCTAATAGCCTGATTGTGCCCTGCCCCATGGTATCCATGGCAAGATTAATGGAGAAAGAGGCAGTGGTGGAGGCGGCTATGGAGAACAAGAAAGTTGTTTACCCAAAATAAGGGTATATATGAACATGCATATGACTGCTGTGTGTACCAAGAGTCGTGTCTATATATCATGAATGTTATATGGACATCATTGTGGCCTTCAAGATAACTATATATGTCTTTAAATCTGCCATTTGAATGTAGTTTGTTGGACTATGATCCTTTCAATGAAATACGTGCCAAGGCTGGCACGCCAAGGCATGTTCTTAAAAAAAGTAGTAGTTTGGACTATGGCCCTCTAAAAGTTGTCCCATACACAATCAGGTTGTAATGCTCCAAGAAACACTTGGGATCGATTGTTGTGAACAACCGATGGTGGTTAAAAATTAAGGGAGTAAAACTCATGGGTACCAGTGGTGAAGGAGGAGGTCATGAACCTGCAGTTGTGTTGCAGTAGAGAGCTATGCTCTTGTGAAGGGAGGTTTTGAACTGGTATATTAGTACTACGTTATGTGGCCCAAATTATCTGCAAAATTTTAACACTTGTATCTCTTATAAGATTATTAGCTCCTAACACTACTACTAAAAATACTAAAAAGATTTTAAGAGAAAGACTAGTTTTATTAATAGAGACGATCACAAAAATTTATGTCTCCCAAAATACGTGACGATTTTCGGAGGCAATCATCTTATTTACAGAGACACCCAAAAGTTTTCCATCTCTCAAAATTGATTTACGGAGGTGGTCATTTTATTTTAGGAGACACCCAAAGTGTCCTTCTCCAAAATCGATTTATAGAGGCAGGCCTCTTCAGAGGTGACTCGCAGCGGAGCTCGCGTGGTTGGGCGGCGGTGGGTCTCATGTGCCCCGCAGCGGTGATGAATCTCATGAGCCCCACAATAGCTTTGGAGGATCTGTGGTGGGATCGGCGATGGATCTCGTGTGGCTCACAGGAGTGGCGGCGTGACAGATCCACGACGTGCCGATCTAGTGGAGGTGGCGGATCTAGTGGAGTATGGTGGAGATCCAGTGGACGCTGCTCCTCGGTGGCAAATCCATGTCGATGGCGAGCGGATCCACGTTGAGCACCCATGGTGGCGCTACTTTGAGCGGCAGGTGGCGGACTTCTAAGGCTCCAGTGAGATCTACTTTGGTGGGTAAGCGGGATCCGGCGGTAGGTTTAGGTTTGTGCTCAATATGATGGGCTTAGATTTGGGCTCAGCTGCGGGCTTGTTGAGTTTCCCATTTTTTGTATGATTTACCAAGGCAGGAATTTGGCCATCTCCGGAGTTCTGATTAACAACAACATGAAACCAGAGTCCGACGTTGCTGCCGCCTCTATTAATCTCATTTGGCTATCTCCAGAGCCTCTTAATGTAGTAGTGTGATTGGGATGATGTACTAGTCTTACTATTACTAATTGGAGATTTCAACTGAGGATCCATGCTAGTCCTCACGGTATGTTCTACAAAAAATTATAAATGCTAGAAAATCTTACAACAATGAAAAATCTGGTCATGAACTTAGAAGACTCTGATTACCATTGATAATAATTGTTATTGTTATAGTTTTTTCTTTTGAAAAATTTACCCACTTTTGCCATTATGAAAAACAACACGAAGTAACCCTCTAAATCTACATCTAAATTACCCACTTCTGCCCTTATAAAATGTTATCTAAAGCAAGCCTCTAAATTTGTATATAAATTACCCACCGATGGGATCATGAGACATGATCTAAAGTATTTCCCTAATTTACAAAATTACCCACTATGTCATTCTGATAGATAACGAAAGTAAACAGTAAATTCACACCTATATCACAAATTCTGCCAAAGCTAAAAATAAAAATGTCAGATCTACATTTCAACTACCAACATATGCTATTATGGAAAAAAATTAAAACAATATAGATAACACACATATATCTAAATTATCTATTATGTTACTATAAATAGATAAAAACTACTTAAATTAAATATATATTGTGATCAAGTATACACGCATCCATGAGTGGGGAAATATATATTTGTGTTTTAACGTCCCTTAATTACTCATGTACCAATAATTCTAAAAAATTAATAACACTATATCCTGTTATTAATTTAGTTAAATTTTTACATTTTAACTGAAATACTATGACCTGTCTCTATTGTTAGTATTGTTGTAGTATTTCTTTATTAAAAAATACTCCTACACATTGACAAGAAAATTAATTATCTGGAGCAAGGTTAGTGCAGATCAAAGTTGATTATGACCTTGCTCAGCTTTGAGAATTTTTTCAACACATAGTGACTATTAAGATTAAATATGATTATGTTGAGTTTAACACCATATGTGTTGGAAAATTAGGCAAATTCAAGTATACTTTAATCCAGAAAAGGGTTAACAACATGTTTGTGACGCCAGACATATGCACGTATGATCTAATCACAAACGAGTTAACGAACATCATACTCACCATGATTTTAATCATAGAAAATAAAAGACGGGTCGCTACGTACAGTAGCATACCCAGCACTAGAGCTGTTTCTGCTCGTGGACATAGCGGTTTATTGATGTAGTTGTCCCACTTGATGCAGTGCAGAGAGGTCGCAGTGTTGATCATGTCATGACAATTGTCACCGAGAAGTAGACAGTGACGCCGTGAACAGGATTCCGCCGGGAAGTACTGGAAGTAGTTGATCATCGTCACCTTGTACTTGAACACCAGGAACGCCGTACTCGAACAGTAGGAATAGGATTGTGAAGAAGCGAGCAGTTGCCTAATGCACTACCCAAAAACTTGATTGCCACCTACCCGTGCAAGTACACAAGCAGAAGGAGTTTCCGAGGCCTCTTCCGACAACCTGTGCGCGCAGGAGTTCGGAACGGCGATGGCAGAGAGCAGCACACAATAGTGTCATGGTGTTCTTGACTATGTTTTCTCTCTCATGAACAAGAGAAGCAGTGCCCCTTTTATGTAGCAACAAAGAAAGACGACGATGAAGAGCCAGACACATGAAGAGATAATGGTCATCGTAGCATCATCCGTTACCAGTAACTTATGAAACTGACAAATTAATTGTCCGTTACTAGTAACGGAAACCACTAAGACATCATGACCCACTAACACATAATAGTCATCATGATCCAGTAACACATCACAACCGGAGACCGGCTCTTCGCCGAGTGCCAAGTGGATTGCCGAGTGTTTTTTTCGGGCACTCGGCAAAGAGCTTCTTTGCCGAGTGCGAAAAAAAACACTCGGCAAAAAAAAAAACACGAAAAAAAACACTCGGCAAAAAAAAAAACACTCGGCAAAGAAGCTTCTTTGCCGAGTGTTTTTTTTACACTAGGCAAAGAAAATTTTAAAGCACATTTTGAAGCAGTAAATTAATTCAAATGAAAAAGTTTTCGACTACAAAGTTGTATAACTCATCAAGATGTATGATGTTTGTTTTGGTCTTTTCTTCATATGACAAAGTGAAAGTAAATTTGTTCACAAATCTAACATACATCTCTTGTAGTTTATGAAACTACAAGAGCGATATATAAGTTTTGTGAACAATGTTAGAACGACCATGTTGGATGAATAGATGACCAAACAACCAAAATAAACTTTGTAGATCTCGAAAAGTTATGAAACTTTGTAATTGGCAACTTTTTGATTTGAAATCATCTTGTCATGCAAAACTGTGTTTGAATTTCAAAAATTTAAAATTCGAACTTTTCAAACGACCTCGGATGGAAAAACAACCAAAATAAACTCTGTAGATCTCGAAAAGTTATGAAACATTGTAGTTGGCAACTTTTTTATTTGAAATCATTTTGTCATGCAAAACTGCGTTTGAATTTCAAAATTTTGAAATTCAAATTTTGTAAACGACCTCGGATGGAAAAACTTCCTAAACTGAAAGTGTAGATCTCGAAAAGTTTTAAAACTTTGTAGTTTACAACTTTTTTATTTGAATTCGTTTATGGCCTCAAACAAGCAATTTACACTCGGTTTAGTATAATATGTGGGGAACCAAAACGGAATCTAGACATAGGTGGCAGTGTGGTGCAGTGGTTAGAGGAGGGGACGTGCGAGGGAGAGGTCTCCGGTTCGAATCCCGCCGGCCTCGTAGCCGTGAATTTTACGCGAAAAATGCCAGAGATGGGCGGGCGCTGGTCGGTGGGGGCCTCCACCGATTAAAAAAAAATTCCCATTTTTTTCGGGTTTTTTCGGTTCCAACTTTGCCCACTCGGCAAAGGCTTTGCCGAGTGCCTGACAAAAGACACTCGGCAAAGACGCCTTTGCCGGCCCATTTTTTGCCGAGT
Organism: Miscanthus lutarioriparius; assembly: GCA_904845875.1. Lineage (NCBI taxonomy): Eukaryota > Viridiplantae > Streptophyta > Magnoliopsida > Poales > Poaceae > Miscanthus > Miscanthus lutarioriparius. The sequence continues at coordinate 85,547,028 of CAJGYO010000009.1, read as the reverse complement.
GGCCTTTGCCGAGTGCAGCACTCGGTAAAGCCTTTGCCGAGTGCAAATTGGGCTCCGAGTCCGGTAGTGCATAATGGTCATTATGCACTTAAACACTCATCAAACCGTCATACACTAGCATAACTATAGTCTTAGAATTTTCTTTGATTTAATTGCTAAATAAAAATGGGACAGACCCAGTTGAATCCAACAGTTGCTCACCTCAAATTGTGCCGTCAATCTTGAGTGCCGTTCTGTGGACTTAAACTGTTAAATCAAAGTTTTGCACATTGTAGCAATAAGAGTGCAGCCTACGACCGAAAATCCTTATTGTTAATAACAAACAAAATGAGAATTTTGAATAAATGGTATAATAAGCACAATACTTTTGTAACATATCTTGAGGATAAAAGTTTGGCAGAAACAAATAAGATAGAAAACTAAAAGTAAAAAAGGGAAGATTTATGACGACAGGTGATATAGGCTGCAACAGGAGCCATAGCATGGACTGGTATATATGCTCAATTTCCTTGTACCGGAAACATCTAAGGCACATTTTGTACAGCAGTCCAAGACCTGATCGAACCTTCGAGCTTGTCTGATGCACGCACAACCCTTAGCTTTAGCAGGTCTCTGGCAACCTTTTTCCATTGCTCAGACCTTTTATCCTGAATATGTACCCTTCTTTTGTGAGCTCCTCTAGTGGCTTTACTCCGACGAGAACTTTGCATTTGAGTGCTCAGCTTCTCGACACAAAGGTGTGCCGTGCCATGTCTCGTCTTCAAGCACATTTGATACATCTTGGATTCAGCATTTTGATACAGATAGTCTATAGCCTTTGGAAGTAACTTCTCATCAAAATCTTTAAGGCATGCGTTCCAGTGTATTATGTCGTGTTCCTTTTCATCAATGACCTCTAGAGCATAGCTCTCTGCTGCAGGATCTATATCCTCTGGCGAGTCATGGGGTATGAATAGAACTCCGAGCTTTAGAGGTCGCATCGATGGATTCAGAGAACTTCCTCCACCAAGATTAGTAGCTGTAGCTGAACTCTGCCTGTTTCTGTGCTGATCAGGTAGCAAGATATGACATTGCATCAGCACCAAGATAACCTCCTCTGGAAACATATCAGACAAAAGCCTTGATGACAATGATGATGATCTAATTGTGTTGCTTGTGCTAGAACATGGTGTCAAATCATGCTCATTGCAGCACAGCGGGTTTGGACGACACCATTGAGTCACAGTATTGTGGACATTGACCCAGTACTCACTCTGGACGTATGGAGAATGCGACAGAATGGAAAAGTCCTGGGTGGGCAACTGAATGAGCTCTTCCTTGAAACGTTCAGCTGCAGACGTGAAATGAGGAGTAACTGACTGCATGCACTTGACCATGACACCAATTATGTTAGTACTATCCGACAGGCGTAGCACGAAGCTGAGTCTTAAACCTTTCAGAGGATCCTTGAAGTCTATGTCAACAAAGCCTACCATTGCCTCTACTCCACGCTCTGCAAAGTTCATGGGTCGTATGCCAACATATGAGAACTTGCTACCTTTCAACACTTGATACCTCAGAGACTTCCCTGCAAGAAGATGGCCAATAAAAGGATCAAAGAACATGTACTGTCTCGGGGCTCCACCGAACTCGACGAACTTTAGGAATTCATTGGCGCCATCTGCATAGCTCTCAAATCTTCGGATGTTATTGGCAGAGCTACCTGCGGACTCGTCCTTGCTAAAGGGGATGAAAGATGAGACGAGTGACTTGGCAGAATGAGCAATCCGTTTGGGAAAAGAGGACTGGCTTATGTGCCGTCCGATAGCTTCCTCTTCAATGGAACGTTGCTTGCACTGGCGCAGTGTGTGCTCACACTCCTGAGCAGCACGCTTCAGCTTGCTCCGCCACCGTAGTAGTGGTATGCTGGAAATTTGCCATTTATTGGACATGTCGAGGGCAGCCTCCATCTTGATGTGCGCTATCTCTAGTCTTTCAATGTTTTCAGTTAGGCCAGTCTTCTCTTCAACCTTCCTGCTAAGGCTCGATATGACTGTACTCACAGTTTCCTCAATCACAGCAGAACCTATAATCTCTGCCATGGCGTCTCAATGTTGAACAAATCTGAAAAAGGAGTTATTTTTATGTCACAAATATTGGATGGGTGAAAGGGGCTATTATATATTAATAAACTAATGTCATGTTATATATTTTTAGATTCAAAAGGCAGGCTGCTCAATGTCCTATTTTTATTAATGAAACAAATTAAATAAGTTTTAAGCAGTTTACATTGGTCCCTTGACAATATTCAGTCTCAAATCAAATAAACTAATGAGTGAAATACACTATGGATCCTTGAACTTTCCCGCATTCTCATCTGGACCCATAAACTGAAGTGTTTATATAGGCCTGCCAACTTTCAAAATAGTTATCTAGGTCCAACCATGAAACTGAATTGACACTTCAAATGAACGACCTGATAAGTTAAATGATCCGAAATTCTGGATAATCACTTTGATAGTTTCATGGACCTAGTAGAGAATACGGAAAAAGCTTAGGGGCCCATGATGCAATTTCACTCTAAATTAATCAACCGTGGATACATTTTGAAACCAAGAAACTGCATAGCAAACAAGACTAGTGTCAACAGAGTAAATAATTGACTAATGGTCCCTAAACTAACGCCATTCTCTTCCAATCTCCCAAACTATAAAATTATATATTTAGGTCCGTAAACTATTTAGGTATCTCAATCTAGGTCGAAAGCATCCACATCACAACAAATTAACTGATGCCGCACTATAGTTACTAGTTAGTTCCTAAAGTATTACATGATTCTTATTTAAGTCCTAAAGTATGAAATCGTTAAATCTGGATCCCTAATTTATTTGAATTATTCCCATCCCATGCTACATGAATAGGAACGGGACCCCGGATCCATGTGAGGCTGACACATGGGGCCCGCATGAAAAGTGCCATGCAGGGTGTTGTGTTGCGGTTGCTGACCGGGCTGAGGCCCAGGCTCAGGCTGCAGAATAATAATTGGACTAAGGGAAGAGAAGAAAAGGGAGGAGAACCTCTTGGGCTGGTCATGGTAGTTTTCGGGACAGAAATGGCCTGTTGGCTAGGAAGCTTGGTGAAGAGGCTTGTTCCTGCCAGCTTAAATGTTTCCAAACTATTTCTCGAAGAGAGTTTAACTCTAAATAAAACCAAATATGGACCAAAGCACTCTATGCATGCTATCAGTGCATGGATGCACAACTTAAATTAGGAGAATGGGTTTTATCAAGAAAGAGTTGGAATTGTTTTTTTTGGAAAATTAAAGGAGATGCACTGGTAGTTTAAGTTGAATCTGAGTAAGGGCTAGAATTAAACCCCCACTTAATTTTTGGGAAACGAAAATGGTTTTTTGAAACACAAGCTTTCCACATTCCTGATCTTATCGAAACATAAGAGGGGTGTTTTATTAAAAACAAATTCAGGTTGGGAGTTTGAAACAGAGGAAAAAAAAGAGGTAGAATTATTTGACCTAACTATTTCGTGCAACACACAATGAAACAAAAAAAAATTGAGAATTATATATTTTTGCATTTATAAACATTACACAAAATATTTGGAATGTTGCACACCCTTTTCATACGGTGTACAGATTTCGTGTCCCGTATGCCACCACGTACATCATCCATCCATCTAACACAATGTATACGCCCATATAATCAAGTCTGGATGGCAAAAGCAATGCGGCGGCCTAAGGACTTAAGGAGTAAGCTAGGGTCGAGCATGCACTTGCTTCCCAGCTAATAATAACACCATTGGAGTTAGGCAGGAAATCCGCAAAACTCCTGATGATGTTTGTTAGTGGTGATTTCTAATGTTTGGTCGGTTTGGTCCGGCATGATCGATTACGTGTTGTTGTTGAAGCTCTGGGTAGAGCATCGAATTTCTAAGAAACAGTGGATGTCCCTCCAAAACTACCATCTAGCATGCAGCTCTTATAACCGAAATAATAAAGGAGGATTAATAGAGAACACACGTACCTTACTATTTTGGCAGCGCACTCAACTCAGGTCTCGACTTGTATTACCGGTACGCGGAGAGGGGCAATGCCGTCCACGTAGGAGGACGTGCTAATATATAACGCTGCAGAAGGCATCCGTGTCGCTCGACCATTGGTTGCTTGTGCCGCCCCCAAAGGCACGCAGAGAGGTACAGGTGCTGACGTGCCACCTGATTTTTGTTTTTAACTGGCCGGCACCATTGACTGTCCGGAGCTGCAGCGACCAACCCAGACGGGTCTCGGCTGTCGAGTTATGAGTGTTGACTGAATGTTCGCAGAAGCTAATAAGAATTTATCGGAACACGCCTGGACGCGGCCGATAGCTTGACTAACCTCTGACCATCGCCATGTACCGGGCAGTATTCTATTGCAGAGGCAAGACGGCAAAGACCTTGAATAAGGCAGCTTGGTAGACCTAAGCTTTGAACACACTTCCATACGGCAAAGACCACATGTCAAGTACGAGTGTGACAAGCCAAGTAACTTATAGTGACCGGATGACCATGTGGATTCGGCTTAAGGTGTGGCAAGGGATAGCTAGAATAAGCTAATACGTCGGCTCATCGCCGTACCGTTCATAGGTGATCTATCTGGCCACACTTGCAAAAGGTTGAGGACTTTGAGACAATACAACCCTTACATGCGCACTGGTACGGAGGTTTGTCCTAGTCTTTTCTGTGGATATAATTGTACACCTATTTAGAGTTCTCTTCGAATGTGTAGGGTTGAGATGGCGGACTAGATGTGATGAATAGTCATTTCTAAAACTATTTACGCCAGCTAATTAAAACAAATACGGAATTAAAACTATTCGGTCTAACCAAAACTACACCCCTCTGTCTCTCACACAAGGACCTTACAAAGGATCCTAATTGAACTTTTATTAGGTGCCGAGTGTAAGGTCGAGATGGCGATTAGAGGGGGGTGAATAGTCGTTACTAAATTTAATCACGCCGGCTAACCGAAACAAATGCGGAATTAATACAATCGGTCAAGTCAAGACTACACCCCATCTATTGAAGTTCACAAGCACCTTATAGATATCCTAATTAGGCAACAAATGTGCCGGGCTAGCTAGAGCTCACCTATCCAATTCTAAAAGCAAGATCACACAAACCTATGCCATTAGTACTTCAAGTAACAAGGGAGCTCCTACACATGCTAGTAAGCAAAAGCACAAAGCCACCTAAGCTCACTAGAAATGCTCAATAACAAGGCAACCAATGCCAAATTAGAGAGCGTAAATACTTAGCTACACAAACTAAGCAAAGTGACTAACAAGGTTATACAAACCAAATTAGCCAAGCAATGGAGCTACTTCTATACTACACAAGCAAGAAGGTAACTAGTGAGCTACACAAGCTAACTAATTACAAGAGCAACTACACAAACACAATGTATATGAAAGTAATCACAAGCTTGTGTAAGGGGATTGCAAACCCATGGGAATACAAGGATGGCACGATGATTTTTATCCCGAGGTTCACGTGCTTGCCAACACGTTAGTCCCCGTTGAGACAAGCTCCAAGGTTGCCGCCGGTCCTCTTGCTAGTAGTGACCCGCAAGTCACACTCTCCCACGTGGAGTGCTTGCCACAAGCTCTAGCACTTGACCCGGCCGGAGCACTTGTCGCCCTTCGCGTCTCGCTTTACTATAGTTGCTCTTCGCGGCTCCCGCGGGGCGAGCACAATGCCCCTCACAAAGCTCTTCTCCGGAGCACCGCACAAGCTTCTTGCAGGCTTCGACGGAGACCACCACCAAGCCGTCTAGGAGGTGGCAACCTCTAAGAGTAACAAGCACCACCGGCTTGCAATTCGATCACCTAGTGCCACTCGATGCAACCTCATGATGCAATCGCACTAGAATCGCTTACTCACTCAATCGAATGATCACTATCAAGCTAGAGTGAGTTAGAGAGCTCTCAAGCACGACCACATAAGCCACCAAGGCTCTAGTGTGCTCAGCTAACAGCCCAAGGCCGAGCCCCCCTTCTATTTATAGCCCCACGAAAATAGAGCCATTGTACCCCTTCGCTGGGCACAGCTCGGGGTGACCGGACGCTCCGGTCAGATCGACCAGACGCACCCTGCCAGTGTGCGGTCAACGGATGCACGCCACATGTCGCCTCCATTCAACCTCAGTCGCTTGATCTCAACGGTGAAGTGATGACCGGATGCAGCACAGTGCCAAGACCGGATACTGGACCCCAACATCCGGTCACTTCCAGTAAGGTTCCACTTGCGACCGAACACGTCAGTTTGATCACGACCGGACGTGGGACTCCAGCGTCCGGTCACTTCTAGTAAGCTCCTAGAGCTGCTCAACCATGACCGAACGCGTCCGGTCAGTCACGATCGGACACAACATCAGCGTCCGGTCCTTTCTCCTCTTCTCTGTGCAGCCATGTCAGCGGGACCGGACGCACACACCCAACGTCAGGTCGAAGACCGACCCCTACGCCTTCAGTGCTGCCACTGACCGGATGCAGGACCCCAGTGTCCGATCACTGCGTGACCAGTGTCCGGTGCACTCTGTGAAACCCTATATTTTCTGTACAGGGTGCCGGTGACACCCCGCCGGTGAAGTTTCGAACCCTTTTCTTTACCGAGTTGATCCACATCAACTCCAACTTCTTCTCCTTTGTAAATGTGCTAACATCACCAAGTGTACACCACCATGTGTATGTGTGTTAGCTTTTCACAAACATTTTTCAAAGGATTAGCCACTCAACTTGCCACGCCGCTCGATTCCAGTGACGATGCAAAGTTAGATCACTCAAGTGGCACTAGACAACCGAAATGCAAACAAGTTTGCCCCTCTTGATAGTACGGCCATCTATCCTAAACCCGGTCATCAACTTCTCTACATACCTATGACCGGTGAAATGAAATGCCATAGGTTATACCTTTGCCTTGCGCATTCCATTCCATCTCCTCTATTGTTGATGCAACACATGCACCAACACGATCAACAACGACATGATCCACTTCATATCATCACGTGATCATATTGGTTCATCGATCTTGACTTCACTTTCTTTTCACCGTTGCCTTCGTCCATCGGCGCCAAGTCTTGCTCAAGCTTCACCGCCATGCGGTCCATCGCTCTAAAGCCTCCGACTTGCCCTTCACTCTTGCAACTAGTCCATCAAGCCAAGTCTTGTCTTGATCTTCTCCACCTTGATCACATGACTCAATGTCATGTCTCATGTGCAATGAGCTCCTTCATCATCACATGTGTGAGCTTTACAACATCTTTGAGCCATTTCCACCTTCATGACATATGTTGCTCACACACATGTACCCATGGACTAATCACCTGTGTATCTCACATAAACACAATTAATCCACCTAGGTTGTCACTCAATTACCAAAACCACACAAGGACCTTTCACCGAGCTAGTGGGAGCTCACCTAAATAATTCTAGTTAGCAAGGTCATACAAACTTATGCAACTAGTCAACTAAACACACCAGGAGCTCCTACACATGCTAGTAAGAAAAACATACAAAGCACTAGCACAACTAGTAAATATTAGCACTATTCACTAGTTAAATCACACAAGCACAACTAGAGAACAATGGGCTGATATTTGGATGGTGAGGTACCTTGGGCCTATATCACCCACGGTAGCCTTCTAAGGACTTGATGATAAACCAGTCGAATGACTTAATTCTTCCACTACTACAGAAAGTTTAATCACCACCGTTTATGTGACAACCAACTATGATACATATCACCGCGGTTGTTAGCCTGAGGAGTCCCTTCTGGGTCACTCACCGGCGGTAATAAATGTTTTCACCGCTGGCCCGGCGTGTGGTCCGATGGTAAACATAGTGCTAGTCTTCACCATCACATCGTACATCGAACCAATGGTGTAGACATTTAGCACCGCCGACTAGTCATGCAATGTGCGAAGCACATCCAAACCAGCGGAGATAAGAAGTTTCGCCGCTGGTTTGAAGATGGAAGGATGCACCGCCCGTAAGAGCCGACCGTCGAACTATATACCATCGTCGGTTCGCTTTATGATATGGCAGTGGAAATCTCGCAAAGGTTCAGAACACAATGTCACACCCAATTTTAAGGATAAAATTGAATGCACTAAACTCATGTGTGCCTAGGGATCAGTCACACACACAAGTTGACAAATTATAAAAAGTATCATCACAGTGTATCTTACATCACGATTAATAACATAACTTAGTCTTACACAACACAGCGGAAAAATAAAAGACAGCTCTCTCGTGGAAGCTCCAACACAGGGACAGTTAATTGGTTGACCACAAGCCTAATAGTCCTCAGGAAACTCCTCATACACGTTGTCATCTGTTACCCATCCGGGATTTTTATCTAAATATAGAAAGTAAACAAGCGTAAGTACGTCCCGTACTCAACAAGATAACATGGGGTTATGAAGCTCAAAAAGGTTGACACTGGTTTACTGCAGTTAGCACTTTTAGTAAGTTAAGATTTTATTATCAAGTATTATCAAGTTATGCTTAAGCTCCCATTTAAACCCACTTAATCAGATACCAGCATCATTTGGATCATATCATCATATACCATCATAAATGAACAACAATAAGTAACCAATTATTCTGTGAGTTTTCTAGGCCGCTCGTGACCGTGAGCACGGCTGTTATAACAGTTTGTAACCCTCTGCAGAGGTGGTGCACATTCACCGCGAGTCATGATTCCCATATGCCCAGGTTAATTACTCCCATATCACTGCCAAGGTGAGCGGGCAGGGTACACTATGAAGCCATTTCATAGGTTTCTCTAACAAGTTAGGGCCGCTAGGTTTCCTTGGCAGACAGATGTAGGAACCCCCTTTCCTATGGCACATATCCATCGCGGCTATACACATAGGAACAGAGGCAGTCCTATACCCAACGTGGCAAGCCCCTTTTACGCCATAAAGGTAACCTATAACAAGCTAGAAAAGGTCCTATTACTGAGCTAAAGTCAGAGCCATATGACCCTCACGGTTGCACTGTCAGTCCCAGCTTTTGCCGACAGATAAGTCCTTATGGAGGGCCGAGAGCATCATGATCAAAAGGTCATTTGCTCCATCGCCCTATAATTCAGTTGTTTAAAAGTCAATTTTACCTTTTTGTTCCATAGAACCATTGTTCATTATGTAGATCAGGTATAGTTATTGAGCGCTAGCAAACTACCCATATGCATATAACCCATAGGAGACAAGGAATAGGATAATCAATCACTAGGATGTCCTTACGGGTATCAAAATTAGACACATGCAAATGAGTAATTAATAAAGGTGAATAGGCATCAAGGTAAATCCCATGTTATACTTGCCATGGTTAGCAAACTCCTGCTGGTCCTGCTGGTCGTCAACGAACTCTTGATCACCAACGTTCTCCTCACTGTCTGAACGTGACCAACACGACAACATACAACATTTCAGGAACATTCATGCAAAGCAAACAAACCTATTATTAGAACAGTACACAAGTAGTATAGAAAATAAGATAAAATGTTTATGAAAAGAATCTACGTCTCGCTACGATCACGTCAACGCGAAGTTCACGAAAATCGGAGCTAAAACGCGAAAGTTATGAATTAAACGGGGTTTCCTATAGCAATTTACTTAATTAAACCTAACCCTGAAATTTAAAAGTTGCAAACATGATTAACAGTGGTACTAACACGTAGATTATGAAATTACGAAACTAACGCAATTTGAACGGGTCAATTCGTAGCTAAAACGAAGTTTTTATGAGCAAAACAAATCTAGTGGCATTTCTGTAAATACTAAAAACGTATTTCGGACTAAAACCGTATATTTTACGTTTTCAAAAGGAGAAAGCGTACTCAGGAAATGCGTTTTGGACCACGGGTTAGGACTTAGAAAAAGCTCAGGGACTCATTAGCAAAACCAACACGCGAAGGGGTATCGGCCTACGTGGGCTGTTGGATCAAGAACGGGTGGATCAGATTAGATGGGAGGGAGAGAGAAAGCGGTGGGTTAAAAAGCAGTGCGGCTGGCAAGGCAGCCACAGCCATTGCGGCGGCGAGGAGCGAGCAGCAAGGCTTGATCGATGACGGGGACTCTGGCGGACGGTTCGATGAACCGAGAGCACCGGGAGAGAGAGGGAAGCAAAGCGAACTCGTCTAGGCCTAGAGCTTGATCGGAGGTTGCGGTTGGTTGAGAGGGTGGCCATGGCCAGCCCGTGGCGAGGGCTCCCTTTCAGCGTTCGGAGGAAGGAAAGGGGATAACGAGCGGGCTGGCTCGGGGAGAAAAACAGAGGGAGGGGAAAAGAGAGAGCGGGCCAGCGGTTGAGAAAAATGGAGCTAGGCCGAAAGTGGAGAAAAAAAGGGGAGGGAAAAGAATTCCTTTTCTTTTTCCAAATACATTTTCCAATATCATTTTCAAGTTGAATTCAAATTCAATTCAAATTCTAGTCAAAGCTAATCATTACAAAAACAAATGTGCAGCAGTATGAATGCATCAACATGTTACTAACCTTATATTTTGATTTTTAATTTCCCAAAAATTATTAATTTCCTATATTTGAATGCACATATAATTGCGTAAATAAATCAAATTTACTATTTTAAAAGTTTGCAAATTTTAGGGTGTTACACACAACATCGTCTGTCGAGCCAGCGGTGACTAGAAGTTTCACCGTGGGTTTGTTCTTAAGGTTAATTTGTTTGCAAATTTATTTATTTATTTCTCTAGTGCGCACAATATATTACGGTGGTGTTATGTCAATGATACTTGAACCGACAGTGATAGGCTACATGAAACACTTTATAACTTTCTCATACGATGTCCGATGAAGACGAACTTTATACCAAAGTTTTAGTATTAGTCTAAACTTTTTTGTTTTAAGATCGTTTGGATGTCCAAATACGCATAATAAAATTTTATAGAGTTAATACCAAATGAGTCCATATGCTCTATAGTCATAAGTGAGTGTGTAGTGGTAGGAAAGTATCTCAGATAGAGAAACAACCAAAATAAAAGTTGTAGATCTTAAAAAGTTATGGTTCACAACTTTTTAATTTGAAGTCATTTTGATGCCGAAATACTTGATTCACAAGATTTTATAGAAGTTGATACCAAAGGAATCCATATGCTTGATAGTCATAAGTGAGTTTGTAGTGGTAGTTAAGGATCTTGGATGGAGAAGCAACCAAAACAAAAGTTATAGGTCTCAAAATGTTATGCAACTTTCTAGATGACAACTTTTTCATTTAAAATCATCTATCCAACGAAAATTAAGTTTGAATTGTCATATTTAAAATTTGAATTTTTTGAACAACCTCGTATGGAGAAGCAACCAAAACAAAAGTTGTAGATCTCGAAAAGCTATGAAACTTTGTAGTTGACAACTTTTTCATTTGAAATCATCTATACAAGGAAAAATTTGGCTGAATTTTCTCACATCTGAAATTTAATTTTTTCAAACGACCTCGGACGAAGAAATGACCAAAACTAAAGTTGTAGATATAAAAAGTCATAAAACCTTGTACTTGACAACCTTTTCATTTGCATTTGTTTAGGGCCCCAAATACTCATTTCAAAATTAGATGAACATAAAATGGGAATGACAAATATCCCAAATGGATACAAGTGTCTTATGGGTAGAGTGGTTAGGGGACGAACACGCGAAGCATGAGGTTGTGGGTTCGAGCGCTGCCGCCCGCAAAGCGCGCGTGTACCTGCCCAGTGGGGTATCTCCTAGTGTTAAATTTTTTTTCTATTTGCCAGCCCTTTTTTCATCCCGTTTTTGGGTTTCTTGGGAACCTCATCACTACCGATTTGGTGTTGCCAGTTCAAATTCTGGCAGTGATGGGGGTTTGAACCGGTAGTGATTCCCTTTTGTGTAGTAGTGCATGAGTTATGCGATTTACTATGTTGAGTACCCAGAGGTACTAGAGGGCTACAATGATAAAAATTGGATCTCTGATGCTGATGCAATAAAAGCCATGAGTGGATATATGTTGACATTTGGAGGTGGTGCCATTTCCTAAAAGTTTTATAAGCAAACCATCTTAACAAGGTCAACAATGAAAGCTGAATTCACAACATTAGATACCGCCACTGTTGGGGTCAAGCGGCTTCGTGAACTCCTTATGGATTTGCTGGTGGCTGAAAACCAATACCGGCAATTATGATAAATTGTGACAATTAGACTACGATCATCAAGGTGAACAGTCTTAAGGACAACATGAAGTCATCTAGGCATGTTAAGAGGCGATTGATGTCTGTCAGAAAACTAAAAAACTTGGGAGTGATAACACTGGATTATTTTGAGACAACTAAGAATTTGGGAGACCAATTTACTAAGGTGTATCATGTAAAGTGAAAGACAATGCATCTAGTGAGATGGCCTTGAGAAGCATATGAAGTCATAGCATAGTGGTAACCTATCCTACGTGAACGGAGATCCCATGAAGTAGGATGCATGGTGAAACAAGCTATTGGTTGACTGGGAAAGAGGCCTTTACAAGGCTTATCTTTTTAGTGATGCACTTCTCTTCCGTACTATATGGTAGGTTGGTTTAGACCTTAATCTGACCCGAGTGGCTTACTCAAGCAGAGATGTCAACCTACAGGACTTCTACAAACAAATACACCTATATGAGTTCGATTGCTGGTCAGAATCTACGAGATATGGGTGATCTCTCTAAAAACTAATGAATAGGCATAGAGTATGACTTATATGCTCTAACCAGAGGGGATGCTTTAGCCTTTAGGCAACCTTGTACGACTAAAGGAATTGGATAAAGCCTATTGACATAAAACTGCCAATTCAAGGCATGTAGTCCATTGTTCAAATGTGGATAAGTGTAACTCCTTTTCTAGAAGGATGTTCAACTTAACGGTCTTCATTGAAACCCTAGTATATCAAACAATGTCAAGAATCGAGAGCATTTATTGTGTGCATGAAATTTGGTGGGGATTTGCTAGATTAATTGGCCTGGCCCATGTTTACCCTAGCAATTAATCAAAGAAATTTCAAAGGCCCACAATTATTGCTAGGTGCAAGAGAGGTTAGTCCCACATGGGAAACTAACAAGGAATGTACTCAACTTAAATAGTATGCTAGTGTGTGCTACTATAGACAAGTTGAGGGGGAGAGTTGGAAGGCCACACGTGCACGCTGCCTTGTCGAGCGGAGCCACGCCCGTGAAGTGATCTCTGGTTCAGATCCTTGTGTCCTTGTGCGTAAAAGGGCCTCATCTACTTCCCGATGACCGCTCTACCGTTCGTAGGACTGCACTGCGTACCTCGCGAGAATTAATGGTGGTAACACACACCTGCTGCCTCCAACATTAGTTCTTTGGTGCATTTGGTTGGGTGTGCTATAGATTTGTTGATAGAAATAGTGGTATCACACACCGGCTGCCTCTGGCCCTAGTTTTTTGGTGCATTTGGTGCGTGTGCTATAGATTTGTTGATAGCATTGGCTATTAGCTTGTTCGTTAGCTTATTTGAGTATACTATGTCTGGGTTGCTCACGTTTGATTGTGTCATGCATGGTCTATGTGATGTCTTATTTCTGGATTAAAATTAAAATATACCCCAAAATGAGTAAATATTCAACATATATTAGAATGGTGATGCGTGCAAGCAAGTATATGGGCATCTGAAAGAAAGAAAATAGCTAGTTCCAAGAAATTCTATTGCCGCAAAGGCAGTAAAGAAAAAAGAAGAATATCGTGCGACATTAGGCAAGTATAAAGCAGTTATATCTTGAAGGCTAAGGTAGGTGTAGTGTTCCTCAGGACAGGAAGAATATTTAGCTTTCGTCCTGAAATTGCACAGCATCACATGCCGTGAGCTTCCACTGCACTAAAGCTCAGGAGGCCCAGAGAGAGAAGAAGGAGAAGAAGAAGAAGAGAAGAAGAAGATATCATCAATCGACTACACATCTCCTGCATCATTGACGAACACATCAGAATTTGGAGCCACAAACTAAAAAAGAAAAACTAAATTAAGCGACTTCTTGAGAGCGGAGCGGGGAGAGGTAGCTGGAGACATGGAGGCAACGGTCGTGAGCGTTGGCAAGGCCGTGCTGGATGGAGTTCTTGGCTGCGCGCAATCCACCGTTGTGGAGGAGATGAGGCAGCAGCTCGGCATCGAGCGCGACGTGGGCTTTATCACCGACGAGCTGGAGATGATGCAGTCCTTCCTGACGGCAGCTGATGAGGAGCAAGACCCGAAGAAGGTGCCCACCACCTTGGTCAAGCAGGTCCGGGATCTGGCCTACAATGTCGAGGACAGCCTCATGGATTTCAAGGTTTATTCAGAGGTGCAAAAGTCTTCTTGGTGTTGCTTCGCCCGCAACCTGCATGACCGCCATCGCATCGCCATGGAGTTGAAGGAGCTCAGGGACAAGGTAGAGGAAGTGAGCAGAAGGAATCATTGGTACCACATTATCAGCGACGACTCCAAGCATGGGGCTGAACAGGGCAGGATGTGGGGCATTGACAAGGCTTGGCATGAGACCGTGGAGGATGTAAAATCACCAGTGGACCTTGCTCAGCTGATCAACAGCGTGGAGATGGAACTTAGGGTGATCGCGGTGTGGGGGTCAAGTGGTGAACTCGGTAAGACAACCGAGGTCAGGAAGGCCTATGATGACCCGAAGGTAAAAGCCAAGTTTGAATTTCGTGCTTGGGTAAGACTGATGCGCCCTTTCAATCCATATGAATTCATCGAGAGCCTTGTGAGGCAGTTTTATGTTAATTCTTATCAAAAGACTAGTAAGGCTCAAGAAGGAACAACTGTTGGAGCAAACATTTTGCTGACGATGGAGAACATAACACAAAGTGATTTGGTCCATGTGTTGAATGAACTAGTGAATACCAAGAGCTACCTGATAGTGATCAATGACCTCTCAACGATAGAGGAGTGGGATTTCATCAGAACTTACTTTCCTGACAAGAAGATGAGAAGCAGAATTGTCGTCAACACTCAAGAATTTGAAGTTGCATGCCTATGCACGGAGCAGCCATACCAAATGTCAGAACTAAAGCAATTGTCGCCAGATCAAACTCTCTACCTGATCCACAAGAAGGTAAAAGCTCTAAATCTTATGAATGTCCATTTTACAGTCTTCAACTATTGGTATAGCTAGAGATTATGGATCAATCTTGATTTACAAAAACAGACACCCTGACTGACATCACTAGTCTTTGCGTCACTAAAGTTTGTCATCTCGTCGTCCAAATCATCTATTCTTTCTACACCACTTTAGGCGATTTAATGAATATATGCAACCAGCAAGCACCCTTCTGAATCCATTTTGGGATCTTCCATTCTGATATGGATGACACTCTTCTTATTACTTTGTTTAATTTTCCTCTTCTTACTTGTTTTTTGACCCAATATAGGCCCAGTGAATAGATGGATGACACTTTTCTTGTTACTTCTTTAATTAACTTTCCTCTTCTTACTTGTTTTATGGCCCAAACTAAGGGCCAGTGAAAAACACCATAAATGTTTAAAGCAAGGCATATTTTAATGTCTACTAGGTGACCTTTTCGTATGTCATCTTGCAAAAATTTGTTTCATCTAAACGTAAAGTTTATAACCTAAAATTCTAAATCGCTTGGGGTTCCGAATCCATGGCGAAACAATGCCTTTCCAAACTCCTCTATTAGTTATTACTTCCACATGAGCTTTTTGCCGACAAAATCAAATCGTCCACAAAACACGTTCCAATGGTGCTGGAGCAGCTTCTGCTAGTTCTGGGAAGGAGTGTTGTTCAAGGGCTCAAGGTGGTCAGGGAGCCCAAGACTGAGAAACTGGGAAGATGATACTAGTGGACATGTGATTCTGATTCCGCTCATGAGAAATTTATGAAGAATTCTTTTCCCAGTCTCTATTGAATTAGCTGTAGTCTCAGTCTACGACCTTGTTTTTTTTTTAATTCAAACTTGGCTCTCATGGCCTAGTATTAAAAGACCCGAGCTCAGCCAAATTGCGAGCTACCACACTGTTTACAAATTCAGGGAGGGGATCGCTCCAAACAGAGGATTGACCTGGGTCCCAACTCATAGCAATTCTAGCAATCTCGTGCGTAGACGAGTTACAAGATTGTGGCACATTTAGAATCTTTGTACAAATGAATTGATCCGTTAGAAATTCACGGATACTTCGAAAGAGAACTCCTCCCGCTGCTAATTCTCTGGAGTATGAAGTCATTGCTTCTCGAAGGCTTGAATCTGTCTCCAGCTCAACTCTCGATATACCAAAGCGTTCAGCCGATTCCAGAGCAAACAAGCACGCCGCCATCTCCATTGCTAAAGCATCCAGGGCTGGGCTAATATTCACTGCACCAGCTAACATTGGCACTCCATTATGATTACGGATGATAAAGCCACATGCACCTGCACTGTCCTCCTTCCTAAAGGCCCCATCAACATTTATTTACAGCTGATCATAATCAGGTGGCTTCCAGACCTGGCATGGCAGGGGAGGACGTGCTAGCTGTGTCTCTCCATTCTGGATATCTCTGAGTACAGAATATACCACCCAGGCCACTTCCTGGCTGGTCGGCATCATCCCACCTGCATTAACTTTGTTGCGAACATCCCACCACTTCCATAATAAAATCACAGTTCGGAGGCATAGATCAGGCCTGAGCCCGAGGATGGTACGAACAAAGGCTTCCGACGTTTGTATTTTCGGAAGCTTTCCCCGTATCTCCTCAAGTTGCAGCTCCTTCCAACATTGCCGAACCAGCTTACATTTTAAAAAAAGTGTTACCAGCGTACATTTCAGTCTACCTTGTTTATATACTCTGAAACAAACAAAGTGTTAATTATATATAATTGTACTACCTCTATATACAGATACAGATGTGGTATTCAGTGATGCCCACTACCTTAACAATTGAAAAGAAGCTTGGTCGGTCTCTGTCCAAGACGAGGTCAGTAACCCCTGAAGACATTGTTGTCGGGCGATCGACAGAGAAACAAAAGCTTAATCATTTACTTGGTCAGCCAGATGACGACAGTCAGGGCTGCAAGGTGATCTCTGTTTGGGGAATGGGTGGTATTGGGAAAACTACTCTTGTCAGAAGCGTCTACCAAAGCCAACAACTTGGTGGCTGGAAGCGTGCTTGGGCAACTGCATCGCGCTTTTTCAACAGTGATGCACTCCTTTGGAATCTAGCCTTGCAGCTTCAGACAAATATTGAAGAACAAGACTCAACTAGAGCTGACTCAGTGAAACTGAAGAAGGATATTAGAGAAATGGGACACCAAGAGATGACTAGTGAATTATCTAGACTTCTTGGGACTCAAAACTGCCTCATTGTTCTTGATGACCTATCAACCACCGAAGAATGGGACTCCATTAAAAGTATATTGCTGAAATCTAAAAGGGTGATAGTCACCACAAGGGAAAAATCTGTTGCGGAACATTGTTCTGAGGACGAACACAATATCTACAATCTTGTTGGCATAGAAGATGACGCTGCACTTGACCTCTTAAAAACAAAGGTCCTTATATATATCTTTTAATCCCTCCTTGTTTATTAAATAGTAATCCCTATAATATTCTCTTGGAGACTGAATGTCTTAAAGCTCGTGCCTAAGAGTGTTTATTCAAGATTGGTAAAATTGGTTTTGACTTCATTCAAGATTGGTTAACTTGGTTTGCATTTGGACATCTTATCTTTCTAATACTAATTAGAAGATCCAACAGAGCCTCCAGATTAATTCTCACCTTACATGCTAGAAAAAACATAAATACTATAAACTACCATAATAACAATAAGAAATATCTAGCCTTTAATTTAGCAGACTCTAATCATAAATACCAATAGCGACCACTAGATTATTCTGTTTTGTTAAAAAGTTACTTACCTCTACCATTTTGAAAAATACTTAAAGTACATCCATATTTTTTCATGTAAATTACCTACCTCTGTTATTATAAAAATAATTTTAAAAAACCCCTAAATTTGTTTATAAATTACCACCTTAGTTATTATTGAAGATCATTCAAAATAACCCCCTAAATTAGCATCTAAATTACTCACCTATACCATTATGCAATATAATTTAGAATATCCCACATTGTGAAAGGTAATTTAAAATGGCATGCTAATATTGTTATAAATTAACCACATATGCTATTATGAAAAATAATGTGAGATCAATTATATTTTTGCATTCAATTTACCCATAATATATAGAGTAGCAAATTTTAATTTGTATATAAATTATCCACCTCCGCTGTCATAAAAATAAACAAAAAAACTCTCAAATCTGCATATAAATACTAATATAATCTACCACAAAAAATAATTCATTATCTATAAAGTACGCTATATATATTTCTAAATTACATACTTCTACCGTTGTTAAGTTAAAAGTAAGAATAATATTATGCTCCGCCATGTAGACTAAGTAAACATGTATAATTAGGATAAATTTTATTTTAATGTTTGACCATAAAGCATATATATGTTTCTACATTACCCACTTTTATTAATATTAATATATTAAAACTTGACTAAAGTACACACTCATTCATGAGAGATGAAGATATATGTTATCTTTTAGCAATCATGAAAAGTATTTTCTTGAAAGCTCATTTACTACTGATAACAATAAATTATTAATACATTTTAACAAAAATATTTCACATATCTACACTGATAGTATAACCATTACTGCACATATAATTCTTTGATTAGAAATTCTAACATGTTGAGAAGTGGGGATGTTAGTGTAGACCACATTTAGCTATATCATCATGGCCTTTGGAATTCCTTTGGAGCAATTAGTCATTATATAGCTTAAATATTAATAATATCCTCGTGAGACTAGCAGTGCTACCCATCCAAGAGCTCCAAGGTTTGCCACTGATTTAAGCAACGTGGTGTAAATGACTCCTTATACCATTGTAGTACTTAAGATTGTAGTCTATGACCTAAGGTCCTTACTTTTATAAAGTAAAAAAAGAGTATTAACATATACAATGAGATAACAGTTTCAATTTAACTTGAGGATTTTAAAAAATCTGTAGCAATTTATAAGACTAACATCTAAAAATCATAAATTAGATTCATGACGTCAAAAAATATGGGCTACAACAAGAGTGGCCACAGTTTAAGCTAAGGTTTTAACTAAATTTGAAGATATAGAGAGCTTACATGCAAATGGGAAAATGCTATGGATATTGAAGAACAATAATTTATAAGTTTATTCAACTAGACAAAGACTACAAAATATCTATTGTACCTATTGTGTTTAGAAAATGAACAAAGAGAAAAAAGAATACAATTCATTAGAAGCAATATTTATTATTTAGAGGTATTGAAAAATAATTAATGCTTATTTCTCTTAAAATTCTAACCCGTGTGAGGGGCTGGGTTGATGCCCTAGTGATTACTAATTGGAGGCCACGAATGAAGCCACATATTAATACACACGAGACATGCTAGAAAAAGATAAATTATAGAATTCTCATAAACTTTAGAAAGATGCGAGCATCAATTTGGTATACTCTAATCACAATGGATAGTAATCGCTATTGGATCTATTTTGTAGAAATTTTCCCACCTCTGTTGTTATTAAAAAACAACCCACGTGGCCCCTTAAATTGACTTCTAATTACTGACCTATACCATAAATAAAAATAATCTAAAGTAGCACCCATAAAATTTACATATAAATTATCCATCTTGCCAAATGAAATATAATCGAAGGAACTCTTTAAATTTGCATATAAATCGCCACTTATTCCATTATTGAAGTTAAACCAAAATATCTTCGTAAATCTAAACCTCTACTATTACAAAGGATATTTAAATTATCATAAATTACTTCTATAGATGTTTGTAAATTATCCACTTCTATTGTTGTTAATATATAAAGTTATCTTGAGTAAACATACCTGATGTGCCATTAGCTCAAGCATACATGCATGCATGAGTAGTCTATGTAATTGTTTCCTTAAGGACTCATGTACCAATGAAATTATAAATTTATGTAAGTTGTTACTTTACACAAATTTGAGTATTTAAAATAAAACATGGTAACACATATAAATTGAAAGTATAATTTTAGACACCCTTTTTTTTGTAAAAAACAACTACACTATATATTTTGAAAGCAAAATTTCAAGATTTTAAGTAGTGTAGAAGGTTAGTGGGGACCATAGGTGGTTATAGCCTCTTTGGTTTTTAAGATTTCTTTTGAGTAAATAGTGATTATTTGATTTAAATATTGATATCCCCTTGACGTGAACCATTGCCTCCTCCGGTATTTGACTTTAAGATCTAATCGATTTTGATAGCTATGGTATAGGCTTAAGTGATCACTTATGTCATCATATAATAGTTAAAGAACGAAATGCATCATGGGTGTCTATACTTTTTCTATACACTCTCATCTTGGTCTATGAATTCTCAAAATGATCATCTTGGTCCTTCAAAGTGTGAATTCAGGTCCATGATTGGACCTATAGTGAACTTAGAATAAACTATTTGAAAACTTGAAGGACCTAGATTTTTGCTTTGAGAGTTCATGGACCGAGTAACATCTTAGCTCACATAAAGTAGTTACCATAGCATAGCCCATATGTATAATGTGTTAGAAAATTACTATTACAAAAAAGCATTTGTAGAGACAAATGGGGAGCCTCTATAGAGGTGGCTGACCTAGGTGCCTCTACCGGTCCGTCTCTACAAATAATCAACAATTTGTAGCAGTTGTCTCCAACATAAATGATTTGTAGATGTGGCTGAAAACAAGGCCACTAGAAATCCTTTTCCACAAATCACAAATCGAGTAAACAAATCAAGTTTTTTTCCCAGGTAGCCCCCATGCGCGTGTGCAGTTGTTAGGATCAAAGTCACAACCTCATGCCTCAAACGTTACTCCCCTTACCACTATGCCTCAGAATCATTTGTAACTAACATGGTGTTTGGTTCAACTAAATGTAACGTAATTGGATTACAGAGGGTAATGAATATCGTTACTGTTGTTTAGTTGGACTTGTCCCGATATTAGGTACCCTGTAATCCAATTACAGCCTATTCAATTCCAATCCCAGACATCCCCAAGCCTTATCCGATACCGCCGCCGCCGCTATAGGACTAGGGCGCTTCCTCTTCCTCGCCTCGCGATTCCGTAGATGCAGCCGTGGTCGACAAGGGGCTTCAAGTTCAAGATCCGCGTCAACTCCTCCCTCGTGTGCTCTACGGTCCAACAGTGAACTCACGCCGCTCCCCACGAAGTTGGCGACCCCAAGATGTTCGTCCTCCCCACCCCCGGGGACAAGCTTGGGCCCGGATTCAACGTTGCCGCCGCTACATCCACTGTCCCTGTAGTCGTGAGGAGGTGGTGGTGGTCCTTGTGGCGCCTGATGTCGTGCCTGGCAGCGGCGGTGCTGTCGGGGGCCGTGATCGGAAGAATCACGGTGGCCACCGGGAATGGCAAGGCCAAGGGCTGATGCGGTGGGAGCGAGGTGGACCTGCACATGCTGCTCATCTGAGTTACTTTGACAAATTCAAATAAATGAATTTAAAAAATATGAATGTTTAAATTGAATTTCTGGATACTAAGAAGTTGTAGATCCATTCTAGTACTACAACTTTGGTTTAGACAGGTTCTCCATCCGAGTGTCATTTGAAAAATTCAAGAAAATTGAATTTTGAAATCAGAAAGCTTTAAACAGATTTTGTGTGCAATAAATGAATTCAAACAGAAAAGTTGTCAACAGCAAAATTTTAGATTTCTTCTAGTACTACAACTTTGGTATGAAGTTTATCTTCATCCCACTTGATTTGAAAACTTATGAATTTTAATGTGCTCCACCTATTTTAAAAAATGCCTCCAATTCTAGAAACCGACTTGTAGAGGCGAGCCGGCACATAAACTATTTTGAGGGGTGGATTTTGACTGAGCCGTCTTTGTCAAAAAATGCTTCCATTGCTAAAAAAACATTTTTGTACTAGTGAATAAAACGTGAGGGTGCACAAACATAAATGATTTTTATTAGTTGTAGGCATTAATCATGAACTTCTAATGCATATGTCTCATGTAATCCTAGCCGGTGTAAGACCGCGGGTTGATATAGACATGTACAAATAATTCAAAGTGAGTTCTTCAGAGAGGTTGAGTAACATTTTTATAGGACAATAATGTTAGTAAGCTACATTCACGTTCTTATTAACAAGCTCATATAATCTTATTACGTGAAACTTGTTCATTATCTTAACTTCCGTTTAACATTTATCGTCCATAGACCTTAATTAACCAGCTCGAATTATATGATTTATTCAGGTATTTAGCGATGCTACAAGTTTTGAGTTGCATCCTCG
The DNA here is from genome assembly GCA_904845875.1 of Miscanthus lutarioriparius. Classification (NCBI taxonomy): domain Eukaryota; kingdom Viridiplantae; phylum Streptophyta; class Magnoliopsida; order Poales; family Poaceae; genus Miscanthus; species Miscanthus lutarioriparius. The sequence continues at coordinate 85,524,667 of CAJGYO010000009.1, read as the reverse complement.
TATGCTGGATCAAGCTAAACTTATCCTGAAGAAATGTAAAGGGCTGCCCCTTGGAATATCAACCATAGGAGGTTATCTGAAATTTAAGCCTAAAACTGCAATGGAATGGAGGAAGCTGCATGATTCCTTAGACAAAGAGCTGCAGACAAATCCAGCAGATCCCAATGAGCTAATAAGCACAGTCATTACACGGAGCTATGATGGTCTGCCATATCCTCTCAAGGCTGGTTTCTTATATATGTCCATTTTCCCAGAACAACATATAATCCAGCGTAAACGTCTAGTGAGGAGGTGGATCGCAGAGGATTACGCAAGAGAGACGGAACACATGAAAGCTGAGCAAGTTGGATACAAACATTTTGATGAACTCGTCGATAGGAGTATGATCCTACCCATGGAAGGAGGAAGAGGAAGGAGTGGTAAGATTGATTATTGCCAGCTCCATGACCTCATCCGCGAAATCTGTGTGTCCAAGGCAAGGGCAGAAAACCTTGTTTTGACACTAGAGGAAGGCTGCAACCTGCGCAACACTCGATCAAGGCCTCAAGGGGCAATACGGCATCTTGCCATAAGCAGCAGCTGGAAGAGAGACAAGGATGTAATCCAGACCACACTGGACCTTTCGCATGTGCGATCCCTGACTGTGTTTGGAGAATGGAGATCATTCTTGATATCCAACAAGATGAGGTTCCTCCGGGTGTTGGATCTTGAGCACACAACAGGACTAAGGGACCATCACCTTGACAAGATCGGGGAGCTGATCCATGTAAGGTATCTTTCTCTACGAGGATGTAAATGTATCTTCAGACTGCCGGATTCAGTGGGAAATCTGAGGCAGCTTCAGACGCTGGATGTCAGGGGTACACGTGTACAGACGCTGCCAACTTGTGTCACCAAGCTTCAGAAACTAGAATACCTCTACGCATCTGGTTTCTTAAGGAGAAGACAAGAAGAGTACAAGCCACGAGACGGTGCACTTGACGGGCATGCCATTGCCATGGGTGGCATTGAAGTGATTTGCTTGGGGGCAAAGCAGACGGCATGTTGCTGAGGATGGTTTAAGCAGGCACGGCATGTGCAGCCGGTATCATCGCTACCTGATCGTGCACAAACAGGATGCCAGCAAGCTCCGCGGTGTCCAAGTCCCCAGAGGAATCTCCAAACTGAAGGCCCTGCACACGCTGCGTGTTGTCAACGTCACGCAGGGAAAGGCTACGACGTTCCAGGAGCTCAGAGAGCTTACTCAGCTGCGTAAGCTTGGAGTGACCGGTGTCGGCAAGAAAAACTCTGAGAAGTTCTGGCTGGCAATTGGCACTGGCAGACATTATGGGCTCCGGTCTCTGTCAGTGTATAACCCATCCGTGGACGACGAGTTAGATGGTTGTTTGGGTGGAGACCTGTTGCCGCCAAAGCGCCTGGAGAGCCTCAAAATGCATGGCAAGCTGGTCAAGGCAGCTGGATGGATCCATCGGCTCCAGAATCTATCCAAGCTGCAGCTAGAGAAGGCGGAGCTGAACCAAGATGCCTTAGAAGCCATCGGGATGCTACCGAATCTCGCAGTCCTGCGCCTCAGGGACAACTCGTTCGTGGGGAAGCTGCTTCGTTTTCAAGGCTCGTCTTTTCCGAGCATCTTGGTGCTGGAGCTTGATCTGCTGATAGAGTCGGTGCGGTTTGAGCATGAGGCCATGCCCAAGCTGGAGGTGATACAAGCCTACAGGTGCAAGCAGGTGAAGGAATTCTCGGGGCTACCATTTCTCACAAGCCTCGTGGAGATTCGCCTCGACGGTGACGTCTACCGAAGAGTGCAGGGGCAACTCGCAGAGCTTCGAAACGGTGTGGTCTTGAGGCTATTGTAAACTTGTACTACTAGTACTAAGTTGTAATAACTGAAATTATGAAATTTACGGGTGACGCAGTCGGCTCGACTATTCCTGTATAAATCCAAACAGTGCCATCTTTAAGCTGCTGAGCCTGAGACACTGAGCAAGGTGCATATAGTATGCAAACTTTGCACTGCCGCGCTCGTCGTCAGAGCAGAGGAGCAGACTCGGATCATCCACGAACATCTTAATTATGGACCAAACCTCGACGGTAAATGGGTAGTCTTTACAAAGATGCGGCAGAGTTTCTGTATTAACCTTACAGAGTTTGTAGATCAGATCATGCATGTGTGTCCAGTACAGTTTCTTTTGCACAAATTGTTTAACCTAAGGATTTTTCGATGTAGCAGTGTCCAGGTGCGACATTTTCTTTCAGCCTCTGATTTTCATACCTGCATTATCTTAGTCATGCAAAGCTCCTGTATCCGGTAGTGTTTGGATCCTTTCTGTCAACGTACAAGTATTGCTTATAGGTTAGCTCTGATCGGTTTTCAGTTTCAGTGCGTCCGTTGTGTTTGTTGTTGCCTTGCCGACGTCCGTGTCCGTCGCCTGTGACTCCTCCACCTGTTTTAGTACTCCCATGTCCACCTGTTGTATCAGTTTGAACCCATGAATCGTTCATGTCGCTGTTTTATCTTACTCTCCTGGAATGTCCGCGGCCTCGGTCAAGATGATAAATGTGTTGCTGTTCGTGACAACATTGCCAAATGTCATCCGCAGCTGGCCTGTCTCCAGGAGACAAAGCTCAATACCATGAACGATCGCTGCGTTCGCTCCTTTCTCCCTTCTAACCTTGACGCTTACCATGTTACCCTGGCCGATGGTTCCCGCGGTGGCCTCCTAACCGCCTGGTGCTCCACCCTCTTCACCATGACTGACCACTTCTCCTTTGACTTCACCTCTACTGTGCTCCTCCGTTCCACCACCTCCGGCCTCCGGTTTGCGGTGACCAATGTTTATGGTCCTTCGAACCACAGCTTCACCGATCTTTTCCTTGCAGAGCTCGTTACTGTCGCCGGATCCATTTCGGATCCGTGGATTCTGATTGGTGATTTCAAGCTCACTCGGGCTCGCTCTGACAAGAACACGCTGACGTTCAATTCTAACCTCGCCACTAGATTCAACCACACCATTGATGCGCTTCAGGTTATCGAGCTCCCCCTTCTGGACTGGCTGTTTACTTGGACCAACAAACGGGCTACTCCTACTCTTGCTAGATTGGATCGAGCTTTCATTAACATTGCCTTCAGTGACGCCTTCCCTGGCACCACACTCACCTTGGCAACCGCCCCACCTCTGACCACACTCCTCTTCTTGCTTCCATCCAAACCAACATCCCAAAGCCAAAATCCTTTCGACTTGAAAGATCTTGGCTCCTCGATCCCTCCTACCTCCCATCGGTTACCCCGGCTTGGCAGTCCATCCCCCGTCTCGGGGATAAGGCACAGGTTCTGGTTGCTCAGGTCAAGGTGGTAAGGCAAGCGTCAAAGGTTTGGCTGCGTAAGCATCGCTCTCCCCCCTCCATCTACCACAATTGCCACTTCATTATATGCCTATTTGACTACTTCGAAGAAAGCAGGACTCTTTCTCCAGGTGAACGTTGCTTGCGGGATCAATGTGCACAACGCCTGCACCTGTTCCTCCGCCAACGAGCAGCCTACTGGAAGCAGCGGGGCACTACTACAGAAAGCTAAACACCGCCGGCTCCAGAACCCCCGTTACCGACGGTTTTGGCCCTGTTGGGGTATGTCGGCGGTGATCGGCGACCTTTATCTCCGCCGGTTGCATGCCGGCTGTGACGGTATTTTACCACCGTCGGTCCGGCGTACCATACGGCGGTGACGGTGTTTTACCACTGACGGCCCCACGTACGATCCGGTGGTGATGATGTAACCATCGACACCGGCCCGACGTACCATCCGGCGGTGATTATGTTTCCATCGACACCGGTCCGGCATACGATCCGGTGGTGATGATGTAACCATCGACGCCGGCCCGGCGTACCATCCTGCGGTGATGATGTGTCCATCGACGCCGGTCCAGCGTACCATCCGGCGTTGATGATGTAACCATCGATGCCGGCCCGGCGTACCATCCGACAGTGATGATGCGTCAATCGACGTCGGTCCCGTGTACCATCCGGCGGTGATGATGTAACCATCGACGCTGGGCCAGCGTACCATCCGGTGGTGATGACGTAACCATCGACACTAGGCCGGTGTACCATCTGGCGGTGATGATGCAGCCATCGACGTTGGGCCGGCGCACCATCCGGCGGTGACGATGCGCCTATCATCGCCGGGTCAGCGTTTCAACCGGCGGTGATAATGGATCTATCGACGCCGGACTGGCGTACCATCCGGCTGTGATAATGGATCTATCGATGCCGGACCGGCGTACCATCCGGCTATGATGACGAGACATCAACGCCGGTCCAACGCACCATCCGTCGGTGATGTAGGTGCCATCTTATGCGGCTGGTGTTCCCTTCGGCGGTAATGAGGGGCAGCATCACCGCCGCTGTTGTGTTTGTCTTGGCAGTAATGTTGTGTCCATTACTGTCGGCGTTACCAATGTGCATCATTATTGTTCACAATACATTATAGCACCAACAATATAGAAATTTCATGGCTTACATATCACCAGCAACATATATAGACAGAGACAATGTATTGTATCCAAGCATACATCACCACCGAGACACAAATATCCATACAAAACGACAGCGACAAACATAGTTTTCAAACACCGGCATCCAACAACAACGAATATATAGTTTTCAGAACACTAGCACCTTGATTAGAGAAGGTGATGGACTCCCTTGGGGTTCACAACTTTGTCTATAATGAAACCGAAAAGATCTTCTTGGAACCCAGATATCTCCAAATCGGTCAGCTCCGGTGCAGATGACACTTCAGTCTAGAACACAAGAAAAAGGTGAAACATAGTTAAGAAAAGCTTTGCTACACACTCTAAGTATGTCCCGAGGTCGTCCAAATTTACTAAAGGGGCCAAGGGGCCAAACCTATGAGCCGGAGAGAGCATTGATGAGGCTGCGCATGTAATGCATGACATAGAACCCATAGAGATCATTGCCCACAGGCTGCATTGGGATCGAACCGACCGATATTACTCAAAACCTAGATCTGCCAAGTTCACGATGTTTCTTGGACCTTGACTTGAACTTCTCATAGGCCCTGTGACAAGTTCATGACAATGACATAAGATGATCAAAGCTATGTGACAAATAATCTTATCGTTGCCAATGTAGTACTAGCTTGTCTTACCTGTTCAGCGTCAAGAAGGACATGATGGTCACCGCTGCATTCACAACGCCACCGCCGGTTCCAATTTGTTTAAACCCTCAAATATGTAATGGAGTAGAAAATTAGGTATTTACAACAAACTTACATGCAGTTGTAGGATAGAAGTATGCTGCGGGATTTGTTGAGATGGAAGCTCTTTGCCAATTCATCGATGGTGCTGGTTGTTGGCCGTCATTACCTATCAAATCCGACCGTCAATGAAGACACAAAAAGAGGAGAAATAAGCAATCTTGATCACATATGCATTTACTACTAACCAAGTTCCACATGTATTTGGATAACGTTATTTTGTAGGTCACAAACACAAATACATGGAATAATTCACCGAAAGGCGCTTTCCGATGCTGATTTGCACAAAGGAACAAGGGAGACGCCCATCAACTTTGTGCGAATTGGGCAAAACACCATGGAGCAGGGATCCATGTCTAGCCCATGGCCTGCTAGGCGAAGGCGGTGGCGAGTGGCCACGGTCAAGGGGCGGCCGACCCCTAGGGTCGGGCGACCCATTGCCTACGCTGCTCAGCCACGCCTCGCTCTGGCGGTGGCATGCCCCCATACTAAGGCCGTGCATCCCATGCTTTCGCGCCAAAGATAGACAGAAGCACCGCCTTGCCCTTGTATAAATAGAGGGGTACCCCTCCCTCTCTCAACACACTTCACTTGAGCATCACCTCACACACCTCACTCTCTAGTAGTAGTAGCTTTACTTGTTAGTAGCTTTAGAGCAAGGCAAAGCTACCTTGGAGAGCTTGGCTCCTTAGAAGAAGAGACCTTTGGGTATGAATAGAGATATGCGTTCTTCCAAAGTTATGCTCTCATATGATATTTATAGTCATACTTATTAACTAGAGTATAGTTATTGTGTTATAATCTTGATATATGAGCTAGTCTATAGTTTGTGTCATGAAAATAGCACACTTAACTTTATGCTTAAACACTCATATAACTTATATAATCGGAATTAGAGCAAAGTTCAGGTGGCGGTTCATTGTGCTGTTAGGTGTGCCCAAGTTCTTTACCTATCGATCCATAGGGTCGGGGACCCGGGGGGATTTGGGTAGTTTCTGTATACGCAAGCATGGTGCTTGGATATGGAGAGACATGTGAATGCATTGTCCCTTTCCACTGTTGAGGGGTAGGCGGTAGGTGGTGATAGTCCTGTCCGTCCCTTGTAATCCCCCACGTTCGACTGGGGTGTAGGAGTCTAAATTGTCACATGAGGTTGCTGGCAGACCAGTACTCGGTGGCCTCCCGACCTGCTTCACACTTAGCTCTAAGACTAATTATGTAATTCGTATGATCATTAACTAATCTTTGTATGACTATACTAGACCAATGCCTGCTCGACTAGGATTATTCTTTTATTCTTTCTTTTCTATTTTATCCTTTGAGGAATGCCAAGTGTGTGTCCACTATCTTGAAATCACCATTCTTACCCCTATTATAAACATTGGTGTACTTGCAAGCATTATTATTCAAATTCATATCCATACTAGACTCTTAATCAAATACCTTCTTTTGAGAAAAATATAAATAACGATACCCTAAATACTTTCGGGTGAAATGCTACAATGATAGCTCTGTGCACTTGCGGATAAATATCTAAAATTGTTAAGGAACTATCAAGGCTATTACTTAGTGGCATTGCTAATCATTAGTGATGATGCTAAAAAACACCAACAAGCACTTCTGGTGCAGTTGCTGGGAATACAAACCTAGTAGCTATGCTAAGAAGTGCCAGCAAGCATTTCTGGAGCCGTTGCCGGGGATGGATTATATCTCCATACTTGGTGATTGCGTTTAGAAATGCCAACATTGGTGTACTTTAGTGTACCGTGATTGCATACCACTGGGTTCAAGAAGGCTATTTGAATCTGTTGCGCACTGCAGAAGTCTACCTCCTTCCTACAAAACAATGTGTAGTTGTTATAAACTCAACTCGGAACTATAAAATGCATGGTGTACTAACTAGACTTACATGGTCCACAAGCTCATGATATGAATGTCCAAGGCCAACTTTTGGTAAAATTAAGACAATGCCTTGAACTGAATCCATATTGAGTCATCTTTTCCCCTGTACAACTGTTTATCCAAAATTGAGACAATGCCTTGAGAGCTAGGACATATTGTGACCATCAACACCACCAACAGTACATACACACAAGTGACCTTGAGCTTGATGGATGGAGGGTAGAGTACCATGAGGCCTAGGAATTTTTCTCCATGGCTTATCCACTATAAGTATCACAGAGTGCCCCATAATGTGCAGAAAACCATTAAGAAACACACTTGCTGATCTTGAACGTATCACATCATCAATGTCTTGGCCCCATTTAGATTCCTTATAGATCCATTATACAGTTTTAGATGAGTAGATCTCCACACCTAGGCACTCAACGTCCTCATGCTCCACAAATTCAATCACATGAAAGTGCGAGGAGGTTGTCGAATCGAACCCTAATCGAGCCTGACCAACAGCACGAATTCTAGGCAGCAGTACCCACAAATTCTTGGTTGCCGAATTTCATACGACATAGCGAGATCCAGCACCAGCAGCCTCAACGCACGAGCATAGGACGAGGCCATTGCAACAATCTAAGACATCTACATTGTCCCTGGGGAAGGGCAAGAAGGACAAGTCGAGGCGTTCACCGGTGAAGCTGGTGAAGTTTCACATGTCGTTCTCTCCATCATAGAAGAAGCCGACCACAGTCTGGGGCAGCACCTTACGGTTGTCGGAGATGAGGCTGTTCCAGGGGCGATAGACACATTTATAGCAGAACAAGGAGTGGGCGGGGAGGCGACAGAGGATCTCAAGAACGACATCTTCTGTGAGGCTAGCCAGTGCGTTCCTCTTATTGGGGCCTCCTCCATTTTGTAGAGCCTGCAATTGTTAGTGTGCAGTAGGATGAGAGCTCCCTTACTAATGAGATCACTAAGGTCTTGTTTGGATCAATCTACATGTGTTGGTGTGGATTGAAGTGGATCTTGAGCTAAATTTTATAGTAATCCACCTCAACACATGTAGATTGAGATGAATCTGACAACATCCAAACAAGGCTTAAAGAGGAAAATAATACGACAAAGATCCATCATTGAAGTGCGAAAGCATACCTTGCCTTTCGATCTGGTGGCGGCACGACGCGAGGCATGCACACAAATAGCGAGAGAGGAACAATGGGCCGGCCGTGCGGGAGGGGGCGGCGGCCGGCCGGCCTTATTAGGGCTTCAGTCTAGACGAAGGGTTCGGATTCAATACGCACTAATGGATGGCATAGATTTCGACCATCAACCATCACCGTATGAACGTCTCGGCAGTTGTAACACCACCGTAACACACTGACATTGACTTTGGATCACCAACGCCTCCATTCAAACAATGGTTGCTTCACCGCCGGTTCATACGTTAATTCAACGGTGATAACCTGATCACCGTCGGATCTTATTGTAGTGCACACGTCCATCATGCACCGGTGGTAAAAAACTGTTATCTTTACCGGTTTCGTCGGGCGTCGGACATAGGATGAGCAGCCGGTGGTGAAAACCCTTCTACCGCCAGTTCGGCAGACGACACGGTGGCGAAGGATGAGATTTTGTTCACCGCCGGATCATACTCTGAGCTGGCGGCGAAAACGTCCATCACCACCGGTTATTCGGCTAGGAGGGACCCCACAGGTCATAAGCCGGTGGTGATATGTATCACCACCGGTTATCTCAAAACCCTACAACTCTTGGTTAATTGGTGACCTGAACTAAAACCAGAACAATCTACCTAGCTAACACTGGCCTCATCGAACACCATGATCCATAACAAGATAAAAATTGTAGCATAACCACGGATAACAATACCATGCCCTAACAAAAGGGTGAAATTGTTTTGTCAAATACGCAAAAGATTTGCATATCATTTCATTAATAAGAGAGAATAGACAAATACAAGGGTAGCGAAAGGAGAAGCCCTCCCACCTAAAGGTACACCCAAAACATTAAATTCTTGGAAACTATAAGAGAGGCGTCCACATAAAGTACAAAGTAGGGAATGAGCTATACTCAAAACTAAAATCACATGCATCACACAAATAACATGACTAGGAGATCTTTACCTCCAACTGAGCATTAGAGGACACACTTACCTACCACTACATGTAGGATTGTCATGACAATTTGTCTCATGGCATTAAAAGTTTAGTCACTGTAGTGCTTACATATTTCCCATTCCACTACAATGATGTGTGAATTGAGACCTTTCATGATTTCTTTTGGCGCAAGGGTGAAATTGTGGCTAAACCATGAATAAGACAAAACACAAAGGTGAAATTGTGGCATAACTATAGATCACAACACTATACTACATGATATCAAGGATCACAACAATGTCATCATAAGCTTGGTAGCCATGACTTTGGATTTGTTGAATGAGAACAATCGATCTCCACACTTTGCCTCCACTCCAATAGAATCATTGGCTTTTTCGCTCACCATAAGGGATATCGGTGTATTCACCTCCATGCCATTGGAATCATCATCTCCCATCATGTCACATTCGGTGAATCCACTTTCTCTTTGCTAAGTAGCTCTCTTTTCCTGTTCATGAGGACTTCTCCTTCTTACATGATTTCTCTACCCAGTGTTGCTACCAATTGGCCTAGCATAACCCCTATTTCCTCTAGGTCCTTCAATCTATTCTCTTGTGACCTCATCTAGCATAGGTATGCCCTTCGATGCTGTCATCGCACTACCAGGTGTAGTGCTTGCATTAGCCTCCCTTGCACCATCGAGCTCACCCCTAGACACTAACACCATAGTACCACTTGCGGTATGGTACTTCCTGCACTGGCCTCGCGCGGCACCTTGAATGGCACCCCAGCTACCTCCAATGGTGCCTCCCACCACACATGGCCTCGCCTACGCTTCCAATGATAGCTCTGCCATGCGCAGACATGCTGCACCACCCATGACATATGTTTCCTACTAGTGTTGTTGCTCCCATCCCTGGATGCCCTCCCTGTTCTAGAGCAGCGCTTTTCTTAGGTGGACACACACCATACATAGTCAACTGTGCCCTCAACGTACTCATGTGTCAAATCATTGGGCCTCCTAAACTTCTTGCTAATGTCATTCATGTTCAGTTTATGTTCAACCAACACATCATGACCACATGAGCTAAGCGGGCTTTTCAGGTGCCTACCCTCTATACCTCATGGCACCTCTATCCGCTATGCCATAAACACATTAGGCTGCCCTCACTAACCTAAATTGGCGAGCTACTATTGAGGAAGAACATGCTATGCTTCTGTAGAACAACATGTGATCTTGTCCCGCGTCCGCCGTGAGCTAATGTCATCTCTAACAAATGGATTTTCAAACACAAGCAGTTCCATGTTTCACTTGAGAGACATAAGGCTCACTAGGTCCTTTGTAGTTTCACATAGTGCCCTAGTGGATTTCTCTAAGACTTTTAGGCATGTTGTCTAGCTAGCGACAGTATGCACAATTCTCTCTCTAGCATTGTGAAGAATGCCTTCCTCCATGGCACCCAATTTGAGGCTGTCTATTGTCCACCTAAGAAATCCCTATATGATCTCAAGTAGGCCCCCTGTGCATGGTACAGTGGCTTCATGAAATATCTCCTATATTTGGCATTTGTGTAGGCCAAGTCCGACACATGGATGTTCTTCTATCATGAGGTTTTGATCTTGTGTGTTTGCTCCTCTATATGGGTGTCATTAATCTCACAACTTCCTCCCTTGGCTCTATGTCGGCTCACCATCATGGCTTTGCAGCATGAGTTCTCCATGAAGGATCTTAGTGAACTTCATCACTTTGTCAACATGAATGTTCAGAAGTGCTCCAATGGACTCCTTATTTCTCAGTGGCAATATATCTTGGAGATCATGGATTCTATTGGCATTACATATTGCAAATATTGCTCTACACCAATTGACACTAATCCCAAGATCTCTACTATGGATGGTTTTCCTATTCGGGACCCCTATTGAATTCTAGAGTTTCCCTAGTGCCCTTGAGTACCTTATTTTTAGGCGACCTGACATATCCTACACCTTTCAATTGGTTTGCTTGCATATGCACAATCCATAGGAACCTCACCTCATTTCCCTCAAGCACATCTTGCACTATCTTTGTGGCACCCTTCACCTAGGGCTTCTCCTTTAATCCACATCCTAGCAAAACCGTGTGGCTTACTTGATATTTTTGTGCAAGCTGTCTTTTTTTGCGAGACCCGACATGACGCATAACGCTCACATACACGAGTGCACACTCACTCCTATAAATGCACACACGCACATCCTACCCCTATGAGCACCTCCGAAGAACTGAATTGGACCAGTAAATCTCGAGATTGACGAAGTCACCACAGGTGCATCGCAGTTGACGGGTACGTCGCCTACCACTGTAAGAATAGCACCATTAAACCCTGGAATAAATCCAGTAAAATACGAGCACCCGTGTCAAGTCGGGGACTTGAACTCGAGTGGACAGGTTCCTCTACAAGGAACCCAACCAGCTGAGCTATATGAACAATCTTGTAACATTTTGCTGTTGCTATTGTTATTTACTACCATGAGCTATGTGAGGTAGATCCTACTCAACAACTTTCTCTGCAAACTAGTGACCCCAGTACTCCCTTTGTCCCCAAAAGAATGCAATTCTAGATTTGTCCTAAGTCAAACCATTTTAATTTGGACCATTTTATATAGAAAAGTACCGATATTTATGATACCAAGTAAGCACTATTGGACTAATCATGAAATATATTTTCATGGTATATCTATTTGGTTTCATAAATGGTTGATATCTCTATAGACTAGGTCAAAATTAAGGGTTTGACTTAGGACAAAGCTAGAAGCCTAGAATTGCTTATTTTTTGGATGGGGAGGGAGTACTTGGTATTGCTTTGTGTTCCCCACTTTTCAGAAAGTGCAATCTACTGATGAGATAGAATGTTCTCATCTAAATTAGGTGTGTGGAGCAAGATAAGGCTATAAGACAACGTCTTTACTGGGCTGATGGCACAATCAAGAGGCGTACAAGATCATCTATAACTGAGAAATCCGAAATGTGTCAAATTGTTCAAGCTTTAGTGGACAAGTATAATGAGGATCATAATCTTTTGGAGGTTTGCTCTCCCTTCTACCCTCATTGTGTGTCCTGTTACCATTGTTGCGCTGTGTCTTATTGCCTTGTTAATGTAACAATTGGTGATCTGACCCATGCTTCTTATTTCAGGATCTTGCACACGAATTCAAAGACGTTCTACACTACAAGTCAATTTTTGAGAACCTGAAATGTTACTATCATCTAAATTTCACTACAAAGATTAAAGGGTCTGGTCCAAATGAATGTAGCATGGACAATCTTTTCTTTGTGGAAGTGAAATGTATGCCACAAGGAAAGCTTAAAGAACTGCTTGTTAACCGTTTCTGTACAGTTAATCTGAATGACAATGGTATTATATACTCTTTATCTTAAATTAAGTACTGTTGAAATTCAGTTATTTGGTCGCGCTAACGTCAACTTATCTACCTGTAATTGTAATGTATCTCTGGCTGTAGCATATGATCTTTATGGTGCTGACCTGTTTGTTTGCCCCTGTTCCATGTGTGCCACCTTCATTGTCCTGGAGCTTTTTATTATTTATAATATCAAACTGGTTAATGCACACCAGTGATTGCATAATGACTTTTTATTACCTTTAACATTATTGTGTGTTTGTGCTTGGTTGGTTCCTTTGCAGTTAACTCTTTTTCTTTTGTTAATAAAGGTCACTGCTATGGTTGCACCAGATATGGAGATGTTGGTATGAAGCACCCTAGCAGTTCTGTTGGATACACTGCTGGTCACTTGAATGTGGGTTTGCCATTTGGATACTTTGCAAAGTGGAAGAGGGACTATGAGGATGAGGAGGATGATGATAAATATGTATGATGATTTATTTCCTGGGAAGCCTTTCAGTCTTTCAACATTCTTGTTGCTTCAGTTTCAATTACACGTGGTCTCCCCCACTTTTACAGGTGAAAGCTAGGGAAGCTGAGCTAAGGCAGATGTTCAAGGTAACGCGTCATATCTTGTGCTGTATGGTACCATTTGTAGTAAGATATTTTCGTTTCTGGATTGATTCTAGTTCCCTACTTTTGTATTTATTGTCCTTAGGGCCTTGATAAGCCAGGTGTCATGAAGAAACTATGCACTCCCCCTCCGTGGGCAACTAAAAGAAAAGCGCTGGAGTGAAACATCACAGTCCATTGCACTTTCTTGTGTCTGAATATATATTTCACAAGCAATAGCCCTTTTAATAATTATGTTATCTACCTAGGAACTCAGCTTGTTAGTTCATGTTGTTAAGACAATGAAGAAGAAAGCATATTTTAGTGGCACTCAGAAACCATTTGAGTCGAGGTTGAGCTATTTGTAGCTTGCTACTCTTAATAAATACTTATCTTAGGAATGCCCTCAGGAGACCTTTTAATGTTATGTTATTTTTCGTTGACCAGCTGTTTTAGGATTAGGAGATGAAATAGCCTATTGTTTGGAATACATTCAAGGTCAAGAGGATCGTATGCCTTGAGCGGCTTTGTTCTGTGGAGCTATTGTTGGATCCAAGGTTTCATGCAAGTGGGATCATGCAGCAATAAGCAAATGTCGAGCAAACTAGACCAATCCGTGGAAAACAGGTCCACGCCGGAGAACTGGATCTGCTTGGTAGCACATTGGTGCACCACTGTGGCTCTGTAGTGGTGTAGTGGTGCACCTCTGTGGCTCCGTAGGGTCTGTTTGGTTGTCTGGACCATAGTGGCCCGTTAGGATAGCCAGAGCCAGGTTTTATTTGAAGAGGCCTCTTTGTTTCATTGGCCAGTTGGCCCTAGCTGTGCAGATTCATGTTTGTTTGGCTGCAGCATGTGTCCCAACCATGAACTACCATAACTATCAATATGAGATCATGTTTGTTTCTCTGGATGGGCCTGGTGACTCATTCATTGGTCTGGCGGGTGTGTTCCCACCAAAACCGTATCCATTCAAGCATAAGTGCAAGCAAATACAGAAGAGGAACAAAGGGTGTTTAATACCTAACAGAGTTTACAAATTGTACTAAAAAATGTCTACACGTTAGAGGCCAAACGCAGCTATTGGTGGCATTTAGGTTTGTTTCACCTTGCTTTAGTTGAAGGGGGGAGGGGATGGTAGCACTATCGGAAACAGTGGCTTTGCCGTGTGCCACAGACACTCGGCAAAGCCTAAAAAACACTCGGCAAATTCTTTGCCGAGTGTTACACTCGGCAAACGGCACTTGGCGTATACAGAGTCGGCAAACGTCTCTTTGCCAAGTGTTTTCTATCGGGCACTCAGACACTTGGCAAAGACTTTTTGAAAAATATAAAAAAAAACCCCACTGCCGCCGCCGCCGCCGCCACTAGGCCGCCACCACCACGCCGCCGCCACCACCACTCTGCCGCCCCCACGGGTAAAAAAACACGGCGGGAAGAGGAGGGCACCTTGAGCTCGACATTGATCACACGGCAGAGCAGCTTGGAGGGCAGATCTTAGAGGCGCATCTGGTTCCCACGATGTGGTTCATGGACGCCTCCACCTGAGAGCCCCCAGCACCCAAAATCAGCGCCCAGAGCAAGGGAGCAAGCTAAAGCTCCAGGGGGAGCAGAGCAAGAGCAGGGGAGGAGGAGGAGATGTACCTGCTCGATGTGCCCCTAGGGGAAGTAGAAGACGAGGTTGTCGATGCGGGGGACGGTGATGAGCGGGCCAGCGCAGGCGCGCCAGAGCTCTGGGTACAGCGGATCCCTGCGGGAACAGAGCGAAGCACCATCAGCACGAGCCCCCGCGGGGAGGAGATGACGAACACGAATAGATAGAGAGAGAGAAGGCAGCGGGCCGCCGAAGCTGACCAGATCTGGCACCGGGAGAGGGAGGGAGGGGGTGGCGCGGGGATAGGGAGGGGAAGGGCAGCGCCGACGGGAGAGGGAGGGGGCTCCGGTAGGAGACGGAGGGAGGGGTGGGGGCGGCGGCGCCGGGACAAGGAGGGGAGGCCCGTGGGAGGGAGGGGGCTGACAAGTATCGGATCGGGATACTCGACAAAGCCACATCTTTGTCGAGTGCCAGATCGGGGGCTCTCAGCAAACCTCTTTTTATTTTCCTTCTTTTCCATAACGTGTGTCAGACAAAAAAATAAAATTATTTGCCGAGTGCCAAATAATTACACTCAACAAACATATTTCTTTGCCGAGTGCCAGATCACGGCACTCGGCAAACTTATCTTTGCCAGGTGTTTGCACTCGGCAAACTTTTTTTTCCCTATTTCTTTCTTTTCCATACCGTGTCTTCCTCCTTCTTCCTGATGTACTTTGAAAATACCTTGTCAAATTGACTCAACAATATATATGATTTTTCTAGGAATATTACTCCATTATTTTATGCAGTTACAACTCAAATTTAATTTATATTAATTAAAATTCAATAATTGCACTTAATAAATTAAATTTATCAAACGGATCCAAAAAATTACTAAAATTTCACATGAAATAATCTCTGTTCTCTGTTGCCTATACAAAAAGTTTTGAAGTCAAAATTCAATTTGACTGTCACTTTGACTCCAAATCTTACCGAATCCTTCTCAATGCTACTATACTTCTTCTGAGATGCTTCGGTTTGTAAACATCGTACGTGATAAAATTATACGAAACCTTCTCAATTTTTTACCACAACCTCTACGTATGATATCATCACATCATGATAAATCTCATGATTTTCAGACTTTGTTTGCTTTTTTTAGAATTTAAAAACCATTCGGCCACACGTTCGTGGTCATGTTTTCTGAACAAGATGTTCGAAATTTCTTTTCATTTTCCGAGTAAGGCCTCACACTGGACTCAATAACACGAATATCATTTTGCTACTCATTTTATTCTATTATTTGAATCACTTGCTGTTCAAATTTGACTTATACAAAAAAATTTCCTAGATTTGCAATAAATTAATTAAATATAGCAAACAGATCAAAAAATATATCAAATTTTAACATGGAATACCACATGTTCTATGTGGAGAGTAGAAAAAAGTTTCAAGGTCAGAAGAGGAAAAAAGTGAAATTATTTGCCGAGTGCTAAATAATTACACTCGACAAACATATTTATTTGCCGAGTACCAAATAATTACACTTGGCAAACATATTTCTTTGCCGAGTGCCTAGCTTTACTGAGTGTTTTTTTTTAGGGTGCCGAGTGTTTTTTTTTTTTTTGCTTTTTTGCCGAGTGCAATTATTTTACCGAATATTTTTGTGACAGCACTCGGCAAAGATTCTTGCGCTCGGCAAACTAAGTGTTTCCGGTAGTGCAGTGAAGAGGCGAAAGCTGGTGATGGGGAAGCAGATCTAGAGTCGAAGAGCACCAAGCGCTCCAGCCACCAGCAGCTCGAAGAAGGGGAAGAAGAAGAAGCCCGCTTGAATGAGTGCAGGAGAGGGGGAAGGTGAAGAAGGCCCCACACCGCAAGCAAGGCGGAGCAGCAGAGAGGCCCCAACGACAGAGGTGACAACCTGCTTCAACCACACCGCCACCGGCTGCCAGTCGCTGCTTGACAGAAGGGAGAGAGGAGGCGGAGTGAGTGAGGAAGCAAGAAGAGGGAAGAGGAGACTGCAGCCGAATAAAAAGGGCTGCCAAGCCTAAATGCGCGGGGGGAATTTCTCCATGGCGCGTGAGCCCACTAGAGCCATCCGGCGCGGGGTGAAACGGCCCAGACGGGCACGGCGGTAGCCGAGCCCGGGAGAAATGAAAATGGATTCCCTAGGGGCTGAGGGGACACCAGCCGGGCCTGAGTAGGCGAGAGTGGTGACGAGGCAAACAAACAGGCCCCAGCTGCACCCCGCCGGCATGGTCCGAGGGCAGAGCTAGGGAGCAAGCAGGCCCGTACTGGCACTCGCGGACAGCAGATAGAAGTTCGTGGAGGGAGGTCGTCAGAACTGGTTTTGTTTTAATCTTGGCAGCACAGCAAAATTCATTGAGGTCATAAGAATGGACACGGTTCTTTGCGCCTTCTGTAGCTCAGGCTAGTCCTAATAGATGATGTCGTACTCCAAAATCCAAGACTGTCTCGTAGGATATACATGGTATGATACAGGTAAAGTTGGGATCAAATAAACTCTCTAGTTTATAGTATCACACTTCACACCCCATTACGGTATCGAACGAAAACCAATACATAGGACATTGTGTTTCTCTGTTTTATTCCAATGCCACATCAACAATTTGTTCTACGTAGCATATAGCAAATGAGTATAACACCATGTACTAATTCACTGCACTTGCTGCATGGAAAAGACTAAGGCCCTATTTGGTTGAGCTGTGGCTGTGGGAGAAAGCTGCTGTGGGCTGTGAGCTGTGGAAAAGCTGCTGTGGGCTGTGAGCTGTAGAAAAGCTGAAAGCTGTTTGGTTAAACAAGTATAAAATATACATTTTATCTTTATCTCTCTTGAAACAACTATGGAAGAGCTTTTTATTCCACCAATTTCGAAAAGCAGAAAGCCAAAAGCCAAAAGTAGGGTCAAACCAGCTTTCAAAAATGAACTACGGAAAAGCAGCTGCTTCTGAAAAAGCACCCTCCAAAAGCAGCCCCTTTAGTTGGGCTTTTGGCTTTTGAGGCCAAAAGCCAAAGACAAAAGCCCAATCAAATAGGGCCTAATTCACGGGGCTTGCTAGATGGAAAAGACTCTAATAAAAATTTCATAAAAATAATATATTTTTTACATAATTTTATTATTTCGTCCTCGAATCAACTCGATAAAGTTTATACAGCAATGTGCAGAGTATCATCGTCAATAGAAGATAGATTGAATTTTGTCCATATAACTAGATGCTCATGCGACACGACTAGAGGTGGAACTTGGGCTGGGCCATGTCAGCATGACACAGCACTCATGCGCTTCATGTCACTCTGGATTGTGGTCTCTAGGCATGCGAGGTATGTCGGGTCATGCCGATATAGCACGATAAGTCTTCGCGCATGCATTTGTGTTGTCTCAGACCAGACACAACCCTCAAAATATCTTTGTTCTTTTCTTTGTCTACTCGTGAGTCGTTTCATATAAAAACTATATTTGGTATGTACCATTTTCATAAAAATGATTCTTATAATCCAATCAAGAATTAGACAAGAAGTAGTAAAAAAATTGTATCATAGTGTTGTAGATGTGCATATGTAGTTATTAGCAAATATGCCCGTGCGTTGTAACGGAAAAAAAGATACCAAATGTTTATTGAAAATAAGGCTAAGAATGTTATATTATTTATTTATTATATTTTCTATAAATTTTAAAATCTATAATTTTTTTTACAATACAATGACGTCCATAACATAAGTTCACATTGACAATAATACAATAATATACTATTAAATCTGCATCAAATTAAAATACAACTTCCCTAGTGAAATCGTTTCTTTTTTTTTAGAATTGAAATCGTTTCTTTTGCTTAGACTCCATTTCAAAAAAACAATTCCTAAACTTTAAAATGATTATTATGCCCTCATCTTTCCCTTCTATTTTCCATCTCCTTCTCTTCCCCGTGGCCCCTCTCTCATCCGGTGGCCGCCCGCCGTTCCCTAGCCTGTGGCACCTTGCCATCTCCATCACGCTCACTAATGTTGGCGGCCCTCGCGTCCTCCCCGATGGCCGTACTCACGCACCGGCAGCCCGACGCGCTCCCTCCCATGTTGTCTGCCTGGGCTGGCGGGTGAACAGCTTCCGAAGCCGGTGCAGAAGCCGTGCAAAATGGCGTCGTACTTGTAAATTTATTATTATTTATGTTTATAAGAAAAACAAGAGATATTAAAAAAAGAAGAAAAAACTAAAAAAAGTCACGGAAAGAGAGCTGGCTACCCGAAAATAGCTAATACTCTGGAACTTACAATGGCCCACACTCAGATGGCGTGGCCCAAGTTCAATGCATCGCTTGCGGCCCAACTTCTGCGAGTGCGCGCGCGGGCAAGGCCGCAAGGGGGGCTTGACCCCGACCCTGACACAGTACAAGCTCGATGACGAAGGCGGCGACGTCGTTCACGATTCAGCACCGTTTTGCTCTCCCTCCCGCCGTGAGTCCACAGAGGTAATCACTGTGATGTTTTGTTACTCGAGCGTACGACTGTCTACTAGTGCTCGGCCGTGTCGTCGACCTCCACCCAGGAACCAGGATCGAGCCATGGTGCTGTCAACCTTGGCAGGTTGATCTTCAACGCTAGCTTGGCAGAGCACTTTCTGCTTGAGATTCCTTGTGAAAGCCGATTCTACGTGAGAAGTGATTCTTTAACCGAAATTAATTCCTGATAATTCTCTAGGATAAACTATATGTATACAGTGATTCCGTGCGCGAAGTGAATTAGGAGAAATTACTTTTTTTTAGCTCTCAGCCCATGATTTATTACAGAGAATCACTTGACAGAATCAGCAAACAATTACCACTTAGTAAAAAAAAATGTTTGACAAAGGTTCTCTTGAATTGAGCCTGGAAGCTCCTCCGTAGTCGCTCCGCTCGGGGATTGCAAGAAGCAGTGGCCGATGAAAGGACAGCAACTAAACAATTTGAGGTCTTGAAGCCAATACCTCTGCCTTGGGATAACCAAACATGTGGCTGCAACGTAGTCAGCTGATGCATGGGCTCTAAAAAACTTTATAAAAGCAAAAATAAGGTCATATATTAATAATCAAATACTCCTATATCCTAGGTAGCGTTTAGTTGGGAGACACCATGGAGTCGGACGGTCCCGTCTTTGATTTCTGGGACGAGACGGCTCTATTTTCTGTTTGGTTAATAGGCACGGGGTCGACCCATTTTGTTTTTGGTCTAGAGACATCAAAAATAAGATCATCTACTTGATAGGTGGGTCCCATGTGCCAGTCTCTTCTCATGCCTTTTCTTCCAATACCATTGACACATGGGACCCATTGGTCAGTTTTTTTTTATTTTTTCATTTTGTTTGTCTTCTCCTTATCCCTTCGTTCTCAACCACATGCGCCTCCGAAGTCCAGTTAAAAAAACCACATCGCCTACATGGTCGTGCCTCCGTCGGAGGTGGGGCTGAGCTCGCCCACCCAGCGCCGCATGCCGGAGCTAGGGCGGAGCTCACCCACCTGGCCGCGCCCGAAGCCGAGGGCAGAGCTTGCTCGCTCGGCCACATGCCAGAGCCAGGGGCGGAGCTCGCCCTCACGACCACGCCTTGAGGCTACAGCTCGTTGGACATCACTCACTTGGTCATGCCCAGATCTCGACCTGCCATGCGCGGCATGGCCGGCGGCCAAGCTCACCCGCCTGCATCACCGCTCTCATCTTTCCGTGTTGCCGTGTGCCCGCGAAGGCTCGTTCCAGGTGAGACAACTCTGCCCATCAAAAAACAAGGGACGGGAGTCACCGCATCTAGAGAGCATATTCTTGGTTGGATGGTCGGATCTCCACCATGCCTCTGAACCGGATCTCAACCCTGCCTCTAAACCAAACACTAGTGCAAGGTGGAATATCCCACCTGAGACGTCCTATCGCTCCAACCAAACTCTATCTTAACAAACTACTATATGGACGAGTTGATAATAGATATCAGACCTGAGCAAACTACGCGCAGGGCCATGACGAAAAAACCCACATTTTTTTTGGCCAAAATCTTGTGTCCAGTGCCGTCCCACTAGGCGTGTCAAGTCTGTTTTCTTAGCTAGGCTCGCCGACTTGTTTTTAGCACAAAAGCAATTGAAATTAATGTGTTGGGCCCAGACTATTGTCCAAACCTTGTCTAGCAACGTGTGGGGGCGTCTGGCCTGGTGGGCTCTAGCCAAGCCTATGGGCCTGGTATGGCTGTTTTGCTCGGATCTTGCTAATAAATGTTTCTAAAAAATAGATCTTGCTAATAAATGGATTGTAAATATACATAGCTTTATTATTAGCCATCTTCATATCTTTGTCAAGGCCACATCTGAAAAAGTTTTAACCGGCGGTATTTTTTTTATTTCTACTGATGTTTTTATCAACCGCCAGTGTGAAAGGTCAATAAAAGTTGGTTAGCGATCTTTATCGGCATCACCTAACAACCGCCTATGCAAATATTTGCATAGCGGTTTTTAAAAAAAAAGTTGTCACTGTAAATCGATTTATACTAGTGGTTTTATTAAGGATACTGCCAATGTAAATATTCTTTCCAAAAATTACAAATTAGGTTCAAAAATTAGCAAAAAAAAAATCGGTACATGCCCCATCAAGACATGCACCTATAGTTTTTTTTTATATATTTTTCCATTTTGCACCACATACTCGCAAGTGTTGTTCCTATGAATTGAACCCACGACCTCAGGCCTCCTGCACTACTCTCATTACCACTAGACCCCCAAAGTAAGGTGTGACTTAGCGCCAGAAACATTCCCCTTATATTCACTCTATCAGATTTTCAAATGAAGACTTGAGGCCCTAAATGAATTCAAATGAAAAAAGTTTCAACTAAAAAAATTTAGATCACGTTGAGATCTATAACTTTCCTTTTGATCGTTTTTCATCTGAGGGCATTTGAAAAAATTAAAAAATATGAATTTAAAAATCATTAATGTTAAAACATAATTTTTGGGCCCTAAATCATTTCAAATAAAAAGTAGTCGACTATAATGTTGTAGATCTTTTCAAGTATTACAACTTTCATTTAGATTATGTCTCCATATGAGATATTTGAAAAAAATCAAATTATTTGTAGTTGTGCTGGTTAAGAAAACCGCCAGTGTAAATATATCTTTACTGGTGGCTTTCTTAAGTCTACCGCCAGTAGATATCATGTATTTAAACTAGCGGTTCTCTTAAGCTTACCACATGTACAAATCGGATTTACAATGGCGGTAGGTTGCATGGATTGAAGCTAGGGCAAGCAACGAAATGACATCACCATCTGTGCGTCACGAGCAGGGCGCGGGTGGCACAACAAGAACATCGTGGAGGGGTGGGCGGTGCGTGAGGAAGGAGAAGGGACTTATGCATTATGTCGCGACATCACCATCAGTGTGTTAGGCGCACAAGTGGCACAACAAGAACATCGTGGAGAAGTGGGTCACGCTGCAATGGTGTAGGTTGTAGTGGATTGGGTCTGGGGTGAACTACAAAGTGACATCACCATCAGTGCGTCGCCTGCCGGGGCAGAGGCAACACAACGAGAACATGCTGGAGGAGTGTGTAGCGTGCGAGGAAGGAGAAGGGACATGCGTGCGCATCATGTCATGACATCATCAGTGTGCCACGTGTGCAAGGGCGCATGCGGCATAGCATGAACATTGTGGATGAGTGGACGGTGCACGATGGAGGAGGAGCCTACACGTGATTTCATGAAGGAACGGTGGATCCGCAAGCCAAGACACACTACACTACCACCGTAACACAAGAACGAAGTAGGTAAAACAAGAGCTTCTCCTTCGCTACCTTCTGGAGAGGCTTGGCATGCTTGGAAGTTGGGATCTTGGGCAACTTTGTTGTGGTAGAACATTTCCAACAGATGTAACTTGATGTACACATGGAGAAGGATCATATTTTTTAGATAAAAGAAGTTATTTTCATCCAAAATTATCATGTAAAATTCTCTTCTAGGACTCCTCTTCTAAGTTTTAACTCAAAACTCAACTTTTGATATTGTTATTTCTAAATTTTAGGGGCTCAAATTGATGATGAAAACACTAAAATAGAATGATGAAGCTTACTGTAGTACAAAATGATCTTTATTTTTCAAGTTTTACAAGCAGCTAAATTTTCTTTCAGAGGTCAAAAAATTAATAATTATCTATGCAATTCATTTGTACAGGAAAATCGCATTCATAGCCAATTTGCAAAGAGATTGTTAAACAAAGCCTAATCACAATGTCAAGTTGTTTTAGATTGATGGGGAATACAATGGAAAGAAAATCATACCAAAGATCCATCATTAGAAGGACAATTCATGGGTCTTCTAAGCTACCTATGCTAGAACAGAAATGGCTATTTAGAGAGACGTGGCCTCGAAAAAGCCCCCGAGCACCTTCAGTTCAATGCAGTTCTTTAGTCGAGGACTATGAGAACAATATCAGCACAAATTTGTGACAAGTCTCGTTTGAATCTCCCTTGGGATGCTTGCAAGGAAACAACTATCCATCTTTTCCATAATAATGGTGTCTTGGCGACCTCTGGTGGTTGGGAAGGAAAGCAAAGAGTCAAGTTATCATGTAGTGACAAACTAAGGCAATAACAGTTTGATAGAGTTGCAAAATCTAGAAGGCAAGATCGATAGACCTGTAGTGGAATCTCTACAAGTTGATGGGGATTTCATCACATTGGTACCTCATGAGATATATGAGTTATTTGATTCAAGTGATAAGGCCATAGAGTATTCTCATGTGATTTTGTTTGTTTGTGGGATATGGTTTTGAAGGCGGCTCAGATAGAAGAAGATATTTGGTGAGTATGAACAGCTATGACTTAAAGTTTGATGATAGAGGGTTAGGCATGTCTACTTCAATAAGATATTTGCAAGTTGTTTATATGTGTTGTATGTGGATGCTTCAATGACTTTATAGACAAAGTTTTTAATAACTTCATTGTGACGACATAAGACTCTTGTACAATACCCTGGAAGGCTACCATGCTAAACATTTTGTCACTACTTCTATACCTTACGGTAACTGACTCATGATGGCTTGTTAAGTATAGGATGACCACTTGAATCTATAGGTGTTTATTTATAGGCTTCATAGTTTTTCTGTGCCAAGCTTCTACAATTTTATGTATTTTTAGAATCTCCCTCGTGCTTATTCATTTCCTAGATAATTACCATCACACAAAATATCTAAATCTAGAATATTCCATACTTTAGCCTAAATCATGGCAACCATGTCTCATGCTTTTCTTGCCATTTATCTAGAAAGTTCCTCATGTGAATGTTTCCTATTGCATATGCAAAAGCAAAAACCGTCACACCCTTTGAGGGCACGCTTTTGTTTGATCTTGATCTTGATATCAAAAGATATGTCTGAATAGTTGAAAAAAGTTTATTGAATCTTTCTAAAATACTCAATCCAAAATTATTATTTCATTATTTGTTCCAAAAAAACTCTTTAAAGCTAGTGAAATCTGCTCATAAGCGCGCGGTCAAGTGGTTAAGAAAGGCATGCATGACTCTTCCTATTCTTCACAAGCGGTGGGATATCTCATAACCCAGCTACCTTGGCAACTAGGTCTGTTCACTTTCCTGGGGTGATCGAGTTCTGTTCAATAGTTCAAATTCTAAAGAAGTTGTCAAGTTATGGCTAAATCCTCATCTCCATAGTTGAATAATAAACCCAGCCCAACCCTTATTTTGGGCTTGACGAGTAGACTATAAAGAGATTCATTACAGCAAGCCTAACACTCATATTTATTAATATAATGGGGACCCATTAATAAGAGAAAGATAATAGAGAGCCATCGACCAATAGGCAGAATAGATTCTACACTCACTTCATATCTCTACTCTAAGAGGGAGCACGGTTGAGCATAGACTCAGCAACAACCAATACATAGTAGGCCCACGTACTACAACTTAAATACACTACTACAGATTGACTTATCACTATCGCCACTTTCACTTCCGTAGAGATAGAAGCGACGGTGTAATACTTGCACCGTCGATTGGAACTATAGCGAGGCCTCCTAGGACTAAACCGGTAGTTCAGACTTCTACCACCAACGGGTTAACGATAGATGCAGTAGTGGTATTGGGGTTGCATTTCCTCCGTCGCATGAAAAGCCAGGCTAACTGGGATACGCATTTTGCCTGTCGGCCCTAAAGTTGTGTTTGGTCAACCGGCGGTAAATTCAGCGTGGGTGTTGAACTGCCTCAACTTTCAAGGGCGTCAAATCACCATTACTTTCGCCGCATGAAGCATAAGAGCCGCGTACCCATTTCTATATATACATCAGGCCCGATGCCCTCTGAAATGACCCCTCTTATTCATCCATCATCCCCTTCTCTTCCAATCTACATAGAAAATGTCAGACAGCCCCATCAAGTTTCCAAGCAGCCAGTCGTCTAGCGATGACGAATTGCCTTCCCACCACTCCTCTGAGGAGAACGTCTCCTCCAACAATGGGATGTGTGATTATAGTCCTCCGTGAAGCTCCTAGAAGGAGGACCCGAAGGAGGAGGACGAGGATGAGGATGACGCCGATGCCGAAGACGATGATGACTCCGACGACGACTCTGATGACTCGGACTCTGACTCTTACTCTGACTCCGACTTTGCCTCACCTTCTCCCAAGCAAGTGAGGATTAAGTAGTTTATAGTTAGTATAAGTAGTTTAAATAGTTTAGGTTAGTTATTATGCTTCTGTATGAGTACAATCATATACTCGTCCAAATTGTATCTATATGTTAGATATATATAATCAATCAATGAAAAAAATTATATTCGCGCAGATTTGATCTCTTCAATGCCACCTTTTTTATATGCAATGTAAAGCAAGTTCTTTCCAATACTACTTCCAAATGCCAGTGCACGGATTTGATCTCTCGATGAATGTTTTTTAATTTTTCTGTATATTTATGAATGAAAAGGGAAAAACTATCATGTACGGTTGCGGTTGTTTCCAGGAGCATCTAAAAGCAGTTTAATGCCTGACAATCGTCGTATTATAGCGTTGGATTAGCATGGCAATGGTCGGCTTAATACGGACACTATTTAACTTATCCCGTGTCATCCGTTCTCGCTGCCGATCAATTTGGACCGTCCGTTTGGCAACAAACCTAGAAGCGCCCGACCCATTCCCAACTTCCCTCGGGTCCTGTCGGTGCCTTGGCAGCGGTTCGACCAGCTAAAAAACCTCAATACGAATTAGTTCTCCCCACCAGTTGTTGCTTCATCTTCATTCTCCCCACCCATTGCTTCATCTTCATTATGACCCATCGTCTGTACTTGTCCTGCCTCGAGCACCTTGCATTGTCGTTGTGGACAATGCCCCGTGAAGGTTAGATGGATTCGGTCACCCCCTGTTTGCATTTGGTTCCAATTGGTTTTGAATTCGGTATCAGTTTTGTTCATGTTAGGAATTTCTTCATTGCAACAGATGTCTTACTTCGGAAGAAGCCATTTCAATACGAGCAACCGTGCGTTTTGGCGGCTAGGGGTGGCACCAGGAACCCAGATGATGTTTGCTACTTGGGGACAAACCATTCACCTGGACCAACTGTTGATTGTGGAAGCCGTTGTTCGTCACCTTCTCGGACCACAAAATTTGACAAGAATCATTCAAGACCCTGTTTGTGGAGAGATTTTTTGTGCTCTGCAGGACTGGATAGGAAGTAGACATACTTTATAGATACAATGTGTCCATGGACGGAGATGCTGTCATCTTTGCTACGGTTCACTACCTCTGACTTTTGGGACCACATCAACCAAATGAGTACCTTAGCAACTGTCTACCCATCCGACATTAAGTCTTAGAATTTATGAAACTTTTATGTTAATAAAGTTTATATGTACTCATGAAACCTCTGGATTAGTAAGTATGAGTATTGCATAATCATTGAACTATTACTTTGGTTGAACTATTAATTGAATCAGTTGGTCTTGATCCAAAACAGGTCTTCTTCTACAGGCGGATAGTACCCTGAACCGGCAGTGACATAGCATTTCATCTTGGTGGGAGTGCGAGGGTTTTGAAGGATGTTTTGACGCCTTGGTGGGAGGCAAAAGCGTAGACAAAAGACCTAGGCTGACCTCTTCACTAGTGTGCAACACTTTGAACCCTGACTGCTCCATGGCTGCATCTAGCTCCAACTCCTCCTAGTGGTCGTCACCATCCCAGGACGACATCGAGAGAAGAACACCAGCTTCCAGTGGAGGAGGCTACAACGGGAGGGGGCCGCCCATCCCGTGACGTGTCGAGAACCACCCCTATGCATACCAGCCACCACTGTTGTGTCGCTGTGGCTTGAAGGCGTCTTGGTGGATTTCGTGGATTGATGGAAACCCAGGACGTCAGTACCACAGATGATGTAGGGCAAATAGTGTAACTCAAATTTTTTCTTGTTCATTCTGTTTTCGCAATGCAAATGCTGAAATCCCGTTGTACTTATGGTAATTTGGTTTTTTCGTAGCCCGACTTAGATTGCGGGTTCTTTAAGTGGTACGATCCCCAATGTGGAAAATTTCTAAGGACTTTGATTATGGATTTACGTAACAAGATTTGAGAGCTGAAGGCAGAGGCCAATGTTACAATAAATGAAGAACATCTACAGGAGGAGGAAGAGATTATGCTACAGATTGAAGAAATGGCCAGGGTTCCAATGAAGATGATGGAAGATTTCGTACCTTTGAGAAAGAAATGTGCTTCCTGTTCTTCTTTCACCTATTTTGTACTTACCTTAGTTCTTGGCATGTTCATTGGCAAGTTGCTTAGTTCACCATAGTATATTCAAGTATCAATTTATGATGTATCGGACTGAAATCTATCACTTTTGTACAACTATTGTTAAACTAAATGCAAGGTGATTATCCAAGTGTTCAATTTATTAAAATGTAAATGCTAGTACATCCAAGTATCAATTGATGTGTCGGACTGAAATATATCACTATTGTACAACTATTGTTGAACTAAATGCAAGGTGATTAACTAGGTGTTTAATTTATTGAACTGTAAATGATAGTAGATCTAAGTATCAATTCATGTGTTGGAGGCATCCTACTTCCCTAGACACTGGGTCCTAGTACAGGGGAATCCAATTTATTGAACTGTATATACACTCCTACGGTCCTACCACACCTTCCTCCCATCCATTCCCCACTCTGCTCCCTTGCTCTATTTCACCCTGCTAGCGTCGGACGAAAGGCAGCCTCTCGCGTCCTCACTGCTCCTTCACCTCCAACCTCGTCGGTGCACAAATCTTCAGTGCGGCGTCCCTGCTTCTCTACTCCATCCAGATCTAAGGTAAGTGCACTGGATCTGCTCCTTCACTGGATTCTATATTCCTTTGTATTGCTCTCTCGTGCTCTCTGCCCCTTTACCTCCAACCTAGCTACAGTAATTTTGTTGGTTCTGTAGATGAAAATGCTTCTTCTTGTTTTGGAGTTTGTGGCCTTGTATATCCGTGGTGCACAACTTGTGAGTCTTATTGTCCTTAGCATTGGTTCACCTAATCAGTGCTTTGCGAACAAAGTCGATGAGCTAAATGAAAGTGTACCAATGGATGTGGACATGGTTATACTGCTCAAGGCTCGGGATTACATGGAGATTGACAACAATCCTGTGGAGGTCGACAACAATCTGTAGGATATTATGGAGATTCACAATGATCAAATGGTGGTCGACTAGGATCTGCATGGAGAATGATTAATTATGCAACCAATGATGTACATATGAAGGCCTTTTAACTTTTGCATAGTGTTGGCCTAATTAGTATCTGTATTTTAGCTTTCGGCATGCTTGTCAGCTTGGTAGTGTCCACCAACTTATTCGGTATGAATGTATGGAACTCAAGTTGAATTCCTTTCAATCCGAGAGTACTGGCATTGTGCTTTCCTTATGTTTTCTAAGTGCATGTTTTGGTCTTTGCCTCAATGTAAATCTATGTGCCTTATTATTCACCATCGAACTCAAGTTGGTTTCCTTTTATTCTGAGTATTGGAATTGTGCTTTTCTTAGTTTTCTAAGTGCGGGATTGTGTGCCTTAGTGTTCATCATCGTATCATACAGACGTCTCCGGGTGGTAATAGGACCTAGCCTCCGGTGATGGTACTGTGCATTCACCGCCGCTTATTTGCAAAATTTCCAATCCTACGTTTGAACCCTCCCGCACGGAACTGATGAAAGTTCGATTCCCACGTGCTGTAAAAGTTACATAGAGAGCAAGTAACCTAGTCCAACATCCCCCCTAACCCCCACCCCACCACCGCCCTCCCTATCCCCCACACACATAGCTTTTCTTTTCCTCATTGCTGTTGTTCGTCATCGTCGCTCCTGCTCATCAGCACTGCTCAGCCCTTGCTTCGCACCGGTGCACATCGCCGAATTGCCCACACAGATTAACCGACAAATGAGCTGTTGTTGTCACCGGTGTTGCCACTCATGCTCACCGCCACCAGATCCAAAGGCAAGTGTAATATGGCCTTACTTGCATCGCCATCCCTTCTCCTCGAAACTCATCTCCTTACTAATGTTTATGGATGTAATTCCACGGCAAGGCGACCTCATTTCTTTGGCTGGTGGTGTCCTTCTAGATGAAGGAAGGCCCCCAACATGAGGAACGCAGTGGACAGCCTCTCACACGATGTGCTTTCTAACATCTTCTGCTACCTCCCCGCCCGGTCCTTATGCTGTTGCAAGTGTGTCTGTCGCTCCTAGAGGCCCGTCATCTCCGACTCCTATCAATGTAAGAAGCTTTCATAGACTGTCATCAGCTTCTTCTATGGCAGCTGGTGGAAGGGCAATCGCCACATCACTAGCATCACTAGTGAACGGCCCTCTTTGTCCTTCTTGCCCTTTCCCCTTAAACAAGTCCTAATCTTAGATTGTTGCAGCGGCCTCATCCTTTGCTGGTGTGCTGGGCCTAATGGATTATGTGAATATGGTGTCTGCAATCCAGCGACCCACAAATGGCATGTACTGATGCGTAGCATCCGTTCTATTGGTCAAGCTTGCTTAGGTTTTGACCCAACATCCTCGCACTTCCATGTGATTGAATTTGTTGAGGTGGAGGGTGCATGCGTAGGTGTGGAGATCTACCCATCTAAAACTGTAGCATGGATCGTTAAGGAATCTGAATGGGGCGAGGGTAGTATTGTTCTATGTTCAAAATCAAGAAGTATTTTTCTTAATGGTTTTATACACATGCTTGAGTACTTTGGGATAGTTCCTATGGATATGGAAGGAAAGACATGGAGGACAATTCATAAACCAGGTGGTGCTAAAATGTCCATCCATCAAGCTCAGGGTCACCTGTGTGTGTGTTGTGCTGATTTTTGCAACAGGTCTTGGCTTTTAGTGTGGATACTTAAAGACTATGGTACTAATAACTGGAGTTTAAAGCATGTTGTGGACACAAAGGAATTGTTTGGACACATGAATATTAAAATTGGTTCTAAGCTTTGTGATAAGGAGTACAGAGTGATTATAGTTCACCCAAAATAGAATTTTATTTTCCTTGTTGGGAAGGATAGAACATTGATTGCATATGACATGGACAGTAGAAAGGTTCATGTCATCCATGCCTGTGTCATCCGCTTTTGTAGATCAAGAGGGCGTTTACATATGAACATGCCTTATTATCTTCCATATATTCCCTTGTTCATGGAGTCATTAGCAGAGCAGTAAAGGTGCATTTCCTGCATTTCATCATCAGGACAGTCTTTGTTCAGGTAGGCAGTTTTGGCTTGTTAACTAAAGGGTATGTTCAATATTATTAATTCTGCTGCATTATTCAAGTTGTGGATCAGAGATGAATAAGAGGGGTTCTATGGTGCATTGGCTACCAATCTGAAGGATGCACTAATTATATTTATTTTGTCTTGCAAGCAAGAGTGCCACATAGAAGGAGCATAGCTACGTCATTTCGTTATATAAGTCTATATACATCAGTACCTTTAGTATGCTCTATGTATAGCTTGTGTTAGGATATCAGTTGAGAAAGATGTTATGGTAGCGTCCATTGTTATTATAAAAAGTACTCTTGTTTGTGAATATGATTTATGGATGTAATGATTATATATATGTATGCTTTGTGTTCATGAAGCTATTAAGGGTCCAGCTGAATTAGTAACTATTGTGAAACCGGATGAAATTTTGTCACTGTCGCTATATGTATGATGCGGCAGGGATCAAAAGTATATCACTGCCGAATCCTTTAGTAACCCGACACCGACTAAATGATCATCAAAGGCGGTTCGTGGTGCAAGACGATGGTGACCATAACCTTTGTACTGGCGTATCATAAGCTAAAGCGACGGTGGTGTTAACCTCTACACAGGCGTCTCGGCCATCGAACCGACAGTGAACCCGCACCGCTGACAGTCGAGTCAAAGTACAAGGCGACGATGTTGGTGACCACTATACAGGCAGTTGATGTGCCCACACGACGGTTTTGATAGCCTCGACATAGTCGGATCATCTACCAATGCGGCGGTGTTAGTGTACATCGACAGCCGGGTCATGCTCCAATGCGACTAAAATAAGGACCTAATCACGGACAGATCATAAGACAATCAGCAGTGTTAGTGTACACCGCTGTTGGTCCCAGATGCCGACGGTGAAGGCTACAACCATCACTATCGATAGCTTACTGCCGAGGCTGAAATTAGACTGCGATGTGGGTTACGACGCGGCTGTGAAAAATGTGAGTGTAGTAGTGATATACGGTATGTGCCATCATAAACCATTTTAGTCATAGTACCTAACCTAATTAACATGAAACCAACTGTATTTTCGCTATAGTACCTACCAGTCTTCCAAGCTAAATGAAATTGAAAAACATTTTTGTTATACTACCACTCGTCTAACCGATGTAACCTATCTTAAACACCTATAAGGAACTCATATACAACCATAACATTTATATATTTCACAAGCATACCACCGTAACCAATTTCACTCACATCCTACTGTAAAGCAATGCACTATTATACTAGTACCATTCTATTTTGAATCCCTACTATTTTGTAATAAAATATTGTATCTGGTAAAGAAGAGCCCCGGCATTGAAGGACAATGTGAAAATCAGTAAGTAAACAAACTATAACGTTGTTGTAATCTGGTGGTCTCTCGAGAGGATGATTGTACACAATGATGAGAACCTTTCTCACTTTATTTTTCCTTTGGTCATTGAGGCTGTAAACTAGTAAACAGATTCATTATTAACTAATGTTGAATGATATGGTAAAAGTAGTGTTTGCATCAACAAGGATGATTGGTGGTACCAGCTTATAACAACATGTAGCCACTGAAGTAATCCATTTGTGAAACTTGGAAAACATTTCATATTTTGCCAAAAACATTTTTTTCAGAATAGCAGGAACCACAATAGAACAAAGTTTTTTCAGAATCTATTTAGGAATGAAAACTATCAGGTACACAATTCAACAATCCTTTTTGTCACCTAACATGCTCTCTATCTATGTATCTGTTCCAATTTGGCCATACAGATCCTTTGCATTGCATTTACGTATGAACAAACATGACAATGTCGTACTTGCTGGTAACCTAACCTATCTAAATCCCACAAGTCTACCGGTATGAGAACTTTGTAATTCTCCACATATACATTTTGTTGTGCCACTTCATATGGGTTCTATTTAAAAAAAACACAGAAGTTGACCATGTAACTACAATGGAGATTTAGGTTGGCTCTACTACTTCAGTTTTTCCATCTCCTATAGGGAAACATGCCTCAACAACTTGGTCCACCCAACTCTCACATGCAGGGAAACACACCCCAAGAACTCTTAGTCGTGGATTGCACAAAAAGGCACACTTTGGGTGATAAAAAGGCTCATATGAAGAGTACATGGATCCAAGGACACACTTGGCATAGTAGAATGTGTAACAACGAAGCAACTCTTGCACCTAGGACTTACCCATCGAGGACAACACACATAAAATATGAGGACTGCACTTGTTAGTTATAGGTCGAGCAACCGGGTATATATGGTTAGCCAAACGTCACTTGGAATCAAACCGCCTCATCCTCCTTGGTAGCCTATCGATTCCAGGAGTGCATCTCTGCCGAGAATGGGCTAAGTCGTTGGGATCTTATTGTCACCATATCCTCCAACTTGTACCTTGGCAGATGAAAGCTCCTCATCTCGATGAACATCCAGGAATCTTATTGGTATATAGTATATGGTTAAGTAAGTGCTTACTTCATTGTTCATTGGTACACCATTCTATTGAATGCTCTAGTCTACCACAAGCCTGAATTAGAGTAATATTCGATAGTGTAAGCTTGGTCCTTACACTAGCATTTATCTATGTTTGCGGCTTGCTGCATGAATGTGTATAGTAGAAAGTGGGTGGTGATAGCCCCATCTAGTCTCTGTAGTCCACCACATGTTTTGGAAAGTCCTTAAACCGTAGGGCTTGAAGCTGTAACGGCACAAGTTATCATAGTAGCCTCTTCTTCTACTACCATTACCATAAAGTTCCTCGGGCCTGAAACACATTGTACTAACAACTATCTATGCAATTCATATTGTAAGAAAATTGCAATGATAGAGCCAACATGCAAAGCAATTACCAAACAAAGTCGAATGACAAAATTGAGTTGTCTTGCATCGATGGGGAATGAAATAGAAACAACATCATCCCAAAGTAATATCGTCATAAGTACAATTCATTCGTCTTCCAAGCTATATGTGTCAGAACAGAAATGGCTATTCGGAGAGACACGACCATGAGCTCCTGAGCACCTCCGATGTTCAGCTCAATGCAAGATCTTGAGTCATGAACTATGAGAATCATACAAGGCAAACAATTTGTGATGATTCTTCTCTAAATCTCCCTTTGGATGCAATGAGTAAACAACTATCCATTTTTTCTATAACAATGATGTTTTGGTGACCTCTACTAGTTGAGAAGGCAAGCAAAGAGTCAAGTTATCATTCAGTCACAAACGGCAATCACAGTTTGATAGGGTCATAAGGTAGGGCAGACCTATATTCGGATCCCTGCCAGTTCATGAGGATTTCATCACATTGGGGGCTGATGAGATATATGAGTTCTTTAATCCAACTGATAAGGCCATTGAATATTCTCTCATGGACATGGTTATGTTTGTGGGATACCCATTGAGTATTCTCTCATGGACATGGTTATATTTGTGGGATATGGTTTGGAGGGTGACCTAGATGGAAGAAGATATCTAGTTTTTATGAACAGTTATGGCATGAAGTTTGGTGACAGAGGGTTTGGGTGTGTATTTCGATCATATATTTGCAAATCATTTATATGTACAGCATGCGGATGCTCCAAAACTATCAATTCAAGATCCATGATGTTTTCCCCTCCTCTACTCATAAAAGAGAACCACCAGTGCTGACTCAAGGCCCTATATGATTGTCTAGTGCAGCATCTCCAACTCGACAGTGGTAGTGACATCTCCAACTCCTCGCCTACGGACAACACCCCCAACCTCCAGTCACTAGACGACCACTCATAGGGTGACTAGGCAACCTTCTGCAGCGAGCTCGCAATAATGATGATTGTAGGGATTCACTTTTGGTTATGTTGCTAATTTTTTATTTCCTTTTCCTAGTTATCACAATACTTTTTACATGCACACCGATATAGAGTGATTCTACAATTATTCAAAAAGACTATCCAAAAGACTAAGATGGTCTTTATCTCCTAGTTAGTACTTCATAATCTACCTCAGTTTACAACTTCACCTATACAACTTAGCCTATTTTTTACTAAAGCCCCTTTACTCAATTCATATGAATTTTGACTAGCAATCAATATCAAAATTTTGGCCAGCTCAGATATATGTCCTCTCATGGCCATGTTTTGTGATCCAAGACTGCAGGCTACTAATCACCTTTATAATGTCTTTTTCTTTAGTATGTTTGTATTGAAGTTTAAATCATTAAGTGGATGGCCTTACAATGTGTTCGGAGCTAGATTGTTGGTTTTGCAACAGAACAAGGGAGAAAGAGGGAGAGAGGGAAAAGGAGAGTAAATGAGGGAATAGGACAAAGTCCCTCTTCACCTTCCACATTCCCCCTTTTATACGGAGGTGGGAGAGGTGGCTTTCATTCCTTCCGTGGGGTTTATATTTACAAAAAAGTCTCTAAAAGTTACAAATGAATCCTAGTCATTTTTAAATAAGCTCCCAGACTTTGTAATTGGGCCCTAAACACTCTAATGGGTGTCCCTAATATATGCTTTATTTGCCCCCAATAATAGCCCCTCTTATATCCTAAAAAGCCATTCTGGCTTGTTGTTAGCTATGTGTATTTGGTCATGGTACAAAATAGTGACTGAAGTAAAGTGTGCTAACTGCTAAATAAATAGTGTTCTTTGTATATTGTTCACTTCACAAGAATGGAAACTGGGAGAACACTACTACACAAATAAGATTTTTGGAGACAGGTAGGCCGTTCGTCTCTAACCAATGGTCACTATTAATCACCATTTCCAAAGGCGATCAGAAACTCGCCTCTGAAAATCAATTAACAAATGCCCTCCTCTGAAAATTGATTGATGAAGGTAGGTGTCATGGTCCTAATAAGGGACCCCTCTCGAGTAGGCCGGCTGGACCGACCAGGGCCTAGGAGGGGGCGGCAACCTGAGCCGCCAGCGCCCCTAGCACAACAAAGGGGGGGGGTGGCGACCCCTCCATCTCCACATCGTCCCAAATTTTTGTAGTTTAGGAAAATAAAGATAATTAGGAAAAATAGAATAGACAATTGTTTAGAAAAATAGAGTCAAGGTTTGTTAGGAAAGCAGAAAGTTTGTTTTATGTTCAAAAAAAGGAGAAAGTTTGTTTTAGGTATGGTGAATCCAAATCTATAAGGATTCTCCCTTAGATTGCTTGGTGTGCAAGTCCTCTAGAGACTATAAATATAGGAGCAATGTAACTATTTCAATCAAGATGGAAAGGGTTTTGCTCTTTAAACAAATCTTCTCTCGCTTCCTTACTCTCACGTGCCCACACCCCCTACCCCACTGCTGCCGCACACCGCGCCCCGGGCCCCTTCCACCATCGTTGCCACACCCCAACCGCCGGCTCTACCTAGTACCGCCGCCCCAAGCTGCGCCACCGCCTCCCTAGCCGGCCCTAACCGGCCAACCCCCAGCAAGGACCATCACAACAGCCATCATAAGTTGCCCACCTCCGTTAATGGTTTCCAAAATACCAAAAAAAAATTATGTCCTTCCCTAGATTTGAACCCATGACCTATATAACCTAGATTTAACATCTCCTTACCACTGCACCATACAATCACTTGTGAGCATATATAAGATTCTATCTTTTTGTACACGTATTTCAAAGTCTGGTATTGCACATTTTGAATACTAAATGAACTTAAATGAAAAAAGTTTCAACTATCAAGTTTAAAATCAGTGAGATGTAAGCGAAAAATGTTTCTGAGAAGCTAACTCAGTGCCTAATGTGAAGATGTTCATGTTGGAACATATTAGAGTTAGCGGATTTGAAACGCTTGCGATGAATGTGACTTGGCGTTGGCTGAAAGCACTCACTGGATTGATCCGGTGCCCTTAAGGGGAGGTCACTGGAAGCTTAACAGTGGCTAGGGTAAGCCACCAGATTGATACGGTGGTCAGCCCACTGACAGTACTGGACCAAGCGCTTGCCCTGTTCACTGAGGGTGTTTTCTCAATACTCACCTGATTAGTCCAGTGTGAAGCACTGGACCAATCTGTTGGCCAAAATACCATTCTAGAACCTGTCTGGTGACCACTAGATAAGTCTAGTGGTGCACCAGGGCGTCATCACCGGACCATTGTGCTAGGGTTAGCTGTTGGAAGGCCTAACATCTAGTTTCTACTGACACGCACTGGGGTACCACCTAATTAGTCTGGTGTGTACACTAACAGATGGAGATGATTGACGCTCAAAGGGAAGGAACAACTCACTGTTGTCACCCTTCTTCGGCCATGGTGGGGGAACAAAAAGGGAAGGGAGGAGGGAAGGTACCGGGGTGTAACAGAAATTGCATACCTGGCTGCAGCACAGACAGAGTTTGCTCTGAAGAAACTGGAGAAAGGGCTATTGTCGGATAATCGTCAACGAAGTCACTGGTAGAAACCGAATGCAGGGGAACTGAAAATCAACTCAGACGGGGCTTTCAGTAGTGCCACAAAAGAAGGGGGATGGGGCTTTGTAATCCGAGATGATCTGGGCCGAGTGGTGAGGGCGGGAGCAGGTCACGACGAATTCCTTCTTAATGCTTTCCATGCTAAACTCATGGCATGTCAAGCAGGAGGAAGCAGCCAGCTGGGGATGATGCGGGTATGCATGGAGAGGGATGCAACTCTTGTCAAAACTTCACTGATGGTGATCTCCTACAGACTTTCTGCAGTCAGTGGAATCATCATGGAGATGAAGCACTTGATGAACAACGAGTTCATTCCTTGTAGAATTAGTGTGTGCAAACGTGATTGTACTCATAACTTAGCTTCATAACTTAGCTGCTTCTGGTTGTACTTTTCCTAGTGGATAGATTAGCACTTTGGATGATGTACCTCAAGCGATTAAGGTTTTGGTGACCAGCGATTCGGCTGGATCAGATGAGTAATGAAGAGCTGAGTTTTAAAAAAAATGATAGTTCAAAGGTCACGGTCAAAATGGCCATCGCTTTTTCTACTCTCAAAGATGACGTGTGCGAAAGGAGGACAATCACACTTTTGTGTCGTATGAAAAGTGATGAGTAGTATCGATATGGTTCGTCACTTTTTACTGATGGTCACAGCCTATAGTGCAAGTGTAATACTCCCTCCATATTTTTTATAATAAGGAACAAGCATATCAAGATTCAAATAACTTTAAAATCTTTAACCAGTAATTTAGCTAACAATTTTTTAAGTACAAACTTGATATGTTAGATATTTGTAATCAGATATACTATTCAATGATCATAAGTTTATAATAACCCTAAACAATTATATAATATAAAATAAACAAGGGATCAAAGTATAATTTAGGGAACCATGTCATATCAAACTGTGCCTTATAAAAAGATTATAGTGATAGTATTTGTGAAACATATAT
Source organism: Miscanthus lutarioriparius (assembly GCA_904845875.1). Taxonomy (NCBI): domain Eukaryota; kingdom Viridiplantae; phylum Streptophyta; class Magnoliopsida; order Poales; family Poaceae; genus Miscanthus; species Miscanthus lutarioriparius. The sequence continues at coordinate 85,486,704 of CAJGYO010000009.1, read as the reverse complement.
GTCAATGCCAATCACTAACATCCTATGGCTCCCTAGACAAATCCAGCCTCACTTCTTCACCACACCCTACAAAACCCGATAAAAAAGCCATATTTAGTATCTTAAGGCAATCCAGGACATGTTTCACCAACCCAAATTGAACCTTTATCATAAAAATGATATAATGTAAAGAATATTCCAGAATACATGACTGTGCATATCGTTGTCACAGGATGAAAGAGCTAAATCTAAAAAAAAGTTAGGAATGTGTTGTCCAGGAACTCCACGGCTTCTTCCGTTATATTTGCGCATCACGGGTGGAGAAGTTCCAAAGCAACATGTCCGAGGGCCAAGGCTAAGGCCACTTCTAACAGCCTGCTGCTCAAAGATGTTCCACGACATCGAGAACATCTTTGGGCCGGTACAGCTTATAAGCTACTTATGACCAAAATAAGTTGAAATCAACAGCTAAACGCCATGCTTTTCAGCAGCTTATTCTGGCCACGCTTATTCCCACAGCTCCCATTTGTAATAAAAAGCAGAAGCTGAATTAGATCAGCTTATTTTGACCGCCGCTTTTACTCTATTTGTGCAGGTTATCTGGGAAGCGCTTCCCAGAGAAGCTGTACCACACTAGTAAAGAACAGATCTTTCATCCGAGGTCAAAATGGACTCTAGTCCCGGCATTTTTTGCACCCGGGACTAGAGAGACCTTTAGTCCCGGTTGGTGTCTCCAACCGGGACTAAAGGTCCCTGCCCAACGGCTACTGCGCTCGGCACAGTGGCAAGGGACCTTTAGTCCCGGTTGGAGACATCAACCGGGACTAAAGGTGGACCTTTACTCCCGGTTGGAGCCACCAACCGGGACTAAAAGTCCCCCAACATTTAGTCCCGGTTGGTAGGGACTAAAGGTAGACCCTTTAGTCCCGGTTGGTAACACCAATCGGGACTAAAGGTCCCCCGATGGGTTAGTTCAAAAGGGAAACATCCCATCTATTGTTAGATGTGTTGTGTAGGTGGGGTGGTAAGCTACGCGCGAGGCAATGCATGAGGTCTTGGGTTCGAATCTCACGGGACGCAGCGGTGGGAGGCATTATTTTTTTTAATGCTGGGAGGACCTTTAGTCCCAGTTGTTATTCCTTTAGTCCCGGTTCCTAACCCGGGACTAAAGGATTTAGTCCCGGATGCTTGCTCCCAGGTGGGGAACCGGGACTAGAGAACAAAACTAGATACACACCATATGTGAGCCCAGAAAGTCAAATCTCACATATAGCTACAAATAAGGGTAATATCAAAAGGCAATGCTTAAATACATAGCGTATTAGTATAAAGAGTATAACCTCAGAGTATAGACAGCGGAAAGACAACTCCGATCTTCAAGCGAGTACTCCAAATCCACAGGGACAACTGACCAGTTGACCACAAGCCTAATTCCTCCAAACTCTATCAATCTGGTACCCATCCGGGATTTTTATCCAAATATGTGAAAAATAAAGCAAGCGTAAGTACATGTCGTACTCAACAAATATAACATGGGGTTCATGAGGCTCAAAAGGCTGACACTGGTTTAACTGCGATTAGCTTTTAATGAGTCATCTTTTAGTAATTGAGTAGCAACAAGTTTAACACGAAGCCCATAAACATATGATCAGGTAAACATGAATAATAAATAGCATAAATAGTAATTATTAATGAGCATATTCATCATCAGTATCATCTGTGTTCATCATCATTAACCATTAGTGATCATCTATTCCATAAATGTTCCAAGGCCGCTCGTGACCGTGAGCACGGCTGATATACCAGTTTTACACTCTGCAGAGGTTGTACACTTTCACTGTGAGTCGTGATTTACCCTTTCGCCCAAGGTGATCAGCCTCTTGGCACACTACCAAGGAAGGTCGGCAGGGTTCACTATGAAGCCTTTCAAAGGTTCGTCTAACAAGTTAGGGCCGCTAGGTTTCTGTGGCCTACAAATGTAGAGCTCCCCTTCCAACAGGCACAATGACGCGCAGCCTATACACTGACGGACAGAGGCCGCACTATATCCAACCCGGAACACACCCCTCTTGCGCCATGCAGGTAACCACTAATAAGCTAGAAAAGGTTCTCATACTGAGCTAAAGCCAGAGCCATATAGCCCTCACAGCTGTACTATAAGTCCCGGATAAATCACTTACAGATAAGTCCTTAGGGAGAGGAATCTAGAGCACCATAAAAACAGCCCAATGCTTTAGCCCCCTTGTTCCATGTTGCTAAAAAACATCTTTTAGTGTTTATTGCATATTCCATTAGTCAAGTTATAAGATCATGGTTTTTGATTGAGCACTAGCATCATACTACCCAATGCAATACCCTATAGGAGTCAAGGTATAAGTACAAAAGACTAGGATATCCTTAGTGGTAGTCAAGGTAGACACATGCAACATGAATTAAATGATTAAAGATGAATAGGTAACAAGGAAGATCCCATGTTATACTTGCCTTAAAACACCGATCCTTCGGTATGCTTAAATCTTCAACGTTGTTCTTCCTCTTCTAGATCACCACGTATATCTCACCGACTGGACTTAATCATAAAGCACCACGCAAGCATCCATACAATCATAGACGAAGCAAACAATAGATCTAAATTAGAACAGTACATCAAACATAAAATCAAGATGAAAAGTTTGTAAAACGAATCTACGTCTCGCTACGAACACACAGACGCGAAGAGCACGCTAATCGAAGCTATGGTTGAAAAGATACAACTACCGAAAGATTTACTTTATACGCGAAAAAGAAAACTATAGGCTTCATTTATTTAACTATATAAAGTTTTATTGGATTAAATCAAATTTAGATTTGAATTATAAAACTAAAGTAAAACGAATAATATTTTATTTACAAAACCCGGTTGCATAATTATTAATCAAGATATGATTTAAACCATGAAATTTCAGAAATAGTAACATGGTAACCACTGTTACTAACGCGTAGATCTTGTTGCAATGAATCTAACACAACTTGAATGGCTAAAACGGATCTAAGACGCAAAAGATATGATTTAAACAAGATTTCCTTTGATAAAATAATAGATTAAATTTAATCACGAATTTTAAAAGTTGAAAACATATATAATAGTAGTATGAACATGTAGGTTATGAAATTACGAACCTAACGCAAGTTGAACGGGTCAAATCGGAGTTAAAACGGAGAAGTTATGGCTAAAACAAAATCAGTGGCAATTCTGTAAATAACTAAAACGTATTTTAGTCTTAACCGAAACATAATACGCTTTCAAATGAAGAAGAAACATGTTTTGGACTGCGGGTTTATTTTTCAAAAATACAGGGTCTCTTTAGCAAAAAGAACAGTGAAGGGGTATGCTTTAATCTGGGCCATCGATCTAAAAACGAACGGCTCAGGATGATACGTATTTCTATTGTATTTCTGGATTTATTTTTGTAAAGGAAAACGGCCACAATCAAGCATGACGTGGAAGATGATGTCATCAAGCTAACTAGCAGATTGAATCAAGACAACGCATCGCATGGCTCACGGCGGTGGCACCATGGCCGGTGACCAGAGCTCGCCAGAACAGCTATAGAGAAAAGGCATAGGGCCCCGGTTGACCCAAAAGGAGAGCAGAGATACTGAGAGAGCGACGGCGAGCTCACCTGGGCACTGAACGGAGATGGACCGGACTTGGCAGAGCAGCAGCGACTTCCACAGGGTAAAGCTCGTCGGCTAGCTCGAGTTGACGGAGAAACAGCAAGATGCCGCGATGGCTTCGGCGGACAGGCTCGGCTCCTCGGCGAGATTCAACTGACGCTGCTACACAAACTTTACTGGAGGCGGACATTTTCGGTTTTCCGCGGCGGGCAAAGCCGTCCGCCGCGGCCTAGAGGCCACGGCCCGCCGCGGTTAATCGATTTACCTCGGCGGGCGGTGTAATGTGCCCGCCGCGGTAAATATATTTTTACCACGGCAGGCACGTTATGATGCCTGCTGCGGTTAATCATTTTAAAAAAACAAAAAAAAACTAGGAGCCCGCTGGCGAGCCCACTGGCGAGCCCACCGGTGACGGATCCGGACTTCCCACGGCCGTCACCACCTCGCCAGTCGCTCGCAGGGGACCACGCCGACGCCTCCTCGCGGATCCGTGTGCCTCCTCGTGGATCCCGTCGCGCCGTGGTGGAGGGAGGCCGCCGCGCCGACGCGTCCTCACCCGTCGTGGTGGAGGTTCCAGCGTCGTGGCCGTGGTGGATCCCGGCGTCGTGGCCGTGGTGGAGATCCACCGTCGGATCCGGTCGCTCCACCGCCAGATCCACGGAGGAGGAGGGTGCAGCCGCCAGATCCGTGGGGGAGGAGGTCGCCGCCGCCGGATCCGTGGAGGAAGAGGTCGCCGTCGCCGGATCTGGAGAGAGGAAGAGGGAGGAGTGAGGGAGATGGAGAGAGGAAGAGGGAGATGAACTCACTAGATTTGAAAACCTAGCCCCGCGCCGTCGTCGTTCATGGAGGATCCATCGGGGAGGAGGAGGGCGCAGCCGTCGCCGTCGTCCCGCGCGCGCCGCTGTAGGGGGCGGCGCTATGGAGGAGAGCTGCGCCGCGCGCCGCTGCCTGCATCGAGGGAGAGTAGAGGGAGAGTAGAGGGAGGCAGAGGGAGAGTGGGGAAGCGGAGAGCTGAGAGAGAGAGTGGGGGAGGCGGGGAGCTGACAGAGAGAGAGTGGGGGAGGTGGCGACGATGGTGCGAGGGCCTCGGTTTATATTGGAGATGGCTATTGGGCCTCCACATTTTAGGTGGTGGGCATTTTAGGACGCCCGCCACGGTAAATCGATTTACCGTGGCAGACGTCTTAAGATGTCCGCCGCGGAAAATAGGGTATTTTCCATGGCGGACATCTTAAGACATCCGCCACGGTAAATCGATTTACCGTGGCGGGCAAAAAAGCCCGCCGTGGTAAATAAAAAATGTCCGCCTAGGTAAACCGTGGCATTTACCGTGACGGGCAAAAATAGGTGCCCGCCTCAGTGGCCTCCGGGGGGTGTCGCACAAAATCATTTGTGTAGTAGTGTGAGCAGCAGCGCGAGCTCGAGCATGGACAGCGGACGCTGACGTTAGAGGCTTTGGCGGCTCGGCGGTTCGGCGAAGGAAACTGCGGCGCTGGAGGGCGGAGTATGGAGGCAGCGGCGGACTCCTGGCTCGGCAGCGGCGCTAGATTGCGGCACGCAGCTGGGGCGCTTGGGCGATGCAGCAGCTAGAAATCGGGTTTGGGGAAAACGGCGTGGGCTCGACTTCGGTATTTATGAGGCCTGGCTGCTTGGCACGCACGGCAAGGCATGAAGACGTGGCGACGTCGGACTTCCATGGCGCGGCAGAGAATCCTGGGCGGCTACATCGCGAGGAGGAAGAAAGAAATGACGCTGACACACGGGGCCCGGGTGATGAGTGGGAAAGGAGAGGAGGGAGGCGTCCGCGCGGATTGGGCCGCTGGCCTTGCTGGCTGCGCAGAAATGGAAGGAGCTGGGCCAGGCCGCGCGGAAGAGCGCACTGGGCTGCGGCTGAGGGAGAACAGGCCGGCTGACAAGTTGGGTTGCAGCCCGAGAGAGAGGAGTAAAATTCCTTTTCCATTTTCTTTTCTATTTTCTTTTCAAAGCCAATTCAAATATGACCAAAGTCAAATTCAAATGGGTTTTAAATATACTTTTTCAGCTCAAGTAAAAATGAGGAATTTTAGTAAGTCTTCCCAAAAATTATTTTTACAACTTTTTAAATTCTTTTATTTTCAAATTTTCTTTTCTTTTACTTCAAAACCATTTTTTAATACAAAAAACAATTTTAACTATTTTAAATTTTCAATCAAAACCACTCAACCAAATACATCAAATGCAAAGGCATGTATGCACAAACATGTTGCTAAACCTTATGATGAATTTTAAATTGAATTTTTTATTTGTCTATATTTCATGAGCACAAAAGTTCCAAATTAAATCTTTTTATACATATTTTCAAAAGAGGCAAATTTTAGGGTGTTACAGGGGGTTCCCCACTAGGAGTAAAGCCCGTCTCTGTATTAGTGCCAAACAGGGCCTTTGTCGACTGCTACGCGGCGGCGGTGTTCATCCAAGATGTGGGCCATTGGGGCGATACGCGCCTCCAACTTGGATGTGGACACCATCAAGACCGGCCATGCAGACATGAAGTCGAGGACCTCGAGCTACCTAGACCGAAATTGGACAGAAGGGCGGGAGGGGAAGAATGGCGATGACACAGTGGTAGGGTAGGACAAAGGAGAATAAGGGAGATGGCATTGTGGTGTGTGGCGATCGTTCGATGAAATGTCAATATATATAGACGGGCCATGAGAGGTGACAGGTACTAAAAATCAACGCAACAAAGATGACGTGATTGTATCAAAAGTATCCAGCCAACCAAACATATGACCTATATAACACAGGCTTAGATAGTACATACTGTTCATGGTGTAATTTGGCTGGAGAATATGATCTGCCAAATAATAAAGGTTATTGATAATTAATCAAAATTATTAGTTGACATGCTACATGCCAAGAATATGTGCAGGTCGGACGCCAGATTGATGCATCCTGGAGTGCACGTGTGAAGAAAAAGAAAACAATGAAGAAACTAGAACGAGATCAAGAAAATATTTTGCACAGATTAATTGTCTGGCCAGAGAAGTTTTATTCGGATTAGATAATAACGTGTCATATGTCCTAGGTTCAACCGTGCAGAGCCAAACGAAGCAAGGAGGTTTAGGAAAGATATTTTATTTGATGTGTATGCACTAGTAGTATACGTATCTGTTAAGAGTCCTAAAACTCCACGGCAAAGTCCAGCCGCCTATTTAAAGGTCATGGCCGAGTGCAAAAGTTTCTCTAGCCAATTGACATTCAGGCCGTCTCTATAATTTTAAGGGCCTTAGGGCAAGCATAATTGCAAGGGCCCATTAAATTAATTTTTAATATGACGATAAGTACAAAAAGTTAACTTGCAACATATGTTTAGTTAAAAAAAGATGATGATAGTACAACTAAAGAACTAAAAGGTTTGTAAAATGACTATTATGATTGCCTAAAATAAAAGATAATGATAGGTTCATTGGTTGAGGTGTGATGCGTCAGGTCGGGTGTCGGACGAGATCGCGACAAAGACAAACAACGTCGATCGGTAATAAGAAAAGACACGGGCCCTTAAAACTCTCATGGGCTACTATACTAAAATATATTGGCCTTCAACACTTTATTACATTATATAATAGGTGCATATCATTTTTTTAGAGAAATAGCTATATATCTACTACATACATATATACTCATGGCCCCCTAGCGTCTTGGCCCCCCAGCGGTCACACCTGCTGCCCTCCCCCTAGAGACGGCCCTGTCGACATTATCAATCTATTATTTTTTTAGTATTATGTTTTCTTCTACCTTAGGTGTCACACCCGATTTTAAGGATAAAATGGGATGCAAAATCTTGTGTGCGCCCAAAGATCAGTCACACACATAAGCCGACAAATTATGAATAGTATCATCATAAATGTTTATTACATCACGAATAATAAGACAGAGTCTTCACATAAATAAAGCGGAAGTGTAAAGAAAAGATCTCTCGCGGAAGCTCTATATCACAGGGACGTCGACTGGTTGACCACAAGTCTAATAATCCTCAGAAAAATCGTCATTACCATAGCCATCTGTTACCCATCCGGGATTTTTATTCAAATAATGAAAATAAACAAGCGTAAGTACATGTCGTACTCAACAAGTGTAACATGTGGTTCATGAGGCTCAAAAAGCTTGACATAGGTTTAACAACATTCAGCTTTTAGTTGTCACAATTTTAGCATAAGAGTAGCAACATATGGTTTCAATCCCAAAGTAAAACACATGATCAATGTAAATATGAATAATGAATAGCATAAACAGATAATTCTTAGTGTTCATCTATTTCATAAATGTTTCAAGGTCGCTCATGACCGTGAGCACAGCTGATATACCAGTTTGACACTCTGCAGAGGTTGTACACTTTCAGCGTGAGTCATGATACCCATATGCCCGGGTTAATTACTCCCAAAACACTTCCAATGTGAGCAGGCAGGGGTCACTATGAAGTCTTTCAAAAGTTCGTCTAACAAGTTAGGACCATTAGATTCACTCGGCAAACAGACGTAGAGGCCCCCTTTCCGATGGCACGTTGACGCGCGGCCTATACACATGGGGACATAGGACGCACTATACCCGATTCGTCAAGCCATGCTTACGCCAATAAAGGTAACCACTAACAAGCTAGAAAAGGTCCTTATACTGAGCTAAAGCCAGAGCCATGTAGCCCTCACAGCTGTACTATAAGTTCCGGATGATCACTTACAGATAAGTCCTTAGGGAGAGGAATCTGAAGCATTTAGAAAGTAGCTAAATACTCCAGCCCCCTGTTTCCAAGTTGCTAAAAAGTCATGTTTTAATGTTTAATACATATACCATTAGTCAAGTTATAAGATCATGGTTTAGTTGAGCACTAGCAAAGCTACCCAATGCATAACCCATAGGAGACAAGGTATAAGTTAAATTCTAGGGAATTCCTATCAAGGTGACACATGCAACATGAATATTATGTATTAAAGTTGATAGGAAACAAGGATAATCCCATGCTATACTTGCCTTGAACAAAGTACTCCTACTGATCCTGCTCGTCAAAGTAGTATTCTTGGTCACCCACGAATTGCTCACCGTCTATACTCGATAATCACAGCAATCATACAAGCATCCAGAAGCAATCATGCATAGCAAACAAAAGCTATAGATTAGAACAATACACCAATCAACATAAAATCAAGATGAAAAGTTTGTAAAACGAATCTACATCTTGCTACGATCACACATACGCGAAGATCACAAAAATCGGAGCTAAAACGAAGAAGTTATGAATTAAACAAGATTTCCTTTAGTAAAATAATAGATTAAATCTAACCTTGAATTTTAAAAGTTGAAAACATACCTAACAGTAGTATGAACATGTAGATTATGAAATTACGAACCTAACGCAAGTTGAACGGATCAAATCGGAGTTAAAATAGAGATCTTATGGCTAAAACAAGATTAGTGGCAAAACTGTAAATAGGTGAAAACGTATTTGGATCTAAACCGAAGAAACTACGCTTTTCAAAGAAGAAAACGTACTCCAGAAAGATGCTATGGACTGCAGGTTAAGTTTTTCAAAATCTCGAGGGCTCTTTAGAAAATATACAATGACTGCGGTTAAGACTCAAATAATTATAATGGCCTTTTTGTAAAAACGCCAACAAAGGGGTATCTTCTATTTGGGATCGTCCAATCCAGATTGGACGGCTCACAGCAGATCAGGATGGGATGGGGGATGCCAGCGAGACCGGCGGCGACCTCCACGGTGGTGCCATGGCCGGAGCGGGCGACGCTTAGCGAATTGTGGCCTACGGTTCACCGTTTAGCGAACCAAAGGCTCGAGAAGAAAGAGGGGGTGACGGCGGACTCACCGAAACCGAAATCTCAAGCGGGGAACCAATGACGGCGCGTGGCAGCAGCTTGAACCCGACGGGGGCGGCGGCGTTAGGGCTACGGCGGCTGCGAGCTCTAGGCGAGGCGGAAAACTTGCTGTTAGGCAGGATAGGGAGGCGGCGCAGGTGCGGGCTCGGCTTTTATGAGGCGGGACGACGTGGGGAGCACGCCACCGCGAGGGCGTAGAGGAGGTGGACACGGCGGCGCGGCAGAGTCCGTCCTGGTCACGCGCGAGAGGAGGAAGGTGATGCTGACAGGTGGGCCAGGGTGGTCAGTGAGAAAGAAAACGCGGCCACGATGTCAGCGAGAGGGAAAGGAGGACGCGGCGCGGCGTTGACCTGGGCCTTCGGCTGGGCCGCGGGGCGCGGAAGGGAGACCGAGCTGGGCCAGCGTGGAGAAAAGGAGAGGCAGGCCGCGCGGAAGCAGGCCGACCTAGGCTGAAAGCAGGGAAGGAGAGGAAGGGAAATTCATTTTTCCTTTTTCTAATTTTTTCAAAGCAAATTTTCAATGCAAATTCAATTCAATTTGAAATCTGATTTCGAACCACACAATACAAAAATAATATGCAACAGCATGAATGCATAAACATGTAAGTAAACCTTATATTTGATTTTAATTTGATAAAAATTATTATTTTCCTAAATTCAAATGCTCACAAAAATGCATAATTAATTATTTTCTCCTATTTTAAAATTATGCAAATTTTAGGGTGTTACATTAGGATAGTAGTATATGCCGAACTCTAATCTCCATTAGGGGTTGGTAACCTTTGCCGTTTTGCGCTGAAAAGCGGTCGGCTCTTCTTCACGAAAGCGAGGAACCCCTTTGCTTGTTTGTCTTGAAAATGAGTCGCTCGTCGTCGTGAAAGATGATAGTTATCGTGGTGTCGCATGATCAAATTTTCGTGGCAACACAATTGGCGACTCCACTGGGGACAAAATTCTTCTAAACATTGGTTGGGCCATCTATCAATATGCCACCAGCAATTTCGTCAAAGGCTGACATCCAAGTTTGGTTCGGCTAATATTCAACAGATCGATTTTCAAGAAGCAAGCCAAAGCAACAGAGTAGCTGCTGTTGTTCTATTTTTGGTTGTAGAAAGTGGATAACGGAGAGAAACCAGCAGCACGTTCTTCCATAACAGAAAACTACAGGCGCTGGTTCCAACTGGGCACGATATCATCATCACTTTCGTTCATCCGTGCCAGCGTAATCTGTAAGTACGGTATTTTATCTTGTTTGCAGCTACGATGGATTTATATAATAATGCTGCTAGACATGTTGATAGACCTGTTGCATCGGCTAATGGTTATTTTAGCTACCCAGTTTATCAAGTCCAGAATTATACAGAACCTATGCATAATACGAGTTTTAATCATGCAAGCAATATACAACATGAATTTTTCAATTCTAGTACATCTTTTTTTTCGTGAAACTTCAATTCTAGTACCATGGCAATGTTTATTATGCCTATATCGTCACAAATGCACATGTCGTTGTATAATCGTGGTGGCCAGTATAATAATGCTTATTCAGGCAATTGTTGTGTACCTAACACTAATAATTCTACCATCTTAACTTCGGTTTCACAAAATCATGGCATGTATAACCGAAGTGTTGGCTTTAGTTCTAATATGCAACAACCTTTTTATCAAGAAGTAGCACGTAGCACACAACCTTCGCCACCTATAGGTACCGGGGTTCCGTGTGAGCCGGCTCCAAATGTGTAATCTAATGTATCTCCGTAGCATATGTTGCATGCTCAACCCTCTTTGCCAGAGTTACAATCGCATACCTATGTGGCATCTGTGCCACAATCTAATTCTCAAGAGCCATCGCAATATTTTAAGGACCTATTGACACTATTCTTATAGAGTGTGGTTTCAAACCTCGTGCAAGTTTAAAAGAAAATAAAATTGATTCGGATATGAATGATAATTCGGTTATTGAAAGAGCCGAAGAAAACAATACTTGTTCCGATTCAATTATATTACACACATCTAGCTATGCAAGAACATGAAGAAGGGAACAAGGTCTCTGTATTTGATTGTAAAGGAGCTTTAGTTCTACCTTCGGAAAGCAAATTGATGATGAACAAGAAAATATGAACGAAGGTGATCAAAACAGTATGCATGCAATGGAAATTCTTATAACAGGGGAAAAGCGAGATGAGAAGGAGAAAATATTGACACATCACGAGAAGGAAAACCAGAGTTCCATTCAAACAAAAGAATTGACATCTTCCTCCACCAAATTCAAAGAGGTACGGATCATAAATACATTGCCTATTTCTCAATTTAATCAAGTTATATCAGATAAATCTGGTAATTATCCTAGGAGCAGTGGCGAATCTAGAATTTTGGGTCAGGGTATGCTTCTCAAAAAATTTCATACGCAATTCAGAAAATCCACTTTCCAATTCGGTAATAAGGTTGTAATAAGGTTTAAAATCATGGATTAATTAGAAATCATATCCACTAAATACAATATAAATAGTTTCAAAAGCCAAACTGATAATTCAAATATATTCATATAGAGCACTAGAGACTTACAATGTTATCTTGCTGATGAGTTTATTCGACGCGTTCGAAGGGACATAAATGTCTCAATTATGTCATCTTCATCAACTTCAAAGAAAATATCTCGCTCAATGAAAGTGACGAGACAATCATCCAGAAGACTATCTCCCATCTTGTTTCGGGTTTTTGTTTTCACTAAAACCAATGCAGAAAATACCCTTTCAACACTTGCTGTTGCCACAGGTAGAAGCAGCACCAATTTGAGAAGCTCATAAACCATATCATACACTTTATGTCTCTTCGATTGAACAAGCTTAACTTGAGAGATCAACAATATTTTCTAGACCTTTGAATCTATCATCCTGCTTGATGTCATCAATATAATTATCTAGCTGCAATTCAAGTCTGCGCAAATTATTTTTTGAGAAGTCCTTTGGGTAGAACTCAGCTAGTCTGCGTAGCTTCTGCGCATCAAAAGACTCAAACGATTTAGAAGGATTGAATGCCACCATACAAGACAACAACTCCATATTGATCTCATCAAACCGATTATCAAGTTCTTGACTTATTTGATCAATGACACCAATATATACTTCTCTTCTGAAGTGATCATCATTGGTTTGCTTTCGAGCACGAGCTTTCCTTGTTGATTTTCCATAAGGAACATAAACACCATCCATAGCAGGAACATCAACACCATGTTTATCACAAAATGAGGTGACCTTCTCAAGAAAAGTATTCCAACCATCAGACCTCAATTGTTGCATTCTTTTCTTTGCCACATTAACAAGTGATATTGCATTGAGAATATCTTGCTCCCTTCTTTGTAGACACTCAGATAACTCATTCGTGTATCCAAGAATAATATACATTAAATGTACAAAGAAAACAAACTCAAAGGTCTCAAATGCTCCCGTCACAAAATGTATTTTGGTCCAATCATCCTTATATGTAGGATCATCCCCAAGATCAACCAGTACATCATGGATTGATTCATACATAGTAAGGATGCTGCATATAGTTTTGTAATGAGATCCCCATCGAGTATCTCCAGGCCTAGACAAACCCATTTCTTGATGTAATCCAGTTCCAGATTCAATTTCACCACAGTCAAGTGTTTTCTTGATATTCTCAAGCCTAGCTTTTCTAAGCATGTCATGACGCTTACAAGAAACCCCAATAATATTCAATAAGATAGATACTTGATCAAAAAGGAGCTGCAATCTGTATTTCCCTTAGCAACTTGACCACAAGAACCAATTGGAGTTGATGAGCAAAACAATGAATATAATAAGCAGAAGGTGAATCTTGCATGATCAATGTTTTCAGCCCTTTAATATCTCCTTTCATATTGCTAGCCCCATCATATCCTTGACCACGGATTTGAGTCAAACTCAAGCCATGACTAACAAGTAAAGCTTCAATTGCACTCTTCAGTGATAGAGAGGTAGTATCATCTACATGAACAACTCCAATAAAATGCTCACATGGCCTTCCCAATTTATCAACATAACGCAAGCAAAGAGCTAGTTGTTCTTTATGTGATATATCACTAGACTCATCGGCTAAAATTGCAAAGGGCTCATCACCAAGTTCTTCAATTATTTTCTTTCTAGTTTCTAGGGCACAACAGTGAATAATTTGCTTTTGTATGTCCGGGCTAATTAAGGTACAATTACCTGGAGCATTGTCCAAAACATACTTGTTGACTTCTTCACTATTTCCAGCAAGAAATTTCAAAAGTTCAATGAAGTTCCCTCTGTTGCTAGATTCTTTACTTTCATCATGTCCACGAAATGCCAACCCTTGATGCAAAAGAAACTTGATACACCTAAGTGAAAATGTCAATCGTTTCTTATAAAGTCGAAGATCCTCATCACTCCACTTCTGAATATTATAATCAATTGCTACCTTGGGATTTATAAAGCCAATGTACCTCTCTTGAGCTGCAATATGTGCCTTGGAACCCAAATGTTTGAGAAGTGCAGGCTCTCCTATATTCCAATTATTCCAGCCATCAACAGTAAATGCCTCCGACCCACTGCCCTTCTTAAACAAGTAGCATATAAAGCAAAATGCAGCATCCTTCTTAATACTATACTCAAGCCATTCATGATTGTACATCCAACAAAAATTGAATTGGCGATTTTGTCCTGAAATCCATGTTTTCGGAAAATCATGTGCAAAGGGTTTAAATGGACCTTTAGTAATATATGCTCTTCGAATTGCATCTTGATCCTTAACTGGATAACTACGAATGGGACGTCTTTCACCTGGATCATGTGGAAGACGATTGATATCATAAACCGGTTGAGCTGAAGGCGGCTGTGGTCGTGGCGGTGGCGGTACCACATTATTTTCAGTTTCCTCAACTACTCTCTCACGAGTCTGCTGTTCCACCACAGGTACAATCGAATTAGGAGAATGATTAGAAGTAGCAGCCGCTGCCGCCGCCGCTGCCTTCCTTTTTGCTTCATGCTTCCGATAAAGAGATGCAATGTCCCCGTCTCTCTTCATAACTGCATGAATTTTACAAAGAACAACAACGCCAAATAATTTCTTGAGTGAACTGAATCAAAAATTTGCATGGATCATCATTGCAAATTACAACTAAAAAAATTGGAAGTCACATCTAATAAAATATACTTACTTTGCGGCTGTTTGGTGCTTTGCGTCTGTTGGTGCTTGCGTCCTGAATGGCTGGCGATGCCTTCGTGCTTTGCGTCCTGAACAAACTTGCTCGATGCCTGGCGATCCCGGAGTCGAAGGTGACGATCAGGCGATCTCCGATCTGGGCAACTGCCGTCTGCGGTCTGCCGATGGGGAAAACCGAACGACACGAGTGGCGGCGAGCCGGCGAGTCAAGCGACGCGAATTGTACGAGACCTATCTGTTTCCGTTGCTGGGTTGGGCCGTGACTACTGGGCCGGCCTGATGTCGCTGACGCAACGACAGATGCTACTCGCGGTGTTGTTTTCTCTTTTTTTTTTTAACAAAATACGTATATTTACTCCTGTACATCGTAGCAACGCAGGGTATGCTGTAGCATATACAGCATACCCTGTAGCTCCGCCCCTGCCTAGGAGTCCTCTGTTATATGTCTCGAGCAATAATACTTTAGTGAAGTACACCTTATCTATTCCAAATTCAATTTATGCTTGCTCGAAATTAAGGGGCATGTTTTATGATAATTTTGCTACTCAAAATATGAAATTGATAACTGATAAAATAAAAGATGCTGATTTTAATGGGATAGAATATGGTTCTGAGATATTAGACAATGTGTGTTCAAACAAAGTTGAGATAGCTGAATTGGAGAGTAACTCGGGTGGTGTTAAAAGTATTGATAAATATCTGATAACTAGTGACAATAAAATAACCGATGTTAGCAATGTGAAAGAATGTAATTCTAAAGCATCGGACAAGTATCAATCGGCTATTGTCAAAGGTCGGTTGGATTATGTAGAACCTCAAGGTATTGGGGAGCATAGGTCAATTGAAAAACCTAATCCCAAACATGTAATTTATTTTGAGGATAAAAAAGTGTTGATTCGGCTAGAGCAGACAGTTTCAACAAAAGGCAAGAAAGTAGTGTTGTCTAGTGAAATCAGCAGCGATCTTTTTGGTGATAAGATTAAAAAGCCTACCAAAGTCGTGAGACAAAAGAAGAAAATGGTTTGGGTCCCTAAAAGTGGCAAAGATATTAAGAGTGAGTCCCAAACATCTGTTTCTAGCACTATGAAATAAAAAAAATGAAGACGGCGTTCAAACAGCTTCTAGCTAAATATGAAAAAGAAAAGACCAACAAAGGTTCTAATCAACCTAATTATTTCAAGCATACTAAATCTTTTTGGCGAGATTTTGATGATTACAAGCATCAGCAAGAAAATGAGTACACGCAAACGCCATATTTTCCAATGGAGCATATGTACTGGGAATGTCCACCTAATATGCCAATGTCATGTCCATCATATGAGTTTAACTACTAGAGACCAGACTTTACAGAAAATGCACATCTCCTCCATCATGGTTGGCAACGTACATAGCAGCTATTTGAGCAGCAAGGCGATGGTTGTTACAACAGCAAGGTGCTGGAAGGTTTTCAGATCAAGGTTACAGGCTAAGGGTCACAATATTTGTTCATGGTGGACAAGAGATTCTGGTCAGTGAACCTTTTAGTTCAGGCAGTGATGATAGTGCTATTGGAAATCCAGAAATTAATAATCATATTCTGGGGCCTAGGAGGACGTCGCCTAGGCGTGATGCTGATCACGGAGCATATGGTGCTGATGGGCTGCTCAATCGAAATGTTGATGGGCTGATTCGAATCGGCAAGCAGCAATTTAAGTGGGTGCCGGTCAAACCTAGGTGTCACACAAATGATTCAAAATCGCGTGACATGGTTGGAGCTAATCAACCTATGACATGTTCAGATGGGCAAGGTGCTGCTCATATACTCTGGTGAGGGAGTCCGTCCGGGCGTGTCAGTCTGGACGCCATGTTCCCGGGCCTGCGCAGCACGGGTCCAACAAGGAACGGGCCTCCTCCCCCAGAAATCCCCCCAACTTCTCTAAAAAAACAAAAAACACAATCCCCTCTCGCTTCACTTCGCGTCGCGGCTTCACTGTGCCTCCTCACCGCCTCGCCGCCGCGCGCCGCGCTGCGCCCCCATCCCGCGTCGCGTCTACCTCCACGCCGCACTCCATCCCACGCCACGCACGCTCCACCTCGCAGCGCCCCATCCCACGCCGCGCCGTGCCCCATCCCCGCCCCTATGCGTCGTGCCCCGTTCCCCACAGCTGAGCATCGTGCCCCGTCCCCTGCCGTGTTGAGGTGCTTCCGAGGTGCTGCCGACACCGCCATTCCCCACCAGAAGGTTGTGGCCGCTTCGACACCGACGCTACTGCGACGCTTGTCCTCATTTCGCGACATCAGAGGTCCGGAGTGGCGAGACCATGCCAGGCGCAGGCATAGCTGGCCGCTGCCATGCCATGCCACCATCCTTGGCCACCGGCTAACCGGCCGTTCCCCGCTCTGCTCTGCGTCGTCTGGAAGAAGAACGGTGAAAAACACATGTTGTAAGTGTATGTTTCAAGTATTTTAGATGTTTCGTAGCTATGTTACAAGTGTTTCATATGGATGTTACAAAACTAGATTGGGATGTTGCATATGTTGCAATGGTTGTACACATATGTTGCAAGAGTCTATTCTAAATGTTTCATCTATTTTTTCAGACGTATGTTTGCTTTATCTGGATATTGCATATGTTTCACATATATGTTGCATGCGTTTTATCCGGGTGATGCATATATTTTGCAATGGTTTTTTTCAAGCGTTTTTAGGTGTTTTTACAAGTGTTTTAGACGTATGTTGCAAGTGTTTCAATTGTTTCGAACGTATGTTGCAAATGTTTTATTTTGATGTCCCATCTTTTCGATGATGGTGATGTTCGGACGACGTGGGCCCACGTGGGGGTGGGCGGCGTGGGTGGGCGAGTCGTTCAAGTGGCGCGGAACTGAGCGGGCAGGGCGTGTGGCACGGAACAAGCGCGGGACGTGGGCCTAGGGCCAGACGTCCACTAGCCTGTCCCTACAATTAACCCTTGCAGTTAAGTGGCCTTTGGTGCTACCTTCCAGAATAACATAAATATTTTTCAAATCAAATAGATAAATCAAATCAACACATTTGTTCAAACTCTGCCCACAAATTATTTATGTAACTATTTTGTAATAAACTAACAAAGTGTTGCCTTTCCAATTCCTTTCTTTTCCATCCCCAACACTCAACTTGGAAATAAGTAAATTACTTCGATCAATCAAAACTAAAATTTCCAGATATACATAGGAGAACGCCGATCCATTATTATTTATATGCAACGGAAATACCCTTGCTACTGTTGCTGCAGGGACGACGACCACGAGCATGTGAAGTGCACCATTGCTCCCGTAGTGTTAGCACGGGCACTATAAATAGTCTATACAAGAGATTGAATTGATCACGTCGGCGCGGTTGCTGCGGCGTAGCAGGGTGGGTGAGTCGGGATCTTTTTCTTGGATGGACGGGCATTCTTATACATAGGGGTAGGGCTGGAGAGACAGATCTTGGCCGTTGCAGTTCCATCTAGTGGACCAAAATTTGACATTTTGCTTTTTGAGAACTACTAACAGATTTCTTTATCTGCTATATATATAGTCGGGTACTTCACGGCTGCCAAATTGGCACAAACCCTAGTCAACAGCCCATATTTATTTATTTTTTATCAGTCATGTCCCTTTCCGCTGGGCCTAGTCACTCAGAGAAGAGGTTGTGTCCAAACCGTCAGGAACTTGAAGAAAGGAAAAAGAAAATGATTTGGGCTTTAGCTATTTCAGCATCTTTAACACAGAACAGGGCTGGCCGCCTGGCCCAGCATAGGTCAGAGCCGAAGATTATCCGCCACCGCGACTACGTCGTCGTCGTCAATAGTCAAGAACGGAGCGAGGGGATCAGGGCAGCAAGAGGGCATGGAGAAAACGGGAGGTGATCTGACTCAGGGCGGCAAGATGTGCGACTGGAGCGCAGTGGAGGCGGCTGCCGGCGTGGGGAACAATGTCGAGGCCCGGGGCTTGGATTGGCCCGGCTTCTTCAGGGTAAGCAAGCCCTCCTAGTCTGGGAATTGATCTTCCATTCGTCCGCAGTTCGAGAATGAGGAATCGGTGAATTGATCGGGAAAAAGGGCCTACAGTTATGGAAGATTCATGCTTTTTATTCGTTTTTTTCTCAGTATTATCTATCTATCCCTAATAATAAAGAGGTAAAATTTATACCGTACTTTTTTTCTGCCTCCTCCGAATTCCTTTTCCAGTCCATGTTCGAATTCATTTTCCAGTCTGGGTTTGATCCATATTTTTACAACTGCTCGCCTGTGTTCCGTCTTCCAGCACGTCCGCTCCTTGGAACTTGGTAGTCCCAGCGACAAAAACAACTAGCCTGTGAAAAAAAGCCTAAACTAAAAATCATGGCATTGCATATATCACGTTCCAAAAATTCGCCTTTGAGTTGCTACAGTATCAATGAAGCAGCTGTACAGATATTTTAGTTTGCACATTATTAGGTTATTAGGTTTGACAGTTTATCTGCAGTCTTAAAAAAATGTTGATGCATAAATACTTGATTTCCTTTTTTTATTTTACCTCAGCCATGGAACAGTACAAAATGAATTGTTATAAATGATTAGGTCTAAGTAATTTTGAAGTGCTTCATGACCATTTGGATTCGGCACTACAATTACTAAATTGCATTATAGTTCAGTAAAGGATCTTGACACCAAGATACTTTTAGGGTTTGGTTGGTGCCGTAGTTTGGTTGCCACGGAAATATGAAACCGCTTAAAAGTAGCTTCTCAGTTGTAGAACATGATAATCATGCAAACACGTTATGGTTGCAATGATTTTCTCCTCGCATCAGGCCACGGTATCGAATTTACAATGTATCTGTACCAAAAAAAAGTTAAAACGACTTATAATTTGGACCGGATGGAGTACCAAATAGGACTGAGCCGTCATGATATAGGCTTCCTATTGATGTGTCTTGGTTCTTGTGCCACTGTGTGTCTGAATTTAATGGGAACTCATTTGTTGAAGGAATTTGTTGCCAAACGTGCGAGGCGAGATTAACCCATCTTGTAGCTTTGGCATGACTTTGAACAAGCATTGATGATGTTATTGCCATAGGATGTAAAGGATGAAATGTAGCACCTACCTCCTAGAATTGAAGGGATCCAACTATCGAAAAACAAAATCCAAGACTATGTAATGATTTTCCCACTCAACTAAGGACACAACAATCTACAAAAGGGGATGCATGAAGTTTCCAACCCTAGGGCGAAGAGAGGTTAATCAGCCTCCACAAACCAATGCATGAAGGTCCCCAACCCTATTGCAAATACAGGTTAATAAGCTCATTTTTTTCGTTAATGCTTATGATTGTCCAACACATACATGAATGTATTAGATTGCAAATTCATTAGTCAATCTTAACACATTGTTCTCAAGCTGGTTTGCTATGTATTATGGTCATTTGTGGTATTTATATAATAAGCCAAAGCATCAGTTTAGAACAAATTCATGGTATGAGCAAGGATTGGAACTTGTATCATGAGGCTGAAAGTAATACTTTGTTTGATACTCCATTGGCAGTTCAAAGACTAAAAATTTGAATCAAGCTATTCAACTAGACCATATTGTTCACTTAAGACATTGCTCATAGGTCCAATGGACTAATGATTATGAGTTTTAGATTCCACTCACTAACATATGCTTCTTTGATGATATCGCTGGAAACGTGGAAGAAGTCAGTCTCTCTCTACTAAATATTTATTATATATATATATATATATATATATATATATATATATATATATATATATATATATATATATAGGGAGAGTATATTCAGGTAGCCAGCTACAAAATAAGTTATTCCGTAGCTACCTCCATTTACAATAATTTTATATACTAATTTACGATAATATCAATACATATTTACAATAGTTGGGTTACTATAACACATGGAGATATTTACCATAACGTTATAGTAAACCACTTAGTATGGAGTTACTATAATCTCGTAAATTAACATAGTAATTATTGTAACTTAAAGTGGCTACACAATAAGTTATTTTGTAGCCAGTTACAGAGTAGTAGTTCGCCAGCTCGTTACATGGCCGGATCGATTTTTCTTTTATCTGTCTTGGGCCTTCGTGTCGCATGGTCAAAAGGACAGCCCACGGTCCAGTTCCTTCATGCGCGGCGCGCGCCTCCCACGCTCGCAGGAGCCGACGCTCACGCTCTGCGTAGTTTCCGCTCAGGGATGTTCCCACGTCCCCCAGTCTTACAGCGCGTTATTGGGTTTGGGCCCAAGTCGCTCTGCACGCAGGCCCATATATGCAAGAGAATCAGCCACCCGTGAAACAAGTAGCCCACACTTGCATCAATAGTCAGATGGGCCTCAAAAGTGGCAATAAAAGGAGACATTATATCCCCTAAAAAAAGAGGAGAAATTAAAATCTGATATTTTTTATATTTCACAACGAAAAACTGTTCTTCGTCGCCAAAAAAAAACGAAAAACTGTTGTAAACAAAAAATATATATATAATCAGATTCATGTGCTAAATATTCTATATATATGCTTTAAAAAGTCAGAAACAAATTATATAGAGAGGAGGAGAACAAGATTATTTACGTAAAATCAGAACGAATTATGAGTTTATGCTAGGTTTAAGGATAAATATGTTTTAGGTCCACAAGAAAATCGTTTCCGGGTCAAAGCAAAAATGTTCTAGCTTCACACCAAATCCCTCCATCTTCATCAAAATATGTTAACCGTTGGCGGATTAGTCGATTGCTGTTTTCTTGCGTTCCAGGAAAAGAAATTGTACGATGAGGGTTTTTTTTTGTTTCAGCCACCTGTATGCGCACCCAATAATTATACTCTACGTTGACTGTGCTGTGCCGCTGGCATCCATGCACCACTGACCGGCACGAATGACTGACTGACACTGAAGCCGAAACACCGGACAGCTTCTCAGAAAACCTCCCCGCGCACTTGCCTACTCGCGACCGATCCCACTGGACTCGACGCACCTGGCCGCGATCCCGTCCGGAGCCCCCCTCTGACGACGCGCCTCGTTGGCGTGGGCCCCGCAGGCTAGCTCGCAGCGGCCCGTCGCCGCGCGCGATGGCCGCCACCCACCCCACACACCCGCTCTCGGGCCTTGTTTAGATTGAGAAAAATTTCAACCCGATGAATAGTACCACTTTCGTCTTATTTGGCAAACTTTGTCCAATCGTGGACCAACTAGGCTCAAAAGATTCATCTCGTGATTTCCAACTAAACTGTGTAATTAGTTATTTTTTTTACCTACATTTAATACTCCATACAAACGTCCAAAAATTGATGTAATGGAGAGAGAGTGAAAAAACTTGGAACTTTGAAGGGAACTCAACAAGGCCTCGCTGGCTTGTGTCTGCGCAAAAGACGCCCAGCCTCGCGATCGTGTGTCGCCGCGTACCCACCGAGACCCCCTTCTGGTGCGCGCCCACTGTGATTCGCCGACTTTTTTTCATTACATTATCGTCGCGAATCGCCATCGCTTTTGCCTAATATAATCCGCCTTGGCCGCCAAGATTCCGCGCGGACCGGACGGATATTCCAGTTCCAGCCCCCGCGAGTGCACTCCGATTCAGGATCGACTGAACACTTGTTTATAGCAGCCGGGCTCAGTTAGGTTTCAGGAACCGATATCTGTGGTGGGGAGCCTATCTATCGCCAATCGGCGTCGAGACACGCACGCAGTGGCGTAGAGTGTATTGCGAAAGCTGTGGGACTCGAGCGGTTCCCAGCGTCTGCGTATGGTTTATTTGGGTGCGTGCAAACTGGCGGGTTCCAGCTAATGGTTTACCGACAGTCCGACACAAGATAGTAGGCGCCGGTTTTAGTTAATGTATAGTTGTGGATTGGTCCTTGCTTGATGCAGAGAGGTTAGTACAATACTACATGAATTATTGTGCTTTTTTTAAACATCTGGGGCACTCAAACTTGCTGTTATTGTTTGTGGGGGTAGATTGTTATTGTGCCTGACAAGAATGCCAGAATACACCCATTTGTTGTTTGTTCCTCGATCTTTGCTGCAGGTTTGTGGTCACAGCATGTATTATTGCTTCAGTGTTGAGGTTTATTACTAACATAACATCATTTGGCACAAATAACAGAATGAAACCAGCAACTGGGGCTTCAAATCTCGTGAAGCCAAATAAATTTAGTATTCATCAAATACAGTACTTAACCCAGCGATTTATTGAGCAACGAAACAGCCAGAATACATTAGTTTAAACTGTGAGAGATCGATTCGAGTTTTGGGCTTCCTTAACAGTGAATTAATAATCAGATAAAGAGGGAGACACAGTTTGCAAGTTGCGACATTGTTAATTCCTTTTGCTAACGAAAGCGGAAGAAGAGGCTGCCCGGTGACAACGGATTCCACCATCGCAAAAGTGGATTATAATTCATGATACAATCAACTCCACCAACTGAAGAACCACTCATAGTTTATCTCTCTCTCTCTCTCTCTCTCTCTCTCTCTCTCTGGTCGGGACCATCAGCAAGCAACTGGCATTGCTGACAGCATCGATGGAGTAATGAAGTGATTAATGACTGAGGTTCGAAATGGAGCCACGTCTACCAGCGAGATCAGTTTTTGCGGCTTCTCTTGCTCCGGTATACGTATATGAGTACTATAGAGCAGGCTGATGGTGGCACTACTGGAGCTGGGTTTAGGAAACAATAAAGGCTAGTGTCATCTAATCGAGAAAGCAAACAGTCAATAATGCCATTAACAAGTTCTAGAGCACTGACGCATGGCCTTACATTTGAGTGGTTCATCAGGTTTACAAGCAAAAAGTAGCGGCATTAGTTTCAGTTCGTAGATGGACACAAGCTACCTTCATCAGGTAAGGTCGTACGTCAGCCACCTCTCGAGGCAAATAATAAAGAAATTACTTTTTTTTAAGAAAAAAGCAAGTATATTTGAATTGATGTATTGATGCTGCAATAGTGGTGTTGCTAAGGCCCCGTTTAGATGCGAAAATTTTTGGCTTTTTGTTATTGTAGCACTTTCGTTTGTATTTGGCAAAAATTGTCCAATTATGGACTATTTAGGCTTAAAAGATTCGTCTCGTCAATTACGGGCAAACTGTGCAATTAGTTATTCTTTTTACCTACATTTAATGCTCCATGTATGTGCCGCAAGATTTGATGTGACGGGGAATCTTGAAAAATTTTGGATTTTGGGTGGGATCTAAACAGGGCCTAATTCTTATTACTAGGAGTATATTCACACTAGTTTTACTTATATTAAACTAGTTCATATAGTTGTACCTACTGTTTTATTATGACAAGCTTAGGGACCGAACTCTGATTAACATTGGAGTGTGTGTGTATATATATATATTACTGTTCTGTAGCTGGCCGCATAATAAGTTATTCTGTGGCTACTTTGAGTTACGATAATTACTATACTAATTTACGAGATTAGAGATTATAGTAACTCCCCCATAAGTGATTTACTATAGCGTTATGGTAAGTATTATCTTGAATTATAGTAACTCATGTATTGTAAATGTGTACTGTAATTATCATAAATTGGTACAAACATTATCGTAAATCAAGATGGCCATAGAATAAGTTATTCTGTGGCCAGCTGTAGAATAGCCTTACCGTGTATATATATAAGCAAATGAGTAGAAGAGGGGCCACGCATGGCCCACGTTGGGCTTGTATATCTGCCACTGCTAGAATTAGGGATCCATAATGGCACACAACACACTGCAGGCTGCGCCATGCATATGTCTTTTTTTCATACTTCCAACCGTTTTAGAGATAATGGTGTTTTGGTTTTCTCCAAATAAAGCCAAACATTTCTATTGCCTTTGACTATCAATTTCCAGAAATCTATATAGATTAAAATCATAAGATTTCGTTTTTAGATTCCATTAGAATTTGCATGTTACTCACCTGTACGATCGACTGTATAAATTCATAGGAAATGATGGCCAAAGATATAAATGCTTGACTTGAGACCAAAAAAAAAATACAACATTTGTGAAATGGACAGACTAATGTTTGTCCATCTCTGCCACATCATATACATTTGAACCAAATATAACACACCCATATATGGCATTACATATATATAGATTCCAGAAGATTCGTATCAGCACCTCGTACGCAATTAGTGATCTGGTTTTTCAAGTCAGTAGGTGGATTACCAATAACACGCGCCATATGGCATGCCGCAGTATACCTTAACCATGTCTGCAAGCCATCATTTTATCTCCTACGTATAGGAGTACATCAGGTTGATATTTTCCACGGTTCGCTGCACCTTGCCAGTTGAATCCTTGGGATGATGCAGTCAAAGTTTGCGCGCCCGGTATGTACTCCTGCAAACGACAGAACCCTATTGGCTGCTATATACTGCATTTCTTACTCCGGTAGGCCCCACCAGGAAATGACATTGACATATACGTATATACAGATGATGCACCTACTAGCTGTATTTTATTACGCGTAGCAGCTGATCTGATTCAGCAGCTGGCCCGGCCTGTAAGTAAGAAATAAAACCCTGATGTTGATCTCGATCGCGTAGCCATGCGGCGCCACTACGCCACATATAATGAACAAGTGCGTGCTGGTTCTTCTGTTTCATTCATTTGGTGCCATGTTCGCCAGCAGCTAATTATTGTTCCCTCCAGCCACAAGTCAAATGTTTGTTTGCTTTATTAGCCTGCATGCAGATGCAGTTAATAAACAGCTTAAACTATGATGCATGTCGACATATTGCAATAGATCGATGGTTAAGCTTAAACAGCTTTTTTAAGGAGAAAGTACTACCTGTATCTTGTGACTAATCATTTGTTACTGCAATGGATCGATGGTAAAGCTGGTATGTAAGCATCTCCAGGTGTACATTTTGACATGTAGATGCATCTTTAGCTTAATTATTAATATACTCCTCCATCTGTCCAAAAATGTAAGTCATTTTATTTTTGTTCCGATTATTCAAACTTATCAAAATTGATCAAGTCTATAGAAAAAATAATGCATCATCATATCTGCACCATAAAACTAGTTAAATATACCACCAAAAATATTTTGATAGTACATCTATTTAGTATCGTGCACTAGTAGAGAACAGACATTTGATCCAAGGGCCAAACCAGGCTCTAGTCCCAGGAAATATTGCGCCCGGGACTAGAGAGACCTTTAGTCCCGGTTGGTGGCTCCAACCGGGACTAAAGGTCCCTGCCCAATGGCTCCTACGCCAGACCATTGTGGTAGGGGACCTTTAGTCCCGGTTGGAGCCACCAATCGAGACTAAAGGTTGACCTTTACTCCCGGTTGGTGGCTCCAACCGGGAGTAAAGCTCTTTGTCCCGGCTAGTGGCGTGGCCCGGGACTGGAAAGTGACCTTTAGTCCTGGTTGGATCCTGTTGGATCCACCAACCGGGACTAAAGGTCCCCCCTATAAATCCTGCTGGCCGTCTTCTTCCTCCCTGAGCCTGCCCGAGAGCTTCAGTTCAAATTTAAGCAGTGTTCTTGCTCTTTCTCCATCCATTCTTCGATTCCTCCGTCGATTTCTTTGATTCCTCCGTCGATTCTTCGGTTCTAAAGGTTACCAACTTCATACTCTCATATTTCACCATTGTCTTATCTCATTTTGTTCACTTTATATATATGGTTCTTTATTGTGGTTTTTTCCATTTGTAAGCAATTTGAGCTCAAAATCACTTCAAGCTTGCATATTTACATGAAGGAAGGTTAAAGTAGCTAGTTGAACTTGCTGACCGTGTTCATCTCGGCGAGCATGTTCTCTGTCGAGCGGTAACGGACGTCAAGGAGGAGCTTTGATTCTACGAGGGAGAGCGGCAACGGTCGTGGAAGACCGTGTTCCCTTCCTCGTAGAATCGGAGCTCTTCCGTGGCCAAGTACGGTGCCGTCCGGTGGAGAAAAGCTCACCGAGATGATCACGTAAGCAAGGTCAACTAGTACGGATGGTTATTTATTCACACGTCCCGATATCGTCGCAGTAGTCTGTCAATCACCGTACCCAAACGTAGTATATATATAAATATAAACGATAATCGATTGTTATGTGTGTACACTCCCATTCTTCTGTTAATTTGTGAAAATATCATGTGAATTACTTACCTGCCGCAGTAAAAGACGAGAACACAATGACCATGGCCACGGCCATGAAAAATGCCAACGACACAACACTAGCAACTTTCTCGGCAAGCAGAGTAGTGTTAAACGCTCTGGAAACCTTTAAACTTCAAGCTTGCATATTTACATGAAGGAAGGTTAAAGTAGCTATTAAAAACTAGTATTCACCGTTCATTTGTAGCATGCATAGCACACTTCATTGTTTAGAGATATAGAGAATTTTAGAGTTTTTTTAATTTTATTTGTTTATAAAATGAGAAATTTATAGTGTATTAAAAAATGAGTATAGAGAGTAGATGGCAACTGCTTCCGAGTCCTCGGCCTCTCATGGGTTTTCAAAGCGACTTAGGTCGGGCCTCCCACTCATTGCATGCGGCAAGTGTTGTGATGAGACGAAGATTGTGATGAAGTACCGAGTGAAGAAGGAGGGTCCCAACAAGGGTCTTATTTTCTACTAGTGTCCGGATCGCAATGTGAGTTATTTTATCGTATTTAATGACTATGGTTAGTTTATACCTATTTTCATGATGGTTGTGATTAAAGTTCTAATTTTCTGTTTTAATTTCAGTGGGATGGCACTGGATGTTCAGGCTTCTACTGGGAGGAAGAGTATGTTGAACTCGTGCAAAAATATCTTGCACAACAGGCAAATATGCGGCTAATGAGGCAGTGATCCAGCCGAAGAAGCCCAAAGATGTTGAACAAACGGGGGATCTGTCTGTTTTAGTTGGGATTAGTCACGAAATCCTTGTGCTGCTGAAGTGCATTTTAGCTTTAGTGTTTTTAGTGGTAGTTGGGATTGTCTACATTGTAGCGAAGATTTCTTAAATTTATAGCTTTTGTGGTGGTATGCATGTTGTATAATTAACTAATTATGTTCTAGGTTTTAATACGGTATTTATGTCATGTAATACAGATGAGTCGGCATTGGATGTACAATGCTGATCGTCGCTCCCAAGAGTTCATGGACGGCGTGCATTCTTTGTTACGTGCGGCCGAGGCAAACAAACGTGATGGTTTCATGTGCTGCCCATATGCCGTATGTAAGAATACGATGGAATATGCTAACTCAAAGACTCTTCATTCACACTTGTTCAAGTCGGGTTTTATGCCAAACTATATTTGTTGGACGAAGCACGGAGAAACCAGAGTTGTAATGGAAGAAGGTGAAGAAGAACAATGGGGCGATGATGACATTTTTGCTAAATATGGTGCCTTCAATGATACTGCAATGGGGGAAGCTGAAGAAGAGGTGGGGACAAAGGAGAAGCCCACTGAAGAAGAGGTGGGGGCAGAGGAGAAGCCCGCTGAAGAAGAGGTAGGGGCAGATGAGGAGCCCGCTGACAATCTTGGTCAGGCCATTCGTGACACACAAAAAGAATGCGAAAGTGAAAAGGAGAAGATCAAGTTCGACCACATGCTAGAGGATCACAAGAAATTGCTATACCCAACTCGTGATGCGGGGCAGAAAAAGTTAGGTACCACATTGGAATTGCTGCAATGGAAGGCAAAGAATGGTGTATCTGACAAGGGATTCGTGAAGTTACTAAAAATCCAAAAGAAGATGCTTCCGAAGGATAATGAATTGCCCAGCACTACGTACGAAGCAAAACAGGTAGTCTGCCCTTTAAGATTAGAAATCCAGAAGATACATGCATGTCCTAATGACTGCATCCTCTACCGTGGCACGGAGTATGAGAAGTTGGATGCATGCCCTGTATGTCATGCGTCGCGGTATAGGATCAGGCGAGATGACCCTAGTGATGTTGAGGGCGAACGTTCCAAGAAGAAAATCCCTACCAAGGTTATGTGGTATGCTCCTATAATACCACGCTTGAAATGTCTTTTTAGAAACAGAGACCATGCAAAGTTGTTGCGATGGCACAAAGAAGACCGTAAGGTAGACAATATGTTGAGACACCCTGCTGATGGGTCCCAGTGGAGAGCAATCGATAGAGAATTCCTCGAGTTTGCAAGTGACGCAAGAAACTTAAGGTTTGCTTTAAGTACGGATGGTATGAATCCTTTCGGGGAGCAGAGCAGTAGTCACAGCACTTGGCCTGTTACTCTATGTATCTACAACCTTCCTCCTTGGTTATGCATGAAGCGTAAGTTTATTATGATGCCGGTGCTCATCCAAGGTCCAAAGCAACCTGGCAACGACATCGATGTGTACCTGAGGCCACTAGTTGAAGAACTTCTACTTTTGTGGAACAAGCCAGGTGTACGCGTGTGGGATGAGCACAAGCAGGAGCACTTTGACCTGCAAGCATTGTTGTTCGTAACAATCAATGATTGGCTAGCTCTAAGTAATCTTTTAGGACAATCAAACAAGGGATATAATGCATGCACGCACTGTTTCGGTGACATGAAAGGTATATTCTTGAAAAAGTGTCGCAAGGTCGTGTACCTTGGGCATCGATGATTTCTTCCTGCAAATCACCCCGTAAGAAAGAAAGGCAAGCATTTTAAAGGTAAGGCAGACCACCAGACCAAGCCTCGCAACCGAACTGGTGAGGACGTCCTCGATATGGTCAATGATGTGAAAGTAATATTTGGAAAGGGACTTGGCAGCCAACCTGTTTTGAAGGACACCAACGGTCACGCACCCATGTGGAAGAAGAAGTCCATATTTTGGGAGCTACCCTATTGGCAAGTCCTAGAGGTCCGCAGCGCGATCGACGTGATGCACCTGACGAAGAATCTTTGTGTGAACCTGCTAGGCTTCATGGGCGTGTATGGGAAGCCTAAGGACACACTTGAAGCATGACAGGACCTGCGGTGTTTGAAAGAACGAAACAACCTGCATCTAGAGAAGACAGATGATGGACGCCAGTACTTAAGTCCTGCCAGCTACACTCTTAGCAAAGAAGAGAAGGACAGCTTGTTTGAATGCCTAGATAGCATTAAGGTACCGTCTGAATTCTCCTCGAATATAAAGGGTATAATAAATGTGCCAGAGAAGAAATTTGGACACTTAAAGTCCCATGACTGCCACGTGCTCATGACTCAATTGCTTCAGTTGTATTAAGAGGAATTCTACCGCCAAATGTACGTCTAGCCACCGTGAAGTTATGTGCATTCCTCAATGCAATTTCTCATAAGACAATCGATCCAACGGATCTAGCAAAACTATAGAATAATGTGGTTCAATGTCTTGTCAGCTTTGAGTTGGTGTTCCCTCCTTCCTTCTTTGATATCATGACACACCTTCTAGTTCATCTGGTCAAGGAGATTACTATTCTCGATCCTGTGTTCCTACACAACATGTTCCCCTTTGAGAGGTTTATAGGAATCCTGAAGAAATATGTTCACAACCGTGCTCGGCCAGAAGGAAGCATCGCCAAGGGCTATGGAACAGAGGAGGTCATTGAGTTCTGTGTTGACTTCATTCCCGATATTAACCCGATTGGTGTTCCTGAATCGCGACACGAGGGGAGACTAAGTGGAAAGGGGACACTAGGAAAGAAAACATATATTGGTAAGGGTGATGATTATTTCAATAAAGCACACTACACAGTTCTATAGAACTCCTCCTTGGTAGATCTATATATCGAGACACACAAGAACCTCCTCCGATCTGAGTTCTCAGGGAAGTCTGAAGCATGGATTACGCGTCAGCACATGGAAACTTTCAGCGACTGGTTGCGAAAAGAATGTCAGGGTGATGAGAGTATTGATGAGGAGCTGTATTTGTTGGCTAGGCAGCCATCATGGCATATCCTCACATACAAAGGGTACGAGATAAATGGGAATACATTTTATACAGTAGCACAAGATAAAAGGAGCACCAACCAGAACAGTGGTGTCCGCATAGATGCCACCGACCCTAGTGGGAACAAGCAAATATACTATGGCCGCATAGAGGAGATATGGGAACTAGACTATGCATCTTATTTTAAGGTACCTTTGTTCAAGTGCCAGTGGGTAAAGACGACTGGAGGCGGCGTAGCAGTCGACAACCAGTATAGAATGACAACAATGGACCTCAACAATATTGGGTACAAAGGCGAACCGTTTGTCCTTACGAAGGATGTGACTCAGGTGTTCTATGTCAAGGACATGTCTACAAAACCGAAGAGAGGGAAAAATGACAACCACCCAATCAATGATGAGCCAAAGCGCCACATAGTTCTTTTAGGAAAAAGAAACATCGTCGAAATCGAAGACAAGTCAGACATGTTAGAAGATTATAAAAAGGAAGACCGAATTTCACCTTTCACAATGAACAAAGACCCTAGCATCCAGCTAAACGATGAGGACACTCCATGGTTATGGCGCGATCATAACTAAGGAACATACGTCAAGAAGAAGTTCACTACTATGCCCGCTTGATATATATATTGATGTTCAATAGTGTGTATTAGAGATATTATGTAATAATTGTGAATTTATGTTTGATGTTGAATTATGTCACGTTGAAATGATGTGAAAACAAATTTATGTTTGATGTTGGGATTATGTCACGTTGAAATGATGTGAAAACAAATTTATGTTTGATGGTGGGATTATGTCACGTTCAAATGATGTGAAACCAAATTTCCAGTCGAAACACAAGAGTTTTTTTGAATTTAATTAAACACTATATTTTTGCATTATCGAAATAGTAATTTAAACACTATATTGTATTTTAAAACTTGTTAAAAAAATTAAAACTTTAGGTCACATAATTTTCCTGTGTGCAATAAAGCAAAATAGAATCTATATTTTTTTTAAAATATTTTTATGTCTTTTATTTAATTTTATGTGCAATTAACTATCCTTTTATCATTTGTGTAAAAAGAAATATATTAAAATCCTAATGAATTGGCGGGCAGCGAAACTGCAGTTTGGCTGCCCGCCAAAAACCTTTAATCCCGGGCGCCACCACCAGCCTTACCTTTAGTCCCGGGCGCCACCACCAGCCGAGACTAAAGGTGCGACCTTTAGTCTCGGGCGTTAACAGGGCCCGGGACTAAAGGGCCTTTAGTCCCAGCTGGTGGTGGCGCCCGGGACTAAAGGTCCTCTCCCTTATATCGCCTCTGCGCCCAACTCGGCCCCTCTTCTTCCTCCTCCCCACTACCGAGCCAAGCCCTAACAGACCCACCGCCGCTCGTCCGATCCGCCGCCGACGCCAAGACTGGCGAGCGCCAGACGCACACCGTGTGCCCCACCGCGACCGATTGCTGCGCCACGCCGACGCTACCGACCACCCGACCCGGCGCCCGATGCCCCACCGCTTCGACGCCGCCCTCGACGCCACACTACGGTTCGCCCCCGACGCCACGCCGCCCCTAACACTGCGCCACGCCCCTGACGCCGCCCCAGACGCACGCTACCCCTAACGCCTGATGCCACGCCGTCCCAGACGCCATACGCCCCGGCGCTTCGCCGCCACGCCGCCACATCGACGCACAGCGCTGCCTCGACGACTCCACCCCGGCCCGGCCGGCCACGACGCTCGTGCTGCCACCGACGCCACCCGGCCTAGCCACCGACACCGCCCTCGTCATCACCGCCTCCGGACGCCCATCACCGCCGACCCCTACGTACGTCGATATGTGTTTGTATGTGATATATGCAGAGGAACGCCTCGTTGTGTTTGTGGCGCGAACAACGCTGTCGTGTTGTTAGGCGCGAGCAACGCCGCCTCATTGTGTTGTATGCGGAGCAACACCGCCTCGTTGTGTTGTATGCGGAGCAACGCCGCCTTGTTGTGTTGTATGCGGAGCAACGCCGCCTCGTTGTATTGTATGCGGAGAAACGTCGCCCCGTTGTTGTATATGCGGAGCAACGCCGCCCCGTTGTTGTATATGCGGAGCAACGCCGCCCCGTTGTTGTATACCCTAGCGAGAACGACAATTCGCCCTAGCGAGAACGACGATTCGCCCTAGCGAGAACGACGAATTCGCCCTAGCGAGAACGACGAATTCGCCCTGTCGTTCTCGCTAGGGCGAATTCGTCGTTCTCGCTAGGGTGAATTCGTCGTTTATATGACTTGTTTACATATATGACTTGTTTATATATATGACTTGTTTATATGACTTGTTTACATATATGACTTATTTACATATATGACTTGTTGACATATATGATTGTTTACATATATGAATTGTTTATATATATAACTTGTTTATATGACTTGTTTATATATGTGACTTAGATTTATTTTGTATATGACTTATTGTACATATATGACTTGTTTACATATATGAATTGTTTTATATATATGACTTGTTCATATGACTTGTTTATATATGTGACTTAGATTTATTTTGTTTATGACTTATTGTACATATATGACTTGTTTACATATATGACTTGTTTATATATATATGACTTAGATAAATTTGTATATGACTTATTGTATATATATGACTTGTTTATATATGTGACTTAAATTTTATTAAATTTGTTAGATATGGCTGCCCCGGGAGACAACATGGAGGAAGAAATGATGAATATTATTGCCAATGCTGGTGAACAGGATGTTGATGACGGAAGTCAATACCTAGCTCTTGAAAATGAGCAAGAAAATGTTTTGCAAGAAAATACAGACGAGGTATATATACTAAATATATATTATATGTGAATATTGTATATATTTCTGTGTACAAAAGATATTTATTTATTATTTTTTTATATGTAGCCCTCTGGATCGGCGACCACAATGGCGAAGAGCAAAAGTATTCGAGGACCGAAGAAACCACTGGAGGGCCGGTACATAATATCGGAATTCAACATCGAGACAGGCGAACCACTTGGTCCACATAAAAGGAAATTTGTGGAACACTGTGGGTACCTTGTAAGGGACAAAATTCCGATCAGTATCCGTGAATGGAAGAAAAAGATCAACGAGCCTGATGTTAGTTTTGTCTCTGATGTTGACAAGAATTTGCTCTAGAATGATATCCTTGCCCATTTCATGTTGCAAGCGGATGATTATGATGATATCAAAGACGATGAATTCAAGGAGCTAGTTCGATCGTGGGCTATGAAGAAGATGGCCACACAATTCCAGACTTGGAAGAAACACCTATACAACACATACATCAAGAAGAACGAAACGCCAAATTTCAATACTGCTATGGGCCCGATCTCGAAACAGAGGCCCTATTGAAATGATTTCGGAGAGTACAGGACATCAGCAGAGGGTGAGGCACGGGTGAGAAGGAACGAAGATAATGCCTAAAAAAAGGTATACCACCATGACATGGGATCAGGTGGCTACGATACTGCCATTCTGAAGTGGCAAAAAATGGAAGCGGACATTATTGCCAAGGGGATCGAACCAGAATCAGCCAAGTGGCCCCCACGCTCGAAGAATTGGTTTTCGGTCATGGGGAAAGACTCGACCCACAGACCGGTCTGGCAGTGTATGGGCAAAAACTCGAAACAGCAGCACGTCGATTGGCTTTTGCTATAGAAGCTAAAGAGATTGGTGTGTTCAAGCCCAATAGAGAGAAGGATGAGCTGACGTATGCCATCGGGACTGCTGAACACACTAGCTGAACCAGAGGCTTAGGACGCAACACTCCATGGGTTCATGGTTTCCCTAATGACAGGGAAACCTACCAAAGCCGCCAGAGAAGCAAGGAGGAGCAAGCAGCGTGGGTGACAATGTTGGAGGAAATGGTGCTTGAAGCAAAGGAGCGAGAAAAAGCAATGGAAGCAAGAATGCATGAAGAAATCAGAAAGCAAGTGCAGATAGCAATGAGTGCCTAGAGGTAGGCATCAGAGCCAGGAATGAATGTTAATATTAGCCCCCCTGGTCAGTTGAAAAGCAGCTGCGCTTCCACTGAGCTGCCAAAGCAAGATGACGCAGCGCTTCCCCGTGGATGATGTCACTACTCCAATGACATCAATTGAGCTACATGTTCCAAGGGGGAATGACACAATCAAGGTCGTTGTCGGTGTTTTTACTCCTTCAGACCCTACCAAGACACCAAGAATCCATGGGGCACCAATACAACCTGGATATGTC
Source organism: Miscanthus lutarioriparius (assembly GCA_904845875.1). Classification (NCBI taxonomy): domain Eukaryota; kingdom Viridiplantae; phylum Streptophyta; class Magnoliopsida; order Poales; family Poaceae; genus Miscanthus; species Miscanthus lutarioriparius. Next base: position 85,451,943 of record CAJGYO010000009.1, on the reverse strand, counting down.
GGTGTTTGTGGGGGGGATTAACCCTTATACCCTTACGACTAGGTTTGGGCCGGCCCGGACTAGGGGGTCTAGCCCACTAGAAGACGACGCGCGGCCCGACCAATCTGCTTAGAGTCCCGCGCAAGGAATCAAAGCAGACTTGGAGATCAAGCAAGATCCTGGTCGGTTAGAATAGGAATCCTTATCCGACCACCTATGGCAATTGTAACTGGTTAGGATTAGTTTCCAGATCTGTAACCCTGCTCCCCAGACTACATAAGGCGGGCAGGGAACCCCTCTCAAAATCATCTCTCATTGACATACAACAATACAATCAGATGCAGGACGTAGGTATTACACCTTCACGGTGGCTGAACCTGGATAAAACCTCGTGTCTATCTTACGTCACCATCTTGTTTGTAGCTTGCGCATCTGTCTGCCGATAATCTACTACCTTGGGCATACCCCTAGGTAGACTGCCGACCATATTTCATCGATAGTGGCGCGCCAGGTAGGGGGTGTGCGTACTGCTCCCCAGACAAACAAGATGGTCATCATCTCCGGCTCCATGGCTATGCCGAACGGCCTCACGTTCACCATCGGCCAGATCACCTAGACCACTGGCTCCGACAACTTCATCGCCATGACCACAGAGGAGGCGCAGATCCAATCTACGTCGACCACTACTTCACCAGCATCGGCTACGGCTTCGATCACGTAGGATCTGGCTCCGGCCACGCCAGCATCGTCTTCAGCCATGCCAACAACCCATCGTTCGTTTCCTCGCTACAAAGGGAGGCGGATCGATAACACCAACCTTCTCAACTCCATCGATCAGATTTGCATGATGGCTTGCAATTACATGCACGATGAAGATAACGTCAAGCAGCCATGCAAAAAGACGGAGTACAAACAAGTGGGCCAACTATGGGTGTTTGTGTTATGTATGTATTCATACACAATGTACAGCGACAACCTGGAAGGACTCCATGTGCTTCTCCGACTCCAAATATGAAGACCACATACAATCTACTAAACCGCCAACAGGCTACTCCGTAACCTTCATGCAAGCAAGGAAGATCTTCGACCACGTCGACCACGGACCATGTCTCGAGCGGCTCCATCGAGCTCCGACCACGTCGACCACGGACCACGTCGACCACGTCTCGAGCGGCTCCACCGAGCTCCGACCACGTCCCGAGCGGCTCCGCCGAGCTCTGACCACCTCGACCACCAGACCACATCGCAATGATGATCGCCACGAAGAACAGCGCTATGGCAACCGCGACCACCGTCACAACAGGCCGAAAAGCACGAGGACCGGACAACTTTATCGCCATCGACCAGATTTCTATCCAAAGATAAGTACACTTCTAATATTTATATTTAATATGATTTTCATTACGACGTTTCTCCACAACATTCTCGTCATGATTATTCTTCAAATAACGTTTGTCCATGTATATCATCTTAAATATAACATACAACTATACTTAATGCAAATCCTTGACCAGTCATGTTGACGCTCGACGCCTCCAGAGACGGCCCTGTCTCCAGCTCCTTCCTGCACATGCACGAGCATCTGCCCTCTGCGTTATGGGTGGTCGGCAGCGGCTCCTTAAGTGACGCTTTGTTCTTCCTACACGTGCACGGGCTCCGCGCGACGCGTTATGGTTAACGGGCTAGCTAGGGCTAGAGACTCAGCTACATACTAACTGGCCGGGCAGTTTATATTAAGTATAAACACAAAATTCACATTAACACTGATGTTTACGAAGCACCAACTGCTTTATCACATCACGCTCATTTGCAAATGACTGCCGAGCGTCATACACTATTTCTTCACCGCTGATTTTTTCTCCATAATTTATTATTTTGTACATCATGTACTACCATTCTACATATTTATATTGCAGGAATTTCGAGCTATGCATCGGGACTTCGTCACTCGCTCCTCAGCCTATGCTCAGGGACTGCCTCGATCACTCTCTGACCATAGCTCGGGGACTTCGTTGCTCGCTCCTCGACCTATGCTCGGGGACTGCCTCGACCACTCCACGACCACAGCTCGGGGACTTCGCGTCTCGACTACATGCGACTAGCGACTCGCACACAATCATCGTCCAAGTGGTCGAACCACCTGATGCTCGGACTTCTCCACCGATCAACTGGTCGGACCGCTAGGTTCATGGACTTCACTACCGACCAGTTGATTAGACTGTTCGCCGTGATGCCAGGGACTCCTCGCTCCTCGGTGCTCGGACATCGCCAGCAACGCCGGGGACTCTCGCTCCTCGATGCTCGAACATCATTAGCGACGCCGGGGACTCCTCGCTCTTCGGTGCTCAGACATCGCCAGCGACGCCAGGGACTCCCTTGCTGCTCGGATCTTGCTACGTCTCATCGGTGTGCTATCAAGCGGCTCCATGCTATTCGGATCAGGGTGCTGATCTTGGACAGCATGTCTGGGGTCTTGATACGCGCATGTCAGACAACGTCGGCAAGCTTTCGGACTTCTTTTTCCTTTAGACCCTGCTGCAAGATTCATTCTTCATCTTCCAGTATGCTCGGGGACTAAGTGGGCACACTTCACCATGCGATAAATGTGCTTGTTCTCATCTTGAGGCTATGCCTGAGGACTGGCTACCTGCCCGGCTAGTCTTCTACTTTTTTAGACCCTGGCACCACGTGCCTACGTCATCTACTACCAGGCTCGGGCACTAAGTGGGCACACTTCACCTTGCGGTGAATGTGCTTATTTTATCGACCCCTATGCTCTGACTGTTGGCCATAACTACTCCTGTACAGGGGTCGCTTACATTTCTTTTTTAGAAATACAAGTGGGCACACTTGATCAGGAAAGAAATCTTTTTTCTTTAGAGCACCATGCATTTTTCGGACAACCGGAACCTTCGGCTATAATCGTGGTCTACTACTCTCTGTGCTGACCAGAATACTGGCACATTTGCTTGGTCAATGTTTCAACCAGTTGGAGATGACATGAAGACAGGTCGCATTAGCCGAAGAAGATCAAACGGCGTGTCGCAACATAATACATGGTGCTCGGGGACTAGCTGTGGGGGGATTAACCCCTATACCCTTACGGCTAGGTTTGGGTCGGCCCGGACCAGGGGGTCTGGCCCACTAGAAGACGACGCACGACCCGGCCAATCTGCTTGGAGTCCCACGCAAGGAATCAAGGCAGACTTGGAGATCAAGCAAGATCCTGGTCGGTTAGAATAGGAATCCTTATCCGGCCACCTATGGCAATTGTAACTGGTTAGGATTAGTTTTCAGATCTGTAACCCTGCTCCCCAGACTATATAAGGCGGGTAGGCAACCCCTCTCAAAATCATCTCTCATTGACATACAGCAATACAATCAAATGCAGGACGTAGGTATTACGCCTTCACGGCGGCTGAACCTAGATAAAACCTCGTGTCTGTCTTGCGTCACCATCTTGTTTGTAGCTTGCGCATCTGTCTGCCGATAATCTACTACCTTAGGCATACCCCTAGGTAGACTGCCGACCATATTTCGTCGACAGGGTCACAGTGGATAAAGTGAGCAAAGGTTATGAGGATCTAGCTCTTGACATTCCTGGAGGTGATGGAGAGAAGACTCTAGGAGAAGCAGAGAAGGCATATATACTATGGCGCAAGCGCTACATCATTATCCACAAGGCGTCGCTCCACCGCCCGTGCAGACATTAGGTGCGGACAAAAGTTAAGAAAACAATTTTTTGATAATTTTCTATGGGTATGACTAATAATAAGCATTTACTTATATCTCATTATTTTTTGTACTCACAAAGCAGGGCCTCCGCCAACCAAAGTCCGATTGTTGCTTCTCCCGACCATCATAATGCTCGAGGGGCAATGATGACGCCTTCAAGGCACCACTGCTTGCATCCCCACCATCTCTAACTCCTCCGCCGCCTCCAAGGAAGTCCACAACTCCTTCGCCGAGGTCTCCAACGCCTCCGCCGCCTCCAAAGTCTGCACTGCCTCCAAAGCGGTCTCCAACGCCTCCCCCGCCTCCAAGGAAGCCAGCCCCTAAGAGGTCCGCCCCGCAAACAAAGCCATTGCCCTGCCCGCCGGCAAAGAAGCAGAAAGCAAATACTCATCCAGTTATTCCCCAAAAACTATCTTATAAGAAAAGTGAACAGGAATTAAAGGATGCAGTACAAAAAGAAGTGACAGATTTCTTTGAAGGTTCAAAACAGGCACGACGAGCAAGGGAGAACCCGAAGCCATCATACTTCTTCCTACCTCCAGATCAGCTAAGAAAGAAGTTGGAACAAAAAAAAACGGGATTCTCTTAAGAGCATCGCGAAACAACCGATATCGGACTATGACCGCTCTCTCACCAAGTCATATGAGGCAGCGCAAAAAAAGAAGAGAGTAGGGAAAGGTGTTGCACAACTCGGACAACAATCGCAACAATCAATCCCCACCTTGTCGTTCCTAACAAATATGGTTCAAACTTAAACTTAGTGGAGGAGGTAGGCGGCTATGAGTCGTTTCTTCGGTTTTATGAGGACACTGGTTTGAACCTTGCCGAAGTGCTCGTTGAAGGACCATCTCCTCCGGAAGTGGATCCTTACAAGAAATTTGTACCAGGCCAGAGTCTATACAACCCAGAGAAATTAGGTGAACTGGGTACGCAAATGTACCTGCTAAACGGGTGGTACATGTCGGTGTCTGATGCGGGACAAATCTATCTTTCTGTCAGAATTAGAAACCACCATTACTTCCGTGGCAATGACATTATCTATGTCGAGCTTCCAGAATTACACCAACTATGCCACCTGGACTCTCTCGACAAAAGTCTCATTAGCTGCTATTGTCTGTAAGTGTGATTATTTTCTACTATATTCACAATTTCTTTATTATATATTCACAATATATATATTCACAATTTTCATGTATGCAGATATGAGATGACAGAACTTAGAAAGAGAAAGGATAATGATGTTGGGTTCGTTGATACGTATGTCGTATACAAACACCCTACCCTCGAAGGATTATAAGCCTCAACCTGAGAGAAATCTCATGAATTTCTTAGTGAACCAACGCGACAAGAAGGAAATACTCTTCCCCTACAACTTCAAGTGAGTGTTATTATAAGTAATTAATGTCGATCATATATATGGGACATCAATATTTCCATATATATATATATATATATATTTATGCAGCAATCACTGGATATTGATGGTCATCGATATGGCCAATAGTAGATTGAAAATCTTAGACTCGTTGAGAAAACCGCAAACGGAGTATCAAGACATAATAGATATTATACAAGGGTAATTACTTTAGTTTCTCTGTAACAACATATATATATATAATGGCGTCAATCTCTCAACAATTATTAAAGGTTAAATTATTTTTTTATTTTATTGGGAGCAGGGTTTGGAAAAGGTTCATTGAGGAACAAAAAAAAAATGAAACATTGCAAAGCGCCACTGGGTGTAATCGCACACAAAGTAAGTACTATAACTACACATTTATATTCAATTAACACCGTATGATGATTTTAATTCACCCTAATTGATTTTTTTGTCGTAAAAGTGGGTTCTAAGGCAGGAGTAGGATAACAACTACTGCGGATACTATGTTTGCGAGTTCATCATGGCGTACTCAAAGAGAACTCCTGAAGAGTAACTCAAAGTACATATATAAATACTTTTTCCTTTATATTATTTCGATTGTATATTTATAATTTCTTTATTGCTCTCATTTGTATAAGTAATTACATGAGCAATACACATACATATATATATATATATATATATATATTAATACTTTTTCCTTTAACTTTTATTGAAGACTGAATGGTTGAGGGAAAGAGTCATACGACTTGACCGACTTAAAGCAATTCAAAAGGCTATAGCAGGATTTCTAAATGACCAGGTTATCAACCCCAACGACGAGTTCTACAATGACCCGAACGAAACGTGGATACCAAATCTGGAGGAGTGAATTGCTAAGGACATAAACAATTTATATATCAAACCTTTGTAATATATATATATATATGTATATATATATATGTATATATGTATGTATGTATGTATGTATGTATGTATGTATGTATGTATGTATGTATGCACATATTATATGTACATAAAATAACGTGTGTATATATATGATCATATATATATATATATATATATATATATATATATATATATATATATATACATACATATATATTCGTTTGTTATTTATGTACAAAGTTCGAACGAAAACTTATACGTGCGAAGTACACATATATATTTCTATTAGCAACGTATTCGAAAATGTATTTTAATATCAAAACTAATCATTAAATGAAAAAAGAAACCAAAAATAGAAACCAGAAAAAGGAAAAAAAGAGAGGGATATTTAGTCCCGGTTAGTAACACCAACCGGGACTAAAGGTCCTGCCCCGTGGCGGTGCCTGGCCAGGCCTGAAGGCCCCCTTTACTCCCAATTTAAGAATCACAAAGCTTACGTTGCTTCGATAAAATAAAAAGAATCACAAACTTACAATGGAAAACAAACAACGCTATGATGATTCATTAATTCGCAATACACGGCGGCGCAACGCCACATATGGTTTATAGTTAGTATAATTAGCGATAGCTTTCGGACGCCCCTGTTTTCTTCCCGTCATGTTCCACCTAATACGCTGCTATCAGTCTATATATATATATATATATATATATATATATATATATATATATATATATATATATATATATATATCCAAATGGTGGCATCATCGCATCATGCATATATCAAACTCCACTTCACTGGAGAGTGGGCCATGGGGAGGTGCATAGGAGTTCGTCTCTTTGATGTATTGGTGAGGTGCAAGCTAAGGTCACATACATCAGCTTGGCAGTTTATTGGGTCTTAGATTAATATTGCAACTTGCAACTTTCTTGCCTAAGCATGCCTGTTGTTTAGTCTCAAGTGTTTGTCGAGTACAAGTCATCGATGATGCAAACATGAACAAGAAATGGCGAAGGATCTCCACCTTGCTTCACTTATTGAATCCAACAGTATTTAGTTTTAAAAAGTAAAATTGACGGAATCAACCTGGTGCACTAATCATATTATAATAGGAATCTAGAACGAGTATATTCAATTCCTTGCCCATCGCACTTGACGGTAAAACGCATAGGAAGCACCGGCCGGTGGAATAACTAAGTTTGCATTGATTAATTATTACCAAAGTATTATATAACCCTCCTCGCAAAAAAAAAATAATTATATGGACCAATATTTCCCATGGTTAATTGTAATCTCAGATTGACAAGACGTTGGTAGGCATGTTCATGGGTTTCTTCATATATATATATGTAGAGAGCGATAACGATTTTCCGCCAATTACTCCTACCTTTGTTTGTATAACAAATAATATCATGTTCACTCAACTAAGGTAGATTGCAACAGGATTAGGAAACAAGTGTGGTATCTATGTTGGTAGAGACTAGCTAGAGAGTTCACTGTCCTAGAAACATGTATCTTCTCCACACTCTTAATTAGCTGGGTTTTTACCGATTGTACGTTGATTTCGGAGAAGCTACGACCAAAAGAATCCAATTACCTTATAATAAATAAACAAGTTACAAGGAACTGTTCTCGACATGTAGCCATCTAACCGTTCTTGTTGTTTTTCCTATTGTAAATCACTCTGCTGAAGAACCGCTTATTACGACCTGTCGAATGTCAACTGTTATATACATGTCCGTAAACGACGGTACTAATCAAACCCCAAGGAAAAATATATAGCAGGTCGTAGTAGTAGTCGTTATTAGGTACCAGGAAAATTATGGAATCAACAACAGGCAGCTAGTAATAGGAGGACAGTTAAAGGTAAACATGATACACAGTTAAAGGTAAACATGATCCGTAGTCGTTATTAGGACGATGTTGCTGTACGCAACGTCTTCAAGACGACTTGAACCATATCCCCGTTTGAGCTTTGACAAAGAGGGAAAAGGAGACCAGCTGGAGAGGTGAATATTCTGAAAATCAGCGGATCTTCGAAGCCGCGCAGGGAATAATTAATCAACGTGCACCCGTGACCCGCCCACAGTCAAGATGCGCCAAGGGGCGTCAGCGAGCGCGGCCGAACCATTGGCCGGCATGCATTAAACAAGCACGAAAATGACGTGGATGGTGGAGACGCGCGGCCGGCAAGGGAGCACGCCCCACGTACGGTGGCTTGTTGCCTCGTCCCGGCGCCGTCGCCGTCGCCGCCGTGGCATGCAGCGAGCGCGGGGCTGAAAAGTCGTCACCCGTGACGACCTGCCAGGCTCACGCTCGCCGGCCGCCGCGTCGGACCAAACTGCTCCCCGCCGCCAGAGATTCCCCGAGTATGCCATGGCTCGACGAATGGTACGGCGGGTGACGTACATGCGGGCGCTGGAGGCGTTGACCCCACGTGTCACTGAGAGAGATGCTGCGTCTGGGTCGGTGGAGATCGGGGCTTACGAGTACGAGAGCAGAAAATAAAAGGCAAGCATGTGATCCGTCGATAAGAACATGGGCTTATCACCCAGCCCAGCACTAGCATCCACTGCAGCTGGGGTCAAGTCGGTCGGTCGTCGGGCCACACGTCAGTGGCGGCGTACTGTACACAAGAGTGGACGGCGACAGGCTGTCGCTCACGCCGACGTCGAGAATCACGCGCGAGGAGGGCGCCCCGGTTCCATCGCGCACACGTAGGACCACTGCCGCTGACGCGTGGGGCCCGACGGACGCAGCGGGCCCAGCCAGGTCGAGGCCAACTAGGAGAAGCTATCGCGACAGCCTGGGGCGTCGCGCTCGCTGCTGCGCATCGCCGCGTCGGCCAGGTCGGGTGGGCTGCCCGCCGCTTCGGGCAGCCGCGCCGCGGGGACAGGCGGCCGGTCCAGGGGCTCTGCACGGCGCGCCGTGACGTCGCCCGCGGGCGCCACGTCACCCGGCCGTGCCGTACGGCTCCGCGACGCCGCCGCCCGGTCCGGGCCACCTGAGCAGCCTCCAGCCGTCCGTCCACCGCGTCCGTGCGCCGCAGCGAGCTCTCGGATGCCCGTGGATATTCGCGCTGCTCCACTCCTCGTCCTCGTCAACCCCGATCCATCAGAGATTCAGAGCCGCAAACAGCAACAGCTTGCATGTGGATCGATCGAGCTAGCTGCTGCGTGCAGGTTGCAGGTTAGTTTTGTGTCGGCCCATGTGCGTCTGCAAAAGCCGGATCTCCCCTCCGATTAGAAAACCAAGATACGGGCATCCAACTGCCAGCGCGATCACGCCAAAGTACGAACCAGAATCGTAAATGTCAGGAGAGCCTGTTAATTGTTTATATAGCGCGTAAAAAAATACAGCCAAAATTTGGTGGGGATCAGGTCTAGTTTCTCACTGTAGGCTTAGCATAATTAATGCAATGATCACTACGAATTTTATAGCAAAAATTAGATTAAATTACGAAAACCACGAGAAATTTTGGTAATTTGGCATTCCAAGGGACTAATAATTAATGTCTTGCTTTGATCCATCTAGCTAACCATTAAGTGTGTTAGCTAGGAGTAATTGTTAGCTAGGTGATAAATAAGACATTAGTTGGACTTATTAGCTAAGGATCTAAATAGGTTCTCAACTGATTTTTAGCATCTAATTGTATTAGTTGTAGGGAACCATACAGGCTCTAAGAAACTATAGTACGTAGAGAAAAGATTTGATGAGATTACATTTTCGATCAAATTAAACCTCTAACAGATTACTACGGGTTTGAAAGTAACTCATGGGACCTTATTATAACACTCCCTCTCTCTTCTTCGCACAAACGCCTCAACAAGGCATGAGCATTCTAGACAATTTGCAACTACAATTTAGGTCATGTTTGAATCCATGGAGCTAATTGTTAGTTGCTAATATTAGCTCCTTTACATCAAAATAGATCCAACTGATAGTGTAGCTAATTGTTAGCAAATACCCAACTAACAACTATTTCACTAGTTGTCCAAACCAACTAATTCCAGATAGCCATACCAGCTAGTAGCTACTAATGGATCAAAAAATGGCCTTAACTAGTTAATTCAAACAACGGCTAGCTACCTAGCTAGTAGCTAATTGTTAGCTAGCAAATATTAATTATCAGTTATGAACCAGCTACTAACGGATCCTAACGAATCTTTTGTAAAACGAAATAATTAATTCGATTTGCTAAGTACAAATTTTGCAAAAGACTTCTTTCAAGTTAACTTTTCACAATCTAACAACACTAATGAGTTTCCAAACATATTCGCTGGGCTGTCTTTGCCCCCGTGCATGGCTCAATAAACTCCATTTTAGAAGGTTCGCCTTATGGATTTGGTAAAATTTCGCACTAGGTATTGCATATCGTCATAAACTAAAACTCCCCTCCCCACCCATCCCCAATATGCAAAAACCGAGATATGTTTTATACAATTCTTTTTTTTTAAAAAAAACTAGGAAAATCACTGCGTAGCTACAAATTTTGACGCTTGGGAAGAGCGCCGCTTGTAAAAATAAACCTACAATTTCGATGCACATACCGCCGTAAAGCTGACCAAAATGCGCTTGGTGATCATCAAAGTTTAAGCCTAGGGAATCAGGGCGGAATCAACTGTGATTACCTCAACTGGTATTGTTATTTTACTCGCCCACCTTTATTTATCAAAAAGAAGAAAAAAAAACAGGGGCTCGACCAAGTGGATGATGGGAATCTCCACTGCCAAGCATAATAAAAAACCGTTTCCTGAAAATAATATATATATCACAAAAAAAAAAAGATGCCTGGGCCCCATGCGGGCCAACGAAGACCCAAGACAGCAAAAGGGCCCCACCAGGCAGGCACGGCACGACACAGACACAGAGGCCCAGCCCCGGGCGGCGCGAAAACAGCTGACGCAAGCGATGACAAAATCCCCCTCGCCCTCGCATCCCACCGCCCACCCGCCCCTCTCGCCCCTCCGATGCGCGACACGCGTCCGCTTCGGCTTGGGGTCAACCTGCCTGCTCGTGCTCGCTCACCGGCGTCGCGAGGGCCCCCGGCCGTGCCGCTCCACCAAGTTGCACGTGCGTCACATCGAGCCCGCCGCCCGTCTATAAGTAACCACGGGTACGGCTGCGCGATGTTCCATTCCAAAACAAAAGCTCTCCAGTCTCCTCCAACCAGCTGAGGCCGATTGAAGAAACGACCCCAGCAATCAGCTGAACTCTCCTCGTCTCCAATCCCGGCGGCGGTTGCTAGGTGACCGATCGATCGAATGGACTGCGGTGGCGCGCTGCAGCTCCCGCCCGGGTTCCGGTTCCACCCCACCGACGACGAGCTGGTGATGTACTACCTCCTCCGCAAGTGCGGCGGCCTGCCGCTCGCCGCGCCGGTCATCGCCGAGGTCGACCTCTACAAGTTCGACCCATGGCAGCTCCCAGGTCCGTAGCTAGGCACACCCAACGTTATGATTATCAGTCAGTGCTAGATCCGAGGTGACCTGACCTCACCAGCTTTTGCGATCGACTGGTTGCAGAGAAGGCGTTCGGTGGGGAGAAGGAGTGGTACTTCTTCTCGCCACGGGACCGCAAGTACCCGAACGGGTCGAGGCCGAACCGGGCGGCCGGGACGGGGTACTGGAAGGCCACCGGCGCCGACAAGCCGGTGGGGTCGCCGCGCCCCGTGGCCATCAAGAAGGCGCTCGTCTTCTACGCAGGGAAGCCGCCCAAGGGCGTCAAGACCAACTGGATCATGCACGAGTACCGCCTCGCCGACGTCGACCGCTCCGCCGCCGCCCGCAAGAAGACCAACAACGCGCTCAGGGTAATTATATTCACTCACTGCTCCATCCACGACCTTGCTGCTGATTCGTTCATAGCTGAGGAGATATTTCTCTTCCCAAAATACTGACACTACTTTCAGTTAGAGAAAAGAAGTTATAGAGAAATAAAAAAAGGGATTGATCTTTGTTTTTCCCAATGTTACAACAAGAAACGGTGGAAATGCTGTGTTGTTAGGCTTGCAACTATGCAGATTAGTTAAGACGAGGAATTGAAAAAGGTAGGCGTGCAAATTGTCCATTTGAAGCAGCTAGCATGCTCGAGTTGTCCCTTTCGCGACAGCACGCGCGGCTACTTGGGCAGCCGCAGGGATAGGCTCTAGAGACATGTATAAAGCGCGGGCGGGCGGCGTGGCGTCACGGCTCACGCACGCCGCGATAGAGACAAGCGCGGCAACCAACCGTGGTCCATGGCTCTGGCGGGCGGGCGAGCGCCAGCCCGCGCCGCCTGATCTTATCACCCGCGCCCGCAAAGGCGCAAACAAATGACACCACACGCGCACCGAATCCGACGTCACGTCGTCACGTCGACCTCATCTCCAAGCCTCCAACGCGTAGTAAAAACCAATCAGCTTCGATTGACTTTTCACTGGGATTTCGCGTGGATTTGGTGGTTCTGAACCTTGTTGTCTCTTCGATCTTGCAGCTGGATGACTGGGTGCTGTGCCGGATCTACAACAAGAAGGGCGTGATCGAGCGGTACGACACGGTGGACGACGGCGACGACGACGCCGTGGCCGACGACGTCAAGCCGGCGCCGGCGCCCGCGGCGTCCAAGAACAACCCGCGCGCCGGTGCCCGCGGCGGGGCGGCAGCGGCGCCGATGAAGGTGGAGTTCCCGGAGTACAGCGGGTACTACGACTACGACGACCTCGAGACGCCATCGGCGGGGATGCTGTGCTTCGACCGCCCGTCGGCCGCGGCCGCGGTCCCGACGGCCCCGGCCTCGGTGCCCGCGATCGCGCCGGCGCTGTCGTCGCCGCCCGCGGACGCGGACCTCGACCCGGACCGCGACGACTCGAACAACTCCATGCCGTGGACGACGCACCACCACGCGCACACCGACAACTCCAGCTGCGGCTCCGAGCACGTGCTCTCGCCGTCGCCGGACCTGCCCGACCGCGACCACGCCGAGAGCCAGGCCGGGTGGTGGGCGCCCGTCGGCGTCGGCGGCGACTGGGCCGCCGAGGACGGGTTCATGGTCGACGTCGACGTCGACGACGGAAGCTCTCTGTTCAGGCCGCCTTCCCCGGGCCTGTTCGCGCGCGTCGACGCCGCCGCGTTCGGCGACATGCTCGCGTCGTACTCGTACCTGCACAAGCCGTTCTGAAGCGACGCGAACGCGAGCGCCGCGACGCCGCCCCGCCCTGCTTTCTTCTCTCCTCTAGGGCACTGACCACTGACATGGACGTTCTTGTCGATCGTCGTGTAGCACGGTTCAGGTCGAATTGCGAGCCGGTCTAGGTGTAGTGCAGCAAAGCCAACACCACCGTGCAGTGCACACATTCTTCGTGCCGCAGATCGACGGAGAATCCAGTGAGTTCTCCGCTCCATCGGCGATCAGGTGTTCATCAGTTCTTCATTCATTCAGATCGACGTGCAACTGGTAATTGTAAAAGATCTCTGCACACCCTTGCTCTTGGGCAGCAACCGCATGGAGATCGATAAGTGCTGAGCACGGTGGATGACTGGTGATGATCATGGTTGGCATGGAGATCGATAAGTGCTGAGCACGGTGGATGACTAGCTAGCCGTCGGATCGGGTATCGGATTAATCTAACCGTCGGTTTTTTGTCGGGTCAAGTAGCTGACAACTTAAGAATGAATCCTACTGGATTCAGGTGCTGTTGAATTGTTGATGGTATGGTGTATGTAATTGTCTAGTCTAGTCTAGCTGTACTAAGAATTGGTTAAGTTCAGGTTTCAGGTTGGTGGCAAACAGGCAACAACGCGCTGTAGGTTTTGTTGAGTGTTCTATGCACTATAATTGCAACGTCATGTACTAGAGTCGCTCAGCGATCGCTTTCTCGTGACCGGGGAAGCCGAAAATTTTGTAATGCAAGCAATTATCCTAATAAAAGTTTTGTAACCTGTAATTATGTACGTATGTGCCTCATGCTCTTTGTTGGCCTTCTGCCTAATCTGAATGAATGTTCTGGTGCACAAAGTTAGCAAAAGTGCCTTTCAGAAATCAGGAGCGTACATACACACTAGACGCGCATATTTGTGTCATTGTGTGCCGTGACAGTGTTCTGCAGTAAAAGAGTTTAGATTTTTGTCTTTCGTGACAAAGTGCTGTCTCTTTCAGCATGCAACCCTCTTGTGGCACTTTTTGTCACGGGGAATGTCATGCTGGGAATATCATGCCGATGCTGAATCCTAGTCATGACATGATGCGGCTGCGAAATGTCAAGAGCGAGCGACCTGATTTTGAACCATCACCACTCGTGCATGCATGCATGGCTGCGACCTGCGAGGCAGAGACGACCAAGGGAGCTCCGTGCAAGTGGCTTGATGATGCCTTGAGCATCACATCCGAGCTCTAGAAAGCACTGCATCACATCACCCTGCTCGTTGCTTCCTACTGTGTCTGTTGACATGAGAGATGTAGGGTGGAGACTGGAGAGACGAACAGACGACGATGATACTTGAAACATCCTTTCTAGAGACTCCGCTTGTTGCAGACTCATCTGCACACAATTCACTATTTCACTGCACTGAATTTTGTCTCTAACTCTCAGTGTACCAGAGATAATTCAGTATTGCTCAAGCAACTCCACCGTTTTTTCTTTTAAATCTTAGCAAGAGTTTCGTTGAGTTATTTTATTAGAAGGAAAAGGAAAAATCGGAAACAAAATACCCCACACACCAAGAACAGCAAAGAAAACAAGAAAAGAGAGAGAGAGAAAAAGGCTACTGCTAACATAGGGGCTAGGGGCGCTCCAAGCAGCACCACCCACCAAGACTTACACCTTCAAGAAAAGGAACCTTCTCTGGAAAACCAGTAACACATGAAATCCAAAGTCACAGGACTTTGCACGGTTAAGTTGGCGCATCCTGCCTGAAAGCCAACTTATATTGTTGTACATCTTCCTTGATAATGAAAAGCGGTTGCATGGGTTGCGTGGCCGAATGTTGAAAGATTCGTCGATTGTGCTCTTTCCAAAACATTCCACAAAAAGTAAACCATTAATCCATCGAATTGTCACCACTCCTCTTTCTGGATTGTCTGCCTTGCCTTCCTTCAACATTTGTAAATGGACCCTGAGTGGTCATGACTTAAAAGTTGATGAAGACCAAACCACGGTAGGATGGTTGCCCAGACTTGTTACGTGAAAGAGCAATCTGTGCAAATATGTTTAGGGCCTGTTTGTTTTCATGGAATTGAATCTTATTTCAAGAATCAAGAATCACATTTTATTTCAAATCTTAACTGAGATGTTGCTACCGGTTGCGGTTTGATAGCAACTGTGAGAGCCCCCCACAAGGAGCCTTTTGTGTCCAGACTCGCAAGCGACGAGTGAAGGACATCAGGCCGTGGAGGTGGTGATGAATCTCACATTCCATTTCTTACTATTCCCCTTTCCACTTCTTACCCTCTGAATTTGATATAGGTCTACACTTAATATTTGAAATGCGGTGGAATATCAACAAATTCTAAGGTAAATAGCCTAGTTCATGAAGTAGATTCCAATTCCAACTAAATGAAAGCATCCAAATGGGCTGTTAGGGGTTTCTTGTTGTGATGTGCACAAACTACTCTAAAGTTAACATAGTCTTAATAGCCAAACATTCTGTCTGGGATTTCTGATGTAGAACTATCTTCTATATTTTAGAACTGAGATATTAGAAACTGTTGGAGGAACCCAAACAAATAAATATGCCCCAACTTTTTTAGCCACTTAAAAAACTAATTGATTTATCAATTGCTTTTTGGGAACTATTGGAGATGTTCAAAGACAATGTAGTACTCCCTGTCTTCCTCCATTTTAAATTATAAGTTAATCTGGCTTTTCTAGATGCGTAGTTTTTGCTATGTATCTAGATATATATTATATCTAGATACGTATATGATAAAATGTATATATTTAGAAAAGTTAGAACTACGTACAATTTGGAACGAAGGGAGTAACTAGCAACTGTGGCATGCCCAGTTCTTTTTGTTCTTATATGTCAAAAAGTATGTTCCCAGCCTTGTCAAACAGAGTTTGCGCTTGTCTACTTATCTGAATTTTTGCTTCAGAGAGTTATTCGCAAAGGCTATAGGTTCTGTCCGATAGCATGGTAGGAGCACGCAACCTAGCCCATGTAAACGTTGCCTTATAAGCCCGGCCCATTGGAACTGTGCTTATAATTTGTGATATCCATTCTTGTCCAACTATGTTCTTGTGCCAATGTTCTCGATGTTTCAATAGGCAACAAAGACACGAGTAATTCATTTTGAACACGAGTTGGTTTGTTCAAATTGAAATAGAATCAAGACGATAACTTCCTGATGGTTGCATCCATATACATGCAGTACGTATACAGTATGGGCTTGCAAAAGCCAGAAAATTCTAAGATCGAAAGCATTCAAATTCTAATACCTATGAAAACATACAAAACATTCAAATCAGAATGAATGTTTTAGTGCACAGAGCTAACAAAAAGTACCTTTCAGAAGTCAAGACTCGGGAGTGTTCGTACACACTAGAAGTGCAGATTTGTGTGTCGTGACAGTGTTCTGCAGTAAAAGGTTTTAGATTTTTGTCTTTCGTGATTAAGTGCTGTCTCTTTCAGCGTGCTACCCTCTTTGTGGCACTTTTTGTCACGGGAATGTGATGCTGGGAATCTCGTGTCGATGCTGAATCCTAGTCATGATGCGGCTGCGAAATGTCAAGCGACCTGATTTTGAACCATCACGACTCATGCATGCATGCATGCATGGCTGCGACCCGCGAGGCAGAGACGACCAAGTGAGCTCTGTACAAGTGGCTTGATGCCTTGAGCATCACATCCGAGCTCTAGAAAGCACTGCATCACATCACCTGCTCGTCTCTTCCCACTGTGTCTGTTGACATGAGAGATGTAGAGAGGGTACGAACAGACGACGAGATACTTGAACGGACTTGCTAGTGCCAATCCGAGGCACTAGCGTCGAACGGTGCCCACGCAGCAAGCTAGCGAGTGCCTCTAGCGGTGTCAAACTTGCGAGCAAGTGCCCCAGCAGCAGGCCCGCGCCGCCAGACCGCGCGCGGGGGACTGCTCGTGTTCTCTCCCGCTTCTCACGTGCATCCCATTTGCAACACCTCGATGTACTTTTAAAATATTCAGATGCAACATTTATAACATATAAAACAAGACAGATGAAACACTTAAAACATGTGTCTGAAACACTTGCAAAAACACTAAAAAACATTTGAAAACAATTGCAAACATTGCGCAACATCCAGATAAAACACTTGCAACATATGTGTGAAACATATGCAACATCTAGATAATTACACTTGCAACATACGTCTCAAAAAACATATAAACATTAGGAACAAACGCTTGCAACATACGTGTACAACCATTGCAACATATGCAATATCACGATCTACTTTTGCAACATCCGTATGAAACACTTGAAACATACATTTGAAATATTTAAAACATAGGCTTGCAACATGTCTGAAAATGCCCTGAAACACTTAAAACATACATCCGAAGCAATTGAAATATAGACTTGCAACATGTCTGAAAATGCCTGAAACACTTGACACACAGCGTCGCCGGTGGCCATGGCCTACCTGGTGGGGAACTGTGGTGGCGCAAGCCTCCCCTTTCGGCCGACGGCGCGAGGTGGATGGGGGCACAGGCGCAGGCCTCCCCTACCTCCTCTTCCGTGATGTGCCGAGGTGGATGGGGGCGCGACGTTGGATGGTGGCGCTCTGATCTCGTGCTGGCGCGAGCTGTCGCCGCTCCAGTGGAGAAGGCCATGGCAGGCCTGGCACGAACTATTGTTGCTCTGGTGGAGAAGGCAGGCCGCGAGTTGAATAAGGCCGCGGCGGGCCGGAGGTGCGGTGGAGGGAGGAAGGCGGGTAACTGGGAGGCACGATGGAGAGGGAGGAAGGCAGGCTGCCGCGCTTGGGCACGGTGGAGATGTTGCCGTCAGGCCCCCCGCCGCCGTGGAGAACGCCGAGGCGGCGCAGCAAAGTGGTCGTGGCGAAGCGCGTCCATTCGAGCTGCGGTGTTTTTTTTTTCTGGAGAATTGAGACAGCAGGCTACGCTTAGGGTGAGTGGACGAGAGGCTACAACTATTGAGCTGTTGGGCTGGTGTTGCGGCCTGCGAAGAAGTGTCCGGACGATCGGAGGTCCTCACCATAGCATTTCCGATACTTGAAACATCCTTTCTAGGGATCTCGCTTGTTGCAGACCGACCTGGAGACAATTCACTATTTCACTGCAAAATTTTTGTCTCTAACTCTCCGTGTACCGGAGATAATTCGGTAGTAACGTCGGTCCCCCAAAAAAATAGAAGTCTTGCTGTCAAACAACTCCAACTTTTTTTTTTAAATCTTAGCAAGAGTTTCGATGAGTTAATTTATTAGAAGGAAAAGGAGAAATCCGAAACAAAACACCCCACACACGCCAAGACCAGTAAACAAAACAAGAAAAAAGAAAGCAAAAAGGCTACCGCTAACATAGGGGCGCTCTAAGCAGCCACCGCCCACCAAGACTTACAACTCCAGGAAAATAACTTTTTCTAGAAAACAGCTACCACCTGAAATCCAAAGCCACGGGACTTTGCACTGTTAAGATGACGCATCATGCCCGAAAGCAAGCTTGTATTATTCTACATCTTCCTTGATAATGAATGACCATTGCATGGGTTGCATGACTGAATGTTGAAAGATCTCCGTCGGTTGTGCTCTTTTCAAAACGTTCCACAAAAAGGAAAAGCATTAGTCCATCGAATTCACGCCACTCCTCTTTCTGGATTGTCTGCCTTGCCCTCCTCCAACATTTGTAAATGGACCCTGAGAGGTCATGACTTAGAAGTTGATGAAGAGGTAGGATGGTTGTCCACACTTGTTAGGTGAAAGAGCAATCTTTTGCAAAGATGTTTAGGGATTTCCGGTTTTGATGTAAAATACTATTCTAAAGTTAACATAGTCTAAATAGCCAAACATATAGTCTGAGATTTCTGATGTAAAACTATCTTCTATATTTTAGGACCGTTTACGTTCAAAAAAAAATATTTTAGGACTGAGATATTAGGAACTGTTCGAGGAACCCAAACAAATATGCCCCCAACTTCTTTTAGCCACTTGAAAAACTAATTGATTTACCAATTGCTTTTTTGGAACTATTGGAGATGCTCAAGATAATGTAGTACTCCCTGTCTCCCTCCATTTCAAATCATAAGGTATTCTGGCTTTTGTGGATACATAGTTTTTATATGTATTTAGATATACATTATGTTTAGGTACATGACAAAATGTATATGTCTAGAAAAACCAGAACGACTTACAATTTGAAACAGAGTGTGTAATTAGCAACTGTGGCATGCCAGTTCTTTTTGTTCTTATATATGTCAAGTATGTTCCCAGCCTTGTCAACTACTCCCTCCATACTGGTAATTCAAATCGTTTTGGACAAGCCTTAGATCAAACATTGGGAATATAAATTATGAATAACTTTTAAGTTGTTGAGTTTGGAAATGTGAAAATCATATAAATAGATTTGTCTTGAAAAATACTTTCATAAAAATATACATATACTAGGTAGCATGCCCATGTGTTGCTACGGGACAGTAAAACTTTTGTACTAAAAACACACAGATCGCACGATAAATGATAGTACTGTTTAATAAAGGTACTTTTGATTATCATAAAAAAGTATTAACATGCAATATTATCTTGTCTATAGAGCTAGAACCTCTTTATAGATGATATTCATTGGGAATATTATCATTTAACAATTTCTTTCCCTTGTTCATGTTCTTCTCAACAATTAACACTGTCAAGATCCTGATATTAGATCGTGCTATGGATATAGATAGCGCTATGTACAATTGGCTATGTAAAAACACTGGTAAGACGAAGAAACCTAGGTCTATGCCCGTTGCAATGAAACAACATATACACAAGAGTTTGGCTTGTTCTCGGTAAGGCGAGACCAGCTAGCAGCCACGCAAGCACATTGCGAGTTACATACACAGAGGGACACATGGCGAGTTACGTACACAAGGGGCACATGGCAAGTTACATGCCTACTAACCCATCTCCCCTCTCTAATATTGCAGCACGAACTTGTGGCTCCAATGATATTTCAAACCTTGTCTAATATTTCCAAACATCAAATATTTGCAAACCAGAGGGAGTACGACGAAAACTTATTGCAACAGAAAACTTGGATGACATAGATACAATCGGAACCTTTGTATAAAGTTAGTAAGGTTCCTAACAAAAACTATCAAAAACTATTAAGACACTCAAAATAGATATTGTCCACTGCAAAGTCTTTAAACCAGACTCTCCATTTTTTGAAGTATCTGTGTCAGCACTAATTAACCGGGAATGGGGACGTGAAGCAGATCACTAAGCACTGCCACCTTATCGAGAAGATCGTGAGCCTGTGAATGCTGCCGGCGAAGAGGGACGTCATCTCCTATGCGGTTTCCTGGTCAATCTCCTCGAGGTTGCCAACATCTTGAGCGCATCCAAGGCAGAGCTAGTAAGGAGGGTAGGATGGCAGCTCGAGGAGGCCAGCGATGCAGACCTGTTGATTCCATCGTTGTCCTGCAACCAATTCAAATGTAATCAGACATGCTGCAATCAATTGTTTTATAGCACCCTTATGTCCAACCAAAGGAAAACCAATAACACTCTTCATCAGCTAGTGCAACTTGCAAGAAAATCTTAACCTGATGCGCTGCATATTCTGACTCTTGCAGATATCGGTCTTTTTTTTAAGTTAGACAACATGGTGGTTTGAGTGTTTAACCATTCAATTTATCACAAGTAATACTCCTTTCTAACAGGCCACTATTTCAATTAATTAAGCTTGCAAATAGTTCAAGTACTGCTCAAGGTTACTAAACTTGCAGTTCAGTAACTGGGATACTATTTCGTTTGTGAAATCTTTTGATAGGTACAAGGTTAATGAACCAAGATTTCTAACCATGCAAATATTACAAGTAACAAATAAAATCAAAGTTAGCATACAAGAGCATACTAATCTGAAAAAAGAGCAGGGGAATTAGAAAATCATGAATGAAAAAACAGATTAAGTTTACTACCAAACTTGATCAAACAAGGCACTATTTAGACTACAATGCTAATATCAAAGCTTTCATAAACCAAATGAATTAACAAGACCTCACTGGAAGACATCTTGGGGACAAGAGACCCATGCATTTACCTAAAACAATACATTATTCAGACGGCGCTGCACGGGCACAAGATCAACTCCTGGCAGGTGCAGGGGACATGGTTGAGTAGGAATTCATACTATCTTTTGTACCACTTTAATTATAATAGGATCCGCTCATATTAAAAGTGTTTATGCAACCCCAATAATCCAAAGATATGACTGTTTCAAGATCTCAATTTCAGAAACATATAATAATCCAAAAGCAAAAGGAATGCACAATGTTTTCTACCATGAAAAATTTAGAAAAAAAAAATTCAGCATTGCAGGCTCAAAGAAGATAAGTTCATAATCACAGATTTGAACCTGCACAAAGCAACACAAGTTCAAAATCATATATCATTGACTCCACCTGATTAATAAAATGATATGGATAAAACGAGGGTGAATCATCCCTGCTGATACTAATTTATCCTGTCACCACAACACTAACACAGTCCACTTCAACTCACACGGTCAATCTGCAACATTCAGTTTCAGAGACAGAAAACCAATGGACAAAAGACCTGAGCACATTCACGAGCAATCCAAGAAGGGGAGAGAGAGGGATCAATCTCAGCCAACCTGAGAGGTGGTCCTCATGGTTTTCTCGTCCTGCCTATTCCAGACCAGGTCCTCATGTGGAATCAAAACCTACAAATCATTCTTCAAACTGAAAGTAATTCTTTTTGTTTGATAAACATGCTAAAATTCATCCATGTTTGCTAGTTGAATGGGTTAATTAGTATTCGTGCAGAGTTGCATACTAAAATTATCAGTTGTATGCACCAAGAGTCATATCCACGTAGTCACGTACTAAAATTTTCAACTTGTAAGCCTTACAGTTTAGTAATAACAAGAATATTATGATTTCATTATTAAGCATAGAACTTTGCATCGAAACTATCTAGAAAAGAAACACCATATAGTGATGCCAACAGAGAAATCATCTCTAACACCAAACCTACAAGCTCTCAGATAACATTAACTGAAATTACAAACACAAGGTGACATACCTGCAATTTTCCAAGAAGACACGACAAAGATTAATCTGAGAGCCTGCGAAGAAGACACGACAATGTTGAATGAGCAAAAGTTGTAAAAATATGTCATGCCAGTTCACATATATATATCAAATATGAACAGAAAGACAATAACACATCATTGGAAATAAATCCCTACTACTACTAAGAGACATGGTTGTCTTTCTTCAAATTGTCAAAGTACTTTACTCATAGGTTCAGATCTAGCCTTTTTACTTTTAATTGTATATTAATAACAATCTGGTACACTGCTGTAGCAACAAAAGTTCCCTAGCAAAGTTCCAAAAAGCGGTATTAAGCGGCTGCTTAAGCGTGCTGAAGCGCTACGCGGGAGGCTGCCGCTTCGCTTCGGGCCATAAGCGGCCCCTAAGCGGCACCGGTGCTTCAGCGGACGCGGACGCGCGCGGAAGCCGCTGAGGCGGAGAAAGGCATCGCGGAAGCCCTGCTCCGTGGCCGCTCAGCGAGCCAGCGACCGAGCGGGAAAGGCAGTGCGGGAAAGCAGTGTGGGAGATGGATGCACGCGCCGTGCGGAAGTTCCAATCGGGCGCGCGCCGTGCGGAACCCGATTCGGGGCGCGGGAGAGGAGGGGATAAAAGCAGAAGAGACTTCCCGCCGTTGCCCGCCGACCGACGCCCGCAGACCGACGCGGGACGCCCGCCGGCTCCAGACCAATGCTCGACGCCCGCCGACTGCTGATTCGAGCCGCCACTGGAGGAGGTTGAGCTCGTCGGTCTCTTCCCCAAGTCCGACGTCTCTTCCCCAAGGTCGAGCTCGAGCCGTCCCCATCTCTGGTGTCATCCTCTTGATTCTCTTCCCCACGCTTGGCAAGGTGAGCTCCTCTTCCTCTGCTTGACTTCTTCACTGTCTGCTCCTCTCTCCTCTGTTTCTCCGTTCTCCACTCTGGTTCTCCCTTCCCTTCTCCTCCCTCCCCCTCCTTTGAGTCCTAATGTGTGCTACACTGCTACTGCTAAGCTCCTGTTCCATATAGGTGTGCGCATGTGCAGTCTTGGATTGCTAGATTAGTTTATGCCTAATTCCTTCCCTGCTTTTATTGTACAGATTAGTAGAATACAGATTTCTTGTTTTGTTTTATGCTTTTAGATTTCTTGTTGTGTTGTGCAGCACTACAGTAGGATACGTTGGACTGTTATTAGAGAAGCAATGGGAGCAAGTGAACAACTAGAGCTGCATCGAAGTTCAAGAATAAGAGAACTCTATACAGAAGAGAAATTTGATTCTGAAGAAGATGAATTTGACAATGAGGATGGGCTGGATGGCATGGATGAAGATGAATGAGTCAGCTGGAATGATGGCATCCTTTGTTATGTCTATCTATGCATTGCCATCATTGATGTTTTATCAATTTATCAGTTGTGTTGTACTGTCATGCTCATAAGTGGATTGCAATGATGTATCTTTTAATTTGGAACTAAGTAGGACCTGAAACTATGGTTTATGAACTTCAAATGCAATGTTATGTTCTTATGAACTAAGTAGTAGTGTTCTTGCCATTACTATTCACCTTATATGTATATAAATATTTAATCATGAGGTATATTTTTTGTTTTATGAACCTAATCAACATTTGATGTTTCCCATATCTGTGACTGTTAGGAACATTACAACATGAAACCAACAATTGCTGAGTTGTACCTATACAAGTCCAACAATTGCTCAGCTCTACAAGTCTAGGAATAAGATCAAATAAGGTATGTTTTTATTTATACTTCTCAAGTTCACAGCCTATTACATGAATCTGATTTGCTACAATACAGAATGCTTAAGCGACGCTTTGTACGCTTAAGCCCGCTTAAGCTCTAAGCGGCGGGTCACCGCTCGCTTAGCGCTTAGCGCTTTTTTGAACTTTGTTCCCTAGTATGCAATTTGACTAAATTGGTTTCAATCGTCCGTTCAGAACTTCAATGTAACAATATAGCTTCAAAACTTCTAGATCATGTTCAACCTTTCAAAATGGTCTTGTAGTTCTGGGATAAAAAGAAAAAATGTCATATTCAGATAAACTGTTATCTATGCATCAAACTCTCAACAAAGAAAATTCGTTAAAAAAATATTGAACAGGGTCTCTAGCAACTTAACCGAAAATTCAAATAAATTATTTATCATTATCTGTACAGAAAAAACCATTTATTATGAAAACCTAATACCCATGTATATTTAATTTAAGGGAAAAACGAACTACAAATGGCTAGTTTGATGATAACACACATCAGTATCATATTAATTGTCTTATTCTGCATGCAACATATAGGACAGATAAAGTTGGGTGGCTCTTTGCACATTTGGTTATTATAATTTGGAGCGTTGGGGTAGTGAGCATACACAAATACAACAGTTATGTTCTAAAAGCATATAATCCAGTGTACGGGTCATGCTTAGCGTCACAAGATTCACAGGTCACTGGCAATTGAGCTTTAACTTTTGCATCAATTGTAAGATGAAACAGAGTTACCTATATGCCTTTTCTATCTAGGGACTGAAGCATTGTATGATGATCTATGTTAGAAAATGATCAACCAATTATTGTTCTCCTTCAATCTACAACTTTTCACTTTTGTTTTTGATCAAATTGCTCCCCTTCACTTTTCTTCTCCTCCAATCTGCGAAATAGAGTTAATGTAATATATGTATTGGCCTGTGCATTGCTACAAGCACAAAAAGTCGTATTTTTAACCAAAAAAATCATAAGCATGGATCGAAGAACACCACTGAGTGGTCCTAAGATACCTGCAATAGTACAAATGATACAACTGGCACACATCTCTTTTTATATATTAGAGGATCACATGGTTCTATGTTGTTTAAGATCTATCTTATTTTGAGTTGAATACTCTGACTCTTTTTAGATAAGCAAAAAAAAATCAGCATATCAGTTAGCACTGTTTCAGAAAGATAAATTTATTCCATAGTAAAATGAAGAAGTGAAATCATCGATTTTGTTTAATTTCCATGGAGCAGTTAAAAAATATTTTGGATACCACCCCAACCACCCATATGGCATCCAAAAACTGATTATAAATGAAACACGGTCTCAATTGTCTATTGTTCACTGAAAAAAAGAGACAGCTACACATTAATAATACTTGGAGTCACATAGCACATGAAAACACTCTCTGTGGTAATAGCTTATAGGCTTTTCAACAATCTGTTATTTAAAAAAGATAACAAAGCATTAGGAAGTCTACCTTTACAAAGCATTAGGAAGACAACAAGGATCCCATACCATGCAATGTTTTACCTCCTGCAGAGTAGAAAATTGATTCACACTGTATTGTGGGCACACCAAAAAATATACATCACAATTAACACAACTTTTTGTCATCATTTTTTGACCATATAGTAAGAGAAACCAACCTTGCTAAAACAACAACTGCAATTTGAGGACACCATTTTCTAAGAATTTTTTTATCTACATAACTTTAACAAGTAGATAAGAGCATACAGTTTGACACACTTTAGAAGCTCTACTAAGGCATGACATATTGGCATGAGCATGAGAGGAAAGCAGGAAAGCATTGCGATATCCTACTTCTCAGTGACCACGACTGTAAATTGTTCATATGCATCTTGCTTTTCTAATGCCTTTTCAAAAACACATGACCACTACTGAAAATAGAGAATTCATCCATGCATCTGCAAAGTTCCCATTTAATATATATAGGTAGGATTCATCCACTAATTATGTGCAGAGAATAGCTCTTTTATCTATTGCAAGGAAAGCCTGGCAACCTGTAGCAGGGCAAAGCATATCAAGCAATTCATCCAAAAAGATGTGACATATGAAAAGGCCTTCTTGGTTTGGAAGGGCAAGTTAACTCCCATACTGGTTGGCTGCTAGATGGATCGGAAGATGCAAGCACTGACCTAGGCATGTGGTGTTGTCAGATTTACTAAAGCAATGCAAGGCTCGGGTGGATTCGTGGAGGAGGCGGTCCACGTACCTGAACATGCCTTTCTTGGCCAGCGCTGAATGCTCTTGTCCTCTTTTTTGCCATTCCGATCACTGTCGCTGCCACTTCTAGCCGACGTGTCCATGAAGCTCAGCAACAAATGGTTCTCGGAACAACACAAACAAATCACCATCAAAACCGCAATCAACACGGATCAAAACCAAAAACCAATGAGAATGGGGAAGAGACGGTCAAATCGAATCGTACCTAGAGTCAAGAGTCGCAACTGCTGGATCAATGTGGGCAGTTCCAAATCTCGGACTCCAGGCAGCGACGGTGCTAGCCATCGTCCGTCACGCGTTGAGGCCATGGCGGCACCCGCCCCCTTGGCCACCGTGTCTCCAGGCGGCGGCCCTAACCCCTGCGTCGAGTCCCGTGCATCGAGGTGGGAGTGGGATTGCAACTTCCCCTCGGATGCAGATCCGAAGGAGGGAGGCAGGGCAGTCCGCAGGTGGAACGCTCAGTCCACGATGGCGGAGGCCGGCGAGTCTATGGGCTCCTCTTCCTCCATGGCCACACCGTCGTCGCGAGCTCCTCCAGCGTGAGGCTGCACAGGGCGAGCGGCAGCGGCCGTGTCCTCCCCCACGGGCAGACATGCGTTCGGTAGGTAGAGCGACATGTTTTTTTTCCGAAGACAAGAAAATAGGGCGTGGGGCATGGGAATCGACCCCCGGCTGCACGAGAGCGTGGTGCAGTGCGTCCGTGTGGGGGCGCGGACGCGGGATCGCAGGCTTGGCAGAGCGACGACCGGAAGAATTTTGTCGCACCCTTCCATTCTCTTAGTTTTATTCTTTTTAGTTATAGGAGATTACTTTTTAATAAATACTTTTATAAAAATAAGAAGTCAAAGTTATGCTTTGAAGACCGTGTTACTGTCCAAAACAACTTGAATTACTAGTGTGGAGGGAGTACAATTTGCGCTTGTCTACTTATCTGAATTTTTGCTTCAGAGAGTTATTTGCAAGGCTTTAGGTTCTGTCCGGAAGCATGGTAGGAGCACGCAACCTAGCCCATGTAAAGCCTCGTTCGTTGCCTTAAAAGCCCAGCCCATTGAAAACTGTGCTTATAATTTGTGATGTTTCCATCCATTCTCGTCCAATTGTGTTCTTGTGCCAATGCTCTCGCTGTTTCAATAGACAACTAAGACGCGAGTAATTCATTTTGAACACAAGTTGTATTGTTCAAATTGAAACAGAATCAATCAAGACGATAACTTCTAGATGGATGCATCCATATACATACAGTATACGGTATGGGCTTGCAAAATCCAGCAAATTTTAAGAATAGAAACATTCAAATTCTAAGACCTATGAAAACATACAAAACATTCAAATTCTAACACCATAAGCTGTGTACGTCTCAATTATCTAAAATACATCATCAATCGCAGTAGGACCCCCACATGCATGATCACACTTGCTTCGGTAGCTGAAGAATCCAACGGCCTGATCGAGTCCTGAGCCGCTGAGTTGCTTCGGTAGCTGAAGAAACCACCACCCGACGTGCTCCTCCGCGGCGCCGGTGACTGCGCCGTCGCTGCGCGGGTTGCTCCACGCGCCGACGCCTCTGTTGTTACAGACACTACGGTTGGCCTCCCTGCTGAACCTGAAGCTGGAACTGGAACTGATGGAGGCCCACCAACCACTGTAAGCCATCCGGCACAAGGTGATCGCTCGCCAGCAGAAGCAGGAACGGCAGAGCGTCCGCGTCAGGCGTCCTAGCTCTCGCGTGACTGGTCCTCAATGGGCTTGATTCCTATGCGTAGAAGCAGCTGCACTGCTGAAACAAGCCGGCGGCGTGTCCGGTTGTTAAGAGGGAACTCTGAACTACTCTGAACTTTTGCCATAACAGAACTATGAACTACCGATAACTGTCCTCTCTATTCTCGTGTTCTTCGAGTTCCTCCAGCACTTCTTTTCCCAATTCTCTCCGATCTAGATCCCTAACAGCCACTCTCAACACTCACCGCACTCCATCCGTGAAAACGGTGGCGATTGCAGACATGCATTCTTTCAGTTTTTGGTCAGGGCATTGCATCACTGGTATTGTGTCCCTAACTAACTAGGAAGTGGCAACGGAGTGTAACGCTGACAAATCAGCTGCAGTAGAAGTAACCATCACAGAAAAATCATGCGCATTATGGTTGCAAAAATTCGGAATGCAAATCACTGACGAACACAAAATGTGTGGGGGGGAAAATTGGAAGCTTTTTAAAATGTTTAAGACAGAATATTACTAGGACTGAATAAAGAAATGCATGCAGGTAAAGGGAGGAGCAACTGATGCTCGTCCTGCTGCTGTCCTGACCTTTTGAGAGCACAAAACCAAGTTACAGAAACAAAAATACTAAACATGTCCCAATTAATCCAACAGATTACTGGCATTGCTGTTTTTTCTACTCTAGCCTGATTCATCTCAACCTTTTCCTCTCCAGCTCTGCCCCTTTCTTTCTTTCTATGCTAGCTGCTACCTACTTTACGTAGGAGCCTGCTAATACAAGATATGCATCTCTGTAATCCATCAAATCATGACCAGCTAGCCATGTACTTCTATTCTTCCATCTCCTGACACTGATACAAAAATAAATCTAGTTTCAAGTTGAGTGTGAACCTGTGTTACAATTGCATAGAAATAATCATTTTCAGAAAGACTGCACTGGTTTTTCTAGACAACGAAGATAAGCAACAAAATGAAAATCAACCTAGATACTAATCAAGAACACATAGAGTGATGTGAATTTCAAAACCAACATTGTTTCATGTAAAGTCTTGGGCAAATTGATGTAGGTGCTACCACTGTCAAGGATCACCGCCATCGTGTTCGTGCCAATCGACTTTGCATCCAAATTGCTTGTCCTGGTAAGTAGTAATTCGGTTGCTTGAAATAAAATGTTGTGCAGATGTCTGAGTTAATAGCGTCAACTTTATGGGTTACCTTTACGAGATTGACAACTATAATGGTTAAGAAATCAACATTGTTTCATACTTTCATGTAAAGTGGTGAGTATGATTCGTGGAAGAGATATACTGGTCACCATTATAGAGTCAACTAATAACAATTATAGAGTCAACTAATAACAACATGCCTTCTGGTACATGGTGGCAGAGGTTTCTTTGTCCTTTCTCTAGGTGTTTGTCTTCACTGCTGTTTGCTCATGTTGCAAGTGGGTTGTTGTTGGTAGAGTTGCCTTAGTTAGTTGTTTGATTTTGTCGCTACTGTTGTTGGTAGAGTCGTCTTAGTTGCTTGTAGTTGTTACGGCTATTGTTGTTTTTGTTGTACCCAGTCTGGGGCTTCTTCTTTATCAATATAATCGGCAGCTCTTCTACCTGATTCGTTTCATAAAAAAAAACATGCCCACAATGTTGTCAGACTATTGTCAGTACAAGTAAGCGCACTTGTTGGCAGGCACTCTAATCAGCGAAAGTTCGCTGCACAAAAATGCAGCCAACGATTAGACAACCCATGGGTTGTGGCTTTCCTATTTTGGAAAAGAAGTTGTTTCCACAACTTTCTATTTTGAAAAGCTACAAAATTATACTTAAAACTTTTGTGTATAACATTTTGTGGAACAAAATTTATCATCACAATTTCTTAGAAAATTGCAAAGTTATACTCACAACTTTTGTGTACAACATTTTGCGGAACAGACCTACTCACCTGAATTTCTTATTATAACTCTTTTGATATAGTGTTTTACATGATTTTATACAACTTGACATGACAACTTTTCTATGTGACCTTTATAACTCAACTTTTATTCATAACTGTTAGCGGACAAATTTATCATAACAATTTCTCAACATGATTTTCCGAATAACATAACTTATACACATAAATTTTTGTTGTCTCACAAATTTATTTGGAAAAATTTGCTGGTGGACACTGAAAGTCGGGTTGCTTTGCCAGCGAACACTGAAAATAAATCGATTTGCTAGTGGACACTCTACTTTGTGCTAAATTAGCTGGAGGACACCGAACGCACTAAGATATTCATTTCTGGCTCACGAGGTGAGAGACCGTGCCGTCGACACTGACCCCGTGCCACCGAGCCCCTCAATACGCGCCACGATCTCAGGCATCATCGGCCGTTGGTCTAGGGCAAGCTCCATGCACGGTCCATGGCCAGCCGCAACATCTCCATCATCTCCTCCGCGCCCGGGTGACGTCCACTCCTCCTTCACCGTGGAGCGCGCCCATCGTGGGTGGTCCACGCCCTTGTCGTACAACACCACGTCCGTCGGCGCCTTCCCTGTCAGTAGCTCCAGGGGAAGCATGCCGAAGCTATAGAAGTCAGCCTTCTGTGAGACCCAGAGAGGGTGTGCCATGACTTAGGGCGCACAATACCCATCAAAAACCCTCATTCAATTCGATCATCAAAACGGAGAGGGGTCGCTTGACAAGAAGAGAGTTGCGAACAAAAGGTTGATATGTGCACTTGTGTATCGAGTCTGTGATGAGTGATTGTCGAAGATGATCAAGGCTTTGGTTGAGTTTGTAGACCCCTATGCATAAGTGCGTGTGCAACATGTCTCTTGGCTGTGTTGGTGTGCAGCACAGAGACAGTTGACAGGCATGGTGAAGGTCAAGTAAAGACGGGTCTTGCTCATGGACTAGGAGTGGTGAAGGATGAATGTGAGGCTTGGACCGAGGGACCAAGATAGCTGGAAGACTGATCGTGGGGGCTGAAACTTGGGGGCATCAACAAGCAAGAGCACATGAGTAGACCATTTTGACCAAATTAAGACAGTGGTTGACCAAGCAAAGGAACTTGAGGAGTTGGTGACTGGACGGTCGAGGATGATGGTGACGCATGTCGAGATCATGGAGGAGGCGTAGCAGATACGCTTCTCACCAAGCAATTTGGTGGTTTGGGCCTCAAAACCACCGGTGGATGGTTTTCTGGTTTGGGCCTCAAAACCTGGTTGGAGTTACGACAGGAACGGGAGGCGGCATGTGGCATCATCGTGAAGCTTGTGTCGAGGTGAGGCAAAGTTGTGAAGAGCTCGTGGCCGTCAGATGCCTACATATCAATATCAACCATTATGCCCCTAGGGTTAAGTGGTTCAGTCCAAATATCTAAGGGCTTATTGGGAATATGTAATAGGCCTATAAATAAGATAGGAGGCTGCCCCAACCAGCCATCTCTTCCATTAGCTTTTGCCTTAGCATCTAGGTAGTTTCCTTTCGGTCTAGGAACCGAAGAGAGATCCGCAGATGTGAGTTTGATTAACTTAGTCCGTGTAATCATTCATCTCTGGCAAAGGGCCTGACCTCTGTGCTTCATACTCTTGAGGAATAAAGAAAGTTGACCTCTAAAATCATGGATCAAGATATGATGTTTTGATTGGTTTTTTTTTCTCTCTCCTAATCTTAAGATTTGTAATAGCGATTGATAATAGAACATTAACAGATGGTTGACACCTCTTAAATCCAAGAACTATCACACATGAAGCCACAAGAAGATACATGAGCATCCCATAAGTCAAACAAGAGCATACTTTGTAGCCAACTTCATTGGTAGTTTCTATCTCTCTGTAATAGGATGTCCAAACATGGAAGCACAACTGGCTACAGTGACCGAGGCACCAACACAAAGGAACTGAAATGAATGGTCATTGATCTCAATTATGTTCCCATTGGTAGCACCTATACCCATCAAGAACATCGATAGCTCGACCTTTCCAGGATTAGTTGGTGGTTCTTCAATTTCATCTTAGTTGTTGTTTAGTGTATTCTGCTCAGAATTAGTGTTGATGATGATTAGAACCACCCCGATGTTGTTGCTCATTTGTTTGTCCTCTTGAATCTCAGTATGTTCTTCAATAGGTGCATTAAAAAAAATTCCTCTAGGTCAGGAATCTAGGCATCCAGTACAGCAACAGAAATAGACAAGTAATTTTGAGCTTTTAGATAGACTAGGTAAAGCAACAGAAAAACAATTTCCATGTTTATAGAAAATCAGCACAACAACATAAAATAAGTACAAAACAGAACAAATAAGGAAATGATGCTTGTGGGTTAGAACTTACTGCATTAACTTGTTCAATTATCTCACTGGTACTCCATTTTGTGTAACTAGGCAGTGGAGACGTAGACAAGAACAGGATCTTGACGCAATCATAGAATCCTTTGGAGCAGTAATTTCTATTGGAAATTTTCCATGCATATCAGAAATGTTTGCATCACCGCCCGCACACAATAATAACTTTATGCATTCACGGAGTTCTTAGCAGCTAAGCAGCAATGGAGTTGTTACAACACCAATAGCGTTGGAGTCAGCACCTTCATTAAGCAAAAGCTTAACCAAATTGATTGGAGCTTTTCCTTCGACAGCAAGCATTAGTGGTGTAGTGTATAGCAAAAATAAAAAAGCTATCAATTTCTGTAAGCTATGTATTGGCAATTGTGTCATATATATTGGTATGATTTTCTAAGGCTAAACCAAAATCAATTTGAAACTACGACTTTGTGCGTTTATTACAGATATTTGCTAGATAGTTATATCAAAATTCACGATTGACATAAGTCGAGTTAGGTCATACTTCAAGTACAACATTAGTCGGACGGTGCCACTAGTAGTACCGTCAGTTGATTGATAGACGCCTTGTGTCACATGCAGCAACGTCTATACTCGTTGAGTTACAAACTGGATGAATGAGTGGTGCCCGGGTGCTCAACGCTGAGTACCCAGCTCTGGATTCATAGCTGAGGGCACGACGTAAACCTCTGGTCGAATAGCAAGCAATGTACTTGTTAGATTTGATCGACCACTTTTTGTGTTCGCTTGAGGGCATGCTCACAACAAACTAGAAGCTCGTTCGAGTATACATCTCTTTTTTGGATGCATGTGCACTGTGTATACTCCTCTTGATCTAACTGGTGATTGGGCCAGCTTATTAACTGGAAACTGGCCACCGGACATAGATTTCTGTTGCTCGATACCGCAGAAGTGGTACCAACGCATTGGTTCTTCCAGGATCTCCTGTACCATTAAGAGGCATAGGTGCATCATTTCGACCCCAATAGCATCTTGTACATCAACTTCTTTATCTCCCTATGCGAAAATTACATGGGGATCAAACCCCATTTTGTGTTCTAGTCGAGATTGTGTGAGGTGAGGCTATAAAGCTTTAAGAACTCTCCTCTGATGGCATGAGGCTTAAGCGTGAGACTGCACGACAAGTCGGATTTTTCCATATCCCTTTTACCTCGTCGAACTCGGGCTAGCATGAGCGGTGGTTTTATGGGTGTGTTTGCTTCACAGCCTCCCAGGCAAGCTGCCCCCCACAGGCAGCGATCCTGTCCCCAGGCACCAGAAATTAGACGTCTGGGAGCAACGCCGACACCAGGCAAGCTTGCTTGGGAGACAAGCAAACAGGCCCTATGGGCGTGTTTGGATGATGATTGGTAGGCAGCTGAGCAGCCAGGCAACAATCCTCAGCCCTGGCAGAGCAAAATGAATGCATGGGATCAGTTTCCTGGACCAGGCACGTTCTCATATCACAAACCAAAAAACCCCTGTATCCGTGAGGAGAACCTGCCGCGCTAGGCCTGTGTGCAGTCGGAGCTGCCTTGGCATGCAGTCGACGTGATTCCCCAAAGCTGAGGTCGACCAGGAAGAGGTGCTTGTAAAAGAGGTGAAGGAGTAGATGTCTTGGGGCATATGTGACAGGTGAAGCCTTGATTGTCGCCATTGTCCATCGTCAGATTTAGGACCTGTTTGGATCTATTAGCACTAAAAATTAGCTAGCTAATAGGTATAGCTACTAATTTTTCACTAGCTCATTTTTAGTAGGAGGTTGTTTGAAAATTGTTGGATGCTAGTATGTTGGTATGTGTTCTTCATGTCTCATGTTGCATTTAGATGGGTTTGTGTTTGAAAGTGTTGCCTTGAGAAAATATTAGCATTTGCAAGATATTTTGCTTACACACAATAGGTTATATCCTAAAAAGGTACATGCACGAAGTTTCAGTGACCCACTTTGAGCATTTACAATGCAAGGAATCTTCAATAGCCACTCGCAGAGAGAGAGAGAGAGAGAGAGAGAGAGAGTAATGAATCTAAAATGCAAGAGTCTTCGCTTACAATGGAAACGACTAATTTTCCATGCTAATCTATATATAAATATCATGGAAAATAGCATGGATAATTATGCATCAAACACCCTTGAGAGAGAGAGAGAGAGAGGAGGCGTCTGTCGTGCCCCGTACCTCCAAGCTGACAATGAAACATCCTTAAAACCCCAACAATTTTTATTCATGGATGAAGAGGAGGAAGTTGAGAGAGAGAGAGAGAGGAGGAGGAGGAGGAGGAGGGGGAGGAGGAGAAATAGGAAGTAGCAGGCCCCTTGCAGACGATCCTAGAACTGATTGCTCATCATGTTTGGCTTTGCATTAGGATGGGTTTGGGCTCAAAAGTCTTGCATGAGTATTACATCTAGCAAGATATTTTGATTACACAAGTTGGTACTCCATCCGTTCCAAATTATAAATCGCTTTGTCTTTTTTTGATACATCCATTTTGATATGCACCTAGATATAATAATATGTCTATATACATAGTAAAACGGATTAACCAAAACAGTCAAAGAGACTTACTCGTATAATTTAGAACGTATAGACAAGAACTCAGGAAGTTTCAACAACACGCATACTATATGTTCTTAAGGAAAATAGGCATTCCATTTCAAAGCATCTATTGATCTGTAATTGTCACTTTGCTAAAAACTGAATGCAATGCTTGACTTGAGCACCATGGGATACTGATCGATTCTCTAGTGCTATAAGCTTCAGGAAATTAGCACAAATATATGTAAAAGGTCACTAAGCTTAATTTTGTAATGCTCAATTGTGCTTCCCATTTTCACATTCTTCAAGTCAGCTCTCAAACCTCCTTTCTCACATATTGTCTTGCAAAAAGATCTTTCTTCCTAACAAAATCAGTTTTTTCATGGGGCTTACTTACCTTATCATCATACACCTGATTAGTATTCCAAGTCAGATCTCACTTTGACCTTCACGCCTCAAGATTTTCTGATATGGAAAACTAGACATTCCCTCAATACATGTTCATGTGGGAGAATAGACACATGCATATCGTTTGAAAAAAGCCACTAATCACCGATAAGTTCACTGTTAAAAATATGCAATTCAAGTATGTTACTATATTATATACTCCCACTCTCCTAAAAATCATATAACTCTAGCAACTCTAAAACATATTAGTGCTCAAGGACCTAGTTATCCTAATTATTATAATGATTCAATATTGTTTGTTATACTAACTAATGGAAAAGGATGCATATCTTCCTTAGTTAACTGTGTGTGCAAGCGGGCTACCCAATGGGGAATGAAGCAATCCACAAGATTACATGCATGATGCATGCATGAATGAATGAAATTCATGTTGATGGCCCCACTACCTCTCCATCAGCCTCAATAACCATTATTTCAAAAAATTATCTCCTCAATCAATGCTTCCATTTATATAAGCCCAGTAGAAAGTTGGATATGGGCTTTGGTTGGGCCTCAGCCACATTAACACAGGCGGGCCTTTTAGGAGGTCCGCCTCCAAAAATGGACCATAAATAGATTTTAGGAATCGCCTCCATAAATCGATTTTACGAGGCGGACAACCGTGACCGCCTCCATAAATGCATTTTGCGAGACGGTTAATTTTGACCGCCTCCGTAAATGAAACCGTCTGCCTTCAAAAATCCTCAGGCATTTTACGAGACGGATGGATTTTGTGACCCCCTCCGTTAATGTTTGGACAGTGTCTCGCAAAATCATTTTTGTAGTAGTATATATAGAGTTAGAATAGGCTGAGCATCTCACCTTGTGCACGACAGGTTCCAATAAATCTATGGCAAATTAAGAGTGCAGAGTATTCTTATACACTTCATGAGATAGAACTACACAGTAATTTTCAAACTCATCTATCATGATCTTAGGATACATCAGTTTCACAGAATCATGTGTCCTCTATTGTCAATATGTAATTATGCATACTGTGTACACACTGGCAGTTCTATTCTATAGTTGACGCAAAATTTCATATAGCATCATATATTTTGTTTGCTTTATCAATAAATTATTTTGAAAGTAAACAGGTATACATATGACCGATATGTAAGGCGAGTGTTATTGCGTTGTGCTATGGTGAATGTAGTCCCTGCTTTGAACTAGCCATACAGTACCGTCATATGCGTATAGCAGGATTTAATTCGTTCTAAACAAGGGTCAAATTCTACAAGGCAGCAGCAGCAGCCGTACTGCTTTTGGAAACCACAACTATACTACATAGAGTGCAGTTGATCAGGACAATCTTCAATTGCTGCAGGGTGCCAGGGCAGACACACTAGAGTTCTTATGCCAAGCTATGGGGCCGCCAGCGCTGGACCCTAGTTGTTATACTCCATTATTCATCTCAATAATAGGTAGAACTTCTTTCACATTTAAAAAAAAAACAAAAATTAATGATGATTCTGTGCCACAACTGTCACTCCACTGCACCACTTGTATAAAACTGTGAAATACAGACGCTAACGTTGAACACAAAGAAGCTGAGTTGGTCCTGTTTTTACTACCTCTCTCAGCTTAACCAAATACCATGTCTACAATTACAGTTCCAGTCATTCCTGGAGGCTACCCAGGTAAAACATAGCATCGAAGGAATTGTTTCTTTTTTAATGAAAGAGGCATATATATGGACTGCACAATCAAATTTATGACAGCACAAAGAACATCTCAGGTGCGTTCACAGAAAGGAAAAAAACCATCTCAGGCGAAAAACAAACATAATGATCAAATATGCTTTATTATGAGCATTGATCACTGATCAGGAGGTACACACACAAGTTTCTTGTTTATAGAGTTCCTTTCTTACAATCCTTAATTTTTCTTTATTCTCTTCTTCACCTTCTTCAATCTTTCATCCCATCAGGTACTGGCAACTTCATTCAGGATTTCAGATGCGCGAAATGATCGCAGCTTTGGACTTGGGCATTTTATCACACGGTGATGGCATCCATGCAAGCCTCCCTTTCTCATTGTCGTATATCACAAGCTGCTCCTGCATTGAGATGCCTGCAGAAACAGAGCACCACTGGAATCAAAAATATTTTACAGATATGTATGCCTGAACACTGTATTCTGAATTGAGCATGGTATATGCAAAATTTTGTACCTCCAATCACGAACAGATCGAAGCCTGGCAGTTCAAGAATGCCAAAGCATGCATTCCCATGCCCCTGCCACAAACACAAAAGCACAAGAATTTAAATCATTCTCCTCCTTTTTTGACAAATTAGCATTCACTGCTGACAGTCAGCTGTGTTTGGAGTGCTTACAGTGATAATGAGGTAGTTTTCAGGAGGGATAGTCATGGTGACTCCATGGTCAAATTTCAGAGTGACCAGTGACTTGAATTCTTTCGGGAGGTCGTGCACAGTTTTGAAAGGTTTAGGTCCTTTCCAGCATAGAGGCAGTGCAGTATCAGTATCAG
The DNA here is from genome assembly GCA_904845875.1 of Miscanthus lutarioriparius. Lineage (NCBI taxonomy): Eukaryota > Viridiplantae > Streptophyta > Magnoliopsida > Poales > Poaceae > Miscanthus > Miscanthus lutarioriparius. Next base: position 85,414,239 of record CAJGYO010000009.1, on the reverse strand, counting down.
ACACCTGCTTGAGTGATGACTTGCTGAGAGAGGCCTTCAGCTGCAGCAACATCCTTCACATGTCATGAATCCTATGTCTACTGTCTCTAATAATCGTGGTACCTGGGGATTAATAATGAATTGTGATTACTGATTAGGAACATACCGCAGAAACGAGCTGAGCATGTAGATTCTCAGGCATCAAGGTGTAAGTGCTGCCACTGTCGAAGATCGCCTTCAACGGCTTTGTGCCTATCGGGTTTCTATCCAAGTGCAGGGTTGCTTGGCCCGGCGAGTAGTGATTAGGTTCCCTGGAAACACGTTGAAACAAAGTCGTCAAAAGAAAAGAAAGTTCAGTGGTATCCTTCTCAACTAGTTTCCATTATTGAATTTCCATTTTCCTGAAGAGAAAGTGGTTCCTTTTACAAGATTGAGAAGCAAAAGGGGGCATCAATAAAAAATGTGTCCTGTTAAATGGTGATTATTACCTGGAAATGCAGTATATGTATATGTATATGATATGCAGCTGTGCAGGAATCAGTGCTGTTACATAGTGCTAATAGTGTGTGCATGCTTGAATAAAATGAAGCAATGAAATTCACAACAAACTAACAGACTTCTCAGACCATCATCGTGAACAACCAAGCACTTTGCATGAAAAGATAAGCATAGTATAGTGCTTACCCGGGTGCTGTTGGAGCCATGGGGACCCAGGTTACATTCCCTTTGAGCTGAGGCATTGGCCTATCACATTCTTGGAGACGGCTCCACTGTGCTTCAGCTGCGAGACGAGGTCTACCGAGCCCCTTCCAAGCCCAAGGATGCCATCGACCGGGACCCGCTTGGGGGCCTTCTTGGAGTTCTGCATCTGATCATACCCACAGCTGCATGCAGAAGTTAAGAAAACTACAAACTGTCATGAACATATCCAGTGAGCAATGCAAAGAGAATGTAATATCCATGCATATATTCTGTTGCATACCCAAAGGCGATGTTGGGGGCACTGCCCGTAGGCAATGAGAACTTGTCAAGGACGAGCACACCAAGAGATGACGATCCATCTAGGTAGTGTATTTTTTCGTAGTCGCATTGGCGCGGTGCAGCTCTGCAGTCCTTGGTTGTACCCAGGTCTTTGTGCAGCGCGTCGCAGACAGGATCTGCGCATGGAACGAGCTTCTTCAGCGTCGGTCGGTACAGTGGGTGTGGCACCTGCAGGGACAAGGATCACCAAGATATATATATATATAGCATCAAACATAGTGCAGTTCATGGTGATCTTTGTGTGCACCATCCACAAGCACAAATTGTTTCTGACTACTACGTTTTTCTAGTCAAATTTATTTCCAATGAAGCTGAAAATAAAGGCGAGATGCATATATATGTGCGTGCGTTTGCGTTCTGCAGCACCGATATAATATACCTTGTTGCAGGTGTTGCAGGGACCATTGTTGTCGTGGCACTCGAGCCAGGTGAGGTTGCGGCCGGTGTCGATGTCCAGGAAGTAGGGCTTCGCCGGCTCCCCGATGTTCATGGTCACCTAGAAGTGTCTGCAAGCACAAGTGGACGACAGCATGGAAAAATCGTCAAGCAAAGGCCAAATATATCTTTGTATTTCTTGCTATGATAAGATGCAGTAAACAACGAGCGAGGGTCCTTTGTTTCCAAATTTTTTTACAACTTTCCGGTTGACATCAAGCCATGCGAGTTCGAGAGAGAAGTGTCGGATACCACAAGAAGGGGTACCGTAAACAAGAACAAAAAATATTGCTTAAACCTTACAAAAATCAAAGCCAAAAGACTACCGCCAGGTCTCTGCAGAATTCTCCGATTCGCTCGAGGCCTTGCGCCGAGGCCTCATACGAAAGGCCAAAAGCGCCCCGCCGAGGCCCTCTCGCCGAGACCCTCTCGCCGAGGCCTCGCCCCGAAAGGCCTCGGATGGGATGCCAATTCTCCGATTCGCTCGAGGCCGGGCTCGGCAAACATACTCGTAACCTCCGTCCCGACCAAACTCCTCTGACGAAACGTCACGTCCAGATTAATGCGCCCAACTACTCCCGCAAACGTCAGCCGCACTCAGGTACAGTACGGGCAGAACGACCGACGGGACAGGGGACCGGGCGCAACAGGGGTTACCTGCCACTGTGCTCATCACTGTGCTACCTAACCCCTGTGCCAAGGACAAAGCAGCATGGAAGGTCAAGTCCATGTCCCTGTAGTCTCGGAAACCGCAGGAGAGCCCAACTGCTCGTTCTACGCCTCGTCCGAGACCCCCCGGCAGGGTCTCAGACGTACTATTCCTTCTCCGCCTCGGCCGAGGCCGGGCTCGTCCCGCATCCTCGTCGTCTCCGCCTCAACTGCCCCTCTGGCGGGCCGTCCCATCCGTGTAAGTACCCCTGGTTGCGCCTACGTCAGCCACGATTGGCAGGGCATAGCAACAGGGGCGATGGGACGGCGGTCAAATCTCCTTTTTTACCATTCCCCACTGACGGTGCAGGGACTACCGTGCTTTGCGGACACACGCCCTGCACTTTTCCACCTAAACCGGGTACGACGCTGACCACCGAGACCGCCGCATCGTACTCAGGTCACCTCCCAGGCCTCGGCAAATCAGGCCTCGGCGCGGCCGGCCACAAACACCTGCCAGGCCTCGGCGAACCACCAAGTCAAAAATTCACAAGGCACGGCATGTCACCTACAGAGGAGGCCATGCTGACTAAACGTCAACGAGGACCCCTACGACTTCAACAGCCTCAGGCATGGCCGGCATGACGCACCAGTGATCAAGTACCAATTGCCATTCCCGACACTGTGCTGCTACAGGAATAGGCCACAGTACTGGATCTTCCTTCCTCGCTAAGGCTCCACGTGTAGCTCTCTCATGTACTCCTGGCTCCCTCCTTGTGGCTATAAAAGGAAGCAGCCAGGGCCGTTTCTATGGATCGAGACCACGCCGGCCCTCACGCGCAAAACGCACTCACTCAATTCACGCACGCTCCCACGCTGCCTGAGAGCAACGACTCAAGCAGCCCGCACCACTCCACGCCGAGACCTGGGACTAGCTCCCTCTCTCACCCAGCTTGTAACCCCCTACTACAAGCACTTCGGTGCAAAGAATACAAGATCGATCTCCTAGACTGGACGTAGGGCACCGATTGCCTGAACCAGTATAAACCTTGTGTCTCTTTGCATCACCATCCGGGATTAGGGGCACGCAGTTCACATTTACTGGTTGGTTGAGGACCCCTCGGTCCGAAACACCGACAGTTGGCGCGCCAGGTAGGGGCCTCTGCGTGTTAGCGTGATCATCCCAACAAGTTCTGGATGGCTGACCCCATACATCCACTACGTCTTGGCACGATGGTCTGGTTTGGGAGCCTAGAGTTCATGGCTCTAGGATGTGAGTACGATATGGTACTCCTCACACCCAGAGCCCCACCGGCCTGCGACAACGTCGCGCATCGGCAGCCTGGGCGCAGGCGGCGCCCGGGCCACCGCTCTCGTCACGCTCGCCAGGCACGACGCGAGCGGGACTACTCCGACGCCACGCGAACTTAGGGCTGCGCGCCGCACTCCGCCGACATCCCTTGCCCGGCTGTTGGTACAGAGTCCCTGGCTGGGGACCTGTCTAGCCTAAGCCTGGGCAGGGAAGAGACGCCAGTAGCGCGCAGCGACGTCCCGTCGTCAAGCTCTGCCCCGCCACTCCCTGAGGAATCGACTCAGGCAGAGCAGAGCCCAGCGGTGGCACCATCCTCGTACCTCTTTGGGCTGAAAAATATCGCCGCCACCTACGCTTTCGCTTACGCCTCTGCGCACGCGGAGCCCGCGGGACACCACCAACGATTCGCCCTCGACTTCTCCACCACAATCTCGACCCACACCCACACTGAATCCTTGGAGGAGGACGAGGCATGGGCCGGAGCGGACTTCTCCAGGCTTCGTGACCCCGAGGCTATGCGCCGCTTCTTGGCCGCAAGCGACTACTGCTTCGGCCACTCCGACTCCGATGACGAAAGCACTTACGATCCCACTCGAGAGTGTTTCCACGTCGGGCTCGGAATGCCAGGGGCTAGTGACGAGGGTGAGAGGGCAGGCAACCGGTCCCCACTCTGCCAAGGGGCGGGCGACGCCACACCCCCGCTCGTCAAGTTCCGGGCGGCGCGGAACGTGAACATCGCCCCCGGGGATATCCGACGCTTGGACCTGGAGCAGCTCCGTGAGCTCCAGGCAAAAGTCGACCAAGATCGACTCCTGCTGCAGCAGCTCCGAGACACTCTCGAGCAGGAGCAGCAAGGCCGCGGTGACGGCAGAGGGCCCACGACGTACACCGCCGCATCAACAACGATGAAGGAAGTGAGCAACCCCCAATCTTCAATCGCGCTAGCCAGAACGTCGCGGCGGCGGCGATGCTAGTCCGAGCGATGCCCGAGCCCTCTACCACGGATGGGCGACGGGTCCGCGGCGAGCTCCGAGCCCTTCTCGAGACCGCCGTAGTACAGCAGGCCGAGAGCTCCGCCTCTCGGCGACGTGAGAACATCTCGAAGCGGCCCTTGGTGCACGATCGCATCAAGGCCCCCTCAGTCCACGACCGCCTCAGCGACCGACGCGAGGCGCAAGAGGACCACGACGTGGTCAGCAGGCGACGGCGCCACGACAACGACGGCTCACCCGAGGTTACCACCCACACCGAGGTGGCCGCTACGCAGTCCTTCTCCTGGGCCGCCTGACCCTAGAGTCTTCAGCAAGGCCATCCGCGGTGCTCCATTCCCTGCCCGGTTCCGGCAACCGGCCAATCTCGCAAAGTATAGTGGCGAGACCAACCCCGAGCTGTGGCTAGCCGATTACCGCCTGGCTTGTTAGCTAGGTGGCGCGAACGATGACCTGCTCATCATCCGTAACCTCCCCTTGTTCCTGTCAGACTCGGCGCGAGCCTGGCTCGAACACCTCCCTCCCTCACAAATTCACAACTGGCGCGACTTGGTCAAGGTCTTTGTCGGGAATTTCCAGGGCACATACGTGCGCCCCGGGAACTCCTGGGACCTCAAGAGTTGTCGCCAGAAGCCGGATGAGTCTCTCCGAGACTTCATCCGGCGCTTTTCCAAGCAGCGCACCGAGTTGCCCAGCGTCGGTGACTCGGAAGTTGTCCAGGCTTTTCTCTCTGGCACCTCTTGCTGAGACCTGGTCCGAGAGTTAGGCCGGAACATACCAACTTCGGCGGCCGTGCTCCTCGACGTCGCCACCAACTTCGCCTCGGGCGAAGAAGCTGTCGGAGCCATCTTCCCCGACGGCGAAGCAAAGGGGAAGCGGAGGGACGAGACCTCTGGGGCCTCGCCCTCCCATTTCTCCAAGAAAAAGAAAAAGGGGCGCCAGGGGAAGCAAGAGACCCTCGAGGCCGATTTTGTCGCAGCCGCGGATCGCGGGAATCCTCGAGGCCCCACCAGAGGCCCCGGACTTTTCGACGACATGCTCAAGAAGCCGTGCCCTTACCATCAGGGCCCGGTAAAGCACACCCTCGAAGAGTGCACCATGCTCCGACGCTACTACGCCAAGCTCGGACTTCCCGACGACGATGCCAGGAAGAAGGGCACCGGCGACAAAGACAACGACAAGGACGACGGGTTCCCTGAGGTGCACAATGCCTTCATGATCTTTGGCGGGCCTTCAGCGTGCCTCACGGCGCGTCAATGAAAGAGGAAACGCCGGGAAGTCTTCTCGGTTGAGGTAGCTACTCCCCAGTACCTTAATTGGTCTCGGGAGGCGATCACCTTCGATCGGGAGGACCACCCCAACTATGTCCCAAACCTCGGGGAATACCCGCTCGTCGTCGACCCGATTATCGGCAACACTCAGCTCACCAAAGTGCTGATGGACGGAGGTAGCGGCCTCAACATCCTCTACGCCAACACCATGGAGCTCCTAGAGCTCGACCAGTCGATGCTCCGAGGGGGTGCCACACCTTTCCACGGCATCATGCCAGGGAAGCACGCCCGACCCCTCGGACGCATTGATTTGCCGGTCTGCTTCGGCACTCCCTCCAACTACCGCAAAGAGATCCTCACCTTCGAGGTGGTTGGGTTCAAGGGAACCTACCACGCCATTCTAGGGCGCCCGTGCTACGCCAAGTTCATGGCGGTCCCAAACTACACCTACCTCAAGCTCAAAATGCGCGGCCCCAACGGCGTCATCACCGTCGAGTTCACGTATGAGCATGCATACGACTGCGACGTCGAATGCATCGAATACGCAGAGGCTATCGTGGAGGCCGAGGCACTCATCTTCAACCTTGACCAACTCGGTAGCGAAGTACCCAACTCCAAGCGCCGCGCCAGGACTTTCGAGCCCACAGAGACTGTCAAGCTTGTCCCAGTTGACCCCAACTGCTCCAACGGCCGAACGTTGAGGGTCAGCGCCACCCTCGACAGCAAATAGGAAGCCGTGCTCATCGACTTCCTCCGCGCGAATGCCGATATGTTCGCATGGAGCCCCTCGGACATGCCAGGCATACCGAGGGAGGTCGCCGAGCACGCCTTGGACGTTCGGGCCGGCTCCAGACCAGTGAAGCAACGCCTATGTGGATTCGACGAGGAGAAGCGCAGGGCCATCGGCGTGGAGGTGCAGAAGCTCTTGGCGGCCGGGTTCATCAAGGAAGTATCCCATCCAGAGTGGTTAGCCAATCCTGTATTAGTAAGGAAGCAAAACGGAAAATGGAGGATGTGCGTAGACTACACCGGGTTAAATAAAGCATGTCCAAAGGTTCCATTCCCGTTGCCTCGGATCGATCAAATCGTTGACTCCACTGCAGGATGCGAGACCTTATCCTTCCTTGATGCGTATTCTGGTTACCATCAAATCAAGATGAAAGAGTCTGACCAGCTCGCGACTTCTTTCATCACCCCATTTGGCATGTACTGCTATAGAACTATGCCATTTGGTCTCAGAAACGCAGGGGCCACGTACCAACGGTGCATGACCTAGGTCTTTGGCAAGCACATCGGGCAAACTATCGAGGCCTACGTGGACGACATCGTAGTCAAGTCCAGAAAGGCCAGTAACCTCGTCGATGACCTGGAGATCGCCTTCAAATGCCTCAGGGAGAAGGGCATCAAGCTTAACCCCGAGAAGTGCGTCTTCGGGGTCCCCTGAGGCATGCTCTTGGGATTCATAGTCTCAAAATGCGGCATCGAGGCCAACCCAGAGAAGGTCTCGATCGTAACCAACATGGGGCCGATCCGAGACCTCAAGGGAGTACAGAGAGTTATGGGATGTCTTGCGGCCCTGAGTCACTTCATCTCATGCCTTGGCGAAAAAGGTTTACCTCTGTACCGTCTCTTGAGAAAATCTGAACGCTTTTCCTAGACCCCCGAGGCCGAAGAGGCCCTCACCAAGCTCAAGGCATTACTCACCAATCCCCCCGTCCTGGTACCGCCAACCGAGGGCAAGGCCCTCTTGCTCTACGTCACCGCAACGACCCAGGTGGTCAGCGCGGCAGTAGTAGTCGAGAGGCAAGAGGAGGGGCATGCTCTATCTGTCCAACGACCCATTTACTTCATTAGCGAAGTACTCTCCGAAACTAAGACACGCTACCCCCATATCCAGAAGCTGGTCTTCGCCATAGTCTTGGCTCGGCGCAAGCTACGTCACTACTTCGAATCCCACCCGGTGACCGTGGTGTCATCCTTCCCTCTGGGGGAGATAATCCAGAACCGGGAGGCCTCGGGTAGAATAGCCAAGTGGACTGTCAAACTCATGGGGAAGGCCCTGTCTTTTGCGCCTCGGAAAGCAATTAAATCCTAGGTCTTAGTCGATTTGTGGCTGAGTGGACCGACACCCAGTTGCCACCTGCTCAAATCCATTCAGAATGCTGGACCATGTACTTTGACGGGTCTCTGATGAAGACCGGGGTAGGCGCGGGCCTGCTTTTCATCTCCCCCCTCGGAGTGCATGTGCGTTACATAATTCGGCTCCACTTCGCCGCCTCCAATAACGCAGCCGAGTACGAAGCTCTCGTCAATGGCTTGCAGATCGCTATCGAGCTTGGAGTGTGGCGTCTCGACGTGCGGGGCGATTCACAGCTCGTCATCGACCAAGTCATGAAGGACTCGAATTATCACGACCCCAAAATGGAGGCGTACTGCAAACTGGTACGTTGCCTTGAAGATAAATTTGACGGTCTCGAACTCAACCACATTGCGTGGAAGTTCAACGAGGCCACGGACGAACTGGCAAAGATGGCATCGGCACGGGCCTCGGTCCCCCCGAACATATTCGCCAGAGACCTGCACAAGCCCTTGGTGGACTACGTCTCGGCAACAGAAGAAGGCCCACTGGCCGAGCCACCCACAGGGCCCAAGGCCCCCTCTGTTACCGAGACCCCGGCGGCCGAGCCCGGGACCATGGAAGTCGATGCAGGGCCTCCCGAGGCCGACCGAGGGGCGGACTGGCGAGTCCCCCTCCTTGATCGCCTCACTCGAGGAGTGCTTCCTGCAGACAGAACCGAGGCCCAACGGCTGGCGCGACGAGCCAAAACTTACGTCGTCAACAATGGCGAGTTGTACAAACGAAGCCCATCTGGCGTCCTCCAATGATGCATCACCACCGGGGAAGGCCAAGCCCTGCTTTGGGACTTGCACGCAGGAGCCTGCGGACACCATGCTGTGCCTCGGACGCTCATCGGAAACGCTTTCCACCAAGGGTTCTACTGGCCAACGGTGGTTGCCGATGCCACCAAGCTGGTACGCTCCTGCGAAGGATGTCAGTACTATGCGCGACAGACACACCTCCCGGCTCAAGCCCTCCAAACCATCCCCATCACATGGCCGTTCGCCGTATGGGGACTGGACATGGTTGGGCCTCTGCAGAAAGCCCCCGGGGACTATACCCACTTGTTGGTAGCTATTGACAAGTTCTCCAAGTGGATCGAGGCTCGACCGATCACTAAAATCAAATCCGAGCAAGCAGTATTGTTCTTCACGGACATCGTCCACGGGTTCAGAGTTCCAAACACCATCATCACCGACAATGGGACACAATTCACCGAACATAAATTTCTGAAGTTCTGTGATGACCACCACATCCGCGTGGTCTGGTCGGCCGTAGGACACCCTAGGACGAACGGCCAAGTAGAACGTGCCAACGGCATGATTCTTTAGGGCCTCAAGCCAAGGATATACAACCGGCTGAAGAAATTCGGCAAGAAATGGCTGGTCGAACTCCCGTCGGTCATCTGGAGCCTAAGGAATACACCAAGCCGAGCCACGGGGTTCACGCCGTTCTTCTTGGTCTATGGAGCCGAGGCCATCCTCCCCATTGACTTGGAGTACAGCTCCCCAAGGCTGTAGGCTTACAACGAGCAAAGCAACCGCACTACCCGCGAGGACGCTCTCGACCAACTGGAGGAAGCCTGAGACGTTGCGCTGCTACATTCAGCCAAGTACCAGCAAGCCCTACGACGCTATCAAGCCCGACGCATACGAAGCCGAGACCTGAAGGTGGGCGACCTGGTGCTAAGACTGAGGCAGAGCAACAAGGGCCGCCACAAGCTGACCCCACCATGGGAAGGACCATACATCATCGCCCAAGTACTAAAACCCAGGACCTACAAGCTGGCCAACGAGAAAGGCGAAATCTTCACCAATGCTTGGAACATAGAACAGCTACGTCGTTTCTACCCTTAGAATTTCCAAGCATTGTACAAACTGTTTCTCGGAATACAATTAAGAGGCATTCTTTAGTTGTTCTAAATTTTCTAGAAACCCATCGAGCCCATCACGGGGCTCGGCATTATGATAACACCGCAAGGAAGGCTCTGCTCTATCTCCCCCCTAAGTCCAACGCACCGTTCTTAAGTCATTTTTCGAAAAAATTCCTACGCTGAACTCTCTAGCGTGCTCTGACAAATCGATTGTGAAAGAACCTAAGGACCAAAAGACTGTCTCAAGGTCAGAAGGTCGGCTGAGTCGCGAGACGGCCTACGCCTTCGGGCTATGGCACTCCCTCACCACCTTCTGCCCAAGGGGCAACTTAGGCTCCAAGGAAGTTTTTTTACAAGAGATACGTTCAGAAACAAGACAGAGGGCAGAGGCTCGGAAATACAATAAGGAAAAACGATTGAAAAAGCATCGGTGCGCGATCACTTTAAAAAGGCCTCAACAGCCGCCAACGTTATGATAGGACAACATAATCCCTAATCTAATTACACTGCCTCTTAGGCCTAGGTCACGGCGTAGGGTCTCCAGCATCGGCGGACGGCGGAGGAGGGACAACCTCCTCTTCGAACAGCCCAGCCAGCGCCGCGCCGGGACCCTCCGCCGCCTCCATCAGCTTCGTCACCGCCTCGTCGGCCTCCTCGTCATCATCGGGCAGGACGTAGCCATCGCTGATGGCTTGGAGGTCAACACCGACATAGTGCGAGGCGATGACGGCCAGTGCACGCTTGACACCCGTATGCAGTGCCCCTCGGAGTCGCTCGCGCATCTGGCCGCTCAACGCAACCAGGCGGCTCCCGAGAGAGCTTCCTAACTGGACCCCTCGACTTCCAGGGCCTTGCAGGCAGTACGGGCGGCGCTCTTCAGCGCATCATGCTCCCCGATCTCGGTTTCAAGCACCGCCTGCACTGCGGCAGAGGCCTCGGCTGCCTGGGTGACCTCTTTCTCCTGCTCTGCGCCAAATGCAATGGAACAAGGTTGAGCGCAAAAAAAGTACAAGCTAGAGCAAGGGCGGAAAGTCTACGGAACTCACCCGTGGCCTTCTGCCCCCAGAGTCGGGCCTCGACCTGAGAGGCCTCGGCTTTCTCCTTCCAACACTGGGCCTCGACCCGAAACGCCTCGGCTAACTCCTTCAGGTGCTGAGCCTCGACCCGAGCAGCCTCGGCCGCCCTAGAAACCTCCCCCGCCAGCTCTATATCACACCAAGGAGTTAGGGGCCGAACACAAGAAAAATGAATTAAATAAAGGGAACAAGACTCACCTTCGGCATTTCCCCTCCAGATCATAGCCTCGGTCTGGGAGGCCTCAGCCACCATAAGGGACTCATCCAAGGTGCCTTTTGTCAGCTGGTGCGCACTTTGCTCCGCCCCCAGCTACCCAGCAAGGACCTTGCTCAAGGTCGTGGCTTCTCCAGCCTAGGACCTGAAGGCGTCCCGCTCACCAGCCACGCGGATCTGCTCCTCCTCCAACTCCTTGACCCACGCCGCCAAAGGGGCAACCCACTCTTGGGCCATAACCGCCTCGACCGTCGCATCGGCACAACGAAGGCGGAGGTCCTCCACTTCTGCGCTCTGTGCCGATAGGAGCTTGTTGGCGCCGGCAAGAAGCCCCTTTTGCCGCTGAAGCTGGTCCTAGACGTCCCTCTCCCCCTAGAGAAAGACCGACTTCCCGAGGGACCGGGTCTCGAGCTCCTGGGGGAAACAGAACAGGGGTCAATCCCTACAAAGAAAACTCGAAAGAAGATCACCGCGTAAGGAAAGAAAGTGTGAACCTAGGTGACTCCGGGCAGATCGTCGGCCACCACGGACAGCGCCGTCCGAAGTGACCGCTCCGCCAGCTGGCGGTACTGCTCGAACGTGTCCCAGCGCCCGCCCTCGGCCGCGTCCTCGAGGGCAAACAGAGGCTCCGCCTTAGGGTCGTCCCGGCTCTGCCACACCACACGCGGGTGGTCCCACCCGTGGGGCTCGGGTCGTACCTGCGCGAGGGCCGAGCTTCCCTCGCCCGGGGTCAGAACCGACTGTTCCACGGCACCGGCCACCTCACCGTCGGCCATCTCCCACGCCCGGGAAACATCGTCGGAGGAGATCGGAAGGACCTCTACCTCCCGGGCGCTCCCCGGTAGCAACGGCGGGCCTTGAACCAGGGGTACCACCGAGGCTTCCGCCGCCTTCATCTCCACTTCCTGGGCCTCAGTGGTCCCATGGGCTCCAGCCCCCGCCATCGTGGCCTCGATGGGCGTGGGGGCTTCGACCTCCGCTGTTGCGGCCTCGGAGACCCTGCGGTCCTCGACCTCGGTGGCCTCGGCAACCGAGGACACCCCGGCCGCATCTGCCTCACGGCCCTCGCCTTCGTGGGGCGGAGGCGCCCCCTCCCCCATCGGTGTCGGGGTAGCCTCGACAGCCCCTCCTTGGGAGACTGACTCCGTCAGGCCGGCTCTCGCCGATGCCACTCTACGTCGTATGGTGGCTTGTGCCCCTGCCACCCAATGGGCGGTGGAGCCAGGGGTCACCTTGAGCGCCTTAAGCGGCGCCAAGGAAGGCACCTCCGCAGGTCGCTTCCGGCTAAAAACATAATACTTACAGGGTCAGCACGAGACGAAGGAACGAACAAAAAAACGCTGTGGTGCCACCTAAAGTACGCTTACCTCAACTGGGGCAGCAACCGCTTTGGCACGGCGACCCTCGTCTGCAAAGGCGGCGGCGGCGGCTGAAGCACGATCGCCGTATTCGTCGGCACCGGCCGGTCCTCGACGGACCCCGACGCCCCCTCGGTGCTCTGTGGGAGCAGTTGTGTCAGCTCCGCCGCCACTTGCACCACCGCTGTCGTCGAGCCCATCGGGCTGACGGCACGCTTGCCCAATGTCCGCTCCTCAGGCGTGTCGGCCTTAGCCCTGAGGTGGGCAATCGCCGACCTCGAGGTGGCTCCTCCTCCTCCTCCTGGGAGCGCCGTCTCCTCAACATCAGGGAGATGGTCCAGGGGATCCCGCCCCCTCTCGCCCTCGTCATCTTCGTCCGAGGCATCCGTCGATAGCAACGGCGATGGGGACTCCTCCAACGGGAGGTCGTCCTTCCTTTGCTGCCGACAACGCTCGTCTAGTTTCTCGCGTGCAAGAATCTGCTTCTTACGCTTCGCCGCCTTGGCGTCCTTCCATTTTTTCTGCGCCTCGACGTGCGCCCGGTTGATCGCCTGCCGCCTCGCGTCCTCGGGAACGGGCGGCGGGGAGGCTCGCACGTCCCTCATCCCCTGCAGGAACGGCGAACGCGCATAAGGGAACGAGAAATAATGAGAAACGGGGAGGGCTCGGGGGATGCAACGGCGCGCGACTTACCAGCGAGAGATACCCCCGCGACGGACGCATCGCGAGGGTGGTCAGACCACCGTTCCGCAGCTTCGCGTCCACCGCCTCCCTCACCCGGCGAAGAATTTCCTCGTCAGAGAGGGCGAAGGCAGACAGCCGGATGCCCGCGATCAAATCGTCCGGCCTCATCTCGAACAGGCGCCGCCGCTGAGCCATCAGAGGCGGCACCCTCCGGCTGTGGAAGGCGGCCACGACCATAGCCGCAGTAAGGTGGCGGTCCCGCAGCCTCTGCAGCCCCTCCAGGAGCGGCTGCATCTTGGGCTGATCCTCCCTCGGGACGCCATACTTCCACCGCTTCGAGCTGCTCCCCACAATCCGCCCAGCGTACGGGGGAAGTCCGCTGTCGTCGTTGCGAAGGTAGAACCAGCTCGTGTACCATCGACGGTTGGATGACGCAAGCTAGGCTGGGATGTAGAGGTGCTGACGATCCTGGCGCACTTGGAGAGTGTAGCCGCCGGCCCTCACCGCCTTCCTCGTGCCCGACGTGCCCGCCGGCTTAGTGGTATGCCCCGCCCGGAAGAGATGGAGCCACAACTCCTAGTGGGGAGCAATCCCTAGATACCCCTCGCAGACAGCGACGAAGATAGCCGCCTGCACGATAGAATTGGGGTTGAAGTTGTGGAGCTCCACGCCATAGTAGTGCAGGAGCGCCCGCATGAATCGGTCCGCAGGAATGCCGAGGCCGCGCTCGTGAAAGGACACAAAGCTCACGACGTAACCATCGCGAGGCCTCGGCTCTAGCTCGCCCAACGGAGCGATCCACTCCGGCCTGTTGGGGTCGGTCACCGGGCGAAGGAGCCCGCCGTCGACGAGCGACTGAAGCATCTCCACGGTGACGTCGGATGGATCCCAAGGGTCCGCCTCGATGACAACAATGTCACCGGCCATTAGTGTGGTGGAGGGCTCGACTACGACGGTGAGTCTCTCTCTCTCTACCTCGCCTCTTTCCTTTCTTCCTCCTGGGGCTCTCTGCTCTGGCGACGGCTCAAAGATGGCAAAGCTAATACGGGCAAGGTAAGGAGGGGAGGAGCGAGGCTCGTTGCGTATTTATGCAGGGTGAAGGCGAAACGGACGGGCGACGAAATCGGGGAAGTTTCCCTCAGATCCGGCGCGGTTAATCCTGATCCGATTTTACCGCCCGTGTGTCCACCTTTTCCTCATTAATCGCGAGAACAGTTACGTCCCATCCGCTGACGCCACATCACATCCGACCGCTGCAGCAGCAGGCGTCGTTCCGCCTCCCCCAGGAAATCGCCTAAAAAGGCGCCGGCCGTTGTCGAACCGATGGGGGAAATATCCCCCCCACCCTATTCCTTTCAGGTGAAGGAACCGGGCGCCGAGCCCATTACGGTCCAGGGGTTCGAAGGCTGGGCCCCTGAGGGTTTCGACAGCCGCCCCAGGGCAACAGAGTCAGGGGCGACCGTGGGTGAGCCTGTACATGGCCGAGACCCAAGCAAGCGAAACGCTTGGGATGCCCAAAGTCACGTCCGAGACCAGCAGGGAGTTCTCCGAATGGGATCCCACCGTAGGGAGGCACCGAGCCCCCGGGGCCAATCGGACGGCCCTAGGACCCAATAGAGAAGCCCTCTGGTACTTTTGGAGTGCGTCTCCGGACCGCTAGCTGACCCTTATCGAATGGGGCACCGGCCTCCACTCGGACTTACCCGATAGCAACTCCCCGGAAGTGTCACCTTCGCGCCCACCAAGGGTAGCTGGCATATTCCACCCCTCATTCCGAACGAAAAAAAAGCGCGAGGGTCGATAAAAAGCCAGGTGGGGAACCCCTGACGAACCTCCCCAGAGAGGCTAAGGGCTCTCCCCGCAACTTTGTCGAGACCCAATGACCTGTGTTCGCACTCGAGGGGGCTCGGCAAACAAACCCCTCCTTTCGAATGAAAAGGTTCTTGCGAGGGTCATACAAAAAGCCAGGTACTCTCTGACGGCCCTCTTGCTCGAGGCGGAGGCTAGGGAGCTCTTCTTCCGCAGATATCTTTGAGGCCCCTTGACCTGTGCTCGCACCCGAGGGGGTCTCAGCCAACAAACCCTCACGCGCGAGAGGCGTATAAAAAGCCAGGAGAGCACCTAACGGCCCTCTCGCTCCGTGCAGAGGCTAGGGGCTCTTCCTGTAGGTTTGCCGAAACCTAGCGACCCGGGTTCGCACACGAGTGGGCTCGGCAAACAACCCCCCCGTCCGAACGAAAAGGATGCGCGAGGGCTGAACAAAAAAGTCAGGGGGACCCCTGACCGCCCTCTCGCTTCGTGTGGAGGCTCGAGGGCTCCTGCTACACCCAACACAAGGATAAGCGACCCAAGCCCGCACTCATACATTCAGAAAAAAGCAACAAAAAGGGTGCCGAGCCCGTTACGGTCCAAGGGTTCGAAGGCTGGACCACCGAGGGTTTCGACAGCCACCCCAGGACAACAGAGTCAGGGACAACTATGGGCGAGCCCATACATGGCCGTGGCCCGAGCAAGCGATCGCTCGGGGTGCCCTAAGTCGTGTCTGAGACCTAGCAGGGAATTCTCGGAATGGGATCCCATCGTAGGGAGGCGCCGAGCCCCCAGGGCCAATCGAACGGCCCTGGCACCCAATAGAGAAGCCCTCTGGTACTTTTGGAGTGCGTCTCTGGACCGCTAGCCGACCCTTATCGAATGGGGCACGGGCCTCCACTCGGACTTACCCGATAGCAGCTCACCGGAAGTGTCACCGCTCGCGCCCACCGAGGGTAGCCTGGCATATTCCACCCCTCCTTCCGAACGAAAAGGAAGCGTGAGGGTCGTATAAAAAAGCCAGGGGGAACCCCTGATGGACCTCCCCGCAGAGGCTAAGGGACTCTCCCTGTAACTTTATCGAGACCCAGCGACCCAGGTTCGCACTCGAGGGGGCTCGGCAAGCAAACCCCTCCATCCGAACGAAAAGGTTGCGCGAGGGTCGTACAAAAAGTCAGGGGTACTCCTGACGGCCCTCTTGCTCCGAGCAGAGGCTAGGGAGCTCTTCCTGCAGATATGCTGAGGCCCCGCGACCCAGGATCGCACCCGAGGGGGTCTCAGCAAACAAACCCTCACGCGCGAGAGGTGTATAAAAAGCCAGGAGAGCACCTGACGGCCCTCTCGCTCTGTGCAGAGGCTAGGGGGCTCTTCCTGCAAGTTTGCCGAGACCCAGTGACCCGAACTCGCATTCACGGGCGTAGCAAGCACGATAAAACTCCTTGCTCAAACAGGAAAAAAGCCCCTGGAGGAGTAAACCCACTCCTCCAGGGCCTCGGGGGCTACACCCGGCGGGTGCGCTCGCGCGCACCCACCGGAACCACCAAGTACAAAACACGATCCCGACAGGAACTGTTGCGAACCAAGTCTCGTCAAAACCTCAGGAGAGTGCCCGCACTCCTCCCGAGGCTCGGGGGCTACTGTCGGATACCACAAGAAGGGGTACCCTAAGCAAGAACCAAAAATGTTGCTTAAACCTTGCAAAAATCAAAGCCAAAAGACTATCGCCAGGTCTCTGCAGAATTCTCCGATTCGCTCGAGGCCTTGCGCCGAGGCCTCATACGAAAGGCAAAAAGCGCCCCGCCGAGGCCCTCTCGCCGAGACCCTCTCGCCGAGGCCTCGCCCCGAAAGGCCTCGGATGGGATGCCAATTCTCCAATTCGCTCGAGGCCGGGCTCGGCAAACATACTCGTAACCTCCGTCCCGACCAAACTCCTCTGACGAAACGTCACGTCCAGATTAATGCGTCCAACTACTCCATAAACGTCACCCCTTTTCAGTGCAGAGACGGGCGAACGACCGACGGGGACAGGGGACCGGGCGCAACAGGGGTTACCTACCACTGTGCTCATCACTATGCTATCTAACCCCTGTGCCAAGGACAAAGCAGCATGGAAGGTCAAGTCCATGTCCCTGTAGTCTCGGAAACCGCTGGAGAGCCCAACTGCTCGTTCTACGCCTCGTCCGAGACCCCCCGGCAGGGTCTCAGACGTACTATTCCTTCTCCGCCTCGGCCGAGGCCGGGCTCGTCCCGCATCCCCGTCGTCTCCGCCTCAACTGCCCCTCTGGCGGGCCGTCCCATCCGTGTAAGTACCCCTAGTTGCGCCTACGTCAGCCACGATTGGCAGGGCATAGCAACAGGGGCAATGGGACGACGGTCAAATCTCCTTTTTTACCATTCCCCACTGACGGTGCAGGGACTACCGTGCTTTGCGGACACACGCCCTGCATTTTTCCACCTAAACTGGTACGACGCTGACCACCGAGACCGCCGCATCGCACTCAGGTCACCTCCCAGGCCTCGGCAAATCAGGCCTCGGCGCGCCGCCACAAACAACACCGCCAGGCCTCGGCAAACCACCAAGTCAAAAATTCACAAGGCACGGCATGTCACCCACTGAGAGGAGGCCATGCCGACTAAACGTTAACGAGGACCCCACGACTTCAACAGCCTCGGGCATGGCGGCATGACGCACCAAATTGATCAAGTACCAATTGTCATTCCCGACATCAGGTCTTTCTGAGAATATGCCACGAAGATCGATCTTCCTTCCTCGCTAAGGCTCCACGTGTAGCTCTCTCATGTACTCCTGGCTCCCTCCTTGTGACTATAAAAGAAAGCAGCCAGGGCTGTTTCTATGGATCGAGACCACGCCGGCCCTCACGCGCAAAACGCACTCACTCAATTCACGCACGCTCCCACGCTGCCTGAGAGCAACGACTCAAGCAGCCCGCACCACTCCACGCCGAGACTTGGGACTAGCTCCCTCTCTCACCCAGCTTGTAACCCCCTACTACAAGCACTTCGGTGTAAAGAATACAAGATCGATCTCCTAGACTGGACGTAGGGCACCGATTGCATGAACCAGTATAAATCTTATGTCTCTTTGCATCACCATCCAGGATTAGGGACATGCAGTTCATATTTACTGGTTGGTTGAGGACCCCCGGTCCGAAACACCGACAAGAAGGTAGGTGTGTACATTACTATACAAACTCTGTAGGGTAGACGCTGCCGCCAAGCTTGAACACCATGGACGAGGAGGCCAACGGAAGGAGTGGAAGCACGAGCAGAAGGCTGACGACCATCTTCCAGCTGCCAGCCATGGTGCAGATGTCAGTTGCAGTACACTTCCCTCTTGCTGAAATTCAGTCCTCTGTTTGGTGGGGGTGGAGAGAGTGACGGAGGGATGCGAGGTATTTTATAGGCGTTGTTGGCTTGGGGGGCTGGGACTTTCTCCAGCCTGTTCAATTTTCTTTTCTTTTCTTTTATTTTTATTGTTGTTTTGCATTTGTGTGGTTCTGGGAATAAATATCTGTTTTTTTTTTACAACAAGTTATGAGCTTTGCTTGCATGTCAGTGTCATTGGATTTGGAAACTTTCATCTAAAAAATTTGGATAGAGGTTTGTTTGTGAGATGCTTTCTTTGTGTAAGCACTTTTTTTAGAAACTGTGAGGATTCCTAGACAGTTAAAGGGATCAAATTACCTTAAAAAACATGGTACGTAGCACCTCTGTATCACAAAAATGTACACACAGGAAGTTTGAGCAACCAACTCAGAAGCACATGCGCCTGTACTAGTTACCATCTAAAATTGTAAGTTTGCTTAATTGAACTGAGCATACACCAGAGAATAACTGATCCATTTGCTACAAAAGTGACCACGCGCCTTTTCACATTCTAAGGCCCTCAGCTGCATCGCTAACCCGCCCTTTCACTTATTGTTTTGTACATCAGCTTTCCTTTCATACAGGGATTGTCGAATTTGAGAACTCTTCATTTTAAAATAAAAAATGGATATAGTGTGCTTTTGAGATGCTTCACGTACACAGTTATTTTTTTAGATAGAAGCTTTGAGAATTTTTAGATAGTTTAGGGCCTGTTTGGAATGCGGGAAAATTTTCATGTTCATATGTTTTTCATGTAAAATTGAACTAATTTCCGTGAAATTCTTGCACGATTCCTACAAAATTCTGCGCTCCAAAAAGACTAAGGGCACATTCGTTTCACACGGAATGGAGCGCCGGAACGGATCCGGCCAGGAACGTTGACGTATTTTATACGGGCCACCCACCACCAGGAAGCGATTTGGCTGGGAATCAGACGAAACGAACGGGCCCTAAGGGATAAAGTCAGGGCAGTAGAAAGAAATATACTTTGATTACACGAAGCAAAGTTCTTTCAAAAAAAATTACACACACGACGGAAGTTTCAACAACCAACTCAGAAGCACATGCTCATGGACTAGTTACCTCCTACAATTGTAGGGTTGCTCAACTGAATGCTATAATATAATTGACTTGAGGACAAGGGAATACCTATCCAGGTTCTATATCTGTATTCAGATAACAAGCACAATATATTTCATAAATTGGCAGTGATGATACTTTAGTTTCTATGCTCCGTAGAAATCGACCTTATTATTTTTATCACATTCTATTTCTTTATATATTTTCCATCCTTTTATACCTATAGTTGATTATGCTATGCTAATGAATATCATATATTCAAAGTGGGACTACTACAATGGAACAAATATTTGTATCATACTCCATTTGTTCCAAATTATAGCTCACTTTTGCTTTATCTTAAGTCAAATTTCTTTAACTTTGACCAATGTTTTACATTAACATCTACAAGTTCAAATAAATGCATTATTGAAACATATTTCATAGAAAAGTTATAGAACTAGTTTGTGTTTGTAGATGTCAGTATATTTTTCTTGGTCCAAGTTAAAGAAGTTTTGTGTAGTACAAAGTTAAAGTGACATATAATTTGGAATGAATGGATCGGATTACGATATACAACAACATAAATATCTCTAATGATAATTCATAAAACTTGCATACGGATAATTATCCATTAAATGTGGAAGATATATAGATACAATCTAAAACAAACTTTAGTCAATATTTTTTCAAGCTAACTGTGGCCCCCAGAAATAAGAATCATGGCATCCATATATTTGGTAGCTCTGTATATCCACCGGTCCTCATATGGTTCCCAAACATGACAACTTTGAGAAATATTGACTCACTGGAGGAAAGATTAATAGAATAAATTTCAAGTAGGTTACTGCACATCAGAAATTATAGTTATCTACTAGTTGATTGGTAAATTTAAATAATAAAGGAACATCATTGTAACTCCTTTTGTTCTAGTTAGCTATGTATGATGCAAAAGTATGATTAATCAGCTATATGTTGCTCTGTTCTCCGCAGACGCAGACGATGCATGTGAGTAGGAAATGTTAGAGCTCTGGTTACCTTCTAAGATGTATCACACACAAGTCATCTCCTAAAAGAGTGCACATAGATTCATTTCCTACTCACATGCATCTGCAGAGAACAGAGCATATATAGCTGGGTATCACACACAAGTTATCTTCTAAAGAAGTGCATACAAGAAGTTTCAACAACCCACTCACAAGCGCATCTTCTAAAATTGTAAGTTTACTCACTGAGTGCTACAATTGACTTGAGCACCAGGGGATCTGATCCATGTGCTAGACAATAAGCACAATATATGATATTTGAGAAGTGATAATGTGTATAAAACACACATTGCATCATGCTCTACAAAAATGTCCACCTTTTTCACATCCTTAATGGCCTCAGCTGCATCACTGACCGACCAACCAAGTCATCAGAAGCACGTCACATGCACTAATTACCTTCTAAAATCGTAGGTTTGCCCAACTGAATGGCTTGCTCACAAGGGAATGCTGATAGAGGTGATAACTGTGTTGAGATAATAATACACTGTGGTAGCGATGATGTGTACAAATCACAAGCATTTTCTTATGCTCTAGAAAATCTGTTTTTTTCCACATTCTTTGGGGCCTCAGCTGCCTCACTAACCTCCTAACTATTTTTTTATCCCAAGCTTAGAATTGGTCCATGATTGCAAACACACTCACATAATGTCCCTTCCTGATTAAAACACACACTACATGATGGATCCTGCCAATGCATATTTGACATGATTGTTTATTCCAGTAGGAAAAAATATCAGAGTTCTATCTTTGTCAATAAGGAGAGATGGTTCTCCTATTCTACAAGGTTGGTCCATTTTCTTCAATCTAAATTAAGTTTGATATTTTTATATTATTTTTGTCCTTTAGTATAAGTGGGTTGGGGTGAAAAAATAACAAATTTGTAATCCAATCCACCCTAATACATATGGATTGAGGTAGATATGAGTGTAGCCAAACAAGGTCTAATGGACATTTTTGTCTACATGCAAAGTTTCATAAATTATTGGTCATATGTGATATCATAATAATATAAATATTTGTTTAATTATTAATAGTCCACTAATGTAGCATAATCAACTCAACATACGTTGATTGGGGTGGATGCAAGTGCAGCCAAACAAGTTCAAATGGAAAAAAAATACAGATGACATAAAAATAAACTTTTAAGTCAATATTTTTCAAGCTACATATAGATATCCGTGGCTAATTGTGGGTCTACAATTTTGCTTCGTGATTACGTACATCCATTTGGTGAGTTCAATATCCATAACAACTTACCAGTCTTCACAGGATTCCCAAACATGATAAGTTAGTCACTTCCAAAATTTTGACCGTCATGTCAGAGAAAAACATCAATTCAATCCAGGAAAACCAGAAAATGTAAGGTTAAGATGATACATTTCAAGTTTATTGTTGCACATTAGAAAGTATACTTGTCAATTATGCCAATTGAATCATCTGTAATTTAATAAAACATCTTGTAATTCTTTCAATTCTAGTAAGCTAGCTATATAGTACTCCATATGATGCAAAACATGCTTTGCGATTGCCAACTATATGATCTTTTTTTTTGAAAGGGCCAACTATATGATCTATTAATGTGCAAGAATGAAAATGCACATTTGGAAGTATGTGAGTAGTGGTACATTTCGTCTAAATGGATGAAGACTGATCAGGAAATGCTAAACCCCTCTAGCAAGATATATATATCTTCATCACGCATAAGTTATCTTCTAAAAAAGTGCACACAGGAAGTTTCAACAATCCACTCCACAACCATATCTGCCATCTGACAGTTACGTTCTAAAAATTAATTGTGAGGTCAGCAAGGTGAGTCCCACAATTACTTTTTTCGGGAAAGAAAAACTCATCTGCAAAATATTAAAAAAGTGACAAATTAAAATCTCTACAAAGCATATGAAAATATTTGAAATTAAAATCTCTACAAAGCATATGAAAATATTTGAGTGTACATGTAATGTCAACACAGATAGCACATAGCACAATATGTAGTTGAAACATGCATGGGAGGTTGTAACAAAATGCATTCATTTGTTTAGAATGTGTCTGCCACCTCCCATGCATGAAACTTCGTGTTTTTTTATAACCTCCCATGCAAATAGTATCATGCAGTGGAAACATGCATGTGTCTATGGACTCGTAACTCCCTGTCAGGTGTGTGAACGAAGGTATTACATGGCGTGGTTCACGCTAAAGTAATAATGTATATATTCCTTGAAACGACGTCGATCATTTGTTTGGCAGAAAAGATCAAGAGTTGTCTCTTTTGTAGAGAAGTAGAGGTTATGTCATCCTATTCTACGAAGTGCCTCCATTTTTTCCTTCTCCTTGACAGATAAGCAAGTTACAATTTTTCTCTACAACTAAAAAGCAGCGATAGTTTTCGTCCACCCGGCTAATCATCGCGTGCCGTGCGACCAATGACTCCGCCCGGCACCTCTTCTTCTCTGTAAAAAAAAGGAAAGTCCCCGATCTCCGCTCGCAATTTCATCCACCGGTCTCGCTCCCGCCCCTCAACCCCGCCCGTCGCTTGCGATCCCGCGAGTCAAAAAGCGATGCGCCGGCAGGTGGCATCAATCTCGCGATCCATTCCCTCCGCGATCCCACTCCAATCACAACTCCCTCACGCGCACGCCCACGCAGCTACATCCTCGCCCACGCCTCCCTCCCTGCCGCTCGCCGTTCGCGCTGTCGTCCTTGCCCATCAGGACCCGCGCCATCGACCTCGCCGTTTGTGCCCGCACAGTCGTCCTCGCTCCTCCCCGATCCGCGTCCTCGCCCTGCCCCGATCCGCCCTGCGCCATCGACCTCGCCGTTCGTGCCCGCGCCGTCGACCCCCGAGCAAGCGAACTCCCCCGCTCCATCGCTCCCCGGAGATTTACACGGCGCCGACATGTGGGGCCACTTTCCCCAGCGCTAGCACGCGAAGTCCCGAAAGCCCTCGTCCCCGCCGCTCAGATCCAGCAAGGGCAGGAGAAGGGATGGATGTCCTCTGAAGCCGCATGGTTGGGCTCCTCGTCAGCAATAGGAAGGAGATCAAGGTTGGTTTTCTTTTTTGTTGCGGTGTCCTGTTTGGAACTTTCCAGCACCGAATTTCACGGAGCTCTGATCGTTTTCCCGGCCGTCTCACCGCAGTCGATTTCGTGCCCCCTGCAGGCTTCTGGGAAGGACAGCCCCAATGGCGTGTTGCAGATCAGTCCGCTGTCGTCATTGCCGTCGGAGCATCTGTTTGCTGATCCGGTAGATCTAGGTGCTCAACCTCAACGTCGAAGGCCTGTTGGTTTCTTTTCTTGATCATGGTAATTATTTTCCTTAATTTCAATCTACGTATTAATGTGCCTTAACTGGACTGATGAATGAATGGCACTAACAGTTTGCTGCTCCTACTTTATTTTTGCTTCGTCAGATGCACTGGTGAGACGCAGCAACACTCTGCTAGCTAGCTGTTGGTTAATTTGGTTTTGAGAAAGATAAACTGGCAGCAGAGATGATATGTTCCATGTGCATATTTCCTAGGAGGAGTTCTTCAAAGGAACATGTGATTCATTGTTTCCCAACTGATATCTAGAAGATTTGATGAAATTGCAGATCAAGCAATGGTTTTTTTTTTCTCAACATGTGAAATACTTGCATGTTAGCATCAGGGCTTGGGTTGGGAAATAACAGTTTGGTCATCAGGGCTTGGGTTGGGAAATAACAGTTTGGTTTGGAAAATTAACTGGTATAAATCAGGTTAGTAAACTTTTTTTTGTAAATAACATATTGGTTCAGAAAATTGGTTGCTTATCTCCAGTTTCCTTTGTTTTGTTGTAGCACAAAGCAGATCTGTGTCTTAATCTTAGGGATGGCATTAGCGAAAGTTAATTGTGAATTGTTGCAGGATCAGATAGCATAACAGGAGAGATGCTTGAGACCATAGAGTACACTTACAATAAAGAAACCACATTTCAAGGAGCAGAGTTTCTATTGACTGGATTTCCTATGCATTAGAAGGAAAAAGAAATTGATTCCCAGATACAGTAATCTGGTGTTGATGGACACGCCAAGGCCAACCGGTGATCGGGTACCTTTCGGGGACCTTACAAATACAATACATGGAGGTGTATAAACTTTTACAACATCTCTACATATTCTTTGTTCATATGTTTGCAACTCACCAAAATTTATTGAAGTGAAAAAAACCTCCCACACTGTAGATTGCGATACTCCCTCATGGTTTTATTTTATTGATTTGATTGATCAACTATTGTCGAACTTGTTAGGCTCTTAGGATGCACTTGATATGTGCTACACGTTGTTTCTTATTATCATTACTCCTAGCCTGCGTCACGAAACTTGCCTTGTGGAATGCTGATATGCTCTTGATTTCTTTGGATTATGAAATTTTTCTGTCAACTGTCAATAGTATTAAGTTTGATGAGAAAAAAATTTGTGACATTCTGGTGTGCAACCAGTCAGGCAGGATAATAAGCAGAGGAGGATTAGTCTGTTGGAGCTTCCTGCACTAAATACTGGAATAGTTTCCACAAAGCAGCATGTATTTCCCCGATTGTTCACTTTTCCTTTAACTTTGCGTAAGATAGACATGTTTTCTGTAGAATATAATAGCTATCATGTGGTATGATCAGTTCAGTTTGGCAGCGTTTATGAGTCTGACTTTGTGATTTTAGGTGTTCGTGAGGGCTGATAACCACAAAGTATGGAAAACACCCTCCCAAAAATGATGTAAGTTCAGTTTACTTCCTGTCCTGTCCATGTGGAAATGTTCGGAGTCCCTAGCATGTTAAAATCGTGATCCTGAATTCAAATTTTAACAACTATGATCCCTAGAGTGTCACCTTGCTCATCAGTCATCAAAAGTTGGGATTTCTCAACAATTCTTGCTAATCCTTGTGAATCTATGTGTTACATATAATTTGCATCAAGATAAAATAAATATTTAGTCAAGTTCTGATTGCAACATGCTGTTTTCATATTTCTCACATATAGATGACACAATGAGTCGATGAAAGAATTTGGAAGCTGCACTTGGGCCTTTGTCTGCACACAGTGAGGATTACTCCACTGTATCATGCCTGAAAAGATAGAAGCCCATAACTGTTGCCAAGTTAAGAAAAATGTTGGAGGAAATACTCAAGTGGAGGGAAGCTTACATGCCAGAATGTAAACCAAGTATTTAATTTCACAGTATTGTTATCTTATCGTGCGATCTATGTGTTTTTAGTACAAAAGTTTAGCTGTCCCGTAGCAACGCACGGGCATGAACCTAGTGTTAAAAAAAAGCTCAAATGCTAGTGAAAATAATGTTATATTCACACTTGTCAGTATGGACTCCTGCAAATTAAACAAATATTATGTCATACGCCTAATGGAGGGTCCAGGAGGACAGGCTATAGGCCCAGGAGGGGCCCGAGCTGGCCACACCCTGTCCAACCGCGCCACCAGAGGGGCGCGCCTAGGGGTGGGGGCGGTAGTCCTCCGCCACGCTGTCAGTGCCCATATCTGACAATAGGAATATGATCGGTTTAGATTAGATAGATCGGGAGGAGTCCATATATATAAGGACTTTTCTCATTAGATTACTTAAGATGTAAGTCTGCTCAGGACTATAAATAGAGAGGCGGTGTAATCATTGAAATCAAGAGAGAACAGCCTAAGGGCTTCCCTATCCCTCCCTCTCCTCTCTCCCTCCAGCGTCTCCCTTCTCCTCTCTCCCCAAACCCTAGCCGCCACCACCATAGCCGCCGCTACCCCCAGCCCTAGCACACCAGCCCCCCTCCCCAGGTTGGGCTCTGCCATATTATATTTAAAAAAATATTTATATAATCCAAAACATACACTAAATGGTACAATAAATAAAAATAATTATTAAGTGCAAAAATACATATAGAATCCATAGTCAATTTTTCAAGCTGTACATGCATATTCAGGAATGTCCAGTTGTGGGTTTCTAGAAATAAGTATCTAATTTGGATCATTGGATGTAAATCTGATTTGTTGGTTGCTTCTCCATTGCTACTAGCCATTACTGTAAAATTTCCATAAATGAAAGTGTACTCATTCCTGCCGTATATATCCACTCAGTTGAGAATTGAGATAAATAGTTGTGCACAATATTCCACTGGATGAACAGTATCATTGGATGATAAACTCAAAAGGTTAAGAGATGCATAAATTATTTTTATTGCCACACTAGAAAACAAAATAGATGTACATTATGCCAATCCAAGTGCACTAGAGCCATCTGCACTAAAGAAACACTACTTCTTTTTGTTCTTTTTAGGTCTATATATGGTGCAAAAATATAGAACATGTTTGCAAGTTATATGCTCTAATTATTGTCTGCGTTACTATCCAATTGATATATACGAAACATGCATGTGAGGAGGATGGTCCCGTTTTAGTAAAATAACGACTGCATTTCCACTCAAACGATACCTATGCTACAAAAAAAAAAAATTGTACAGTCAATTGGTAACCCTTTTGTACAAGCGTTTAAGCAATCGCCACTCATGTTCCATAGGCAGAAAATGGACAGCCTCTGTAGTCTGTAGAAATCGGTACCAAAGAAAGCAGCGCAAACAGTATTTTTTGCACCAGGGCCAACTCACAAAGCCAGAATAAAGAAATTTCTTTATCCAAACTTGGCCGTTGTAAGCCGTCACAAAGTGCCCAAGTCAGCTTAGCAGATTTCCAAATCAGCACAATTCCTGCACATGCCCAATTTAGCCATCAATACAATCATTTTTGCCATGCCCTTGGAGAGTTCTTCCTAAACACACAAAGTTGGCACAAACCCTATCGCAGGCCCCCATAATCCCCATGCCCGATCTCTTGCGTTGGCCCAGGCTGAGGCTCGCCATATTGAACATGTCAGACTTCAGTTATTCAGACTGCAGTTCCCTCTTCAGTTTTCAGTAGCACTCCATCCTCCATCTGACAGAACAAGTCTGACCACTCACCAAGCTCCCACCAAACTGCGCCTATATACTCTGTTTAATTCCTGCGTTAAGTGTAATCCCCGGTCCATGTATACGAGGACCCGAGGTTGCCTGTAACGCTTATGCCATTCAGCATGAACTCAGAACCCTAGCAGTAGCACTGCAGTGGAGTACGTGTCCAATACTCAATGGATTGTATATTTGTATATGGAGATTCTCCAGTTATCCCTGAATACAAGTTGCTGCTTGTCATGTTAGAAGATGGCGCGGCAAAGATTAGACATAGGAAAGCGATCAAGTCATGGGACTCGGGCCGGCTTCTGTGGTAACAGTTGTGTTGGGCTGCGTCGGTCTGTAGCTGATGTATATAGGTTCCTGCCCTGGTCTTGTATAAGTGAAAAAAAAAGCGAAAGGGACATCGGAGAACAGAATTCTGAATCCCCAAACGTGCCTTCTTCCTCGCAGGTTCAGCCGTGCCCTCTGTATCTTCAACTGAATCAGCTCTGTTCTCGAACATTCTTCTTGCTTCGGAAAAAAAAATTTCTTCTTGCTACTCTATCCCAAACTCTTATCCAGCTTCCATTCTTGTGGCTGAGTTCGGTGACACTGCTTGATTTCGTTATTGGTTGCTTCCCAATTCTCCTCAGTTCCTCGCAGAATAACCCTCGACCCCAGTCTCAGCTCACCTCCATGTGCTTGTGCACAGAAAAATTTTGAGTGCCCATGAGAGAAATATCTGGGCATCAATGATCTTCTCCATCCTATCAGTTTCTTTGCTTTTGACTTTCATCATATATGGGAAAAACATTGTAATAATGAAATAAGCAGCTCTCCTGTGTCATTATTTCAAAATGGAGCTCTAGAGAGGCTTCCAGTTAATAGCATATGGAGAACAACACAGATCAGCCTTACAAATTATGGACTCCGCCTCAATATGAACAGGAGGAGCATACAGCCACTGTTAGTAACTTCCTATCTGCCTATCTAAACTTCACTCCTATAGTCTCATTTTTTTTAAGAAACCTATAGCCTTTCATTAGTCATCCCCCTGGATGTTAATCCAAACTAATCTTTATTCCGTTTGACATAAGCCAACACTCTTCAGTTAGGAAATTCATGCATTCTGAGGAGTTCTGATATATTGATTTTCTCAAAGTCAACAGAAGTACATAGAACTGAGTTCAGGGAAAGGAAGACAGAATAGACTTGGCGCTCCTAGTGCATGCCCCACGCGCCCATCCCAACTGTGATTTCTCATTGTCATATATCACCATCTGATCCTGCATCGTGATGTCTACAAAACAAAAGTCAAGACAAGTTAGTACACAAAAAAGATGCATTGCATCCAAATCTCAGAAATTTGGTACTGTATGACTGCACTCTGTACCTCCAATTACGTTGAAACTCAGCTTGGCAGCCGCTCCATCAAGGATGCCCAGGCACACATTTCCATTTTTCTGGTACAAACATGTAAGACAATTTAGCCAAGATTTTGTTCTCAAAATAAATGTGGTTCAACTGCTGGTTAGTGAATTGAGTGTCAAGAGTTTACAGTGACAATGAGGTAGTTTTCAGGAGGGATCTCCATGACGGCATTCTTGGCACTGGCAAAGCTCAGAAACAGTGACTTGAATTCCTTCTTGACGTCAAACACAGATTTGAATGCTTTCTGGCCTTTCCAGCACAGAGGCAGACTGGGATCTGACACCTGTTTAAGTGATTTGCTGAGACCACCTTTGAGCTGCAAGGCCAGAGTACCAATAGTTCAGTGTTTGTTTCTTGAAAAATTCATGGAAATCAGAACAAATCATGGTTGAAATATACCGCAGAAACAACAGCTTGGTATGGCTGAGCAGTAAAATAGGTATAGGTGCTACCACTGTCAAATACCACCTCCATTGGCTTCACGCCTAGTGAACGTCTATCGAAGTACAGTGTTCCTGAGCCAGGTGAGTAGTAGTTCCTACAAATGTGTATAATGCATCAAACAAAATGAAAAAGGGGAAAAGAACTTAAGGATGCCCTTATATACAAATCCTTCGTATGGGATCATCCATGATGGAGGAATTCTCATCATTCACTCCAGGTTGTTGTATTTTTAGAGAATGGCCATTCATTTGGTAAACTGGCATCAAAATCTTTAAGTAGACTGGGAATGATAAACAAGAGTATAAACTGTTTGAAAACTAATAACATCAGTGAGCTGTCAAGGAAACTGATGCAGAAAATTGGCCTTTCAATCCAAAGGGACAAAAAGGATAATAACTTAAACTAATCCTATAAAGGTCTATATTGACCTTAGGACCATATTTTTTTTGTATAAAAACCTCAAGTCCATGTTGTAATAGAATGCTAACAAACTTGCAGCAATCAAATAAACTATGCCTTTTCTTGATCCTTTTCAAAATTAAGAAGCGTGCACGACAAATACAATGTAACAGCGATACAAACACCAGCTGTAAAGATGCTTACCCAGATGTATTCGCCATTGGTACCCAAGTTACACGTGACGTAGGCACAATATCATCCCCAAAGAAGAGGAAGCCCCCTCCATTGGTGCTGAGGCAATGGCCAAGGACATTCTTGGTGATCCCTTGCTGCTTGAGCTGTGAAACGAGGCTAACTGATCCCCTCCCAAGCCCAAGCATGCCGTCAGTCGCTGCCTGCACAGCTCCATTTTTCCCCACTTGCTGGTCATATCCACATCTGTGCAACACAGAATTAACCGTTAGCAGCTGAACCCAGTGGCATTCATCAGACAACGTTAAGTGTTATACCCAAATGTGAGGCCAGGACGAATGTTGGAGGATCTCATGGGCAGTGAGAAGTTGTCGTTGATCAGCACACCTTGAGAAGATGCACTGTCAGTGTACTTTATCTGATAGTCGCATTGCTTCGGTGAAGGGCATTTGTTATTGGAGCCCTGTCCACTGTGAAGTGCAGTGCAGAGTGCGTTTGCACATGGTACAAGGCTGTTTGCCGTTGGTCGATATAAGGGATGTGGCACCTGCAACGGAAATCAGGAACACAACATCAAGGACCAAGCCAAGATTCTTCTACATATGCAAATAAAGATAATGTCATCACTGAACGGGGAAAAGTCAGTCAATGTGAGGTGATTTGAAGCAAAACTGATACCAATTCCTAGGTCAAACCAACAGGCCATCTTGGAATACACAGACAACTAGACAAGTCATAGTTACACCTGAAGCATGCTTGATGTAAAGAAAAAATTGAACCTGAAACAGATAACATGTTCTTTTGAAACACTGGTACAGAGTTCATTCTGTCATGGATACAATGATCGGAAGAATTTCAGCCAAACACGATGCATCCAGTAACAAAGAATAGAGTTATGACGCAACCCTGAAGAATGCATATGCAGCATTCAGTCAAAAGTACCTTGTTGCAGCTCCGACAGGGTGCGTCGCACTGCAGCCAGGTGAGATCACTGCCAGTGTCCACGTCCAGGAAGTACGGCTTCGCCGGGTTCCCAATGTTCATCGTGACATAGTAATGGCTGCAGATGAAGAGGAAAGTGTCAGGTTTTGTACACAAGTGGATGCTCAAAACCTTATAAACTTCGATGGAATCAAGGGTAAAAGCAATCTGATTCTTGTTTCCTAACAAGTAAAACTGCAGGAGAAAAACAAGCAGAGGATTTTTATCCTTTTTTTCTTCTTCATCGGAATGGAGAATTTGGAGTTATTACTGAGGAACAAAGAGCAAGCAGAGGCAGGGGAGCATAAGAGCAAGAACAGAGGAAACAAGGAAATTTTCCGTAGGGGTAAAAGTCAATAAGTCAATGCCCATACAAGCTCCCAACAAGGCAACAACCTGAAAGTAGTTCGCAAAGGGTTCACCACATTTGGTTGCAGTGAAGAGTAGCTTGATGCTCTGAAGTGCTGATGGAAACGGCAAACAAGAAGCTTGAAGCCAGCAATGAAAAGTGAGAGATAGAGATAGTAAAAAATCCGTAGAATTGCATAGACACAGGCAAGAAAGGGGCGCAGAGTCAAAAGCTAAAAATCGCGATTCGACCGGCGACTTGGTCAGACAAGGCCAGCGCCCGCGCCGCGACGGAGGCGACGATGCCGTGCATTGCATTCCGCTAGAAAACCCCCAAATCGCCAGGCGCGGCCGCAACTGATTAAGCAAGAAGGCGGAACGACAGCTCCAGCAAAAAGGTCCGAATCGCGCATTTAATCGAACGGCAAGAGCTCGAATTGAGCGGCGGAATCCCTTCCCTCCTCGCAGTCGCGCGCGCCCGTGCTGATTCGACTCCTATACTAAAGTCGGCCGAGATCAGGGGAGGGGAGGGAAGGGGAGGAGGTCTCGACCAGCGTACCCGGTGGGGTAGACGTCGCCCTGGAGCTGGAACACGGCGATGGACGACCTCGCCGGCGTGGCGGCGCGGGACGGGTTGGCGGCGAGCGAGAGGAGGAGCAGGAGCAGGAGGAGGACGCCGGCCACCGGGGTCCACCTGGAAGCCGCAGCCATGGCGAGGCGAGGCGAGGCGAGACGAGGAGCAGGGTGAGCGCCCGCCTGAAGCGGCTGTGGTTTCCTTTCTCCCCACCTTCCTCTCTTCTTGCTTCTTGGGATGGCAAGAGAACAGAGGAACGGGAAGAAACGCGGGGGCGTTATTTATAGCGCGGCAGCGTGGGAGGGAGAAGAAGGGGACGACGGCACAGCCGAGCACGCGGCTTGGGAAGCTGCTCCGCAATTTCTTTTTGTTTTTTTTCTCTGCTCTTTTATTTATTTATATTATGTAGATATTATTATATAAATAATAAGGATTTTGTGCCTTGGTTTTTTAACACCCTAGGTGTTTGTCTCCTACTAATTGCATGTCATTTCATAAACATGTGCATTATCCATGTCATCATGACATTATCATTGAAACATACGTATGCAACATTTTAAATTGTATGTGTTTCATGCTTGATTGCTTAGAGTGGTAGTAGTGCAACATATGAATGCAACATGAATTTCTCATATCTTGAAGCATGGCAACATGGTAGTAATGTGACAAGTATAGGATAACAACAAGGTCATGCAACATGTGAAACATTTTATTGAAACATATGTATGAATTGCTTGTTTTAATTTCTGTATCACATGTGATCCTTAGAAGTGGTATAACAATTTTGTAAATTGGTTGATCATGGTCTATTACACCTTAACTACACTTAGGTTACTTGTTGGGACATGGTTCATGTAGATCAAATGACCAAAATGCCCTCAAGTGAAGGTTTGACTAGAATTGACCCTAGGAGTCTCACTGTTTGACTGAGTCAAAAGTCCAACTTAGAGACTTTGCATGGCTGTGCACTCTTTACCAAAGTTGTAGCTAATTTATTAAGGAACAAAAGTCTCAATATGATCATTTCATGAAAATGCCTAGAACATGCTCAAACATGGCCCACAAGTCAGAGATACATGCTGATTTCAACACTGAAAAAATACGCTAAGTCTTAACTGCATTTCAGTTGGATCGAGCTCACATTGGCTTCATGTAACTTCGGATCCATGGCGTTTTAGGTGTTGGTCATTGAAAAGAATTTGTAGAGGGAAGATAGGTCTACAGCTTTGATGTTCAATTCCTCCACTAACTCGTCATGGATTAAAAGCAAATCATCGTCGAATACTCGCTGTTAGGCGGTTCAAGTCAACTGAATCGAAGCTACAGTACCACCGTTTTCAGAAAACGCTGGACGCGTGTGCACCGTGCGTCGACGGATGGCTGACCGCGCTGGCCACGCGCAGTGCGCATTCTGGCGTCGCAGCCGTGTCTTGAAGCCACCCCGCGCCTGCCGACGCACTCGCCGCTCTCTTTTTCTCATTTCTCGCCTCCCACCGCGCGCAGCAACAGAGCCGCAGCCGTCCGCCATTGCCAGCCGCACCTTCGCCTCCGCCTAGCTTCCACGCCGTTGCAAAAACGCGTTGCTCCGTTCACCTAGAGCTTCGCCGTGATCCCCTTTACCATCTCCACCTCACCGTCGGGTCGATCGTGCCTCGGTAAGGGCGTATTCGCCGTTTTCCCCACCGCAGCCATGGCGGGGCCTCGCTGGAGTTGGCGCTCCTTGCGGCCAGCTGTCCTCGCACCATTGACGCCTCTTCTCTCCTTTGCGCTAGCTTCTGCATGTGTTCCTGATGCTCGGAGAGCCGGCCATTAGGGTCGAGACGCCGTCGCTTCACCGGAGCCGGCCAAGCCGCGGCCGTGCGTCGCCGTGTCCGTCGCTACCCCCTCTAGCTGTTGTAATCCCTACAATAGATGGTACCATTAGATGCGCACTGTTGTGGTGAACGCCATAGCACCGTCGGGTTCGCCGGAGAAGCCACCAGCGTTGAGCTTCGTCGTCGCCCTGTTCTTCTCCCCTGTTTCCCTTGCTGACGCTCGGGCCCCTCTTGTCAGCCGTCGTGGCTGAGGCGGGAGCCCAGCGTGGGCCGCATCGCGTTGGGCCGCGCCAGCGCGTGAGTCGCGGGCCGCCGTGATTCTTCGGGCTGGCCCAGTAGCTGTGTAGGATTTTCCTATTTTGTTTTGTTTTATTATTTCATAGATTTATGTACATATTCAAAAATAGGTAGCTCTTAGATGGTAGATCCAAATGATGTGGTTCTAATTTTGTTGAGTTCCTAGTAATGTCTAGTATTTAATAAAAATATTATATGGGCACATGTTTTAGAAATTCTGGATTTATTAAATAGGACTTTGAAATGTGTTTTTGGATACAT
Organism: Miscanthus lutarioriparius; assembly: GCA_904845875.1. Classification (NCBI taxonomy): domain Eukaryota; kingdom Viridiplantae; phylum Streptophyta; class Magnoliopsida; order Poales; family Poaceae; genus Miscanthus; species Miscanthus lutarioriparius. Next base: position 85,380,260 of record CAJGYO010000009.1, on the reverse strand, counting down.
GCAAACTTGTTTGAATTTTATCTTGAGTTTCTGTGGTCCAAAAATTATGAAAAATTGTGGGTAGTCTATTATTGCTTATTAGAAGCTCTGGTTAAAATTTAAGAGCTAGTGCATGTGTAGTTTTTAAGTTATAGAATTTCTTTTTATTAATGGGTGGATCTTGTGTGAATTTTCATAATTTTTCTATAGATCCAGTGGAGGTAAAATTTGATGAGTGCTATTGTTATGCTAGAATGATGCTTGGAAAAATGGGAAATCTGTTGCTTGACACTTTTTAATAAGGTCATCTGTTGTTTTAGATACAGCAAGTTTTACTTGCCCAATGGCTTTGAAATTTTGATGGTAGTTTATGTGCAGCATGAGATAGTTACTGTAATTTTTATAGATTTTTATGAATAGTTTTACTATATATTGCTTAAATCACCTAATTAACTAAATAAATTAGAAAAGGATATTAAATAAATTATTTAGAAGTTAGCACTATACTTTCTGATGTTTCTTAGGTATGAAAAACAAGTTGGTAAACTTGGATTGATCAAATTATACTTTTGCCTCATCATTAAATAATTAAGTTAGCAACCCTGTCATTGCAGGACAGATTCTAGGTCTACTGGAATTTGATTTGGTTAACTTAAGAATCATGCTTTGATGTTTACAAATGAATTGTAGAGAATTTCATAAGCTTTCCAGAATGTCCTCTTGCAAGTCATTTGGATTTATAGAACTCTGGTTATGATTGAATTAAGTAATTACTTGTTTGCATATGAAGCTTTAACTGTAATTTTAAGTATGTCTTTACTAGTTCTAAGTTTGTGGTAATGTTCCTAGGTGTTAGGCCTTTAACTGAAGATGAGCATCTTTATCTTAGGTTATGCAAGTTAGGTAAGTTGTTCTTGTTATTTAAGTTAAGTTGGATACCTGCTTAAAGTGATTTGAATAGAGCTAATTACTCGGTAAACGAGTGTCCAGTGATGCTTTCGTAAACACTCACTGTGATTCATTCATCATGAGCATCATGTCATTCCTTATGCATCCATGATATTTATCTTTTGCATCGGCATGCAATAGGTGTACGGAAGGAGTAACATTGTTGGAATTGAGGAAGCGAAAGAAAGCAAAGAAGAAATGCACGCCGGAGATTAGGAGAGAGCGACCTTCAGAGAAGTGCAGACGAGGTCACCGTTGAGTGCCGGACCACCGTCCTTGCAACTTTGTGAAAGGCAAGCCCCGGAGCATATTAAGCCTCCTAATTTCCGAAATGCGATTCTGATATTATTGTTACATATATATATATATATATATATTGTTGCATTAAGTTTATGTGTTGGATGCAAACCATTGCTACATTGGTTACCCAATCCTTGTCCGGATATTGTTACCTGAATCCTATGTAGCTCAAAGATCGAGTAGTGCTTAGCCCCGCTTAAACGCTGTAGAAGTCGGGTGATTTCGTCATGCGCTGCGAGATATAGGAAGATACATGTGGCACGGTTGGCTATATTTGCTATCGTGGAAAAGAACCGGTCTTAATTTGAAATGAAGACCGGACGGAGGCTTGCGGTTTGCGTGACTCCGTCTCTGTGTCACTTAAGGACTGATTCTTGAGCCTTTCATGTTCATGTTGAACGCATGCCTCTCTCTTAGTTGGTCGTGTCCGATGACCCGACCATGGCCGAGTAGCTCACCTCAGGTCGGGAGTCGATAAGTATAAAGTGCGCCTCGGAAGGAGCCGTGGCGTGAGTCCAAAGGCGAGGTGATTTAAAAGTCCTGATCGTCTGGCGGAAGGGTAATCCACGAGAGTCTTTGGCGCTGTTGGAACCCGCGAATTTGGTTCTGAGTTGTTCCAAAAGGTGACCACGGCTACCCTTGCTAAGTATGCCAGGGTGAGAGTTAGGAATACCCCCTCAGCTGAGTTGTAATTCGATTCGAATCGCCGTCTCTCCCGGTTAGTGAGAACTTGACGGGCTTATCTCCAATGTAGATGCACTTAATAACTTAATGGTTCGGAAATGATGATATGATGATGATAGCCTTATTATACCTGCTATGGTTAATATTGGTTGCTCCTAATAAGTGAGTGCTCTAGTACAGGTGCTAATCTAGTGGACAGGTAAATAATGATAAGCTTGATAATAAGTTTAAATTGGTTACTATAATCATAAGCCTTTTATGCGACGGTGTCAAGCTAGCCCACCTGAAAAGCCTTGCATGATCCTTGGTGTCTTTTATTTCTGGTTTTGACGGGTAAGTCTAGCTGAGTACTTTCTCGTACTCAGGGTTTATCTCCCACCTGTTGCAGATGACCAGTTCTACTTTGGTTGCTGCAAGTACTGCCTTCTCCCAGCTGGGGATGAAGACTAGGCCGTTGGGCGCGGTCTCTACTAGTTCTCGTACCTGATAATGCTTTTGCGGGACATGACTCAGACTTGGCAATGTATTTGAAAACTATGATGTTTCGTACTAAACTATGTTGCTTCCGCACACTCAAACTTGGTTTGTAATATTTTATTTGAACTCTGATGGATGTAATCCGAATGCTACTTGTGAAATGTTGTAACGGATGATGTGTTGTGTTGAATCATTACGATCTTGGTTTGTATGTCGAGAGTTGGTTGAAATCCTTCGTGATTTCCGGACTACCGGGATTATGGGAGCTTAAGTACAGGAATTTGATCGCTTCGGTGATTGTTTTTGTACTTACGTTCTTATGATTTAGTCGGTTCTGTTACAGTTTTGGCCTTTTGGGTTTTGGAATTTTGTGGGGGAACGAGTGTGCTGCTTGCTGGGATTTCTGGTATATGGAGCACTGCCACGTACTGCTCGTGCGCTGCTCGTGTATAATTACGACTTACGAGGTATTCTTGGGCAGGAGCCATTAATATTCTAAAACCAGTCTCTATGACTAGGACCCATGAGCTGTTCAAATTTTATTGTATATGTGAAAGTCATAAGCTGGAATACGAGAAATGACAACCCAAACCGAGGACTTACAGCCCTGTTCGGTTGGCTGGTTCGTTCGTCGCTGGTTCATGAAGAAGCACTGCTGACTGATTTGTGTGTGAGACAAATACTGTTTTAGCTGAAAATTTATGATCATTTACGATAAGCTACAGCTAAACGAACAAGCTGAGTGCGCCTCCCGCGTCAAACCGCACCCAACGTGTCGCGTACGTGGAGGAGCGCTTCGGCCCTCTTGCACGGAGCCGGAGTAGTTTTGGTGTCTGGAGCCGGGTCGTCCAAAACTGGATGTGCTAGTCATGCCACCAAATGTGCCATGAAACCGACTTGTAACGGTGCAAGGACAATTGAACATTGAGAAGAAAGGACAAAAATACTTTTTTTTCTTATTGGCAAGGTAGTACGAAATAGCATTAGTAGTGGCCGCAGTTGCTATAGCAACCCTTAGTCCCTTACCACTATATCGTAACGGTCTAGATATAACAGTTATGAATAATTTAGCGCCCACAATTGGGCGCGGCATGGATGGGCGACGGCCAGGCTGGGTGGCGCATCCGGGTGAGCGACGCGGGCAAGTCCCACATCGGACAGGCACCGTAGATGAGCAGAGGCCACCCTGCGTGGCACGGTCAAGCCCATCAAATGACTTTTGTGGACAGAGAGACCAGTGCTAGCTAGCAGCCCATAAATTTCAACAGATTGTCCAACTTGGACTAGAATTGCTGGCACAACGCGTGTGGATAATTAGGTTGCTTGTTCTGCTTGACGAGCCTGAAGACTTTGAGCTCATGTGATCGAGAGTCAAGTCACATCAGTTTCATTTAAAAAAGATGGAGGAGCGTGTTAAGCTATCGAAGGTTCGGAAGGCCTGTCGTAAACGATCGTAAATTTTCAACAATTTTGTCGTGTGATGAGATTTAAATTTCAAAAAATAGAAAACCCTTCAATACGATGTCGGATGAAGATAATTTTTATATGTAAATTGTAGACCTCGATGAGATCTACAACTTTGTAGTTTTGAGTTTTTTCATTTGAGGACAGTAAGATGCTCGAAAAAATAATATAAAATTTCAGCACCATATTTTATCGTGTGATGAGACTTAAATTTTAAAAAATAGAAAACCCTTCGATACGATGTCGGATGAAGATAATTTTTATATGTAAATTATAGACCTCGTTGAGATCTACAACTTTATAGTTTTGAGTTTTTTCATTTGAGGACGTTAAGATGCTCGAAAAAATAATATAAAATTTAGGCGTCTTCCGAAAATATCAAAAATTACTGTTTACCCGCAAAACCGTCCAGAAGGCTGAAAGTTGAACTTTTTCAAGAGATGGAGGGCTAAAGTTATCCGATTTTAAAGTTCGAGATTGAAATCCGAACTTTGCTAGGAGGATGTAAATTGGACTTAACCTTTTGATTTTAACCGGAGAAACCTTTGGTCGCCTAACGACGCGAGCACACGGGAACGACGCGAGCAATACGCGGCGTCCACGTTCTACTAACAACACGTAGCTGAAACATGGCATCATTCCTTCCAACATTCGTCACCTCACTTGACGATAGCTAAGCTAGTACTCTCTCCAATAAATTATTATAGTGTACATCTCTTTTTTTCATTCCAAGTCAACTTTGCTAACTTTTTTTTTTGACCGAAAAAGACTGTGGGGGATCCCCACAGTACCCACCTTTTTAAATTAGATTAAAAGAGAGTATACATACTTACAACAAGTTTCTAACTGAAAGCAGCAAGCCAAACACAGAAGGATGACCTAAGGTCCTCCTTACATCTAATAGACTGTAGAAGACATTGACTCTTGAAATTAGCTAACCATAAACTAAGACTCGGATTCCTTCTTTGAAAAACTTTATCATTACGAAGCTTCCACAATTCCCATGCCGCTATCAACGCTGCCTCCGTGAAGAAGGGAAGGTTATTAGTCGTTCTTGCTTGAGTCAATCTGTCATTAAGCTGCAATAAATCATCCCATTCGAAGTGGATAGCTGCCCAGCATTCCTGGGCAAAAGAGCACTCAAAAAATAGATGATCAATGGTCTCCTCAGCTCCACTGTCACACATGATGCAGAGAGTGTCATCCAGAATATTTAGATGTCTACGACGCAGCATCGACTTGGTGTTCAGACGATCAACCAAGATGAGCCAAGCAAAAAACTTGACACGTGGAGTGCATCGGGATTTCCACACTGCCTTGAAGATTGGGTGTGACTCCATGTTACTGAAGACATGAGAGTAAAAGCGCCTTGATGTGTACCTAGCCCCCCATGCAGGCACCCAAATGTCCTTAGCCTCTTCATTATATGGCAGCACCTGTAATTGAGCCTGGAGATCTTCTAGCTCCTGAAGAGCTTGCTGTGACAGAGGCAGGAAAAAATACTATCAAGGTCTTCAGCTTGCATAATTTCCATGATGAGGCATCATCATTCACGGCAAGCGAAAGCAAGGCGTGGATACATTTGGGATAGAATTGAATCTGCCCAAAGATCATCCCGTAAGCATCGAGGAACCATTGCCCAACTCACACCGGAAATTTGCCTAAAGATAGTGTTGAGCGAAGGACATCCTTCCACCAAAAAGAGCCAATTTCTCTCATGAGCATGAGGTACTTTAGAAGTGTAGTACTTGTACTGGACAATCGCACCTGTGGTATGTACGCTTTATTGTAGAATTTGCTTAGGTGTTTTAGGAGCAACGATCGTTCAGAGAGGCGGAGGTTGGGACACCTAATCCCCCTTTTCTTTGGGTCTCATGACCCACTGGCCAAGCAACTAAATTTCCTCCTTTCTTCTCTGCATCATTTCCACGCTTGAGGCATTGCTTTCAGCTCTGTCAATGTTGTCGATCACACCTTTTGGGAGCTTGATGGTGCACATGGCATAGGTGGTGATAGGGGTGATGGCTGAATTTACCATTTCAAGTCGCCGGAGTATGACAACCGGTGGAGCATGCCGATAATCTTCTTTCAACTATGTCCATCATTGGGGTAAGGTCTTCCATACGTGGCTTTGTTGTACCCATTGGCAGTCCCTGGTATGTAAATGGCATTGAGCCAACATCACGACCAAATGTGTTGCAAGCGAGAGCTAGTTTGTCTGTGAGATATTGATGGAGTACATGTGTGATTTTCTGTAGTTCACCTGTAGTCCAGTCGAAATGGAGAAGCTGTGCAGGAGTGATTTTAAGAAGAACAACTGCCTAGCATCAGCTTGGAGAAGCATCAATGTGTCATCAGCATATTGGACAATGGGAAACTCACTCATCGACTGAGGTATTGGCAATCTGAGCAAGCCTATCTCCATTGCTTGGTTGACAAGAATCTGTAGTAGTTCAGCTGCAAGAACAAATAAGAGAGGGGATAGTGGATCCCCTTGTCGAACTCCCCTTTTACATTTGAAAATTTTTCCTGGGACCCCGTTAAGCAAGACTGCAGAAGAACCAGAAGATAGAATTGCTTGGATCCAAGCTAGCCATTTCTCGGGGAAGCCCATATGTGACATAACCTGAATGATGGCTGAATGCTCCACTGTGTCGAATGCTTTCTCGAAGTCAAGTTTCAAAATGATTATTTCCCTCCTTGACTGGTGACACTGATGTATATATTCATAACTCCAAGCTAAACAATCCTGTATCGTGCGGGAACGGATAAAACCGTACTGATTGCTATGAACAATTCGTAAAATAACTGCTTGCAATCTGTCTGCCAGTATCTTGGTTATTATTTTGAGCGAAATGTTCATGAGTGATATGGGCCGAAAGTCATTAACCGTTTCTGGGCTGTCTTTCTTGGGTACCAATGTGATGTAAGAGGTGTTGATAGACTCTAAATTGATCCTTGCAGCATAGAAGTCTGCACATAGCGAATAGAAATCGCTCTTAACTAGCTGCCAACATTTTTTCAGGAAAAGCCCGTTGAAACCATCCGGTCCCGGCGCCTTGTCATTGGGCATATGCTTGATCACCATGTCAATCTCCTCATGACAAATTGGCATAGTGAGCACATTCAGGCCGTCAATCTGCGTGATCAGACTTGTTAGATCGAAAAGCATGACCGGTTCAGATGTTGTCCCCATGCGGATTCTGAATGCAGTCCACAAGAGCCCTGCCTTTCCTGCATGATCCTGAATCCAAACTCCTTGATCGTTCATAATCTGGGAGATGGCATTCCTTCTGTAAGAGATGGTTGCCATACCATGGAAAAACTTGGTGCATTCATCTCCTAGTTTTATTCTGTTGACTGTGTACCGATTCCTCCAATAGAGATTTTTGTAGTGAAGCCAGGTTTGGAGTTGCTTTTTGACGGCATTTCTAAGATTGATTGCTAACTTGACCAAGGTTTATATAGAAAATAATATTAGCACCTACAAATCCAAATAAAATGTCCAAAATATATTTTGTTGAAAAATCTATGGAACTAATTCGGTATTGTAGATATTTGTGTATTTTTTATAAACTTGATTAAAGTTAAAAAGATTGACTTAAAAGATAAAGCAATATGAAAAAGCTGGGAAAGTAGGCAAAACCTAGCTAGTGTTGACGATTTAAACCCAAGAGCTCGACCCGCTCCCTCCTCCCCGTCACCCCTCCTCCCCGGCGCTCGTCCTCATCTCCGGTGATCTCATGGCAAAAGTAGGAGCGAGTGATTGGGCGGAGGCGCTCCATCGTTTGACCCACTTCTCTGCCGTGAAGAGAGCTCGGAATGGGAACATGCAGGCTCACGCTTGCAACTCCGCCATTCGCTGTTGTCACCCCAAAGCAAGGGCCATCAAGCAGGCGTCCGAGACGCGAGTAAAGGAAGAGTGAAGGGCACGATTCGAGGTCTGATTCTGCTCTAATGAGTTCAGTTCCCCGATTTCGGATCCGCCATTGATGATGACGACGGCAAAAGCTCCATGAAATGGGGTAGAAGTTGTCACGGGCTGAGAAGGGAAAGGATGTTGGGCCGCCCGACACGGCCCATCCATTGAGGACCTCTTTTCCCATTCCTTTACTCCCTCACCAGATAGATATCTGGAACCAAACCCCGCTCCCACCCATTGGAGTGCAGGTCGCCGCCGCTAGAGTTTGGGACCCGACGGCGGAGCATTTCTCGACGAGCGAGCATGACATCAAATGATTCGGTGCGACAGCTGAGGCCCTGTTTAGATTTCAAAAATTTTCACCCCAAAGTGTCATATCGAATCTTGCGTCATATGCATAGAGTACTAAATATAGACGAAAAAAAAACTAATTACACAGTTGGATGAGAAATCGCGACACGAAACTTTCGAACCTATTTAGTCCATAATTAGACACTAATTGCCAAATACAAACGAAAGTGCTACAGTAGCTAAAACCAAAAAATTTCGCCATCTAAACGCGCCCTAAGCATCACCATCACGTCCAACCCTCCAAAACTGACGAGAGCTGCGGTAGCCAAACCCAACATGGAGCGCAAACCACACCAGGGGCGAGACAACAGAGGTGCGGATCGGTACCGCGACGACTGTGAGGGGGATCGCTTCAGAGAGAGGCGTGATGATCGTGAGGGCTTCCAGGGACCACGCGGGGAAGTCCGAGATGTAAGGTTTTTATTTTCGGAAATTAAAATTTATCGAGAGTTACAGATAAAAAGGATAAACATGATATATTAGAAATATCAGACCAAATTCAAATAAAAATTAATTTAAATTTAAGTAAATTTAAATAAATTTTGTAAAAGAAAATAGATATTTTCTTACCAACAACTATGAATAAAAAAGATATATGGGAAATATGAACCGATTTCGGCCGAAAAAGGAAACCACGCCGAGATGCGCCACAAGGCCGTGAAGGTCACGGAGTTCGTGAGTTTCAGGAGTATGGGGATAGAGATCTGAGGCCGAGTCGTCCACCGTTGAGAGATCAGGATCCTAGAGAATATTAGGGGCGCAAGCGAACTGGGGATGCGCAAGAAGTGCGGCAAATGACAGAAGAAGATCTGCAACACAAGATCGAAGACCGCAGGAAGGGCTACAACCAACAGCAGAACTGGGACTCAAGCTCAGGTCAGTACTCGGGCCTTCCCATGAAGTGTTTCAACTTCAATGATTATGGTCACCATCATTCCACATGCACGAAGCCTCCGTTTTGCTATAGTCGTAGAGATTATGGTCACAAATTTGCGCAATGCCCCCTGATGAGATCCAACAAGGGCCTACGGCTGTGTGGGTATGGTATGCCGGGCCAGATTTTCTATGCACTTGATCTATCTGAGACCAAATAAGAGGGAAAGCTGATGTTGAGGCACCCATTAGAGCTCTGGTGCCAGTGTTAGAAGGTAGAGGTACCAAGGCAAGAATTAAAACTGAATTACAGTATTTGGTGGATTCGGGTGGGACTGGGGTGTTAAACGTATCTCTGGCAGTGAATTTCTTGTCAACATTCCATCCAAGGTTGTGATGAATTTGCTTTCCCAAGAAGCTTCCTATGGTGACTATTGCAAGGGGAAGTCCATCGCGCTTGTTTAGGATCGATTTTGCTGGTTCAACCAACTCATGATATTCCTTGTTCAAATCTATTGTCTTCTTGAATACCTGAAATTGGTGCAGTACAAAATGTCCATTGCATCAAATTAGATTATAAAGAAGTCCAACTTGTTTGTTAGTATGACTAGGACACTTTTGATATGTGGTTTGAAACTAATCTGAAGTTAATAATGAACACGGCAATGGTTTGTATGGTAACATATGCGGCAATGCAAGCCACTGCTATGCATGAAAATTCTTGAAGGATTCTGGAGCATCACCAACTTTATTTTGGAGCAATATAATTTTCTATCTTAAAGCAAATCATGATAGAAAATACATCAAAAATAGGTGAACACCCAGAAAAATGCCTCAACGGTGTCGAGAGGGGAAATGGAAAATAAAATGGACAGATTCTGGTTAGCGAGTGCTTTATTTTACTACCCTTCAAGCTAAGGAGCCTTGTCCACTAGTGTGTTAGGTTTTTTTATATTGTAAGGTGCAATTGCGAATAAAAAAATCTGCCTTCATCTTGTAGTATCACTGGCGTATCAAATCAGACAGTTTCAAACCATTTGGAATGACCTTTTATATTGAAGTGGATTATCACACCTCCTATAAGCATGTACAGCAGGTATAAGTCTATCCCCTTTTCATATTTTTCCCACAAAATACTCTAATGAATCTCTTTTCAAAGCCAGTTTCAGTAGAGTTGTTCTTATACAAGGCATCATATGAAATTAAATAAACTGAATATGAGTATTTTTCAGTACCGTTTTTATGAAGAGTTCACGAGCTTCCTCAGCTCCTAGAATGTTGAGCTTGTGTATACATTCCAGTTTCTTGCAACAATGCTCAGCAATATCTTTTGCCTTGTGGTGATCACTATGGTCCAGCTTTTTGCCTTTTTAATTTTATAGAATTCTTTTATTATTGTATCCCATTCTGGGGTATATAATAGGTCGTCGACAACAATCAGACACTTTCTATTCTCTGAAAGCCGGTCCAATGCATCAGTCAAATCTTCTGCAGACATCGATGCATAATCTTTTTTGTTGTCACGAACAAAATCCATCACACCCTTCTTTCCGGATGACTCTGCATCTAGCTGGATAGCTATACTCCTAAGAAGCTCCTGAAGCTTGAAAGGGCGAAACAGGGTCACAAAAGCATGCTTTGTAAACTTGTCATTGAGCTTTATTCTTTCGTAAACATCTGTAACTAGAGTGGTCTTTCCAATACCATCCATTCCCCACACTGCAATCACCTCAAGATTGTCAGAGTGATTTAAAATTAGGTTAGCAGTAAGTTCTTTTTCTCTCTCTCACCCAGCGAGCTGAGATTCCTCCAAAACCCCTGCTGTCATGTTTTCAACCATCATCTTTCCATCAGTATCCTTGTGTTGGTCCTCTTGAATCTCAGATGTGGGCAGCATTGAGGTTGATGTTGACTCTGCCGAATGTGCTATGTCTTGAGAGCTCTGTAAAAGGCAAATGAAAAATCTTCAGCCACATATCATGTAAGCAATTAGATGATAGTATTAATCTATAATTACATGATAATCTTGAACAAAACTTGTAATCTACAATCTTTAGTTTTCTTTAACCAATAAAAAAATTATTTGGAAACATACTATGCCATTTATAGGGAAAATTTGTGTACTTGCATAATGTCGATATAGAAGCACTTACCCAACTTGTTATATTTTTTACTTCTGATCATATCGTTGATGTTTTCTTGCCTGAACTTTCATTTATCCTTATATTTTTGTCAAATCTCTACCCATGCTTGCTACATGGTTTTGTGCAGTAGTGGTTGAATCTATTAGTTGGTACATTTTTTGAAACTATGCAATACATAAACTTTTTTGTCACTTTTTATCTTAAGAACAAATGACTTCAGTACCAATGCTAAGAAGTGTCTAAATCCCCTCAACCAATGATGATTAGGGGTCGCAATGAATCGTGGACCTAATGTCCTTTCGGGCTTTCACAATCCAACTCAGTGCTTAACACAGACGGTGTGGCAGTGGGCTGCTAGTTTGTTGCACAACAGAAGAAGAAGAAGAAGAAGAAAAAGAAAAAGAAAAGAAAAGTAACATTAGAAGTCAAAATATCATGCATGTTGCCTGCTAACATATAAGATGTCTGCAGAACTTGTCTGAAAGTTTAAAATTACCTCCTTGTAGAAAGCATAGATGATCTGATCAGCAGACAATTGTTTGAGCTCTGACACCACACTGTTTTGGCCCACACATAAGCTTGCAACCTCAACATCCGTTGTGGACACTAGGATTCTGTTCCCTTTCTTGTTGATTGGGAAGCATTTCTTGGCTGGCCCTTCGTCTTGGCAGCATATCACCTTGCTTCGTTGATACCAAAACCAAACATGACAGCTGCTGCAGAGGCAGCAGCAGTGTCACCAGCACTACTAGCGGCAGTATTGGAGCTAGACGATCCGCCGCCTTCGTTGAGGCGGTAGCGCCTTTTCCTGTGGCTCACATCCTCTACCTTGGCCCTGAGAAGCTTCATCTGCTTCGCCACATGGCGCCTGTCACGCATCATGCGTGGGATGCGCCATGGCAGCAGCCGACACCAAGATTGCTTGTGCCTGTGCACACGAACCGCAAAGTCCATGAGCGAGTCCTCGACGTCGTAGGCGACGACGCGGACCTACTTCACCCAGGTCTCGATCACCATGTCCATGTGCTTGCTGTCTCGCCGCTCCTCGTGCGCCGCCATCAGGAAAGACAGCATCATCTCTAGCTTGTCCCTGATGAACGCCCAGCTGCAAGGCCACCTCCTCCGCCAAGGCGGATTTGGCGTTGCCAAGCGCTCCACTCAGAACGGACTTGCCGATGCTCAGCGCGGTGGCCTCCATGGGTACGGTATGGTTGTCGCTCGCTCTCTCTCTTGCGAGTTTGAGCTGGAATTAATCGCCGGGCCCGGGCTTAAGGTGGAATGGCCCTCCGGTGGCCGAGCAGCATCTGCCTGTGGCGGCGGAAGTCGAGGCGGATCCGGCGAACTCTTCAACTGTTCGTGTTCTTGACGACGGAAAACGGTGGTGGCGCGCGGCTGGAGGCGTCGAGCGGCGGCGGCGGCGGCCCCGAGCTACGGTGAGCGCGGGAGACGCCGCTGTGCCAAGAATCCACTGGTGAGTGCGGATTGAGCTTGTCGTGTCGAGGGTGCGTGGAAAAAGAAGGACAGGAGCGATCCCAGTGGAGGGGATCAGGGGAAGGTCCGAAGGTGGTGCGGGACTGCGGGTGTTGCTCGGGGAGAGTGGGACAGGGGAGGGGCCGGGCCACGGGCCTAGGAGATGACGAGCCTGAGCTCGGTTCGGCCACGAGAGGTAGAGCTTGATGAATTTTGTGGCTGCTATAGCGCCGCCGTACGAGGAAGAAGGAAGTGTCAAACTGGCATTGCACACACAGGCGCGCACATCTGTGCTAGCTGTGGAGTCAAGTCGCGATGAGCACCGGACAAGAGCAACAAGAATGGAGTACTAGTACTCCTGCACACTCTACCGCGCGCACCCCAGCGAGCGGCGGAGTCAAGTCGCCGGAGCATCGTCGTACTCCTCCCATGGTGGCCCGATGATCGCCCAGAGTGCTCATGTGCTGTGAGTGAGACCTGCCGACGCTGGTAACCAACCATGCATGGTACTCCTACATGTCCTGCCCTGTGCACCAATAATTTCATTTCCTGCTGGCTGCATCACTTGTGCTTGGCTGGTACGTACTACCTGCACGCTCAAGTTTCGTCAGGCACGGCACACTCTGCGACCTTCTCTATGTTTGGCCAACAAGTACCGACTACTACAGTAGCGCCATTCAAATGCGTCAGCATGTGTGACTGTTGAAACATTGCTCCAGGCTGCTGCTACCAGCAGTACGTACTGGCATGTGGCATGTTTGGTTTGCATGCATAGTGATGTTACCAATTAACGTGAGAGAATAGTTCCCAAAAAAAAACGTGAGAGAATCTCGCCAAACTAACTTAAACTTCTGCCAATGAAAAAAAAGTACTGCAACATCCTCATACCGCTAGTAGTGGCTATGATGGCATGTGAAATAAACTGGATGTAAAGTTTGGAGTAGCCAGAACCAAACACGCTACTTAAACATGCCTGGCAAAGAGAACAGTGCCAAGCTAAGCTATGGTATCCGCCCCACGGAGAGTACGTTTGCATGACAACGAGAAAGCAAACCCAACATGCCAGTACAGACGAGTCAGGTAGGGCCACACGAGAAGCATAAACAACGTATTAACAAGCGCCACAACACATCTGACGGCATATGGCCTGAGCGGCCGAGCCATGACGGGAACAAAAGCTAGAGCTGAAACGATGCGCATAACATCTGTCCCCAAGGGTAGAAACTAAAAACAATTCAATTACCTCCCAAAATCAGCTGTGAATTAAAAAATCAATGCAATTGACTCGCCTAATTTTCCCGCTGAAAACGGTAGGGCTCAATTGAGGCTACAAGTGCGAACAACGGAAAACACACACCCACGGGAACAAATATCACGCCACACATCACACAGAATGTTACTGTCAGTAGTGTTTGTCCGTACTCACACCAATCTAACACTAAGATATAATTACATTAAATAAATTCACCTGTACAAAAAAATTTACCTGGGTCCAAAACCTGTTACAGCAGCAAGGCTAACAATCCCGAGACGACCTCAATAATTGAATGATGGCGCGGGTTATCTAAGCGTCTTAAGTCTTTAACTTTTCTACATATATAAATAAATGAATTTGGATGATTATGGGGGGGCTGATTTACATGGAAGCCAGGAGTATAAGGTTGGCGTCAGGTAAATCAGCCATATGCTACATACTGTTGTCGTTGGATGGCCTATTCGACCATACGATTTCTATTTCTAGGGTTCTTGAGCCGTCCTTACCGCCGTCGTGGCTGAGGCTGAAGAACCCGCTGTATACACCCTCGGTGACAACCTTGTCGATCTGGATGGTGACTCTTCCGAGCGTTGACTGCAATGGAAAATATCAACATTTGAGAAATCACACAAAAGAATCACAGGCAAGAAGCCAAGAACCAAGAGAAGAAGACACCATCCTTATGAGTTATGACCATACCTTTCCAAATGTATTTTTGCTTTTGCATATGATGTAGAGCTTCTGCCCTTTAGGGGCGACGTCAAATAACCAGGTGAAACCCTCGTTCCAAGCTGGGCAGATGCTGTGGTTTACCACCTGACGTTCAACACAAACATCAGTAGCCAGAGGCTAAAAAGATGTTAACTAAATAAAATACAACATGCAGCAGAGCGGCAATCCCAGTCTTGCAAGGTACAGCAGCTGGCAATACTGGGTTTCAGAGGAAAAGAACCAACTGCACCACAAATGAATTATATTGAGTAGAATTATCTACAAGAATTACCTTAGTTTGCCTTGGAGGACCATTTCCTATTTGCAGGCAACAAAATGCATTTGTACCCCCCATTGTCTGTTTCAAATTATTCCCACGAATGATGGTCACTGTCAAGCAACCAGGCAAGCAATGCAGCAAACTATCAGCTCTCTCATGAAAACTGGGAGGACATGTCTTCATAAGCATTTGTAGTACAGGTATGGCCTCAGCTGAAATCAGGGATTGGGCTTTAGCGATGTCTTCATTCATTTGTGGCCAAGATTCTTTAAGCAAGCAAAGGGTGTCAAGCACACTCTCCTGGGCAGCCTCATTTCCATCCTTCAAAGCACAAACCAGGTGTGGTATGCACAAGGTTGCCGCCTCAGAAAACCGTACCTTTTTGAAGTTGCTGAATATCACATATATGGACTTCAGAATAATTTCATTGATGGTTGACGTAGACAGCAGCTCTCTCTCTAAGGCAGCTGCAACAAATTGCATTTGACATTAGAGAATAATCAACTCAATCCATCAGTAAGCATTATAGCACCATAAAGCATTTGCAATTTAATCATTCATAACTTAATGCATCTGTTTTTATTAGATATTCATGTCTATAGTATCAAAGTCAAAATGGCAAATGAAAAACCATTTAACTTTCAAAATAGAAGGGCATGAGACCTCACTCATGAACATGAAGAAATACACATTTGAAATAAAATATCATGGACACAGTTCGCCATAAAGATTGCTGACTCACCAGTGAGAGATCTGATAAGCTCATTCGACACGTATTCTTGCAGTGTATGATTTGAAAATAGGTACTTGATTAGAAGAGCAGCCTGTCCTGAAATATCCACATTTGGTGAAAGAAGCAATTCTTGCACAACCAAAATGCCCCCAGCTTCAGCAACAGCGCGCCTGTTTGTCCTGCTGTGCATCACTAAGCTTTGCAGTGCACAAATAGCAACTGTTGTCATGTCATCCGTAGGCTGGTCCTCAAGAAGGCTTACAAGAGCACGGCAGGCAGACACAGAGTCACTTGCCCTAGCAAGTGCTTCATGCTGGAAAATGTCACCTAGTGCAAGAGTCACCAGAAACTTTGCTAACTGGTTCTTAGACTGAGGGTCTAACAGGTACTGTGAGAGAGGAGCAATAGCATACTTGGCAACTTTTGTTTCACGGACCCTTGAATTGTTTATCAGCGCTTCAAGCAATCTTGCTGCAGATTCCTCACATCGATGGCTCTTCAGGAGCTCCAAGAGTGCACGTACTGCCCCAGCCTCAGCCATGGCCACAGCACGGCGTGAGCTACTTTTCTCTTGAACAAGTAGAGCACTGAGAGCTATCGTGACGGTACTCTCCATGGTGGAGTTCAGCAATCTCACAAGTACAGCCATTGAGACTTTGACATAGTTGTCAGAATTATAACGCAAAACATTGCATAACACAAGTGCTGCAGATTCCCATAATGCTTGACTTGGCTGAGGATCATCCTGGACAATTACCTTTGAAAGTTCAAAAAATTCCACCTGCATCGGCTACTGCCTTGGGCCAACTCTGTGAGATGTTTTCAAGTGCTTTAACTGCAGTTTGTTGTAAGCTCAAGATTCCAATACCAGCAAGCTGCACCAGAGGAACAACTGCATTTTTGGTGGTGATATCCTGTTGAAAATGTTCCTGTTCTAGAAGATGTGAGAGCACCTCTGTGCCAAGTTGCTGAATTGCTTGAGAGGGAGATTCAAGAAATGATATTAAAGGCTCAATTATTTGACTGGGAGTCAACTTCAATGCTGCTAGACTCTGAGGTTTCTCCAGAATATTCACAAGTGCTTGCAAGGCACTGTGCTGGTCCCACATAGTAACATCAGGGCGACGTAAAAGCAAGAAAAGTGGCTCCACCATTTTTGCAGCAGCAGAACTTTTAGCAATGCCACTGTTGTTTGTCAAAATGCGAAGCAATTCAGCAATGGATGAACTAACAGATACAGGAACATCAAGAATCATATCAAGTGCATGCTCAATGATACCAGCTTTAACCATGTCAAGCTTGCAGTTTGGACGGTCCTTGCCCAACTTTATGAGAGCACCAATACATGCTTCAGACAACTGATAGTTTGTACCAGGAACAAAACTGACAAGAAGATCAATAACTTCACTAGTTGCAGCAACCTCTGCATTGTAATCATCATCCAGTAATCTGTTTAGAGCACAAACTGCTGGTTCGATAGCCAAACTAGATCCTGATGTCATCAGTGATATCAGGGGTTGAAGACATTCTGTTGCAATTGGTGATGCACGTACAGTTGAGTTCTCAAATAAAATATAGCAGAGTTGAGCAGCATCTTTTTTAAGCTCCAGTGACGAACTGAAGGATAAAATTTTGTAAAGATTTTCAATTGTGTTCCCTACTACATCAAACATAGAAGAATCCTTAGAGATAGTCCCAGCAGAAAGCTTGATAAGTGCACCAAGTGTTGCCTGCTGTTCTATTTCAGTTCCTGACCCAAGCATGTCAAGTAATGGTTGAATAGCTTGCCGGGCCACTTCGGTGTCCCTTATATTCTCTGCATCAAAGAGTTTCTGCAACGTCCTTACTGCACTAAGCCTAGAACTTCTCGAGCCCAAACGTAAGACAGCTACCAGCTGATTTGAAGTGCTGCGTGATGATTCATGGTAAAGAAGATCAGGATTACTGTATAAAATCCCTAGCAAATTGGTTATAGTAGTTTCAGTTGAGTCTTGAGGGCTTAAAGATAGATACTTAGTCAAGGCATCTAAAGCTCCAGCCTCTGCCATAGCAACTTTATTTGCCTCACTACCTTCCGCTAGTTGAGTCAGAAGGTGCAAAGCAATCAGAGGTGCACCTGGCCTGTCTGGCATTGGTTTAAGTAGATCCACTAGCAAGGGTATGGACCTTGAGCAGAAGCACCAGTGCAGACATCTTCAAGCTCAAAAAAGGCTTCTCAATATTATTTGACTTGGATTGTCTGCCAACTTGAATTCTCTAGCCATTGTAACAAGGTTTGGCATATCAGATTCTACCTGTCCGATCAATGCTACAGCACCTAAAACTGCACCAGAATTTGCAATAGCAAGCTGTATACCTCTGCTCCCAGTGGAAACAAGGCTAGCCAGTGCTTGAGCAGCAAAGTATTTACCGATGATATCATCAGATTTTAGCAAGGATGCTAAAGAAGGTATTGTTCGTGTTATTTCAGAAGATTGAACAACCACTGAATCCTGAAACAGAGTAGCCAACAGAAGGGCGCAAGTCCATATATTTTCTGAGTCTTCATACTGTTCCTGTAACATGGAGCAGCTATTACAGCTTGGAAACAGGCATAGCAGTAGAAACAGTAAAATATGGAAAAAGACAAGTAATGCAACAAAGAATGAAAGTTATCTGATCTATGGAATGTAGAACAATTCAGCTATGGTAAGTAGACCGCCCTTGCTTGTTCTGTTCTCAGCAGTCAGCACCAATTGAATAGTAAAACTAGTATGTCTAATAATATTTATATACACATCTGCATCTGGTATCTAAGCAATGGAGTTACCAAGAACAAAGGGTGCAAATCTGGAGCCTAGCGTTTTACTATGCAAGTTGGCATATGAAAATGAAACAGACAGGCAGACCAACCAAATGCTCTCATCTTGCAAAATATAACTTTTTATCTGTGGGTGTATGAGTGGACTTCTGTTTCTAGGTAGGAACTTAGCATGATGATTTTTTATGTATACAGGAACTTTGGGTGGAATCATAAGCAGCATGGAGAAATCATTTCAACTCTTTACTAGAATTTGTCAACTAAATGTTTTAATAACCAATAGTCCAAAATTTAAAAGTCGTCATTAGTCTAAAATGGCCATTGGTTTTCTTTTTAATATGTAACATGAAAGACTAGTGACACCATATATGGTGGTGTTACTTGTCAGCAGGTCACCTAAAATTGATCAACAAGCAGCCTGTTACAGGAACCAATTCAGAGTAAAGAAGTCCTTTAGACTTGAGTTAAAAACATGGAAAGTGGATGGACATATGAAGTGACCTATCTTTCTTATCCAGCATTACTCAAAACGAGGATGTAAAAATACAGGAAAACTTAGACCTAATACTGTTTGCATGCTAGTCACGATGACAATTCGAAATGGATATAAGATTTTCACATTACCAGTACATCTGATTACTCAATACAGCAGTACAGCAGTTTGAAGCAGAAAATATCTCGAATTTAGCAACAAGTTACTCAGATAGAGTGAGTCCTATGAAAACAGAAAAAATAAATAAATGTGAAACATGCACCTGTCGGTTAGCAGTATAGCTAGCAAGTCTATCAGATACTGCATCAACGCCATTGAGCTCCATAACAGTATATTTACTCCTTCCATGATGAGAACAAATCAGTGAGAGCAACCATAGTGCAACAGTTTCTTCAGAAACCTTTCCAAGTTCAGGCACACTCAAAACATCCTGCTCATAACTAAGCAAACTTTTTTCCGTGCAAGGTTTCCAAATTTCAATGTCTAGGGATGTTAAAGAGGAACGTTGCTTCAGCATATCAATGAGTGCAGATATCAGATTCTTCAGAAGTTTTGGTGCTTCAAGAACATCGATCGACTGTTCTCTGCTGTCCCTCATTGCAGATATGAGGATGACTGCACTGCTGATTCTTATTTCCATGTCATTTGACTCTATAACTCTATTAGCAAGAGAAGTGATGCATCCTTGACTTCTGTTTAAATATTCACCAAGTAGAGAAGGTCGGCCCTGACAGAGACTTGCAAGGATTTGAATGGACTTATCTTGAACAGGTGGAAGCCCAATACTAACACAACGAACTAAAGGTTCTAAGCTTTCTGGAAATTCAAGAAAACCAGTGCATAGAGGGGGGCTATAATGTGAACCCTCCTTTGTTGTAGCCATCAATGTAAGAACATCAAGGGTTCCAAATTTGTAACATTGTCCAAATTGATGCCAGATAGACATACCAACAATGCATGAATTATAAAACAGCACTCTGAGTAATCTGGGAGAACTTCACTGAGGGGAAACTGGTTGACCAACTGACGAAGTGACCATGACGCACTAATCTTGCCTTCTAAACTCCCCTCCTTGAGCACTCTAGTCAAAGCCAAGACAATGTTGTCATCTAACGCTTCTTTAGCAATCTGTGCATCTGATAGGAGATTTGCTAATGCAGCAAATGCTGTTTCAGCAACATCAATAGATGATGTCTTTGCCATCTCTATAAGAGGTCGCACATCACCTTCAGTTAAGCAAGACATTTTGTTTTTTGACATGGAACTAGCTGAACATGAAAGTGCTCCTAAAGCTCTGGCAGATTGTGTGGCAATCACTTGGTTTCCACTTGTCAAAAGCTTCATGCATGGCTGGACAATTTCATCAATTGCCAAGACATCACAAATATCCTGACGCATAGTGAAAATATCAGCCAACACAGTTGCAGCAATCTCCTGTGTTTCTTCATTTGATGATTCAAGAACAAGAACTAGTGACCTAAGGCCTTTATTAGCTGGGGCTCCACTCTGGATAAGAGCTCTCTGAGGCGCCAGCACAAGGACATGCCCGAGAACTGTAATGACATGAGCCTTTGAGCTCAATGAATCACTGAGCAGTAATGCTAGTAACTGATTGATCGTAGCAGAATCTGCTGATCGTATCAGCTTCTTGAGTGCTTTAACTGATGCCTCTTGTCCACGAGGGCTACCACTCTTTAGAAGCCAAATTAGTGCCAGAACAGCCCCAGCACTCTCAATACATGCCCTGATATCATCACTGTCAGAGCACATGTTCCACATGATGTAAGCTGCATCCTCCTTTGCTTTTTGAGATCCTGTTTCTAGTAGTTGGACAAGTGGAGGGATACCTCCAGCAGCTGTTATTGCCCACTTGCTGTCATCTACTTCATCACTCAAGATAGCCAATAAGGAAACTGCATATTCCTGCTGCTGCTCACTGGAAAGCCCAAGTAATGATATTAGCAACTGAACCCTTCTCTCTTTCCAAGAGCCTCCCATATTCCAACACCATCACAACACAAGCTAGTTAAGGTACCGAACAAGATGTTCTTGAACATCAGCAGGAGCCATGGTAATCAGCCCAACAAGAACCTTCTTAGAATTAGAGTGATCAAGCCTGTCAGAGAGACAATCATTCCCATATAGACTTGCTAAAGCCTCAAGAATACGATCAAGCTTGCTGTCATGAGATTTTAGGAGCACAACCAAAGTATTTTCAATCTCAACTGGGTCAAAGGATTTACCATCACAGCCATCAAAAACCATCAATGAATAAGCAAGTGCTCCAAGAATGTCAGCAAGGGAACAGGTGACGGGGTGCTTGGCAGAGCTCACCAAGGTAAAGCAACAGAGAAGTTGTTCCCCACAAATATTTGATAAAGCACGGACAGCATGGCTTTGTAGAGAATGACATGTCTCACCCTGCATGCATTCTTTTGAGGGCGCTACAACAGCTCCAATCAGAATAGGAAGGCATCCTGCATCCACCACAGCTTTCTTTGCAATACTAGACTTGGAAGACAGGGCCTCCAAAGCATCAGCCGCACTTTCACGAACAGAAATGATATTATCTCGGTTTAGAAGGTGAAGGAGAGCCTTAACAGCCCCAGCATCTATAACTTTGGGAATGCTATCACCAAAAGCAGAGATAAACCGTGCCAATAGAGAGGCAGCATTTGACTGTGAAGCAGTATTCTTGGATGAAAGAAGACCAGTAATAATTTCAACACCTCCAGCTTCAAGTGTGGCCTT
Source organism: Miscanthus lutarioriparius (assembly GCA_904845875.1). Lineage (NCBI taxonomy): Eukaryota > Viridiplantae > Streptophyta > Magnoliopsida > Poales > Poaceae > Miscanthus > Miscanthus lutarioriparius. Next base: position 85,358,625 of record CAJGYO010000009.1, on the reverse strand, counting down.
CCAGTAACCATCTTTGTCCCCACAGAGATTCCTTAAAGCCCCAGTCACAAAGCCCTCAACAACTCTATCTTGGCGAGACCTAGGATTAAGCAAGTCCCACAGAGTTGGCACAACACCTTCAGTCACAAATATTTTCCTGCCTATGTGATCATCTGAAAGCCCACCAGAAGACACTTCATAAATAGCTTCAGCAGCAGCCTTCTTCGCTTCAGCAGATTCAGACTTCAAAAGAGAGATTAAGGGTGGTATACAGCCTCCTAAGAGGACCCTCACACGCAGGTCCTCTTCCTTGCAGAGTGCACTAAGTAGAGCTGCAGCATTTACTTTTGCTGCAGATGACCCAACTCTAAGGGTAGATATAAGTAGTGGCATTGCCTGAGAATGGCTACCTATCAAAATCCTTGCCTCCTTTTTTGCTCTGGCCAGTTCAAGTAACCTTCTGGTTGTAGCTTCCTTCCCTGATGGAGATACCATGCTAGCATGGAGGTCTTCCAACAATCGAGCAACAGTGGACATTGCACTTTCAGGATCATCAACTTCTGCCAGGTCACCTTTTTCCCTGTGGAACAACAAATAAGTAACAAGTTATATACTATAGTTAATGTTCAAAAAAAATTTATTTCAAACTGCAACTAGTCAGCTAATCCGTACTCATATGAGTAAGCTATTTCAAAACATTGGGAATGAGTAACAGGTTAAAACAGGAATATGTTATACCTTGATATAGAAGACGATGTTGATGGTGCGGGTGAAGTTGGTTCTCTAGAGTCTCGAGGTTCTGACGAGTTGAAATTTGCCATGATTAGATCTATACCAGATTTACACCTTGAATTGTTTTATAATTCCTACAGGATAAAAATGGAAGTAAGTAGCATAATGAATAATAGTACCAGCCTGTGTCATTTTTGCATTGACATAAAGGAGAAAGAAGGAAGCAAAAGGAAAAGAGGCATTCCCACTTAATCGTGCAATTACCAAGAGAATAATGAATTAATGTCCGTTTTAAAGCATGCAGACAGATCCTGTGGAATAATGCATTAATGCATCATAGCACAGTCAGATCCAGTTCTAACAGCAAAACGAAAAGGAGATAGTAGACCCTCTCAAAAAAAAAGGGGGATAGTAGTACCATAGCTTAAACATAGTTCAAGGAAATACTACAAAATTCAAGATTGAACCAACAAACTCTCTTGTGACTGTGGCTAAAAATTTCAATCCAAATCTTCTACAAGATCTTCAATCTCAACTAGAAATGCATTAATTTTGGTCCATGTAAAACATGAATAAAAGGTTCTTTTTAACCTCAAATCATCAAGTTTTACAAAATCTGGCACGCCACTTCTGAGTTCTGACAATGAGATGTAGTTGCTTTTATAGGAAATGATCACCGGGAAAGTAGTCAAACACATGAAACATACACGATAACCAAAAATCATGTGAAATGGAGGCATGAAATGAAATTCCACGCACGGTAGGTTCCATGGTAGGCTGGTGGCTTATATCATATGTTGTATCACAGCCACCAACAAGCCCACCATTGCATGCATGGGAAATGAGTCACGTGCAACCACTTTTACGTGCAATTGTATAATCATGCATCCAAACAATCTGATACAGTTGGATCATGACTTGCACTTGAGTTGTACTCAAATGTTTGCACATGTAGCAGCACTCACAAGTAAAGGAGACGAGAAGCACAAGCCCCAACGCTTCCTCCAAGACAGTCCTTTCAAGTAGAGTGTTAGATTTGTTATGGGACAGAAGGTATGTGGATGAGACTTATTGAACTATCTGTAGTTATACGTTCATCAACCAAGCTACTGATTCCACAGGCAACACTTCCTCTTATATACCTTAACTTCAAGAGCACTATGACTATGACAAAGCCAATCCCCCCAATTCTTGAGAGACAGCAATCTCGAGCCCTCACCCAAATTCATGAGGCTAGAAGGCAGGAGCAGCATCTATCATGGACTCTTCCATTCTGTATTTCTGTTCTGTAGATTGTACCATTCTAACTAACCAAGGAAAAAGACTTGTACATTTCCTTAGATGAGGGAAACCGCACCGACAGACACCTTCAGGAAAGAAACAAATATACCTTCGCTAGCTATAGAATTCCTGTAGAATTGTGCCTTCCCCCTCCTGAATCCCAACCATCTCCTCCCTTAAATCACTCCACTCTGGCACAGTGCCAATGACACCCACACCCACACCCACCACCGTCCACCGAATCGGTCAGGATCACAGAAACGGCCAAACATCAAGCCCTCCTCCACCTCACCCCTACCGACAGAGCCCCCAGGCGTGAGATCTCGGCCGCCGCATCCAACATTCGGCTACCAGAAAGTCCAACGCGCGTACCGTCGCGCGTTGAAGGTACAGCGCGGACCCCCCGCCGCCGGGTTAGTGGTGGGGCGGTTGGGCTCCGGGGGCTGATCTCTCCCCCAGACCTTCAATCCCCGGCGGTGGGTGGGTGGGGCGGCGGGGCGTCGCCGGCCGCGGGTGGCGGATGCGGCTGGTGGGCGCAGTCAGGGCGGGGGCAGCACGTCGGGCGGGCCAAGGGAGGGCGGCGAAGCAGTGGCGGTGGGCGGCGGGAGCGCTGGCGGAGGCTGGGATGGCGGTGGTCCGGCGCGAGGACGAGGGCGACGGCGACGGCGAGGCAAGAAGAGGATGGTGTCGCGCGGCCCGTGAGAACCCAGACGGGTCGAGCTCAGCGAAGGCACGGTGGTCCCAGGCGAGTTGCTACAGCTACAATTTGGCGAGCCCGCCCCACGCGAGATCGACGGACGGGAGATCGAGAAGGGAGCGTGGACTCACCGTCGGCGGGTGGACGGCGGTGCTCGGCGCCGGCGAGTGGCGGGCGGCGGTTCGTCTGGCTCCACTCGCTCGCCCACTGCGCTGGCGGGGGAGTGAGAGATGTGAGAGCTTTGGGAGGAGCGAGGACGGGACGGGGGTGCCTTTTTTGCGGGTCACTCCTGTCGTTGTCGCGTTATTTCGGAAATGGACAGCCACCTGGGTGTTCAAGGGCCAATTAATTATTTTCCACTTTGGCCGTGGACAGCTCCGATACGGTGTAGTACTACACACTACCTGTAGCACAACTGCACAAGGAGTACTTATTACTCTGTTCCACGGTAACTTACCTTATAGGAGTCTTCACGCGTATCAATGCTAGAAGAAAAAAAAACATAAATACCCTTACTCCCTGTGTCGCACACCATGGCCATCTCCGCCTTCTCCACCGAGGACGTCCCATCGCTGTCGCCCTCACCATGCGGCAAGCAAGATCCACGTCTTCGACACCTTCCACATCGGCGCCATGGATGAGGACGGCGCCAAATCGCCGCTGCCGCGCCATGTGACCCCTCCACGCCGAGCAGTGTGGATGAGGGCCGAGCCGGATCTCCGCCATCCGCGTCCCCTCCGCATCGGTCGTAGTGGATTAGGGACACGTCGATGAAGGAGAAGAAGGGGGAGGGGGTACCAACGAAGGAGAAGAGGAGGGGTGCCAATTAGGGAAGAGCATCTCAACCCCATATCTTATCCTCCAAGCAGTGTCGTCTCCACGCCAACGAAGGACAAGCGGAGAAAGGAGGCGTCGGATCTCGTCGCCCGTAGCCCCGTCGGTGGAGGAGAAGAGGAGGGAGTCGCCAGATCTCGGCCACCTTAGCCGCACCACACCGACGGAGGAGAAGAGAAGGGGTGCGCCGGGTGTCCGCTAGTGCAAGAGAAGAGGAGGGCGGCGTCGGTGCGGGTGAAGAGGAGGGTGACGTCGATGCAGGTGAAGAGGAGGGCGGCGTCAGTGCGGGTCAAGAGGAGGGCAGCGCCAATGGAGAAAATGAGGAAGGGATGCCGATAATGGGAGGGGGCGATCGAGCGGATGGCCACACGCGATGATGTAGTCGTATGGTTGTTAGGTGGGACCCACGCCTATAATGACGCTCTTTCTAGGACATCTTTGAAACGCTAGAACGACAAATACTGTGGAACGGATGGAGTACCATAGAAAAAGATACTATATGGTATTTAGGATACATTAGTGATGAAGCAAAATGATCTAAATGATTCCTAAAACATCGATGAATAGTGTCAAACAGTATCGTATAATACCTCCGCAATGCTAAACGGTTCTAACATGTCTTCTTTTTGGGGTTAAAATTTGAATAATATAAAGTCTTACTTTAGGGGACTAAGGGAATATGCCATTAAGCGTACGTAGGCATGGATAAAAATAGGACGATGGCTAAGTAACAACTCTCTCTCCATTCTAAAATATCATTATTTTGGTTTTGTAAGCCAAATTTTAAGTTCACTCAAGTCTAAAAAGTGAAAAGTACAAACATCTGTTGTATCAATAGGTAAACTATGGAAATATATTTCATAATGAATTTAATGTTACATATGTGATATAGTCAACATCATTATTTTTCTTAAAAAAATGATAAACTTAGTGTAGTTTGATGACCTAGGACAAAACTAGACTAGGGATATTTATATTTTAGAACGGAGGAGTATATACAAAGTAAAACCTATATATATATACTCACTTTTTTAGGAAAAAGATTATACTCGGTAAGTTACCCCAATATATTTTGCTGAACTCAAAGCACTAAACGGTGGTTTTGTTGTCCCGATGATGATGATCATGGTCTCAGCTAGTAGAATAGTGAGATGAAGGAGTATAACAAGGGCAAAATATGAGTAAGCGAGGTATGCTGCCATGGTTCCTGTTTGGATTTACATAGCTAATAATTAGCTGCTAAAACTTAGCTAAGATTGATCTAAATAGGCACCACTAATAGCCAGCTAATTGTTAGTTAGGCACCTAGCTAACAACTATCTAAGGTGGATCTAAATAGGCACCACTAATAGACCAGCTAATTGTTAGTTAGGCACCTAGCTAACAACTATCTAATCCTTCTAATACCAGCTAATAAATGCAAAAAGATATTGTTTACCCTCTCGCATATCTATATCTGTATGCTCTGCTAATAACCTTACTTTTACCCTCCCACATATCTATATCTATATGCTCTGCTAGGGCCTCTAAAAGTTGAAGAGCATTGTAGACAAAAAAAACATAAATATATTAACATTTTAGCTCTTGCATCCAAATAATACCTAGCTTGAACTATTAGCCGGCTAATATTAGCTACTTTTGAGAAGCCCATTTAAAGAGGCTAAAACAACAACAAAAATAGTGATAGATTCTCGGTCACTCATCCGCGGACAGTAGCATATCATGAATCAAACCGTTGGTCCTACTAGCGAGGATGAATGAATTGATCTTTGTTTCATGAATGGATATAGGGGCTCCGTGTTCATCGTTCCGTGCTCAGAGTCAAATAGGTATCATGTTCGTATTTCAAGTATACCAAATGCATCCTGATGAACTTGCTCATGCATATGGCCTTAGCAACCATGTTCCCATGAGGAAGCAGGAACATGAACACTTAAAGCGGAAACAACTTGGGGCGTTATTTTATAACGTGGGTGGGAACGTAAATATTCTCGTTCCGGGCGTGGAATATGGGGGACGTGAAGCGTGGCCATGTTCCCCTTCTCAAGCGTGGATAGCTCGTGTAATTTTATAAGACTATGGGAAATAACGAACTACAAATAATAGATGCAAAAGGCAAGCCTTAGATTTCATCTCCAACAACCAAGAAAATTCAAAGCAAGGTCTCTTCACAACGAAGCAAAGGGAGGAGGGATGTTCTTGCTGGTAGAAACGACAAATCGTTGGTTGGCAGGCCGATTCCGTGTGATTAGCACGCCTCTCTTTGCTCTAACCTCGAGCATGATCGCGTGAATACCAGCAAAGCAAAGGGCCGCTGCGTAAATGCGCCCCGAGCCTCACGCAGCGGGAAGGGAAGGAACGGCCCGCGCTGGCGACCAGCAGCCCCGTACGTATTGGACTGGTCGGTGAGACATCCCCAACGGGTCTCAAACTGACATGTGCGGTCCACCTGGGCGCCCGTTGACGTGGGGACCAGAGTGTTAGGCCATGTTTAGTTCACGTTAGCCCTCGTTTAGTTCGTGAAAAGTTGAAAATTTGGTATGGTAGTATTTTCGTTTTTATTTAATAATTATTATTTAATTATGGACTAATTAGGCTCAAAAGCGTTAAGTATCGCAATTTTCAACTAAAAGCATGTAATTAGTTTTTTTTCGTCTACATTTTAATCTTTCAAGCACGCGTGTCGCAAGATTCGATGTGATGAATCTTTGTAGCACTTTTTGTGAAAACTTTTTCATGAACTAAATAAGGGCTTAAATTTC